>OY754466.1:52633400-53833400 GCA_963575645.1 Xanthostigma xanthostigma | reverse complement strand
CAAGATCGATTTTAAAATTAACGCAGGAGCTATTTTCCTTGCTAGATCCGCTGCTTGCTCTGAGCAAGAACCGATCAGTAAACAGTATCTTGTCACGTGGGCATGTCGTCATTCTACTCAGAGTCAGACAACAGACACGTTTCGCTCTTTGTTTATATCTGAGCTGTCACTGCGCGCGCATCAGATCCATCCACAAAACAAGCTTGAAAAGACATCTCGTGTGAAGCGAGCACATAAAAGCAATTAAGAAAACCAGCGCTAGAAAACTAGCGACTAATCCAGCAGCGGTTTTTGTACAAACTTTGGCAAACCCTGATCTGTAGTCTACACTCTATAGCGATAATGCTAAAAGTGGCAGTCTGTATCGAGAAGAGGAAAGCACAAAGGTCGATCCTCGTCTTCGGTTCATGTTGTCGACGAATCCCTCGTATCTTAATAGGACCTCCCCTAAGTCCTCGTGCGGCTGGGAGATCGTGAGGTCGTGTTTACGCTTCGGTGACCGTTTTAAGACGCCGCTTTCGTGTCTATGCTACGCAGTAGAGTGTATACTATATCGTTACGTAACCTAACCTAACTTATAACAGCTTTATCGAAGTGAAGTTTTCAATTCTTGCGAAGTTCTTATCAGTGGGCACGTGATACCGCGCTTGTTGTCTATGTTTATTCTGTGCATCTGCTTTAAATATAATATACTACATTTATGAAATTGTATTTATCTACATTTTGAATCGAAACTTTTTAAGTAGGTGTGTTGTTATCGTAATGTGAATTAAATTAATTATCTTTTCCATTAAAATTGAAATTATTTTGATAACGACTTTATAAATGAAGTCATTTCTTCCAGATTTATATTAATCATGTAGTCAGAGTGCCCGTCGGCAAAAATTTTACTGACAAATACTCTCCGCAAACTTTGTATATGACTTCATTAGGCCTAGTCTGACTCCTATTTCCTCTATGACTTTTTTTGGATTTTGGGGCGTTTTCCCTCTAAATTTTACGAAACATGTCGTTTTGACAACATGTAACAATGTATAGATACTGTTTGTTTTTTTATTTGGATAGCTTAAAAACTTCAAACAAAACGCTAAAATAATGTTCTCTGACAATTAACATGAACTAGGTATTTAAAATGTCTGACACCTCGAATATGTCGACATATTCGAGGTGTCAGACATTTTCACGTATAGGTACAGGGTGGAAATATTAGATACTTATTAGTCGGTTCTCTTTCTCTATAATAAAAAATAAGCAGGGCTGAAAAAATGAAAAGAAAATTATGTTTCACGAGTGACATCACATCACCCATCTTTATCGCACGTACTGAATTCGAAATTTCTCTCTTCTAAATTAAATATTTCAAAGATTTAATTTTTACTTATTTTTTATCTTTATAACAAAACTCGATTAGAATATTTTTGAATATTATTTTTTTAATTTGACTGGGCTGCACATACTAGCACACCACTGCATATTTTACCTCGCGTGAAGGAAAGAGCTTTGCTTCAGTACGAATAAAATATGTAGGTACCTACGTGAAGGTAGAGATACTTCCACAATAGTTAAAATTCCTCGACAGCGATAATCTGAAGTTATTTCAGCTTCATTGTGCGCTCTTAAGAATGCTTAGTTAAACGAATTACTTACTTGAAATTTGTATTTAACTAACATTTTCCTGAAAATTACGTTTCGGCTTTCAAGTTTTACTAACATAACATAACGTATTAATGTTATAGCTTTTGCAGCTGACAGTAGCGGGAAAACTAAAAATGATTTGTTTCATAGCTGTAATTGCTCATAAATAACGGACTTGTAATTTTATATATCGACTAGCGGTCCCGCCCGGTTTCACCAGGGTGCAAAAGAACGAATGCGGAGAAGGGACATGAGTACCCACATTCATCTTAGTTTACCGAGAGGAATGTTGTTTCCCATGATGATCGGAATTACTGTTCAAAAGCTTTTGTCGGACGGACAAATTTTGAGTTACATTTTGCAACAATTTTCATCGATGCTCCGCTCCTATTGGTCGTAGAGCGATATTATACAGCCTCTAGCCTTTCTCGATAAATAAGCTATCTAACACAAAAAAAATCGAACCAGTAGTTCCTGAGATTAGCGCATTCAACCAAACAAACAAACTTTTCCGTTTTATATATTAGTATAGATTAAAACCCTTTCAAGTGTCTATACTCTATACTCTATAGAATCCTAAATTTTATTTCGTAAGGTATTGACATCCGAATATCGCTAAATTTATACCAAAAAATATTTAATGTGAAAAAGGAGACCAAGTGTCTATGTGGCTGATAAGTTTTCATACACGAGTCGTTTATTTATGATATAAAACATGTAAACTTGGCAACTACTTAGATCACCATTTTTTTAATCCCTTTTTTGCACATTTATTTTCTGGTGGGTTTTAATTAATCTGGGACAATGCAGCATTGTATAGTATACATGTAGTGTATGTCTATAGATGAATGTACCACATGAATACTATAGTATATATCATTGCCATTATTATTTTATAATATTCAATTTATTCAGAAATGAATATAATACAAAAAATAATGAATCACATGCAGCTTATTGGTTCATGTCAATAATATGACTCTTTGCAATAATCAGACTCACCAGTTTCACAGAAAATATACAATGTCAAAATAGTCGTGACGTGACACTATTCCAATATGTATCTAAATAATTTGAGAGCAATATCTGTATTAATAACTAGCGGTCCCGTCCGGTTTCACCCGGGTGTAAAAGAACGAATGGGGAAGGGAGGAACATGAGTGCACACATTCATATTAGTTTAACGAGATGAATGTTGTGTCCAAATTTCATGATGATCGGAGTTACCGTTCAAAATTTTTTGTCGATAAAAAGCAGTATTTATACTTTTTGTAACTAATAATTTTTTTTTAATTAATTAAATAAAATTAAAATAAATTTTAATGTAAGCCTTAGAAGAAAGCAATGTAGAAAATAAAAAAAAAATAAAAGCTCGAACCCACGACCATGGTATTGACAGCCTTGTGCTCTACCGATTGCGCCAGCCGGCGTTGTATTCTTACATCGCTAATATGAGTATACTTAGTTAGTGCATTTCACCTGAATAGAAGCTTATTTTTTAGATACATTTGGAAAATTTTTCATTACTGCTCCGCTCCTAATGGTCGTAGCCTGATTTTATATAGCCTATAGCCTTCCTCGATAAATGGGCTATCCAACAAAAATTTTTTTTTTTCAATTTGAACCAGTAGTTCCTGAGATTAGCGCGTTCAAATACCTACCAGGGCGGCAAGTGAACATTTCAAATGTCTGCCAGGCGGTTACAAAACTATTATACGCGATTGCGCAAGTAAGACGCTACGGATCAGGTCGAAGTGTGCGAGAGATCGTGTACGGACTGAGTTGGAGTGTGCCGCTCTCTCTCACACTCTTCAACCTACACGTGGCGTCTTACTCGCAATCACAATATGTAATTGGAATACCTAAAGTTTTGTTTCTCCTCACTGTATTTCGTGTAGCTAAAAATAACGAGCGTAATACGTGACAATTTTGTCGAAATTTATATTTTGCATTGCCTTCGCGAAGAACAGGTAGGACAAGGCTTACAATAAATTCTTGTGTTTTAAACTGGGTTAAGTAGGATTTTAATTTGACTAGCTTGATGAAAAGTAACTCAGTTTAATTAGCAATTTATAACAATTACTTTTAAAGGGGAGGTGTTAGAACACACAGTCAACACACGTCCACATTTTGCAGCCAGCCAAGTTTGCTGAAATCTACAAAATGCCAAGCAGACATATAATAAAACATTAATCGTTTGTGCTTGTTGCGTCCAACAAACTCAACAATCGAACCAGTCAGTCAGTTGCAATTTAATAATAATGCAATTTCTATACTTTTATTGGCGAGGTGGAAGCTCACCTAATTTTAACGGTACTTTCAATCTTTACTAAATGATTAAATTTCAATTTAGAAACGATTCAGAGAATTTTTTTTGGTATTTTGGGGCTAAAAACTTTTTCCAACCCCTAATAACTACCCTGAAAACGGCCAGATGAGACCTATTTTATTGGATTCGTGCGATCATGTGTTCCAAATTTCGTTAAAATCAATTTACTTCTTCGAAAGTTATTGCCATGTGTTTAGATAAGATACAAACATTTTCAAAAACGGTGCCAATATATTTCGGAGAGGCATAAAACGCCCGACCTCTATGTCCCGCCAATAGTGCAAATAAACAAAAAACTATGGCACGCCGTTTTACTATTTAATAGTAAAATATTTTTTCAAAAATTATAAAAATATTTAACAATTTTTATTTCAGAAAAAAAATTTTGAGTGAATTTTTTTTATGTTGTGACATAATAAAAGTACATTATTATTATGTCATGGCATAATAAAAATACATTATTTTTATGTCATGACATAAAATTAAATGCTTATACATAGGAAGAGATAGGAAAAACGACGAATTATAATTATGTCATGACATAAAAATAATATATTTTTATTATGTCACGACATAATAATGTATTTTTATTATGTCACTACATAAAAAATTCACTCAATATTTTTTTTTGAATTTAAAATTGTTAAATATTTTTATAACTTTTGGAAAAATATTTTACTATTAAATAGTAAAACGGCGTGCGATAAAAGTATTTATAATTATTTTTATGTCGCAAGATAATAAAACAACATTATTATTATGTCATGACATAATTATAATTCGTCGTTCTTCCTATCTCTTCCTATGTATAAGCATTTAATTTTATGTCATGACATAAAAATAATGTATTTTTATTATGTCATGACATAATAATAATGTATTTTATTATGTCACCATATAAAAAAAATTCACTTTTTTTTCTGAAATTAAAATTGTTAAATATTTTTACAACTTTTGGAAAAATATTTTACTATTAAATAGTAAAACGGCGTGCCATAAAAGTATTTATAATTTTTTTTATGTCGCAAGATAATAAAACATTATTATTATGTCATGACATAATAAAAATACATTATTATTATGTCATGACATAATTATAATTCGTCGTTTTTCCTATCTCTTCCTATGTATAAGCATTTAGTTTTATGTCATGACATAAAAATAATGTATTTTTATTATGTCATGACATAATAATAATGTATTTTTATTATGTCACCACATAAAAAAATTCACTCAAAATTTTTTTTCTGAAATTAAAATTGTTAAATATTTTTATAATTTTTGGAAAAATATTTTACTATTAAATAGTAAAACGGCGTGCCATAAAAAACGGTAAATAGACATGAATCGACAAGAATGTTTATTTTACATCCTACTAAGGCGTGAAAGGTTGAAATAATTTCTCAGGTAATCTGGTTAGAGGTCGTTATCGGTGAAGCAGGTTTGAGAATTAAATATTCTGGAACTCCGTCTAGCTTGGGTAGTGACGCATCCGTCGTCGTCCATACTTAAAATTAATAATATTAAGATGAGATGAATCGATTCATTATGGAGCGTTCCTGCTACTCCAATCAACAGCTGCTCTACTTCAGTGTCGACGAAGCTTTTCGCTTTTACTGACGTGTTTCGATCCGCTCCGTCTCATTCTGCGATCTTCGTATTGTACGTATTCTGTTCGTTCCTTATACATACTTAAAAACTTTATTTTTCTCTTCCTCGTTCTTCAAGTTTTATATCGTTCATTTATTTTTCACATTCAGTTGTTTTTTTATTTGATAAACAGAATTATGTCTAGTAATTCAATTCTTTACACCTTCTATCTCTGACAGTTCATTTATACATTGATTTATTTAAAGCTTTAATGACATTTTTGTTGTCAACTTTTTAAGAATGTATAAAGTTATTTGAATTGTACTTTTTGCTACTTTTACACGCAGTAAATTTTAATTGAAAATTCATACCTTGACTGTACTTACTAAAGCAAATATAATTTATACAAGAAAGCAATTTATAAATAATAATTATTATAATTTGGCTATTAAAGACAATGAATTGCGTAAACACAATTTAATATCAATACAGTTAATTCATCAATTTCATGGAAACCCATTTAATTTCGTAGTATTCAATATAAGAAGCCAACATACATTATGTGTGACAGACTAATATAAAGAAATATTAAATACAAATACAATATTAATTAATCATTTATAGTTTTAGAATGAAAAAACGACAATGTAATCAATCTATGTGTTGAAAAAACAGAACATTAGGTACATAATTTACTTAGATGCGAATAAAATAATTAAAATGATGTAATTAAAAAATACGAATATAAAATTGAAAGTTTTAAGTGAATTGACCTAACCTCAAACTTTTATAGATTTTACGTTTACAAAATAAGTTTTATAATATTATATTATAATAAATACAATATAAATGTACAAAGTGTAAATAGAACAGTAATTCGGTGTTACGGAGAAATATGTGAATAAAAAGTGACTGGTGATCTTTGGGTTATAATAGATGAAAAAATAAAAATAAGGCGTGATGATTGATTGGGTATCGATAGTACGCCATTCTCGGAGGCGTTTCTCGAACTACATGTACGCCGTGCCAACCAAGGTCCGTAAGCGTCGTCGTCACAAAAGACACGATCTGGAGGATGAGTTCCAGGCCGGTGTCACCGGTCGACGCGATCACAAATCTGCCTGCTCCTGTTGCTGGGCAGATCACTTGCAGGTCTGTTCATAATTTCTTATTTTCAAAATAACTGAAATTAAGAAGTCTATACTTCTACTAACTTTCTTTACTTTTATTTCTGTAAAATCATTTTAATTTGAAAGAAATAAAACAATATTTAGTAATTATAACTTATTTACGATATTCAGTATAAGCAATGTAAGACTAATCTCAAATTACATTTACGAACAGTCTGTACAGTGGTACCTCGACATACGAGTGCCCTAACATACGAGTTTTTCGAGATACGAGCCGGCGAGCGAGTGATTTTTTGCTTTGAGTTACGAGCGAAATTCGAGATACGAGTTCGGTTTAGCAGGTTCAATGACACTTGTCTAACTCATTTCCGGAACATTCTGAGAGGGAGGAAGAAACAAACCTCCTTGGACATGTTTTTTTCTAAACGGCCTACAGGTGAAAACGAGAAAAATGTAGCGAAAAAGGCAAAGACCAGTGAGGATATCTAATTTATTTCTTCACATTCTCTTTTTTGTTTTTGTACAATAAATATTTGTCATTTATAAATGCGTTTTTATTATTCAAACTGGGGTGACATTTTGGGGGTTGGAACGGATTAATGGTAGTTCAATTGTTTTGTATGGGGAAATTTGCTTCGAGATACGAGTAATTCAAGATACGAGCAAGGTTGCGGAACGAATTAAACTCGTATGTCGAGGTACCACTGTATTTTCAAAAGATATTATCTAAGCAAAAACCCGAATGATTCGTTGCAGACTTGAAAATTTCAGGCACGCTGGTTGGTGGATAGTGATTAGATAGGGTGTAGTAATGCCGCTTGCTAATAAATTTTGAGTTCGCGATGAGATTTTGTACATTAATCAATATATATTTTTTTTAAACGAATTAATATTCTAGTGCGATCAGTTGTTATAAAATTGTTTATTTCTTTATAATTAAAAAACCAAAATTTCGATATGGAACACACATTGCGGGGAGCTGGTGGCACGGAACACCAACTGTGCATGTATGACTTGACCGATTTTTTTAAATACAAAATGGTGAGTTGTGATATCCGCAAAGTGATACAATATTATCATATATATAAATTACAGATTTTCAGATACTTGGACAGTTTAAATAATAAGATATTAGTTTTTCAAATTTTTTGCTACGTTTCGTTGATATTTTTCAACTTCTTCAGGCAATATTTGAATGGAATATTGCCTGAAGAAGTTGAAAAATATCAACGAAACGTAGCAAAAAAATTTGAAAAACTAATATCTTATTATTTAAACTGTCCAAGTATCTGAAAATCTGTAATTTATAAATAATAACATGGACGAGAACAACAACTATAATTATCATATATGTTCGAATTTGGAATGTTATACGTGAACAATACAGAATGCGTCAAATTATAATTAATTACGTCAAGTAAGTTTAATCAAAATGGATTAAGTATAGTTTTGTAATAAAGTGCCGGAGAAACTCGTGAGATATATAATAGTTGCACGCTATGTGTACAAATTGAGCTGGCTTTGTTCTATTTTATACACCGACTCGCTAAGTTCTCTACCTTTTGAAAGCTTGTTATTGGAATATTGGAGAAATTTCTTCGAATATTAAATTTAGAGTTCAATTTCTAACAACTAGATAATGTTTATCGAATAAAATTTACAGTTTTTTTTAATAAACGTGACTTGTTGCGTGGGCGTGAATTTGTCAGGTGTCCATCCTTTTTTCAAAAAGACATTTTTATGTCGCTACGTAATTTATTACGGAATGTTGTATACATTAATCTTACAAGTTTACATTCTATTTGATTTATTATAAATAACGAATTCAATTTTTTAAATGAGCATGAACCTGCAAGACCAGCACTGCACGGAGCAAAACAGCCCGTCCGTGAATGTATCCATGTTACTTAACGGAGTAGTTCACATTAGACCGGCAGCCAGCAACGACCGTAAGTCGGTCGCCTGCAATTTCCGTCTAGCAGTGCTCGACCGATCTAGTGTGCAAAATTTCTACGAAATCTGCACTAAAATTTGCTGGTTTATGCTGATTTGCGCTGATCTAGCGTATGACATCGTGTTGTGCTGGTTCTGCAGGTTTATTTAAAGCTATCAAAAATAAATATAAAGAAATTTTTGGACGATTTCGATGAATACTTTGTCATCATATAAACACTGAAACTGGCTCTTTATTATATAAGTGAAAATATTTAATTTGTGTACCGACAGTCTACTTTTCTGTCGAGCGTCTATAATCTTTCTTTTCTTTTTTGTCTTACCATATCTTAATAACGCTAATGATAAACTGCTGTAATTTCCATGTTTAAAATCACATATTGCAACAGACAGTTGATTCCCAAAACTTTTAAAATTAAAATTAAAAATATAACCTCGAAACTATTAATATTTCTTAAGCAATCGGAATTCTTTATTACCTTCACTTTTATAAAACTTACAAAATTTATGAGTTTTGTGAATAATAATTTGTTAGGATCAATTATGAGAATGAAAATGGTACCGATATTATAGTGAACATTTATACGAAGATAATAATGCCCTTTGTTAAAACTCTTTTGCAGTATTTAAACTTTAAACATGTTTTTAATTTGAGTATTGGTTTATATAAAATAATCTAAATATTAAGACAGTGTATAATGATAATAAATGAAGCATAATTTTTTTCTCATTTCTAAATCTTGTACAATGTTTATTCAGGAGTATAAATAGCATCAGGAGTAAAAATATAGAGTCCATTCCTCTATACTTACAAATAATTCCTTTAATTTATATATATACTTAGTTTTGAACGCACGCGGTTGAGATGAAACAGTAGTGGAGCCTTCGGCTCCATCGTATTGCAATCGTGCCTCGCGGTGACTGATCGACAGCGAAAACAGTAGTGGAGCCGTCATCTTCACCGTATTATTAGGCACGGATTTCTTCCGACTCGATTTACAAATATCGAGCTTTGAACTTATAATAGAGCTTATGTTACTCAAGGATAGTATAGTTTTTCTATTAGTGAAATAAATTTTGAAATCGGTTCAATAGTTCCAGAGATTACCCTCAAAATACAAACAAATTTTACATCTTTATGATGTTTGTATGGATGTAATGCCTATATACAGGGTGTCCCATTAAGAATGGGACATAGAACAAGCGCAGATTCTCCAATTCAAAATAAAACGATTAAGCGAAATATGCTTAGATAAAATGTTACTCGTTTCCGAAATACGGGGTGTTGAAGTTGAAAACTGAAAAATTATTAATGTCCATAATTTTTTTAATACAAAATGAACGGATCAGAATGAGAGAGAAATAATTGCAAAATTTTAAGTTATTAAAAACCGCAAATAAATCAATACTAATATCGTTACGGCTCGTTCTGCTCCATTCATTACATATAGGTATACCTTACAGGTTTTTGCACAGTCTGTACGTATAGGTAAATAATAATTTTTCCTGGCTCATGTAACTTAATGATGAAGGCTTAAATTTGGATATCTACTTTTCAGTGTTATTCTAAAACACATCTTCGTTCCCTTATTGATTTATGAAATTTCTTTAATCTACTTTAAAATTTTCCTATGCCTGGCAACAGTGGTAGACTGCAGTTGAGTGGTAAAGCGCGGGCAGACGAGAGAAATCATGTCAAAGTGCATAGGTGCTCTTCACAGCTATTAACTTCTCAAAGAAGACTGCAAACGTTGCAATACGCGAACTACATACGTATACTAATGTACAGGCTTCATCTTTAAATTGCTCTATCTCTATTTTATTATCACATCGAATGGTGTAAAAACTAGGAGTGTCGCACCTAAAGTTGGTATAAAAAATTGGTTGTCTGTAAAGTCGGTTTACGGACGATAGTTTTACGTGATAGCGTATTCCGTAATACATAACCTAAATTTATATAATAATTATAATAATTCGAATCTATGATATTGCATCTTTCGCTTCAAATTTAGGTAAATTTTATTAAGTAGAATAATAAAACACTATAAAAAGTACACTATTATTATATAAAAAACAACTATGGCATGTATCTCTTTTGCGCATGCGCCGATTTTCCCCAAAAAATTTACAAACATTTCTAGTAAAAATAGATAGAGTAAAAACCGTTTTAAAAACTATATTATTATTAGATAAAACATCATTATAAGAGATATATTCTTTTACGCATGCGCCGATGTTCCCCAAAAACAATAGGCCACTTCATATTTGCATATCAAACATCCTCCCAAAATTTGGTTTCAATCCGCTTATCCTTTGTGTCGGAATGATAAGAAATGTCAAAAGTGACGTTTGCAACTGTCAAAGTATTATGTTCTAATAATAATTAGTTATTCAAATACTTAACTTAAAAGGCGTTGCATTTCACAAAATACTAATGTCAAAAAATTGAATTAAACATTAGAAATGCAGCCGTTTTCATGTTAAGACAAGACATACGATATTTTCTAATTTCCATGTACGGCAAACAAAGACGACCGACCGCGTCGCGTCATGCATTAGACAACTCACAACATTGCATTTATACAACTATTTTTCTATATAAATTTGTATAAAAAAACTGTTTAGGCAAATTCTGTTATACGAAATCTATGTAAAATGTTCTCCTCTTTCGTTTAAGACTGGTTTCAAACCGATCTGATTTAAATTGAGCGAGAAATTAGCAAAAAGCACGCACAGGGTCAGGCGGAACGTTACGCGTTAGGAACGTTACGCGTTAGGAACGTTACGACCGTTAGGAACGTTACACTTTTTCGTGCATGCAGCCGGTGTTTTATCAATTTATAAGATTGGTGATTCATCAATTTATAAGACGTTATCACGTCAAAAATTGGTTGTCTGTAAAGTCGGTTTACGGACGATAGTTTTACGTGATAACGTATTCCGTAATACATAACCTAAATTTTAGTAGCTGTCAAACTTGGGCTGAAACATACTGCGCTCTCGCTTGCACGCACAGGGTCAGGCGGAGCGTTAGGAACGTTACACTTTTTCGTGCGTGCAGCTGGTGTTTCATCAATTTATAAGACGTTATCGCGTCAAAAAATCAATGATGTAGGTAAGTCTTAAATCATTGAATACCCAAAATGGTATACGATATTTTTGAAGAGTTACGTGGGTTTGAAAATTGGTATTTTTGATTGTTGACCTGTAATTTTTTTGAGACATGTATAAATTCTTAAGCTAACACATGAATGGTGTGTACTCCTTCATCTCTTGCACTTTTTAAAATACGAAAAACTATCTTCCTTTGGCAAGATTTTTAATATTATTATTTGTTACTTGGCTACATGTTTCGATGCAAGGTCATCATCAGACAGTTGAATGAATATTGAAAAAGTATATATATACTTTTTCAATGTATTCATTCAACTGTGTTCTTGACAACATTTATATTTATATATCTATAATTTAGATGATTCTTCTTTTATCATAATTTCTAAACAGTCTGATGATTACCTTAGGTCGAAACATGTAGCCAAGTAACATATAATAATATTCAAAATCTTGCCAAAGGAAGATGGTTTTTCTATTTTTATATCTTAAGCTAACGTTTTCTTTTAGTCAAACGAATTATCAGATTTACTCTCTGGTTCTAATTTCAGAATCGATCATTAAAATGTCATTTAAAAAAAATCATAACTAATTAAGACAGGAATGGATACCGCAGATATATATATTTTTAAAAATATTAGAAGCGATTTGTTTATAATTGTTTGGATTTTGAAGGAAATAAATCAGTACAAGAACGACACCTCACCGTTTTTTGTAGAAATTATCTTCCCTGTTGGTCATCATTGTTTGAAACAATTAAATTTGTGTGCGCACGAACTAAAATAATAAATGCCATTACGCTTGATGTTGTTTGTTAGTTTTCCTTTGTTTGAGTTGTTGTAAGCAGGTTAAAATAGCTTAACAGTTTATATTACAAATAACAAATGTAAACATCGGATATCATTAATCTCTCGCAATACAACAGTAATTGTTTAGACAATAAAGTTTATGGAAATATTGGTTTTGCTTTTGCTTCTTCAATTTCCCTAATTAATCTTAGCAATCCAATTAAATTGGACTTGACACGAATAGTCAATAAGTTTTGGGTGGCTGTTGGCCGCTCCAAGTTGATTAAAAATCACAAGAATGTTTAAAATACTATACACCACACTGGTTGAAAGTTTGATATTCTTACACTGCGCGCCATGATGATGAATATCAAACTTTCGGCCCGTGTGGTGTATACTATTTTTCTTCATACCTCGGTCGTGATCACGCTTATTAAATACATTAATTAATTAATTTGGTATTAATTACATAAAAACACAGATAAATTTCAAGCAAGCAGGTTTAATAGGCCCCACTCACGATCAAACTTCATGCCACAGTTCAGTGTTCAGTGAAGTTGGACCGATTAATCGTAAGACTGACTGGCACCACACACAGTTCATGCAAACTGTCCATTTTTTTAAATTTTTGTGTTCAGTTTGGTTCAGTTGTTGGCATACACTCGTCGAGTATAGATACATAAGATATATTATATTATATACACACTATAATATTATACTATAGAGTATAGTTCATTAATAAGAACTAAATGAGTAATTTAAATGGTGAGGATTGGCTGTGTTCATAGCTATGGGATTGTATTTAAAACAGAGAAATAAGTAAAAAAAGAAGAATATGAGTGAAAAATTTGTTAGAAATGCGTGATTCAAGAAGTCATGTTTATTTGATTAATGAATTAAATCTTGAACCGCTTGATTGGAATAATTTTTTACGAATGGATGAATTAACTTACAATTATTTACTGGAATTAGTTCCTATTTATTAAGAACCAGGACACAAATATGCGAAAATCTATTTCTGCACAAGAAAGGCAGCAACATTGAGATTTTTGGCTTCTGGTTGTATAAAACACAGAACTCCAAAAACTGAACTGAAAAAAACCCACACACACAGCAGTTTACTTGAACACTGAACACTGAAGTCGTTCAAAAATCAAGATGCATTTGATGAGTTCATGCTTGACTTCAGTGTTGGTTTCAGTGTTTATTTGTCCCACACATTATCATGCTTCACTGAACTATAAGTTTGAACACTGAACTGTGGCATGAAGTTTGATCGTGAGTGGGGCCTATAAGGTTATACGTAAATGATAGGTATTTGGAAAAAATTCCGTGACATAAGGATCGAAAATGAAGCATAACTGAAATTTTTAAACTTGCATTTAATACTGTTGTATCATCTTCAGAGTTTTCTGTAATTATATTTTCTTTGTTATAAAATTGTTTTGAATTAAAATGTACTAATTATGTGGAAATTAATGTCAGAAAACGTATAAATGAAAGTTTAAAAATTTCAGTATTGCTTCACTTTCGATCCTTATCCAACGGAATTTTTTCCAAATACCTATCATTAACTGCAATGGATCACAGTTACTCTATTTATTGAATAGAGTCAAATTCACGTTATACGTAAAAACACGAACGACAGCTGTTAAAATTTCGTTATAGTAACCTATTTTTTCCGCATCAACATACGCGTTAACAAATATAAGAGAGAGACGATCATTAAAAGAATTCGAACCGACTGTATTTCCTAATAGACTTGAAATAATAAAGAAACTCATTATTGAACTTTTGTTGGAGTTAATTAATGATTTGACGTTATTTTGTTACAGAAAACACGATACGGCGTAGGTGACGAAGAAGTGTCGGTTTCAGGCTCTCCCGCGCACAAGTTGAAGGAGGCAACTGCTCTAGACGGACTTCCCAGACAAGGCTCCATTGAACGCGGTGTTCAGGAGCCTCCCTGCAATCAGCACGTCATACTCAGAGATTCGACACCGTTACATAAACAGGTCAGACTCTTTTCTCGATTATTGATCTTTCATTATCTTGTTATTTGCGCTCTTCGTATAAGAAAAGAAAAACGAATGTGAACACTATTATTCCCTTATAAAGATGTGCTAATGTAATAGTTATTGGCGTAACTAGTAGTCTAAGTCATTCATCGCGCTGACAGGTCATGACTTAGCCTACAAGTTGCGCCCATAATTTTATTCAACAATTGCGCGTTATTCATGTTTTAATTATAATGAGATGTTGTAAATATCTATTTATTTCTTTATAAAAAAAACTGTCAATACTAACAGCACCAAACAGCACGATTCAATGTTTTGGTTTGAGGTTAGCCGGTTATGAATAAACTCCATGTCGAAAACATTCGGCCTCTCAATTTTAGCCTCAATGGGTAACAACGGAGTTGTTGTTACCTACTATTTCGTTACGACTCAGAAAATAGTTACGTTTATTTTCATTACTCCACAATGGCCGAGCTAGTAGGAATCTTCATTGAGTTATGACAAGTAATTGTCACCAGTCGGTAAATGGCTATTTAGGGTTCGGTTTTTAGGCATGATAAAACATGAATAACGCGCATGAGTTGAATAAAATAACTAAGAAGGCTAATTATTTATTACGTTTTTCGGTTCATATTACTTATTTTATTAAACGTTCAATTAGACATTTCTATTGAAGAAAAATTCTTCTTTAAAAAAAATCAAATTTAAAAATTACTAAAATAAAAAATAACAGAGTGAGTATGGTGGTTTATTGTTTTCCGTTTATTTATAGAAATTTTTTAACGACCATTAAATATATACACAGACGCGTTAACAAAATATAGGTACAATATATTCTCGTTTTTTTTTGTCCCTCCTATACAGATTGTAATAGAATTTCCGGAAAACTTTTATAGAACTTAAATATATATTTTACACTAAATATTTACTTTTTATCAATAAATACTAATCGACCATTTAAACTAAGCTTTTTATCAAATATATTAATACGCTAGGGTTTAAGATGTTTGCCTCCCTTTTTAGAAAAAACCACACAATTTCTCCACATAAATTATATATCATTTTACAGATAATTGCTTGCTCTACTGACATCGACAACTAAAAAATTTATTATTGCTATTGTTTTTTTTAAAATTAAATAAATTAATGAAACTCTGAACAACGTCTGCCGTCTGACGGCGTAACGTTAACACTTCGATCTGTCATCTGATCATCATATTGTAAATACTGCATACTGCCATCTGACGGGCAACGCTGAACAACGCTTTTGCTACTTGCGCCTCTATATGACAATTTTAGTAAAATATTTCTTTTACAACAAAAAAAAGAACGTTATAAGCAGTGTGCAAAATTAGAAACGAATTGAATACCTGCAGTCATATTTAAAAAATAATTTTGTAAAGTGATAATTACTATACTTATTTAGTGCGAATAATTCGCACAGGTCACGCTAGTTCTTATTACTTTTTATGAAATGAGCAGAAAGTTCCTAATTTGAAAATTTCTTACCGCGTTGGAAGTCCAAGTAAATGCGTAAAGGCTAGTATTTATTAAATTTCTGAGTCGGTAGGTTGTTATTTACGGTGCAAATATGATTTCATAGAACACGCATGCATTTGTATTGCATTATTAATAATGTCAAAGACGTGCGGCATGTTGACAGTTTGCCAGGGACACATGGGTGTAGAATGAAGAACTCTTGACTCGCAACACCTTTGCCTCCATTATACTTATCACGCGAGTCTTAACAACAATAACGACACAACGCCCGTTATAATAAGTTCGTTGTTTGCCAACAAAATCAATATAGTGCTAAACAAAGCCAGTGTGGAAACAAACTTTGGCCAGCCATTCTGATGAATGACATAATATCTCATACTATAGCTAAATACAGACTCGGTTCTAGCATTCAAAATTTGCATGTCATTATAAATTTTTTTTTTCGAAAATAATATGCGCTGTTATTATAAACAAGTGTAATGTGCGTACTTATTTACCCGCGTTGAAAGTTATACTTCTTTGACGTGATCAAAAAATTAATTTTTAATTTGCATACAAATAATTTACCTATTGAAATAAAAAAATTAAATGACTATTATTAAAACTCGCAACCAATGAATGTTTTCAATACAATTCACCAATACTCACCACTATCATAATCACTACAGCGGTCCGTCCCGGTTTCACACGGGTACAAAAAAACGAATGAGGGGAGGGACATGAGTATGCAAGTTCATCTTAATTTACCGAGATGAATGTTGTGTCTAAATTTCATAATGATCGGAGTTACCGTTCAAAAGTTTTTGTCGGACAAACAAATTTTGAGTTTTATATTTTTTACACCTTGAGTTACATTATTGAAGTTTTCGTAGGGATTCCTAATTTATCTCGACTAACAATATAACCAATGCTACTCAGTGATACTTTAGCATTCTAGTAGTGAAAGAATTTTTAAAATCGGTCTAGTAGTTTTTGAGTGTATTCATTACAAACAAAAATTCAAATCTTTTCTCTTTATAATATCAGTATCGAAGCATGTATAGATAATTACTTATAAATAAATATAGTTTAAAAAAAAACTAAAAAACACGCTTTATTCGAACTAAAAAGTAAAAAATATTTTTTTTAAAATAAGCTTAAAACAATAATAAATAAAAAATACAAGTATTATTGTGTACTAAAATGTGCGGCCCACGCTTTTTTCACAATAATAATTGTTTTAAAAAAAATATTTTTTACTTTTTAGTTCGATATAAAGCGTGTTTTTTAGTTTCTTTAAACTATATTTATTTTCCACTTTTTAGTTCGATTTATTGTCAAAAATTTGCCGAAAAAAAACAATTTTTTTTCGGCGTGGACGGGATTAGAACCCACGATCCGTGGTTCCGAGAGTTGACGTCAGCGAAGACCCGTGCTTTAGACCGCACGGCTACCCACTGTAGTTACAGTGCTGGCATATTATACCACTATATAAACCACTTGCTGTAGTCCAAACGGAGGCTACAAACAAACATACATACAAAATTACAAGTGAAGTTAATATAAAGCGTGTAAAAATACAAATCTTTTCTCTTTATAATATTACGAGTAGTATCGAAGCATGTATAGATAATTACTTATCAAATTTTTATTTGTATTAAAATAAAACTGCACCTGACATCTGTCATATTCATTATTTTATACATATTGCCTAAATATTTAACAAAATGTCCAAGATTAATCGGGTATCGTCGTAAAAACTCATTTTTGCGTATAATCTGGGACACCTTTATATAACACCATATTGCCGTATTACCAGTTAGCAGAACCTATTATTTTTCGAAACGTTTAATATTCTTTTATCGCGCGCTGATTATTTGTGTGCCACGTAACGTGTGCACTTACGCCCTCGCCATATTATGTATACTCGTTTGTTTTTAAACACCTGACACCTGAATATGCGTCATTCAATTTTAGTTTGTAGCGTTACGAACGTGATATTTCATATCAATAATGACTCCGCTTTTGGAATACGAAATCGTTTGTGGTGAAATGCGAGTTGTATAACCTCTATAAAAAAACAACATTTTCACTGCGTGTCAACAGTTGGACGTGTGTTTGTACATAACTCAAGAATTACAAATGACTTACGCGTGATTGTAAACGGCGCTGAATCTCAAAATTAACAGCTTTATATTTTTATAAAAACATTAATTTTTACTATTAAAAAAAAAAAAAAAATTAAATTAAAAAAAAAAATATATACGCGTCGAATTGAGAACCTCCTCCGTTTTTGTTTTTCGTCGGTTAAAAAACGTGCGAATCCCATGCACATCGCTCAACAAAATAAAATATTTATAAATATTAGCGTATATAAAAAAATAGATATATGTATAAATATATCTGTACGTAAGTTTTTATTACCGCACACTTTTTTTATTATATAGTACTTTGACAGTTTCACAATAGTATAAAATCCATGCAAACCTGTTGCATAAATCAACACGTGTAAATGTGTACATGCATACAATTGCACCTTCTTTATCAAACTCAATGTTACTCTTATATTTACGTCGCTGAAAAGTTTTACTTAAAAAAAATGCGAACAATATTCTAGCACACTGACTAAACTGAAAATAGTTTATAAAATATTTAGAGTACGAAATAAACGTACCTACCTACGCAATGGGAGACGAGGGAAAAAGCTCATATTAAGCTTTCTTTTATACAAATATATTTTGAACTTTGGGGCCTGAAAATTGCACGAAATGTTCTCTATTTTGTTTCGAAAATGTTCAGAAAAGGTGCAGTATTGATCAACAAAAATCCGCTGACGACGCAGCTAAGCGAGAAAATCAGTGCGATGGGTTCATGCCTATATTTCATCAAAATTATTTTCATCAATAAATAAAATTATCGACCAATTTTTCAGACAATATATTAACAGAAAAATATATAATTAATACATTAACGTTTCAATCCGGATTTGGATCTTCTTCAGAACTGATCAAAGAAGAAGGTCCAAATCCGGACTGAAATGTTAATGTATTAATTAAATATTTTTTTGTTAATATATTGTCTGAAAAATTGGTCGATAATTTTATTTATTGAAGAGTTCTAATCAGACGTTAATCAAAGATTTGAAAATTATTTTCAATTCAAAAAAGCGTGCCCTGTATATTATTGCTTACGAATCTATAATAAAATACGCGTGATTTTGTGGTTTTATCTAATGCCGTGTAAAAAGATAACACGGGAGCTGGTGAACATTTTTGACGCACATCTATAAAGTACATAATTGAAAGCGTGCGAGTGTTGTCAATACATACGTCGCATGTCCCCAGAGGACGTGTCGTCCGACGGCCGGCAAATCGTTTATCGGTTATCCATTACGGGTTCGAGGCGCGATAATCGCATTGTAATGTCATTTATTCGATCGTAATACCTCCTATTTCATTGCCCCCGTATTATAGTTGGACACCGATATCCTCATCGTACACGAATCAAGACTAGAGGGCTTGGTTGAAAAGTTTATTCACACTAATATAATTTCAGAAGTATGTATACAGATTGTATCAAATCAAAACGGTCCATAGAACATTCTGTGTGTAAGACAGAGACGATATTATATAAAGCACTAAAGCAGTAAGTAAGAATGAGATAAATGATCGCTAATAGCTAGTTACTGTGGTTATACAATCTGATAGTATCGTCTTTGTTTTCTACAGTAAAAATCACAATTTTATCAAATGTCAGTATTCACTAGTGAAATTATTGATAAAATGACTATTTATACTGTTCGGCAAAAAATCCAAATAATTAAATGGTTTTATGGTGGTAATTCAACCGCCGACATAATAAATTTATTTGTAGCTGTCTTTGAAAACATTAATATTACAGTTTAGTTGTTTTAATTGATAAATTGGTAAAAAGATTTACAGTGTACGTAATTATTTGTTTACGTAACCACAGTAACTATTAGCGATCATTTATCTTATTCTTACTTACTGCTTTAGTGCTTTATATAATATCGTCTCTGTCTTACACACAGAATGCTCTATGGACCGTTTTGATTTGATATAGTTTGTATAATGTGTTTTAAACACAAAAACAAATATGGGAATTGTTGCATAGTTGACTATTTTTATTAAACGTTTCTTTTTCACTCGACAATTTGCTTCCGATAAATCCATCAATAACGGCCAAAAATAAATTAAGCTCTTTTTAGATTTGGAACGAATTAACAAAATGAGAATTTCGAAAGTAATTTAATTTCGTTTGTTATGATCTATTAAATAGCATAATATGTATATCTTTATGCCGGCACTTCACATGGCTATTTGTATTTGTGTATTTGGCATATTTGGCAAACAATTACCAAGTGTGGAGGGTCTATTTGAAAAAGTGTTGGCCTTATTTGCCTATTTGACAAATTAATACCAAATACGCGTTACCGTGCGCTTGTCGGTTTTTCGAAGCACATCAAAGGAGTCAAATATAGGCAAATATGACAAATAAACCGTCCACACAATGACTATCGCGCCGTGAACCTGTACGGACGTGCCGTATTTTTGTGTCTGTGCTGTGAGCGAGAACTGGAACAATTACTATTGAAAATGAATTGGGACAATGAAACAGTGCTAAAATTCCTGGAATTTTTAACCTTGCGTTCTGCTGCCAAATGTTTGTGTGTTTGCTATTTGACTGCCAAGTGTGGATGGTCGTATTTGCCTCTATTTGCATGTTTGTCTTGAACGTCATATATTTTGCCAAATACAACAAACACCCAATAGCGAACACAAATAGCCATGTGAAGTGCCACCTTTAATAGGCTACAGATTCGGGCGAAATCGGACCGGCCCACTAATGTAATTATTATAAAACGCGTCTTAAAAAATCTCAGTTGAATACTTTTGTCGAGTTTAATGATATAAACAATGAACTTTGAACTGAGCTTTGAAAACAACACCATCTGTTGGCGAAAGACTTCAACTAGCGACATAGAATAAGTCGAAAAGGATAACGTGACAGAACGGCGTTGTAGGAGCTAGAGCTGCTAACTAGTGAGCTAGACGAGAGCTGACGACGGCCCCGCCGCGCCAGAAAGCTCTATCCGTTGCCCTGGAGAAAGCACACAGTCAGTGAGCGGACGGCTATCTAGCCGTCGTGACGCAATGCATAGTCTATCTTCTTTTATTCACACACTATTGTGTTATAGCGGCTGGTGTGCCTGTATTTGATTGTTTATTTCATTCTTACATTCTTTTACTACGATGCTACTCGCTCACTTGCACCGACATTATACCATATCAAGTGTAAATTGTCCGGCATTGCATTTCAATGATTTTATCGTAGTATTATAAACTGTTTGTAGTGGTTATTGTGTAAGGACAGATATTTTGGTATGTTGATACTAACCTAAGTTTACAAAATAACATTGACTGTAACTTCCTTCAGACGTGTGCTTTTGTTGAGCTTGTGAACGAAGCTTTTGTTATGTGTTATATAATGTGCAGTTACGTCTGTCAGTTGTGTTTATTGTTGCAACCGCTCATTATTACAAATTATACAAATTAAAGAAAGTGTCATGCAAAATATACACATACTAACACTCGATTAAAATTTAACTATTTTTTTTGCGCTAAAGTCAAAACGTCAATTTTGGAAGATTTAAAAATAAAAATTATACAAATTAAAGAAAGTGTAATGCAAAGTATACACATACTAACACTCGATTAAAATTTAACTATTTTTTTTTGCGCTAAAGTCAAAACGTCAATTTTGGAAGATTTAAAAATAAAAGTGCTTAACACAAAGTGATTTGCCATTAATTATTACAGGAATGGTTTGAAATTTTGGTATACAATATTTTTTAGATATATTTTTAAACATTCCCATTTTCTTTAAAGAAAAATTGCAGTAGATTTCTTAATTGTAGACATTTTTGATTTTTTAAGGCGTTAAATTTTACACACATACCTATGTTAGAACAGTACATTATTTTTAGAATTTAATATACCAATAGTAATTTAAATTCATATTTTAAGATTCTTCGTAACTGAAATGTTAATAAAACAAATTAATATTCATCTATTCGTGAACCAATTGTTATAATGTAATAATACTGCTTTACAATTAGTATATTAAATTTTGTCTGTATGTTGTTATTAAATCTAAAATGTAGGCATCTATGACATGTAAACTTTCATTATTCATGAAACTTTGTATTTAATGTGCCTATGGTAAACTTTCACAATATAAAATGACGTCAACTGTTGATCAGTCAAGGTTGAGAGCTGCTTTTAAACAACAAATCGTCTATAATTTCATAAAAGTACGGACAGTTCAAGAACTTTTACAAGGTTTTCTTTTCCCTAAAGAATCGGTTATTATTTTTTTAATAAACCACAATTGACAATAAGTAATATAAAAATATTCAATAATAGTATATTGTGCGACTAGTGAGAGAAGGAGAAGATTCCATGAGCGGGAAATTTGCCGCACGAGCTTAGCGAGTGCGGTAACACGCGAGTGGAATATTCTCCTTCGATCAATGGTCGCACATAATACTTTATTCAACTAGCAGGAGTAATATGTAATCGGGGCCCTAATAAAAGAGGGAAAAATAATAAATCACTTCATTGATTGACGTACCCACCGTCAGTGTATGCACACAAGATTGCCATGACTTTCACTGAATTGCGATGCTGTTTTCATATATACAATACCGCCTACCACGTTCCTATTGGTCCAGAAGCTGCGTGCAGTTTTTTTCATTATTGCACGCTCGGGCTTGCTACTGCGTTTCTATTGGTCCAGAAAATTCATTATCACACTGTACGGCTCATTATTAGCACTCTACGCGTCAACATGAAATAATCTATTATTTCTCCCGAATTTAGCAGGGCCTCGAAATTACATATTACTCACGCGTGTTGAATAAAATAACTTTATTGATTATTGAATTTTTTATATAGATTTTTGGATAGGTTTTGACCTTTCCGTAGCCCAAACTAATGAAAAACAAAAATGAAATTTTATAAATCTTCCAATTAGTACGCATCAGAAGATTATAAAATAATTTATTTACCAGTCTTCTTTTAGGTTGTGTGATTTCATAACAAAATATTTTAAAGCGAACGATTTTACCCCTCTGTCTATTTTCATTAAAATCTGCTATTTTATTTAAGGGTTGTCTTCAAAACTGTCACAAATTGTGAATATCTCATTGTAATAAATAATTAATAGTGACGGTTCATATCTAAAGCACTAAGTCATCCGTCATCAAGTATGTAATTATAAATAATAGTTGATAATAATGTTATCGATGAAATAGTTCTTCATGTTATTGACAGATTAGGTACTATTAGCTTGCAGTACCCTATACAACAGGTATCCGCCAATAAACACGATATCTAATATATAAACATGATATTTAATATGATAATATCGTTTTCAATTAACTGTAATAATCATTTTATAGTGTACTTTTATATCAGCTAAATGTCAAACAATTACGAGTATTGTTGCGAAACTATAAAACAGTGTTACGTTTGGAATAAACGGCCAGGTCACGTCGGAATTAGGTTTAGTAAGGCACAAAACAAATTTGAAAGAATTCGAGCATAAAAAATGATAATTAAGTTAGCTATAAAGTTTTATTTTAAATAATTTGTCCAGAATTGTTTTAACTCTGAATTTTTATTGTATATAAATAACAATTCGGCTTACTACATTTTTTGTGACAAACTGAAAAATTGTCTTCTTAGGTTTACGACTAACTTTTTTACTGTGCTAAATTTTAAGTACTTACGTTTGGAAAAAGTTTACAAAGCGTTGGGTCCGGTCAGATTTTTATAGGTAACTGATATATTTAAGGCAGTTATCCCAGTTCCCTGATGTACTATTATCGTTTCGTGGGTGGATTTGTATGTGCATTATTAATGTTCCGCGTATCCCTGTGTTTGTAGATTATTCGTGTACTTACGCTCTTACCAACGTAGCTATCACATAATATCTGTACCCACATTTATTTGTAATGGCACAGCGGGTTTCAGAATGATCAAAAAAATTTATGAACCTAAGTAATTTTCTCCGATCAGCAATGGTTTCCGGTTTTTTATCGCAGATACTCGTTCAGGAAGATTCTTAGCATTGGAATTATTTGGCAAGATAGATTGACCTACAATTCAATAGTAATTTGATTTGTTTTACAGATATCGATAAAACTGCTTTGCATTCATATCATATATCTGTTTGTAAATTATTTCAGAGAACTTGATGTTGCCAAAATACCAAGATAAATATATTATGCACAATATATTATACAAAATCAGATTTTCTGTTTTCAATAATATTGTCACTTTTAGCCATTTCCACTTTTCTTTATTGAATTAAGTTTTCTTTGTAACAAGATAGTAAGCCTTAGTTTAAGAATTTAGAGCTAATAATACGGAGTAAATGAACCATAAACAATGCAGCTTTTTGAAGAAGTCTCTCCTTTTTTTTGTGTGATTATCACTCGACTCGTCTTCTCACACATTTACTAGTTGCCCAAGAATTTTGCGCGTTGACTCCACAACGTTTCTACCTCTTCAGTGAGTAGAACAACTCGTTTTTTTTGACGTGATTACGTCTTATAAATTGATGAATCACCAATCTTATAAATTGATAAAACACCGGCTGCATGCACGAAAAAGTGTAACGTTTCTAACGGTCGTAACGTTCCGCCTGACCCTGTGCGTGCTTTTCTCGAAAACGGCCCTAACGATTTGGATGAAATTTACTGAAAAGGGATTTTGGGGGGCAAAAAATCGTTTTAGCTAGGTCTCATCTCTCGAAAAAATCGTTTTCTTACAAATTTTATCATTATAAAAATCAATTTTTTGACTTTTTGACGTATGAAAATACTTAAATATTGTAAGTAAGTTTTGGAATTTTATATAAACAATGAAACAATTGTTTTCAAAATATTATGACAGCTAATCTTTGAGACTTAAAATAAATACGAAAGAAAGAAAGTTAAAAAAAAAACAATTATATTATAGGTGGTGAGTAATTTAAATAAATAAAATTAACCTAAATTTGAAGCGAAAGATGCAATATCATAGATTCGAATTATTATAATTATTATATAAATTTAGGTTATGTATTACGGAATAAGTTATCACGTAAAACTATCGTCCGTAAACCGACTTTACGGACAACCAATTTTTTTTTGTAAAAACTACCGCCAGCGAAAATCTATTGCCTTTTTTCCTCTCTACTTTCCAAATGGTCAAAAGTAAACAGAGTATGTTTTGTTTATTTCGAGCGCTTATTGTTCTTAAAGAAGTCTGTATGAAATAAAATTAGTTACAGTACAGGGAAATAATGTTTTTGACCCTCTATCTTTCCAATAGACAACACAAACTGGTTATTTTTGTGGGCAGTTCAAACATTAAAACAGTTATTCAATACTCTTTGTAATAATATTCGACTTCCTGTGAATTAATTCTGAGCTTGGGCCAGGGCTGAATTAACTTTGTCCGGCCTCCTAGGCAATGCAATCAGGTCTTTTCATGTTGATGAAGGTATGTGAGTAACTTCCAAATGATCGGCTCCAGCCATCCTGTTACTTTAATGTCTTATGTGATATTGTAACAACATGATTACTTTGAGTAGATGCTGCAGCATCCCCTTACCTTAGCTTTATTGAAATGGTCTTAATGAATAGGTTATAGATAATTGATGGTTCAGGTTTTTTTATGGGTCAGGAAAGAGAAATGAAATGTTATCTTGTTAAATGCAATAAATTACAATAAACAACGAAAGAAAATAATATTGTTGTTCGGAAATTTCATACAAATTTTCAAATAAAATTTTCGTTAAATGAAAGGCTTTTTTTGTTGGTGCGTGCACGGGCCCCTAGTCGATGCGGTGCCCCTAATTGCCTACTCTGCTTAATGATTAATCCGGCACTGGTTCAGGCATATTTAGGAAGGTGTACGTTTTAAATTCCTGGGTTTAACATAAAAGAGAACATTTCTACAGAATCTTTGAATACATTTTTAGATCAGCTATAAATTGAAGGTCTCCGGTAATAGTTCGGTCCGTCGAATCATTTGTATGCTGACGTTGTACGTACGCGTTTTTTCCGTATACGCATAAAGCTACCGTTCCATGTGGTTTTTTTTTTTTTATTCCACCGTCGCTGTGGTCGCTCTGCCATTTGATTGTATGCGTGGTCGAACGTTGAAGAGCATAAATGATTCGGAAATAATCGGAATTATTTACGCGCCTTTACTAACGATAAAAGTATCGATTGCTCTCCGACCCACCACTTAACAGCGCTTGCTGTTGCATATTTCATTATGTAAAGTGTCACTATGCTTCATAAACAAAAACGGATATCAGAAATAGTTGGTAAGGTCAAAAGTACACACCGCTAATTTTGAATGTATAATAAAAAAAATAGAAAGAAAAAAACGAGCCATATTGGACCTCTGTAAATGCTACCTTTGAGGTCCGCATGACCGACTTCCGAGTATGGTCAAAATTAAATAACAAAATAAACCCGAAAAACATTTTTCAAAAGAACCGAGAAAACACTTCCTGTTTTTTGTTTAATCAAAAAGAACCTCTGAACTGATTTTTATAAAATTTCTTTCGGATCATACTGACGTTTTGATACTTTAGGCCCATAATAATACAAGGGTGGGTCGTGACTAATAAACGATCATAGATTTTACATTTTTTTTTGAATTTTATTGCAAGATAACCCTGAATTATTTAGGAGGTTGAGCCGATTTACGAAGATAATGAAAAAAATCGGAAATAAAGTTTTTTTAATAGATTTTTTATAATAAAATTTTCTGTAAAAAATCCAAAATCATTAGGAGATTTATAAAGTTAAAAATTAAAAAAAACTTTACATGTAGTCTTATGGAAAATATGTCAACCTAGCATGCAAACGGTACATTTTAATTTTTTGCAAATAACCAAATAATGTCAGCAGTTCCGAAAACGAACTATGTAAAGCATCGATGTCTTACGCATATTTTAATATTTTTTCCAATTTAATTTGGAGTCTTTTAATCAATAAAAAAAAAATTATTAAACCTTAGTACTTTTCGATTATGGACTTTTATTCTTGACAATTTTAGCAATTTTAACTGAATTTTCAACTTTTTAATGATTTAATTTTCATTCTTATTACTTCTAATTTCTTTTTTTAAGTACTTACTGCAAAAAATATGTAAAATACAGATAGGTATCTACATAAATTTATTTTTTCTAACCTAACTTTGTACAAAAAATTCAAAAGTTAATCCATTAAGTAAAATATTGAAATAATTAATTAATATTAAAAAAAAATATTTATTTATGCCTGTATGACAATAATTTATTGGTATCATCGACTTATAACCTTTTGTAAAAATTTATTATGGAAAAGTTCCCATTTAGAATGCGACTTACTTTTGATTGGGACTGTAACGCATCAACCTCCTTAAAAATTATTTTTTTCTTTTTGACGTGATAACGTCTTATAAATTGATGAATCACCAATCTTATAAATTGATAAAACACCGGCTGCATGTTCGAAAAAGTGTAACGTAACGTTCCTAACGCGTAACGTTCCGCCTGACCCTGTGCGTGCTTTTTGCTAATTTCTCGCTCAATTTAAATCAGATCGGTTTGAAACCAGTCTTAAACGAAAGAGGAGAACATTTTACATAGATTTCGTATAACAGAATTTGCCTAAACAGTTTTTTTATACAAATTTATATAGAAAAATAGCTGTATAAATGCAATGTTGTCTAATGCATGGCGCGACGCGGTCGGTTGTCTTTGTTTGCCGTACATGGAAATTAGAAAATAACGTATGTCTTGTCTTAACATGAAAACGGCTGCATTTCTAATGTTTAATTCAATTTTTTGACATTAGTATTTTGTGAAATGCAACGCCTTCTAAGTTAAGTATTGGAATAACTAATTATTATTAGAACATAATACTTTGACAGTTGCAAACGTCACTTTTGACATTTCTTATCATTCCGACACCAAGGATAAGCGGATTGAAACCAAATTTTGGGAGGTTTAGGTTATGTATTACGGAATACGTTATCACGTAAAACTATCGTCCGTAAACCGACTTTACAGACAACCAATTTTTTTTTTATAAACGTTTGTCTTTAAGGAGTTTTTTTCTAATTTTATTAATTATCTTCACGCAATTTTATTCGATCAATGTTATTATAGGCAAACTGTTCGAAAGTGTAAAATCTAATTTCCACAGAATAACCACACTTGAATCCATTTCGTCGAAAAGATCAAAACGCAATAAGTTTGCTGAGAGTCTGTGTATAGTAGCGTGTTAGATAAAGGGGAAGCGTAGAGAAACACGACCCGTATCAAATAATTGCTGAGGGTACTTACATGCAAGGTGTCTGTGTAATTAAACCACTGCTGAAAAGCCTTCTGCATATACACTACCGGTGAAAAGTGTTTGAACTGCGTGTATCATCACTTAGAATAAAGCAAATGCATAATCCTTTTGCTACAAGTATACAAAATCAATGTGATCTTCCTTATAGCTCAGTGGCTCGAGGCTCCTTAGCATAGACTCTTTCTTTCAACCAAGGGCGGCGGTGGGGGGAGTAAATGGTGTAATGACCCCCCCCCAGGATCATAATAATACAAAAATAAAAATGAAAATAATGCGAATACCTGGCTAAAAAATTGGTTGTCTGTAAAGTCGGTTTACGGACGATAGTTTTACGTGATAACGTATTCCGTAATACATAACCTTAACCTCCCAAAATTTGGTTTCAATCCGCTTATCCTTGGTGTCGGAATGATAAGAAATGTCAAAAGTGACGTTTGCAACTGTCAAAGTATTATGTTCTAATAATAATTAGTTATTCCAATACTTAACTTAGAAGGCGTTGCATTTCACAAAATACTAATGTCAAAAAATTGAATTAAACATTAGAAATGCAGCCGTTTTCATGTTAAGACAAGACATACGTTATTTTCTAATTTCCATGTACGGCAAACAAAGACGACCGACCGCGTCGCGCCATGCATTAGACAACATTGCATTTATACAGCTATTTTTCTATATAAATTTGTATAAAAAAACTGTTTAGGCAAATTCTGTTATACGAAATCTATGTAAAATGTTCTCCTCTTTCGTTTAAGACTGGTTTCAAACCGATCTGATTTAAATTGAGCGAGAAATTAGCAAAAAGCACGCACAGGGTCAGGCGGAACGTTACGCGTTACGAACGTTACACTTTTTCGAACATGCAGCCGGTGTTTTATCAATTTATAAGATTGGTGATTCATCAATTTATAAGACGTTATCACGTCAAAAATAAAATTTCTTGAAAAAAAATTGTAAAATTAGTTTGGGAATTAATATTTTGCTTGACACCTTCCTTCGTGAGTATTCTTGTGTGATATTAATAAAACTTTAAAAAAATATTGAATTTTGTTTTGCTTTCCCCCCCCCAGGAAAAATATCTACGCCCTTGCCTTCAACAATTAAAAAATAATATAGAGACGTGTGATGTCGCACGACCAAGGCGTCAAAAATTATCCGATCGTCATAGTACTGTCTTGTTGTAATGGCAAGTGGCACCGTCCTGTTGAAACCACAGAAAAAATAGCTCCGATTCTAATTTTGAAATCCAGCTTTGTAAACCAAACGCGCGAGCCCGCAGTGACGTCATTGTTATCTAGCGCGGCAGCCGGCACAAGTCGCGGCAAAATCGGCTTCGTGTGGAACTTGCATTTATAAACGTAGCACGTACACAAATCTTTGAAAGCTTATATTGTAAAACAAGTAACAAAAACAAGCAAGAGTTTTTCAAAGGCATTCTAAGAAAACGTCTGTTTGAAAGATGTAAATACATGTATTTTTGCACGTTGAACTGTTATTATATATTTTTAGTTAGACATAACGTCATGTCGATCAACTTTTCGTTGCGGTAATTGTAGAGTTTGTCCATTTTGAACACACTTTTGCATATTCCCCGTCTTAGGGTACGTGTACCACGGAGCTGTGATACTAGATGATAGCAGTGATGATAGCTGATAGCTTTACAGCGCTGATAGAATTTTATCGCATATTTATATGAAAGCGTGCACAACCAAGCAGAGAGTAGGGTAGGACGGGGGAATGGCGTTCACTTAAGGAAAACATGGTGTATTTTTCAAATTATTTATTATGAATCAAAATTAACAAGAGTAACAAAGTCTTTAATTATCGAGTAATCAACAATTTAACAACAAAAGCATATATCTTTCACCTACTAGTAATAGGAAAACATTATTAAAAAAACATGTTTGAGCGGCATTGCCCCTGACTTTGGGTAATGTCGCTCAGGGTCTCATAAAGAAGTGTACCCAATCCAATCTGGCTGTTTTGCTGCTTTGATCAAAATTGTTTTTGATATTGTTGCGCTCAGCAAATTTATAAACAAGTTTACGCAAATCTGCAACATTGAGTCCATAATATAGCGAGCCCAGCAACTTAACTTGTTCAGCAATTTCAGTTTCTTGCTGTTGGGTGGAAAACGGGCTTCTTCAATCCAAGCCGCTTTAGCGGTGGTCCTTTGACGATTTCTTGGCATATCTATCTAAAACAATAAAAAATAAGTCACTAAGGGGTAATGGCGCTCAGATGAGCGGTATAACCCCAACCGGTCGTTTTGTAATTAAATTGAAATTTTAAAAAAATCATACACGATTGTTGAAAATTGACTGCAATATCACAAAATAGAATAGTTTATTGGCAGAAAAGTAAAATTAGTAATTAAATAAGCATTAAAGTTTTGGACTTACCGACAAAAAACACCTAATTAAAAATTAGATCAGTGCGGCCGCAAACGAAGAAACGCTCTTCACGGCCACATGACGCGAGCTGACTGTCCGTTTGCAACGCTGTCTATTAGAGGCCCCCTCCCCTCGCGTTTCACGCGACGTGACGTGTCGCTACGTTTCTTTTTGACAGAGTTACAGAGGTGAGCGCCATTACCCAGTGAGCGCCATTCCCCCTCTCTCCCCTACATCGAGTATGCGAATTGTTATAATCGCGTGTGTTTTAAAGAATGGTATTTACCATTCTTCTGCGCGCTGCAAGCTGACTGCGCATTGGGCCCCGCGAGTTTTACAAGCCTTGGCTTTATTTTTTCCAAAATATAATCAAACGTGACTGGCTCCATTCTCATATATTCAAAAAAACGCTGTGAATAATTTCTGAATTCATTAAAGAGGTGTTGATATTCACCAAGCGTAGATCTGTTCTTATTTATAGGGTGAACGTGGTATTGTCTAGACAAAAATTTAGTTTGCCTATTTAAAATAAACCATTTTGTCGCTGCAGAAGCGAAATAATCATCGTCGCTACTACTCGACATCTTGAATTAATGGACTGGCTATTGAAATTATTCTACAATCGCAGCAAGTAAGCAATGCTTAGTTGTGCACACCCATCAGCGCTTGTATTCCACTCTCTAAGCTATCATCTACTGTGCGATCGGCGAAAGAAGACCGGTGGGGAAAGGGCAAGAAGTCGTTGATGTGTTCCCAAATTATCGGAATTCATAGGCCGCGCATAGCAAGGCATGCAAACAATGTATAGCTTTAAATTTTAAGGCATTATTTTGAGCCTCTAACTCGCACATTTTAATTACATTCGCTATGACCTCCCTAGCGCCACTTCTAACTGTTTTTCCCTTTTTACTTTCCATTTTGATGATATTCAGACAACACCCCTCAACTTAGTCCGTGAACGCACACCTATGTACTGTCTGGTGTATGATTTTTTTGTACTGTTAGCAAGTGTCGCTGTGTAGTCGTACAGCTATGGCAATAGTACAATTATCGCGATACGACAATTGCGACACGTTTGGTCGACTGGACTCCCTTATTGCATAGAAGCGGTTCCAGGATCATTACCTTTTACCAATATAAAATACATGTGCGCTCTTCTGCAATAAGGTCATAGGACTACATTCCATAGACCGGTCTTCTTTTAAAAATCCAACAGTAGTATCACAGCTCCGTGGTGCACGTATTAGCATAATATGCTTGATGTTTGCTGTGCATTGAGTTTTAAAAAGGGCTACGGACATAAAAAAGTTGAGAAACACGGGTCTAGGTGACTGATTTTTGCACGTTTATAACCATTAATCTCTCGATTCTTTTATTACTAAATGTGTTTTTTTTTTGTTGTCACGATAACGTCAGAGTTTCGTAAACTTTCTGCTGCTACAAACGGGAGAATGATTCTGTCATCTGATAAGTACGATAGCTAAACATGTAATCGATTAATCAGTTTTACCGACTCTTCTTTAATGCTTTCTTGACACGAATCGATGGAATTCTGTCCAACCAACTATGAATGAAAAGTTTGAGCATTTTAACATGAAATACAATAAATGGAATATAAAAAAAATGTTAACTGAAACAGCTAACTTAAAAAGACTTGTTAGCACCGAATGAAACTCACCATGTCAGCATAATACGTGGGTTATTGTAATTTTATTTGTTTTATGAACAAAATATTAGTGAGAATATTTATTTTTTATACTCATTGTTGAACTTTTTACATCTACAAAAATATGTTTATTCAACACGCGTGAGTAATATATAATTTCGGGGCCCTGCTAAATTCGAGAAAAATAATAAATTACTTCATGTTGACGCGTAGAGTGCTAATAATGAGCCGAAACTGTACGATAATGTATTACTGCATAGTTTCTGGACCAATAGAAACGCGGTAGCGATTTTTATATATGAAAACAGCATCGCAATTCAGCGAAAGTCAGGGCCATCTTGTGTGCATCGAGGGCGGTGGGTACGTCAATCAATGAAGTGATTTATTATTTTTCCCTCTTTTATCAGGGCCCCGATTACATATTACTCGTGCTAGTTGAATAAAGTATTATGATCGAAGGAGAAGATTCCATGAGCGTAGCGAGTGCGGTAACACGCGAGTGGAATCTTCTCCTTCTCTCACTAGCCGCACAATATACTATTATTTGTTTCTAAATCAGCGTCTACGAGCACCTTGAAAAAAACCATACCGACAGCAGTCCCAAAGGAAAAGTTCATTTTTCTATTTTCGAACGATTGCTATAGGACATATGTGAACAAAGACGTAAATATTTCGTGGAATCGTCGGTTATAAACAATAAAATCTGTCTTGTCTGCGGTGGGTCGCAACATAATATACTAAGTACATTGTAGATTCACAAAGTCTAGGACGCAGAAGTTAATTGAGTAGAGTTTGCTGTCATCTATTTATGAAAATCTAAAATTTGTATGGTTTGCGTCGGAAATAAAGTCTCTCCCTTTCAATATGCAGTAATATGGAAGCTCGTTCCTATGTAGTACATTTTAAATGGGGGGATTCATTCAAAGTGCCACCGGCATAAATGAGTATAAATGCGCTTTCAGCTTCAAAAACTGAAAAAGCGCTATTATATAAATGTGAACTAAGGGAATGAGCTTTTCAGATGTACGTATGTATAAGCAAAAGTCTCTCCTTTTCTAATGCATAAAGGTGCGCGCACTCTTTTTGCAAAAAGCAACAACAAATCCGTTAAATGGTATATTTTTTAAAGTGAAACTTTTATTCTATCGCCCCGAATGTTGCATGTCGCATTACAGGCGGCCACGGAGTAGGGGTAAAGTGAAAGGCGCTCAGCTGACCGTGTAGTATGTATAACACATAGTCAGTCTGTCATGCGGGCAAGTGCTGTACAGTGTGTACATGTTTTTTTTTGTGTATTCATGTGAATATTGTTGTTTATAATTAATCGTGATGGATAAATGTCTACAATCCAACGCCTACAATCCAATAAAAGTTTCACTTGCGTCGTGGTTTCTTAAAACCACACAAATATTTTTATTTAATATTTGACGCACGAAAATATTTTTAAATATTTTTTGTTGATTAATCGGGAACTAATTAATAATAAATTTTGCCTAAATCGGAGCACACCGTTTTTGTATTAATTTAAAGTATCTAATATCTCTTTGTACGTAGGACTAGAACTCGAATAAAAATCACTTTCGAGTTCGTTCCTATTTTTGATGAAACACTTTTTAAAATTAATGAAGTATCAAAAACTCACTAAAATAAATAATAAGTTTATATTTATCTTTGATTTAATGAATAACGGAAAGAAGAAAAACTGAGTAATAATAAAAATAGTTAATTGAAAATAACATAATATTTCAAAAGCAAAAACGCTTTTAATTTCGAGTTATATGAAATAGGGATTTTCTCCAAATTCGGTGTTTTTTTCACTTTAAAAAAGATCCCATTTAAATATAGTGGTTTCGGTTATTCAAATAAACGGTTTTCAGCGGTTACGGTTTCAAATAACTAATAATTCGAACGTGTCGCTCGCCGGAGTAGTCTCCGTTTCGTTGTTTGAACGTTGCACAACGACTCTATAATGTATAGTCAACATGAGGTACACAGAAGAGACAAGCAGACTTGAGCTACATCAGGTTTTCGTTGGCTCAGATAGCTTGGTTGTTCAACGCAGCCATTCACGGTCATATTGATTTCATTTGGAGCACTGGGCTACCCCACTAACTATAATGTAGACCACCTAAATCAAGGATGCACAAAATACCCTCCTCAATTTATCATTATTTTAAATTTTTATCCTTAAAATAACTGCAAATGATTGCAAGTCTGTGTTAAAAAACAAACTAACTGCAATTTCTCTTCAACTTCTTATTTTAAGTAATGAGTTCTGTTTTTATATTATATACATGCCTATTGAATATTTTATTGAAGTGAAAACTTCTTTAGCGGCGTTGTACACTTTTTTTGTAATGGGTAAAAAATGTTAAACTCACGTCAGATCTTCAGACGAAAACTTTTATTTATACAACGTTAGACATCTAGCGTTGAAATATCGTACATAAAAATGCAATCTATGATACAAACCATTTTGATCGAAAATTCGTAAGACGTTAATATTCAAGTTTTCACTTCCGCCAGCACTCCCGGAGTGCAACCCGTCTTTTTTTTTGTCAGCCCTACGCTTGGTTCTGAAATTCTAGCCAACCACGGATTGATTGACGTTTTTTTAGGTACTTTTCCTACGAGAATGACAACAGGTGTCTGTACTGTGAATAATTTTTAAAAAAACATTGATATTTTTTTTTGTTCCTAATGCCTATGTATCAGGTATCAAAAAACTTCATAAAGTTCAACTTTTTTGCACACCGGAAATTACGAAAAAAATCACTATTTATGTACTTAGTTTGAAAAGGGCATATATATCTTCTTCGTTGATTATAATATTCTTCTTGAGTTTTTAAAAGCAAAAAAATAAAATTATTTTTATTTAAGTAGCCTTACATTTTACAGAGCTATTTATTCTCACATCACATAATGCGGATCTATGTTACTTTACAGTTGTCAAATTCGAAAGCTTTTCTTTTCCTTTGGGATGCATGAAAGTGTTTTATAGACGCTGTGATACGTTTATTTTACATTACTGCATTTGGCGTCTTGAGGATTTGTACCTCGAGGTGTAGTGTATTTGAAATAGAGCTGTAACAAACCGTATGTATTCGTTACTGAGTAACGAGTACATCGTCTGACTCGAAGTAACGAATCGTTACTTACAAATTCATTTCGTTACTCGCATTTGTCGTATCCATGTCAGTTCGACTCGTTTGATGCGGTTATACTTTATACGAACGAAGTCATATCGTGTCACGTATGCGACGCGCCTCGATGCGATGCTATACATGCTTGATGCTGTTAGTACACGATTGTATGTCGTATGAAAAGTAACGAGTAACGTAACGATACGAAAGTAACGGGTACGTGTTCTTTAAGTAACGAATACATACGGGTACACAATTTCTCGTTACTTTTACAGCTCTAATTTGAAATCATGCTTGAAGCCACTAAATGTATCCTTAATGATTTTTTTACGATACAAGATCTGTAACTAAAATTGTTTAGACAAAAATTACTGAGACATTTTCCAACGCTATTTTTGCACCTACATTTGTTCTCTAATTGTAAAAAAAAATTTTTTCGCCATTCTATGAACTAGCTGGCACACAATGTAAGATTAGTGATGTTTTCTCTTCCTTGTATTATAAGTACAGAAAAGAGAAAGCAACAAAAAATAATAAAAAGAGAACAAAGTTATCATAAAACAGATTCTGAGTTTTTATCAGATTGCTTACAAGGCATTGTTTGTTTGAATTTTGCAATTTTGTGAATAACGATTTCTTTTTTAAAAATTCGAAAAAACTTTAAACAAAATAATAAACAAGTATCTCACTCCCACAACGACTTTTAAAAATGAATTTCGCTTTTAACTCTGGTTTGTTACTGTCAGCTGCTGTCAGTATTATTTTCAGTGATTTTCAACACTTCGAACGAATCGTTCAAATTGAACTGCAGTGAACGCATTGAGAGATGCTAATTATGTTTTTTCATACAGGCGAACATTTTTTTAGATCAATATTATTTATTTAGTTGACATATTAGCTATCAAACATTTTTGGGTTGGTATTAAAGGCAACCTAAAAATTTGTGTAACACTTTTTTTGTAATGTCTGAACACAAAATCGAAGCCCTGGCTAAAAGATATAGTGGAACCTAAGTTTTCGAAATTTTATTTGCAAAAAATGTTTTACCCGCACTATTGTGTGACAGTTTCGACTAAATGAAGTGGCTTGTTTTTTTTCTAATTTTATTAAATATTAAATTTAAAGGTATTAATATTTCAAAATGCTTCAGGGACTTTTTTGCAAATAAAATTTCGCAAAGCTACAAATTCACAGCTAGAGCTCTTCAACCAGATCTTCTATTTTGTGATCAGACGAAGTGTTACACAAATTTTCACACTGCCTCGAATATCTACCCAGAAATGTTTGATAGCCTCCTACACTCTATCGGCCATTTGTAATTCAGCTCTTTAGTACCAATTTATTAAAAAAAAACTACTTCAGTTGTAGTGAATGCTACCATCTGATTTTTAAATTTCTCGATCTAAACAGATTCCGCCATAACGCTCTGTGAATTCTTAGATCTCTTTCTGTCGCTCTATAACAGTAGCATTATTGGCATATCTTTCGATGGCAGTTAGTTTCATAATAACTTTTGGCAGCCTTTTCTATGCAGCCATTATCATACCGTATGATATATAAATCTTCTCCGTTCTGTTTCATTCCATTATATTTTATATAATGCCCTGTCTGATTAAATCTGTTTTTGATAGGTCGTCCTTATATACATTTATTCTCAGACCTTATAAACTTGATTATGGCAATGGCTTATTTTTGGAACTACCCCGCAGACAAATAAATTCAAGTACTAAAAGTCGTTTTTTTCTTTAAAATGTAGTTTCTTATGAACTTCGAGGTGACAGATATCGTCATAATGTTGTTTACTTGAGAAGTGGTAAAAATGATATTTAAATGTACATCTATATCTATACTAATATATAAAGTAGAAGAGTTTGTTTGTTTGTTTGAACGCGCTAATCTCAGGAACTACTGGTTCGAATTGAAAAACATTTTTTTTGTTGGATAGCCCATTTATCGAGGAAGGCTATAGGCTATGTAATATCACGTTACGACTAATAGGAGCGGAAAATCAATGAAAAATGTTGCAGAATGTCAGTCAACATTTTTCACCATATACTTATATTCAGGTGAAATGCCGTAACAGAATATCCCAATATTAGCGATGCATCTACCGAATCTCGGTTAGCTAAGTCGATAGCGCGCTCGACTCTTAATCTCATGGTCGTGAGTTCGAGCCCCACCTTGAACGATATGTTTTTAATGTTTTTTTTTTATTTTCTACATTGCTTTTTTCTAAGGCTATCATTTAAATTTATTTTAGTTTTATTTACGACTAATTAAAATTAAATAAATCTAAATAATAGCTCATTTGAAAACTATTACTGTACCTATATATAAAATAAAATTTTCCTACAGTGTTTTCAATTAAATATTTATTATATTTTATTAATTATACAGTAATTATTGATTTAAAAGAAATAATTATTACTTAAAAAAAATATTTTCATCAAAAATGGAGGTTTGAGTTTAAAATAAGTAATAAAGCAGGGAACTGCCGAAAACTGCAAAACATTTGGATCCAACATTCATCTCTGTGAACTAAGATGAATGTGCGTACTCATGTCCCTTCCTTCCCCATTCGTTCTTTTGCACCCGGGTGAAATCGGACGGGACCGCTAGTATTAGATATAGATAGTAGATGTATTTGGTGTTCCAGGTTAAAAGTTCTGTCTGTCTGTATACCGGCTAAACTCGAGAACTACTGACTACAATCTGAATGCACTTTTACCATTCGATTCAAGTAAAAATCAGAATGATTTTAATTTGAATTGAAAACGGGTTGTGGCACATTATTTCCAATATAATGGCAATTAGAACGAGAAAGCTGGTCAGGGCATCTAGAGTTCAGAATATACCATTCAAATGTATAAAGCTCAGTTTGGTGTAAGTACTGTTTCTCGGGGCTATTAGCTTATTAGGTTGAAAAGTTAATCACTAACACTATTCCAAGTGAATTTGACTCTATTCAATAAATAGAGTAACTGTGATCCATTGAAGTTAATGATAGAGTATTTGGAAAGAATTCCGTGGCATAAGGATCGATCCTTATGCCACGGAATTCTTTCCAAATACTTTATCACTATTCCAAGTCTTCGGTTCGGTTTATACAGTTTCTTTGTATGCTTAACAGATAGAAATAAAAAAGAAAACTAAAAAAAAGAAAGTTACATTAACTTTGTGAACGGCAATAGAACGGAGACTGTTCCCAACATCTGTGGTTTCATTCAGAGTTGTTGGCAAAGTTCCATGTCCCTCATATCCGAACACGTCAAGTCACTTGCAGATAGCATATTATGCGATTTGTTACGATATAGCTATTGAGCTCTGACATCGACTTTTACTCTTTTTTTTCCCCTATACATACACTCTTTCCAGTCGTCAATATTATCGAATCCAATAGGTAATTTTTATCGGTCTGTTAATTTTTTCCCCGACGGTAAAACGAAAAGTAGTAATTTTGTGTGTATCTATTAATGCTTCCTTGTACCTTCTAAAACTATTTTTAATAAGGTGTAGGGTAGGACGGGGGAATGGCGTTCACTTAAGGAAAACATGGTGTAGTTTTTAAATTATTTATTATAAATCAAAATTAAGAAGAGTAACAAAGTCTTTAATTATCGTGTAATCAACAATTTAACAACAAAAGCATATATCTTTCACCTACTAGTAGTAGGAAAACATTATTAAAAAAACATGTTTGAGCGGCATTGCCCCTGACTTTGGGTAATGCCGCTCAGGGTCTCATAAAGTAGTGTCCCCAATCCAATCCGGCTGTTTTACTGCTTTGATCATAATTGTTTTTGATATTGTTGCGTTCAGCAAATTTATAAACAAGTTTACGTAAATCTGCAGCACTGAGTCCATAGTATAGCGAGCCCAGCAACTTAACTTGTTCAGCACCTAATTAAAAATTAGATCAGCGCGGCCGCAAACAAAGAAACGCTCTTCACGGTCGCATGACGCGAGCTGACTGTCCGTTTGCATCGCTGTCTATTAGAGGCCCCCTCCCCTCGCGTTTCACGCGACGTGACGTGTTGCTACGTTCCTTTTTGACAGAGTTACAGGGGTGAGCGCCATTACCCAGTGAGCGCCATTCCCCCTCCCTCCCCTAATATATCGATATGTTTTGGTATCATTAATTTATTAATAATCCATGATAGGCGTAAGACAGCGGTATAAACAAACAACTTTTATATACAGTATGTAAACACGTAAGGTGCACATAGGGAAATTAGCATTGGGAAAAAATACTTGGATCAGAGTTAGCCATGACTGCATTAATTGTTATTTCTATTGAATTATCGTGGTAATCTTAAGGATTTCTATTTTATTTTGATTTATTTTTATTTTACTTGGCTTTTTTAATAATAAAAAGCTCTTATAAATCATTATTTCAATTTTTTTTTGTAAAAAAATACAACAAATAAACAACTCCATCTGTTTGGAAACATTTCATTCAAAAATTGTCTGACTGGTATGACGTATGCGCGTTGGTAAATCAGTGACCCAATGTCTTTAGGTTCAACACGAATAGGAGGAGATATTTGATCTCGTACCATATTTAAGTATTTTTGGAAATTTAATGTCCCATTAATAAAAAAGTCCGATTATGTTGTAATCATTTGAATATTTTCTTCGGTAGTATACACATTCATTTTGCAAAAGAATATTATCTGTCAAAACAAGATTTCAAGGCTTACTCTGATCCAGTCATTTTGTCCCAATGTTAATTTCCCTATGTGCACCTTACGTGTTCACATACTGTATACAAAAAAATGATTAGTCAATGTAAACGTATATTAATTTCGGTGTAAACTTTGTTGGGGTCAGTAGAATTCTATGTGGCTGGTATAGTAATTTACTCAGTAGGAAATTCGTATGTCTATGCATAATAATACAGAATATATTGCCTTTACACCGTACAGTCCCACAATCGGGCAAATGGGGGGGGTACGTTGTTATGCATTTAGTGATTAACTAGAATTAAACACAACGGCTCGACGTATCGCTACAGACCCGTAATGATATGCAAATTGCATCGTTAACTTGATATACACTTACAATCGTTTGTCCTATAAATAGGGTCATGTTCCGTTGACTGTTTGTAAATAATTTCCTATTCACAATTTTGGTTTACAAGACATACCCCTTTTAAAAAATGCGATTTTTGACAAAAACAGACATCTTTTGGAAATTTGGCAAGATCATCATGCTTATAGAAAAAAATACGCTGATTCCAATGAGCACAAACAAACGTGTGTATGTCTTTTAGTTTAGAAATTATTTGCATTTATACCCCTTTAAAAAAAATTCGATTTTTGACGAAAACCGAAATCTTTTGGAATTTTGGCAAAATCATCATGCTTATAGAAAAAAAAACCCTTTGCACTCAGGGAGTGCCGGCGGAAGTGAAAACTTGAATATTAACGTCTTACGAATTTTCGATCAAAATGGTTTGCATCATAGATTGCATTTTTATGAACGATATTTCAACGCTAGATGTCTAACGTTGTATAAATAAAAGTTTTCGTCTTACGCATTTTCGTTCAGGACACGTGACCCTGACGATCTGACGCGAGTTTAACATTTTTTACCCATTACAAAAAAAGAAGTTTTCACTTCAAAAATACGCTGAATCTAATGAGCACAAACAAACGTATGTATGTCTTTTGGTTTAGAAGTTATTTGCGTTTATATGTTTCAGAAAATCATATAAAACCTCCGAATGGCCGCAGTTTCCAAACTAAAAGAGATACAGACGTTTGCTTACGTTCATTGAATTCAGCGTATTTTTTTCTGTAAGCGTTCTCAATTTCAAAAGTATATTAAGGAATTCGATTTTTGCAATTTTTTCTTTAAAAAACACCATTTTCGACGAAAACTAAAATCTTTCGGAACTTTGGCAAAATCATCATGCTTATAGAAAACAAAATAAACGCTGACTCCACCATGGTCGTAAAACGTCGTGTGTCGTCCAAAAAAAGTTTCGAACTAAAAAAAAAATAGTATTTAATCATCCCCCCTCTCCCTTTACAAGTAACGTCACTGACTTAGTGGCCCACGAGCTAGTACTAAAAAAAAATAAATAACAAAATTTGACCCACTCCCCATAAAGGTTCGCCATCACTGCCCCAGTCTCACCTTTTTCGGACGATTTTTCGAACCCTGTAATTATTATAAAATAAAATAAGACACCTTGGTTATGTTATGATGAAATTAACGGGATATAAGGCTAAATATAAAAACAATTTTTATTCACTAGAACTTCATTTAATGTCAACGTTTCGGCCAAAAATTATTGCCGTCTTCAGGACCTTAAAAATGTCTAGTAAAATGTCACAACTATTATATTATTTCCATTTTCTTCAGAGCGTAATAAATCGAGAATACATGAAAATTATCCCAGTCCCAAATAAGGATTCTAGCATGCTTTTTTTGACTCGTTGACCGTTGACCCTGAAAAAAAAATTGGTTGTCTGTAAAGTCGGTTTACGGACGATAGTTTTACGTGATAACGTATTCCGCTCGAATATCATATTTAATAATACATAACCTAAATTTTAGTAGCTGTCAAACTATATTTTTACCGACTCTCTATCGCTTATACTGCGCTCTCGTTTGCACGCCCAGGGTCAGGCGGAACGTTACACTTTTTCGTGCGTGCAGCTGGTGTTTCATCAATTTATAAGATGTTATCACGTCAAAAAAACTATTGCAAATTGTGTTGCCCTTTCCATATCATAACATTTTACAAATGCAATGAGATGTCGTGTAACCAACGTACAACGTCACCGAGTTGACTGTAGAATGTTTTATATAAATTGCGCGACGTCTACAGTCCATTCGTGCTGTTGAACTTTGAGAACAATTTGTCTGAATTGGTTAAAACGTCTGGAATAAACGTTGCAACTCGCATGTACATAAGTCGTCGGTTTCCAATAAACGTTACAAAATCAAGAACACCATTATTAATAGTATTTTCTACTATAGTACGCGCCACGAATCTAAAAGGCTCGGAAGTTAGATGCGAATGCAGGCTTGCGCTTGTACAGTCTGTTGAAAAACTACAAACTCGCAACTCAACAAAACTAACATAGCAATAACAACTTGACAATAGCGTACTCGACTGTACGTTAAACCAGGAAAGTGACAAAGGCAACGAGCGAACCGGCGAACGCACGTTCCGTGCAGGTAGCTGGGAGGTGGTGGGAGTATCAACGGCATTAAAATGTGCCTTTGCGACGCTGTTTGTGACTAACTTCCGAACCTTTTAGATCCGTGGCGCGTACTATACAGGGTGTATGATAGATATACCAAGTCACCTAGAATTCTTAACTTATTTCTTGATATAACTGTAATCAGTACTCAAAAATACCAAAACGGTTTACTAAACTCGTTTACAAAAATTATAATTATGAAATTAATCGCGCAACGACTGATCTTCAAAATATATTAATTGTAATTTTGGACAAAACTGTTTCCATCTTTATTATATTAGCGTATACAGTATGTAAACACGTAAGGTGCACATAGGGAAATTAACATTGGGAAAAAAAGACTGGATCAGGGTGAGCCTTGAAATCTTGTTTTTCAATTTGACAAATAATATTCTTTTGCAAAATGAACGTGTATACTACCGAAGAAAATATTCAAATGATTACAACATAATCGAACTTTTTTATTAATGGGACATTAAATTCCCAAAAATACTTAAATATGGTGCGAGATCAAATATCTCCGCCTATTCGTGTTGAGACTAAAGACATTGGGTCACTGATTCACCAACGCGCATACGTCATACTAGTCAGACAATTTTTGAATGAAATGTTTCCAAACAGATGGAGTTGTATTTTTGTTTTATTTTTGTACAAAAAAATTAAAATAATGATTTATAAGAGCTTTTTATTATTAAAAAAGCCAAGTAAAATAAAAATAAATCAAAATAAAATAGAAATCCTTAAGATTGCCACAATAATTCAATAGAAATAACAAATAATGCAGTCAAGGCTAACTCTGATCCATTCGTTTTTTCCCAATGCTAATTTCCCTATGTGCACCTTATGTATTTACATACTGTATAAACATTTCTAGCCTTCACCCCCTCACCCATAAATCTGACCGCCCAAAAAACAAGTGAAACGCAACGTTACAAACTATTCTATTTTGAGCAGTTCTACACATAGGTATGTGTGCGCATATTACTAACAATGTGTCCCAGTTCCAGAGGTGTTGATAAAAATTCGTATTCCTTAATTTTTTATCTGTGGCGATAAGACAAAACAGCTTATATTAGAATTTTGATCTAAATTGATTAATACACAATTTAATCGTCAATTTTGTCATTAACTTTCTGAATTTTTGCAGTGAGGTGATAAAAACCATGTGTCTTAAAGTACTCGAGAGTAATAAAATTCATTCACTGTCGTACTTCGACTCTAAACAGTGTAGCCTCCTCGTCGTTGTTACGAATTTATTTATTCCCGCTCGACCCGCTCGATGGGTGATCGAAAACGATATCTCTTTTCATTGTATAAATTACTGGCTAGATGGATATATATGGATTTAATTGTCAATTGGGATTTTACCTGGAGGCGGAGCCCATATGAAAATATTCAATATGGCCGCCCTATGCGAAGCTTTTGTATTGACAATATACAGTGGTACCTCGACATACGAGTACCCCAGCATACGAGTTTTTCGAGATACGAGGCGGTGAGCGAGTGATTTTTTGCTTTGAGTTACGAGCGAAATTCGAGATACGAGTTCGGTTTAGCAGGTTTTATGACACTTGCCTAACTCATTTCCGGAACATTCTGAGAGGGAGGAAGAAACAAACCTCCTTGGACATGTTTTTTTCTAAACGGCCTACAGGTGAAAGCGAGAAAAATGTAGCGAAAAAGGCAAAGACCAGTGAGGATATCTAATTTATTTCTTTACATTCTCTTTTTTGTTTTTATTCAATAAATATTTGTCATTTATAAATGCGTTTTTATTATTCAAACTGGGTTGACATTTTGGGGGTTGGAACGGATTAATGGTAGTTCAATTGTTTTGTATGGGGAAATTTGCTTCGAGATACGAGTAATTCAAGATACGAGCAAGGTTGCGGAACGAATTAAACTCGTATGTCGAGGTACCACTGTACTAGGTTTCGATTTTTTTTATAAACGTTAAACGGACTGCTAAATGTCAACATGGTATTGTTTAGAGTTAGAAATAAATATCTGAACACAGGACACATTCTACATAAGCGATTTTGCCATTTGGTCACAGATATATACGTATATATCACGTGGCGACAAGGAAAAAAAAACAACAGCGGATCAATAATCGGTGCGAACGGTTCACACAATATATGCATGAATATGATATTGTATATAGATGTAGAGATAGAGATAGCGGCAATCGCCGAAAGTAGGTAGCTTTAGTAAAACGGTAGTGCTGCCATCTATGCACCGATAGGTGAACGCGTACGGCGTCGTTTAACGAAAGCGTTATACTCGAAAGCTTCGAACTGTTGATAGTAGTTCGCAATTTTGCCAATACGAGGATTGGGTGCCCGTAACGGTGCTCTGTTTTTGTGTGCTTTTAGTAGACATTTTTAATACAGAACCTTTATTTATTAATATTAATAAATATCTGAAAAATTAAGGTTGTTTTTAGTACAGAAAATTAAAAAGTTTATTGGGGCCAGTGCCTATATCAAAATTAAGTTTATTTCGAGAAGTAATTTATTTATTACAATATTTTACGCAATGTGTAAAATTTCTTTTGATTAACATAACAAAATTCCCATTTATAATTATTAGACTATTGAGAAATTAGGTAAGAGTACGATAACTTGCTATGCAAAATATCCACTGGAAATTCACAATTATTGTTTTATATAACATATAACAGCGTTATTGGTCGTTTTAAGTGCGGAAAATTAATTTTTATAAATTAATTTAAAAAAATTAAATATGGTATAGTAAATATATTATTTACTATAGCGATCGCTATCTTGTCTTATATAGTGATAAGAAAAGAGAAAGTTATATATACCTGTACCTATGATAAACAAAGATAGAAATATCAATTGGTTGGAATGAAATACAATTGAACGTTCAGGGCAGAGTCGTATTTGGAAATTTTAATTTATAAAACGAATTTTAAATTTAAAACTCACATTTTCATGAAGATTGAAAACCACCGCTTTTTTTGATAAAGGGGTATGCGAATTGTCTCGCAGTGAAACGGGAAGGGGCAAATGTGGAGTTTTTAAAAAAACAATTCCGGGGTGAACGATAAACGGGTATGCGAATTGTAATTCTGGGGTGAACGATAAAGGGGTATGCGAATTGTCTCGCAGTGAAACGGGAAGGGGCAAATGTTGAGTTTTTAAAAAAACAATTCCGGAGTGAACGATAAACGGGTATGCGAATCTAAATACGACCCTGCTTCCATAACACAATCGAAAGCTGCATTCAAAGTGAGATAGTTATACAATAATTCTACACCAGTTGCTATGACGTGTATTTGTGATTTTTGATTGGTTAGATTCAAAAAATGACAGTGAAAGACGAAAAGTAGTTCCATTTTTTTCACGTATTTTTGAGGAAATTTGTGAATAATCCGCAAAGTTTTTTTTTTGAACGTCAAAATTTAGCGTTTTCTATGACTTAAAAAAAAAATTTCAAAATTTGGGTGCATAGTGTTATCGTACTGGACCCATTTTCCAAAATGAAGGCAATAAAAATTTATAAAGTAGGAGGACCAGTAAAAAAGTTTATATACATTTCATATTTAAGCCTAAATTAATTACTGGGGGCCAATAATAAATTACCAAACGTTGCAGTTGTTTTCGTCAGACTAATAATTTTGGATCAAACTTAATTTTTACCAATTTGTAGGGCTAATTACTTAATTTTGCATGGGAATTCAATATGTTTACTGTATGTAAAATATTTAGAAAATGGGATTGTTTAAAATTTATTGTATTTTTCTGTTGGCAGATTGTTTGCAATATTTAATACAGTTATAGTGACATGCTACAGTAGATGAACTTTTTATGTTTCCGAAGAATTAGTAAAGAAATCATATCAACTTACGAACGACCAATAATTACTTCACAATAATCCATAATACCATATAACAATAATTTTGTGGACCAATTTATTAACTGTAGTGAATAGTATTTCATCGGATAGCTCATATTATAATATAGAAGGAATGCTGAAATATATAAATTTTTGAAAAGTTTTTATAGTTGTGAACATATTAGCTAGTTATAATATATTCATATAAGTTTATTTTGCTAACACATATTTATTATTGAGTTTGTACAACTACTCTAAAATACAACTTTATTATATAATAAAATTGAAAACTAAAAACAACAATAAAAGAAAATAACTACAGTCATAATTTCAGTTTAAAATTTTTGATAAATATATATTATCCTTTCAATAATATTAACATAAATATCAGCGTAATATTAAAAATATTATTCATATTAATGATAAAGAATAATTCATATTTATATACTAGTGAATTTAAATACAACTATTTGGTGCTAGATAAAAAAAAGATAATACGATTCAAAAAGTAATCTCTTCGTCGACTAAAGGCTATAATTAACGAAACTACTTGCTTGCGTTTTTAAAGAACATTAATTTAAAATTAAAAGAAATAATATTTTTAAAAATAAACCTAATATCCTATATTCGTAAAAATTAATATTTTATAAATAACATACAATTTAGTATATTTAATTTAGTATATTTATTAAAAGTGGTATACTTACTTAATATTTTAAACTTCTCATAAAATATTCGTTTCGAGTGATCAAAAATCAATAAGTCTGTGAACTTGTCGGTTCGCGGTGTGTATGTGTGCAGTGATAGCGTCGGGGGGCAGTGTCTCGGGGCAGGTAGAGGTGAGTGTCAGCGATGCCCCCAACGGCCGAGACAGAACTGACTGTAGCCACCTCGACGCCAACAGCTGCCGACGCGATGTGTTCGCTGTGCCCTCGCAAGAAACCGCCACCCAAAAAAATCGTTCGCTTCGATTCAGTAGTCGACGCCTACTCTCTTTCAGATTGCAATTCGGCAACAAACAGTATTCGTAGTCGGGTAAGACTCCCCTTAATTCATACGGACTTTTTTAAATGGATACCTGCTCTTTTTGTTTTTCAGAAAAAAAAATGTTTAATTGTTTACATACATACAGTATGTAAACACGTAAGGTGCACATAGGGAAATTAGCATTGGGAAAAAATACTTGGATCTGAGTTAGCCATGACTGCATTTATTGTTATTTCTATTGAATTATCGTGGTAATCTTGAGGATTTCTATTTTATTTTGATTTTTTTTTATTTTAGTTGGCTTTTTTAATAATAAAAAGCTCTTATAAATCATTATTTTAATTTTTTTGTACAAAATAATACAAAAAACAACTCCATCTGTTTGGAAACATTTCATTCAAAAATTGTCTGACTGGTATGACGTATGCGCGTTGATAAGTCATTGACCCAATGTCTTTAGGTTCAACACGAGTAGGCGGAGATATTTGATCTCGCACCATATTATTGAAGTATTTTTGGGAATTTAATGTCCTATTAATAAAAAAAGTCCGATCATGTTGTAATCATTTGAATATTTTCTTCGGTAGTATACACATTCATTTTGCAAAAGAATATTATCTTTCAAATTGAAAAATAAGATTTCAAGGCTCACTCTGATCCAGTCATTTTTTCCCAATGTTAATTTCCCTATGTGCACCATACGTGTTTACATACTGTATACTTTATCTTTATAAAAACAGTACAGAGCTGTATAAATTATAATATGCATCATTAAAACAATATAAAATTACTATAGTTAAAAATTGTCTTGTTTCGCATTTTACCTTACAATGTTGCACGGCAATAGCTGTTAATAGGACAGACAAATACCTACACAGTATGTAGAAATATCATCCTACTTTTGTGTTCGGTACAGAAAAAATGTTAGATTTAGTAAAAACATTACAATTATGGTGGAAGCTAAGCGTTTTATGGTGGAAGCAAAGTGCTTTATGGCGGGCGTAAAGGTCGACTGGAAAAGTATTATCCTCGATTTTGCTTATAAAAATGAGTTTAAATAAACAGATTAAAATCAATTTGTGGATTTAAATGCAGCATGGTTTGAATCAACGTAATATTTAGGTATTTTTTATTCTAATATCTCAATTTTCAACTAACGAATTACTGATATTTACAATTTTTGTTGTATGTTTATGTACTGTTTATAAAATATAATAAAATAAAACTAACAAATGAAATATATTTGTTCAAATTTTGTTTGCGATACAATAAAAAATTGTTGATTTACATTTATTATTTATAACTCCTTTTATTATAATAAATTATTATACCAGCATTTCAATGCGACAGTTTTTATGTAGATTGCATTATTTTATAAAAAAACTGAAATTAGTTCTAGAACACTTAAAATTTATTTTATTATCAAATAATAAATCAGGATTTCCTTTAAAGTATTTCTCCCTACTTTTTATTTACATAAGACTATTAATACAAAGTGTATCATAAAACAGATACTTGAAAATAGCATCTTTGTATCTTTACCAAACATTTTTTGTTTCGTAGCTTGGAAACTATTCCACCTTGACGTATGACATTTGGAGTACTACTTCTTTACAGTAACCTTAACCCTTTTGAAAAAACATAGTTCTGTAACGTAACTAGCCTCAAAGATGTAAGGGAATAGAAATGATTCAAATCGCTTATGTATAAATACTGAATACTCAAAAAATGGCTTATTTTTTCTGAGGCCTGCAGTAAAATGAACCCATACACATATCCGTTTGCTCGCTTAAGCGTCAATTTGAGAAAACCGTCTCTTGTTTTAGTGTGAATATTTTGAAGTAACCCGTACTGTTTGCAGAGGTACATATCTTTAAAAGAAAATCCTCTACCTATGAACTCTACGCGAACGTTGAGCCTTAGAGTATGGCCATCATTTATGCTAATATATTCAGGCTGGCCATTGTCTCCAACCAGCGTATAAATCAACATTTTTTTATTATATTTTTTTCTAAAGGTGTGCGTATATAAAAGAAATAAATCAGTGAACTTTTTGTCGTTTTGTATTTGAGTTATTTTATAACTTTTCTAGCATATGAGAAAAAAATTTTATATCTAGATTTTAGGTGTAAAATTATTTAAATGAAGACCTCTGGGAGTTTTTAGTTAAAATTTACGAAATAAGACTTGTTAAAACTTTTCTTTATTTGATTTGAAAATGGATATTTTCCAGTTTTTCCACAAAATAATCTAATCTTATAATGAAGTGCAGCAAAGTTTCTATGAAATTAATTTTAATTTCGTTATTTTTTTTTAATCGGTTGTTTAAAAATGGTCTAAGAGCATTCAAACATTTTTGGATATATATTTTAAAAAACGTAAAAATTTGTGTAAAACTTCTTTTGTATGCTTACCTTTACCCTTATTTGCATTTCCTAAAATAAACGGATGCAACAAGTCTTTTTTTGTGTCGTGGTAAAAACCAAGTTAAAGATCTACTACGCAAATAAAATGAAACTAGAGTGACCTGTGCGAATTATTCGCACTAAATAAGTAAAATAATTATCACTTTACACAATTATTTTTTAAATATGATTGCAGGTATTCAATTCGTTTCTAATTTTGCACAATGCTTATAACGTTCATCTTTTTGTTGTATTACAATATGAAGCTCAGATGACAGACCGAAGAAATATTTTACTAAAATTGTCATATAGAGGCGCAAGTAGCAAAAGCGTTGAGCTAAGCCGTCAGATGGCATCATACAGCATTGCTGTGACGTTGTTCAGCGTTTCTCGCTGTTTCAAAATTAAAGCCGTCAGATGGCAGTATGCAGTATTGTGTCTGTTGTATTACAATATGAAGGTCAGATGACAGATCGAAGTGTTGACGTTGTTTCAAAATTAAAGCCGTCAGATGGCAGACGTTGTTCATCGTTGCTGTATTTTAATTAATTTACAAAAACAAAAGCAATAATACATTTTTTAGTTGTCGATGTCAGTAGAGCAAGCAATTATCTGTAAAATGATATATAATTTATGTGGAGAAATTGTGAGGTTTTCTCTAAAAAGGGAGGCAAACATCTTAACCTTAACGTATTAATATATATGATATTCTTATTTGTAATAGCAGTTACGAATTCAGTAAAAAAACATTTTTTTTAAGTCTGGTGGACAATGAAACAATAATATAAATAGTATTTTATTTTATGCGAAATATACGTACATAAATAATTCAAAGATAGTAGTTGTGAAGGGGATTGTTGAGATGATTGCTTCTTTTCGGATTACAGCACTGTTTGCTTGGGATGAGTGGACAAGGACAGCTACGGTTTCACACAAGACTTCTTCCCCTATGTTCCACTGAAATACTTTGCCTGTGTATGATGTATGGTTTCGAACTCGCATATGGCGCTCTTTTCATAAAATACAAAAAAATCAAACAAAGGGGCATGTGACATATATTTTATGAATTTTCTTTGTGTTCGGAATTGTTCAATCGCATATGATATATTATTTATCTGCAGTGCCACTAAATACTAAACGTCTTTACCACGTGGAAATCTTTTTAAAAAATTACTAATTGAAACGCCCATGCAATGCGTTTAGATTGTGTCCTATTACTATCAGCTTTAGGGAAGTGAGAACATTCTGAGGTCTTTGCCGAACCATTTATTACGTTAAACCGTTACCTTGTATTCTCAGGAAAACAATTTTTAAATCTGCACAAAAATGACAAAAATTACTAGAATAATTTAGGTACTATACTATCTAAAAGGCTCGGAAGTTATATGCGAATGCAGGGTTGCGCTTGTACAGTCTGTTGAAAAACTACAAACTCGCAATTCAACAAAACTAACATAGCAATAACAACTTCACAATAGCGTACTTGACTGTACTTTAAAGCAGAAAAGCGACAAGTGACAAAGGCAACGAGCGATCACGGCCAATCACCGACGAGCGCACGTTTCGTGCAGGTAGCTGGGAGGTGGTGGGAGTATCAACGGCTCTAAAATGTGCCTTTGCGACGCTGTTCGCGACTAACTTCCGAACCTTTTAGATCCGTGACGCGTACTATACCTAGCTATGCACAATTTAGACAAAATAAGTCAATCGATTTTTTTAAATGAAATTGATTTAAAATTCTACCAGATTTCTCATAAAGAATTACATACCCACGTTTAGTTACAATCTAAAGCAGAGATTCCTAAACTTGTTTGCCCTACCAACTCCTTTTCAGATAGAAAATTATTGGAGACTGCCTATATAAATCGACCTTCTTTAAGTGAACACAAACAGAAAGATGTGGTGACAAAGCTTTCTGTTATATAACTTCAAAGTCGTGCTTTTGGACAGATACATTTACTAGCTATTGTGTGAATATATTTTCCCTTTTGTTTATAATTGAGAGTTAACTAATGTAAATTTTTTTTGCTATTCCGTATCTGTAGGTATAGTTTGCAGGAAACGTATTTGCTTCAGGACTGTAAGTTATGCTTTCAAAGGTTTTCCTTTTGTTGTTTACGAAACGGTAGGGTATATATCAAAGGCTGTCTTGGCACAGCGAACTGTGCTAATGGAGCTAAATGGAATTGTAAGGAGAAAAAAATAAACGAAACGCTCAAAGAGCTACTACGAATTATTGTTATGCTTTACAAAATATTTAATTTTGAACAGTTCCTGCGTTACATACATACAGGATTGAAAACTACTCAGGTGTAAGAAAAGATTTAACAAATAAATACATAAATTATGCAATTTCCTGCTGATTATTTTTTATTCTACATCATAGTTTGTTTAGTTACAACGAAAAAGTGACTATGCGCATTTTTAATCTTTTTTATAATGATGTCCAAAATATTGTAGTGATGGTGAATTGAAAAAATATGTTAAAAATTTTAATATCTATTTTCGGACCCATTAGAATAACTTCCCGATGCACTGGGGATTTAACAAAGAAATTTTAAACAGTTTTGTTAAATGTTAATAATAAATTATTTTTTGTTACTCATGCAGGAAAAGTGGTGTGTTTACGCACGCTGTTACGGTTGAAAAGTAGCTATTTTCATTTGCGTGCGGAAACTTTATTTGTCGCACTGAAATTATTGTTTGCCGCACGTAAATTCAGAGTTACCATACTTACCAATACAATAACAATTTTAACTGAATTTTCAACTTTTCAATGATTTAATTTTTATTACTTCCAATTTCTTTTTTTAATTCGTAATAAAATTTTAATTTCAATTTAATTTAATTCGTAATAAAAAATAGTACCTATGTGCAACTAGTGCGGCAAGCTGTCGATTGCCGCACTAGTTGCACAATATAGTATTTCCTGCATTTCAGCCAGTACAGATTTATAAAACAAATTTTGAAAAATGCATTCTATGTAGGTACAGTGACATATGTGTTTCACAGTTGGCAATACGTTTGTCGTTACAGTCAGCCGTCTTTGTGAAGTTTCTCTTTTTACGCGCTGTAACCCCATCTAATGATTTGGAAATAAAATAGTTTACAAAGTCGTGTTATTTTAGTCATTTTCTCCGCTTTGGGCAGCTCAATAGCTCGGAAACAGCTTTAGGTTCACAAATAAAAAGAACACAATAAATCGAATGCTATTAACGCAATAAAAATACCGACCGTAAGGTTATTTTCTTATATTTTTTACCGCTTATCAATACTATAACGCTTGCAGAAGTTTTGTCTTCGTCGTGTTCGTCTATATCGACATCAGTCGAAAACAACGGATTTTAGTTAAATACAGTTTATTGACTGTCTAATTCTATTTTCGAAATTGAACACGTAATAATACTAACTATTTTTTTGCGTTAAACAGAGAGTAAAAAATTACAAATAAATGGATTTAATTTTGACTAAATTAAGTGAAAAAAAAACACATAACAAAATTATAATCGAAGTGACTATTCATACGGTTAACGTTTGAATAATATATAATTATTCGTACGGTTACTGTATGAATAATATATAATTACAAAGCTATCTTGACATAATCAGTTAGGGTCTAGTAAGTAGCGTGCCTTGCTCTTACCCAAGAGGCCCGGGTTCGATTCCCGGTACCGGAATGAGTTTTGTTTTTACTTTTTATTTTTTTTTCACTTTGAGACCAACTTAAAACTCACATTTTCATGAAGATTGAAAACCACCGCTTTTTTTGATAAAGGGGTATGCGAATTGTCTCGCAGTGAAACGGGGAGGGGCAAATGTGGAGTTTTTAAAAAAACAATTCCGGGGTGAACGATAAACGGGTATGCGAATTGTAATTCCGGGGTGAACGATAAAGGTGTATGCGAATTGTCTCGCAGTGAAACGGGAAGGGGCAAATGTTGAGTTTAAAAAAAAAAACAATTCCGGGGTGAACGATAACGGGGTATGCGAATTAGATAGTTAATTGTTTGAATAGAACTGCGTTTTCTAAAAAATGTATATTTAATTGACAGTCAATTAAATAAATATTTTTTAGAAAATCAGTCTCAAAGTGAAAAAAAAATAAAAAATAAAAACTAAAATCAAACGTCGTAAAAATAATTGTATTTCTACGTCACAGTGTAATAAAACATTATAACTTATAAGTGTGATTACTGTTTAGTGCAATACAATATGGTGCCTAAATGTTAATTATTTTGACGTTTGTTTAGAATTTAGTTAATTTCAGGCGTTTGTACAATTTTTTTTCTTGAAATAAAATTTTTACAGTACCCGTACGAATAATTATATATTATTCATACGGTAACCGTACGAATAGATGCAGCCAATTATAATTTTGTTTGTCGTTTTTTACAATTCTAGTATTTTAATTGTATCTTTTTACAACAAACAACACCTTTCTAAGAATTCTATTGTTGGGGTCTAAATAATGACGCATTGTTTTACTGTTGAGAGTGGTTGTTACGCTCAATAGAGTGTCTCAATATATACGGGTAACAATATAAACCAAAGAAACCTTAGCAATTTCTACGTTTCAAAGAGTTTTTCGTTGAATTTAAATTCGCTATATAGAATTTACACTGTAATTATTTCTTTTAAAGTTTTCTTCCGCACAGATACTTTCTAAAACTCACTTTTAGAGTGTCGGAATGTGTATTAAAAAACTTGTCGTGTTGAGGGAATCGAAGAAATAAATATTTCCAACCACTGAACTATAACATAATATTTTAAGCGGCAATATTTTGAAGTGAAACAGAGTTATTGGCTTTCGCTTTGCGTTTCTGTTCTGGTGTCAGCTGTTTTCTTCTCTCCGCCGTACAACGCAGTTTCCCGTAACGCCGCAACATCATCAATAAAGTTTGATGGGAAACAGCAACACATGTAAATATGATCGAAGTAATAAAAGTATTCCGAAAACAAAATCCGTTACAGAAAATCAGATGCAGAACTCCCAACAACATGTAATTCTTTTTTTATTTTATAACTTCGTATTATATCAAAACTTTTGATGCGTTTTTAGGTGTTTTAAAACTATACCAGTACGGAAAAGTTTCTATTATGTCCACTGATCTAGTAAATATACGATAAAAAAAAGCCATTTTTTTATAAACTGGTATTTTGAAATAATTGAAATTAGGCAAAAAAATAAACCAATATTTAGACTATCCTTGTCAAATATGTTAAATATTAATACGCTAAGGTTAAAGATGTTTGCCTCCCTTTTTAGAAAAAACCTTACAATTTCTCCACATAAATTATATATCATTTTACAGATAATTGCTTGCTCTACTAACATCGACAACTAAAAAATTTATTATTGCTTTTGTTTTTGTAAATTAATTAAAATACAGCAACGCTGAACAACGTCTGCCATCTGACGGCTTTAATTTTGAAACAACGTCAACACTTCGATCTGTCATCTGACCTTCATATTGTAATACAACAGACACAATACTGCATACTGCCATCTGATGGCTTTAATTTTGAAACAGCGAGCAACGCTGAACAACGTCACAGCAATGCTGCATGATGCCATCTGACGGCTTAGCTCAACGCTTTTGCTACTTGCGCCTCTATATGACAATTTTAGTAAAATATTTCTTCGAACTGTCATCTGAGCTTCATATTGTAATACAACAAAAAGAAGAACGTTATTATCAGTGTGCAAAATTGGAAACGAATTGAATACCTGCAATCATATTTAAAAAATAATTTTGTAAAGTGATAATTATTATACTTATTTAGTGCGAATAATTCGCACAGGTCACACTAGTGTTAAATAATCAATTTCATTTGAAATTTGTATCTACATTCTCTACAAAAATCACTAAAATTGAACGAAAAATTAAAACTTATCAAGCTTGAAATTCAATCAAAATTTTAAGATGATCTTTTGTTTGCACCTGCGCGTATGCATCAATTGTTTAAGAAGATATGGGAATTTCAAACTAGTATTTTCCGAATACTATAGCATCAGCCACTCGAAAGAAAGTATAAACAAATGCAAACGGTTAAAATAAAAAAAAAACTAGCAAGATATCAGTCGGTAAAAAAATCTATCAATTGAAATAGCAATGTCGCAGAAACATAAAATATTGAGATCATATTTATAACATAAAATGGCAAAGGCGCCGATCATTCTGAGATTCTGCAGACGATTGTTTTTTCGTAGGGTTGGCGCCGCTGCTGATTTTATTCTGGATATTATATGTATTTGTAATGGTGATATCCAAGGCAGTTGTCTCTGAAACAGGCTCAGCAAGAGAAGAACGTATAGGTAGTTCAACAAAATGTTGCGTAAACACTTGCAGTCTACAAAACAGATTCTTTCCTGAGCAAGAGCGCCGGATAAATGATTTCAGAAACAAAATAAAAAAAAAACTAAATTTGTTCACGTCTTTTTAATAATACAAAAAGTCATTTCGTAATTTCATTAAATTTTTTTTAAGGTAGTTTGGGAGCCGCAATCCCAAGTCAAATAATTACCCAAATCATGCTATAATAATTAATAGAAATTCACATAAAAATGTATTTGATTTAATTTAATGCGAATGATAATTAAATAATTATAGTAATGTAATTAATAAAATATTAATTGATTAGTACTCAGCTGTCACTAGTCACTGTCACTACGGTCGCGCGCATTTGTAAGCATAACCTCAAGCTGTCAACTTGATGTTATATCGACAAATTTTTGAGCTTATTTTTAAAAAAAATTGATGTTTATGAATTAAAATGAAGCGGGTAAGATTATCTGGAAGATTTGTAAAAAAATCTAAATTACAAAAAATTACAAAAAAGGTACAGAGGTCATTTTTCTCCTAGCAAATATGGAGGAGAGAGTGTCTCCGATAAACAACAGAGATAGATGCCACATGTCAGTATTAAAAAACTAATAAAATCAAAAGTACGTGGCAAATTATTCTGAAATTTTTGCAGTGTGTATTTCAGACATCGTTCTATCCATTAAAAAGTTTTTTTTGTGCGGTCAAGTTTGTCAATTTTTTACAAACCCTCAATTTCCGGAGTTATTGAACAAGGACACTTATTATTATTAACTTTAATCTCTTAAACGGTGTGGTAAAAAATCTAATTCTTTTTCTGTAGATGTCTTTAATTATAATCTTTTGAACAAATATAAAAAAAATGTAGGGTCAAGTTTAAGTCATTTGGCTACCAAACGACCTTAATTAAATATGTAATTTTAGCTTCTGCAGTTCAGTTTCCAAAACTCCAGATATCTCAGTCAATGTGAACGTTTGCTTTTCTCTTTGAAGCGGCGTTGCGGTCGCAGTAATTACTGAACGACGCAGTTTGAGCGTCTTTTCGATCTTAGAAAACGCTTTCCTGCGAACACACCTAAATAAGCCAGGATGTGGGACCATGACGCGTCGAAAATCGCGTTTTTCGAGAACAAATAATTCACAAGTTTCAACAGCTATCACAGTCGCAATGCGTATTTCTTTTTCTAAGACTAATGCCATTTCTCCAAAATGAGCGCCGTCTTCTAGGTGACATATCTAAATTTTGAAGAGAAAAAAAAACAAGTTATTAAGTATACCTAAAACAACTTTTCATCGAAGAATCTCGCTAGAGATTCTTTTCTGTGCTAAATGCCAACGAATCTCTAGCGTATTCTTATACATTGATTTTGCCTTTGTCCCATATAACGCCGTGTATATGAAGCAAGTTTCCAAGTTTTATAGTTCTGTGACCACGTGACTTTCATAGGACCGATTTTTCGTATCACCCATATATACTTCTGTACCATAATAACAGCTTGTACTGCGTGAGTGCCCGTGGACGAGCGGGTTACGACGTAGGCTAGTAATAACTAATAACAGGGTCTTGAGTTCGATTCCCGCCAGCATCATTGAAAAATTTTTTTTTCAATTTTTAATTTTTTTATGTTTTTAATTGTTTTTTTTTTTATTTTTAATTTATTTTCTCAATTTTTTTCTCATATATTTTAATTTCTTTTTTAATTTTTAATTTTTTTTATTTTCTTGTTTTTTGAAAAATTCACTCGTCAAATCTTTTATTAAAAAATAACAAAATATATGATTAAAGTTAGATTTAAATAAATTAATTTATTAAAAAACATATTTATTATAAAAAGTGCAACAAAAATTAAAAAGTGAAAAGATTACGAAGTGAAACTTCTTTTTTTAATGCAAAATAAGTATTTTACAAATGATATGAACAAAAATTTGTATTTTTAATGGTGGGCCTTGTTCATTGATTTTTTTTTCATGCCTTCAAAATGTGCCTTCATGGAATCGTCAAGAATATCCATATTTCAAATGAATATAAATAAAAAAAAAAAACTAAAAAAAAAATATATATACGCGTCGACTTGAGAACCTCCTCCGTTTTTGTTTTTCGTCGGTTAATAAAAAAGAATCATGTATTACAGAGCATAGACTTGTTATAGCTCATTTTTATTTTTAATAGACTTCACATGGATTGTTTACAAATTGAATGTCATGGTATTCGCATGGAGGTGTGATGAGCCGATTGCACCACTAGGTGTTGCACCGCGGCAGCACTGGACTACGCGGCAAAATATAAATGCACTTTTGTAGTACTGTTTGTTAAATGAGAAGTAAAAATCAAAAGTTGATTATTGCAATTTCTATAACCGACTTTTGATTGTTACTTCTTATTTAACAAAATACATGAGAGACGCGCTCGAAAACACAGTTGCATGGAGTAAGGATCGTGTTGTTTTTTACAATACATATTCTAATTTCGGAGATTCATTGCATTTAAATACAACAATATGAACACTTTTATTGCATTTAAATACAACAATATAAAAAATGCACATATGTTTATTTTGGAGGAAAAATAAAAATAATGTCTCACACTTTGGAAAAAGACGTGAAATCTTAAAAAAAAAACTTCGGAGAAGTAAAAACTTCGTTCTGTGCTAAATTCAAAAACTTGAGGCGACTGAATCTTAAGATTATAACTTAAAAAAAAAGAATTTCGAGGCAGACAAGAAATTGAAATCAAGCTCGAAATTCTGTGCGTAAGATGTCGAAAAAAAATGAATTTCGAGGCAGACAAGGAATTGAAATCCAACCTTGAAATTCTGTGCTTATAAAAGCTACAAGAGCAACAGCAAAAAAAAGTGCACAGACGGCGTTTTTTTAGTGATAACTAAAGGAGTTATGCGAACACCGTCTTTGCATTTTTTTTGCTGTTGCTCTTGTAGCTTTTATAAGCACAGAATTTCAAGGTTGGATTTCAATTCCTTGTCTGCCTCGAAATTCATTTTTTTTCGACATCTTACGCACAGAATTTCGAGCTTGATTTCAATTTCTTGTCTGCCTCGAAATTCTTTTTTTTTAAGTTATAATCTTAAGATTCAGTCGCCTCAAGTTTTTGAATTTAGCACAGAACGAAGTTTTTACTTCTCCGAAATTTTTTTTTTAATACCATATACGGGGTGGATGTGTTTTCAATTGCACAATTATTAAATTCCTAAACAGTGCTAGTGGATAAGAGCTGGCTACGGAGAAAATGGGTGACTCGGAGCAGAGCTGAAAATTTGCAGACTAATAGGAGATAGTACAGTTATAAGTAAGTAGGGAAAAAATTGCCAGAAGACTAGGCGGAAGATAAAGAGCCGCCTGAAGGCGCTAATGTTGCGAAAAATCAGTGCTCTTCTGGCAATTTCTATACTTATTCTGTAATTCAAAACTAGATTATATATTATATATATTATACATTATATAATTATAAGATACTGAAAATTCAAACATGATATAATAATTACATTCGCCAAATATTCAAAATTATTAATGACATTTTGATAGAAATAAAATTAAATAAATTAATAAAATTACGTTGTTATAACAACGTAATTTTATTAATTTTATATAATATATAATCTAGTTTTGAATTACAGAATAAGTATAGAAATTGTCAGAAGTGCACTGATTTTTCGCAACATTAGCGCCTTCTGGCGGCTCTTTATCTTCCGCCTAGCCTTCTGGCAATTTTTTCCCTACTTACTTGTACTATCTCCTATTATTCTGCAAATTTTCAGCTCTGCACCGAGTCACCCATTTTCTCCGTAGCCAGCTCTCCGTCTATAGTGGCATAAGCCGATGCTCATTTTTTTTTGTTTGTGTTTGTTTAATAAAAAAAAATATTAAAATTGAAAAACTAATATTTAATGACTAGAGAGGTTTTGTTTGAAGCATGAAACAATTTTATTATTTGATTTGTAGTACTTTTATCTTGTAAATTGTTGAATATAGTTTACCTCTTTGTTTTTTTTAAAAATTGCCACTGTGCCCGCCTTAATGAAATACATACACTCTCCCCGAACTCCTTCGGGAATAATAATATCATTTTGCAAGAAAATTTCGGAGCGTAAACAGGCACCGACTGTTACTAAGAATTCCGTTGGCATCGGCTCGAAGATTGGCACATTTTGCAGAAGTGGAAGACTTGCAAATGATATTATTTCCTAAAAAAAAAAAACATTAAAATTTCGATGCTACCGAACATCGATGTGTATATTATATGAATTCTGCGCCTTATAATTCTTTAATTACTTCTATTCTCCAAAATTTACAAATTAGTAATTGTAATAATTCAACGTATTTGATTTTTAATTAAAATTATTGTCAACTGAAAACGGGAGTTTTATTTTTGTAGTTGGCAACAATGGTTTTCCATCACAAATGGCCGTTAGTAGTATTGGGACTTATCTAGATAATTATTTGTCTTTAATCGAGATAAAAAATTTATAATGTATCTATTATGTGTTTCAAAATTATTTTTAAGTATCTGTAATGTAGATAATTTAGAAAATGATCTGTTTTGCAACACTGCGTATTTTAATCACCTTCTGTAATTGTGCAGGAATTGTGGTCATTATTTCTCTTTCATTGTAAAATGATTTGTCGAAACGATAACTATAGTAGTCTAAAATTCGACGTTTCATATAATCAGGAAAATTTCTGTACAGCATGAAGTCTTTAACTTGTCTAATTTCTACTTGATATTTATAATGATTCGAGCTACGTTGTAAGCTGTACCGAAACACATAAGCTGAAATTATATAAATTAAAATTAATTACAAAATATCAAGCAAAGTGTGTCGATAATGTATTTTAATTAATTATTGATAGTATTTGAACTAAATGTCAAAAACAATCAGACAATTATTGATGTGCGACGTTCCATCTCTTTTAATGGAACTTTTTCAAGCGACTGAAAATTCAACAATAGGAATAAGGACTAATAATATATAATTATTACTATTATTAAAAAAATTCCATCCAACTGGGCGACAGGACCATTCCAACTTCAAAAATGTTCACATTTGATTATAATAAAGAAAATAAAATTTATGATATCGTGTGAGGTGACGCGGGTAATTGCTAGTATTCAATATGATATTTGCTATCCGTTGCCATGGTTACCTACATAATATGTTCCACGTCATGTAAACATTAATCAAAGCATGCCGAACTAGTTTATTTCTGACAGATCCATAAAACAAAAGAGCCCCTGATTTTTTTTTTATTTTCAAAATATTTCCGAAACTATAAAGTTTAGAAAAAAAAATTTTAACTAAACTTTCTTGAAAAAATAAATAGAATAATAAATCGTTATGAAAAGTATACCATTATTATATAAAAATACCGTTATAGCATATATCTCTTCTGCGCATGCGGCGATTTTCCCCAAAAGCAATAGGGCTCTTCATATTTGCATACCAAACATCCTCCCAAAATTTGGTTCCAATCCGCTTATCCGTTTGACCTGTATCGTATTCACAGACTAACAGACGCACAGAGTTTTTTCAAAAAATATGATTTTTGGATTCGGGGGATTTCAAAGCGGAAAGATATCGTAAAATTTTTGAAAAGTGATTTTTGACCTAAACTAGTGCTATTCCCAAATTGTGGGTTGGAATGGTAAAACTATTTAAATACACTGAGCATGAATTATAATTCTTCCTAACTATTTTAAAAATGATTTTTTATAGGTTCATTATAGTAAATTAGTATGTTGACAGACAGGTAGACTTGAAGTTAAAGCTTTACCTTCATTTTCAACATTATACATAATAATGATTACTTATTTATGATATTTTTGTATTAACAGTTGCTTGAAAAAATCTCAATAAAATGTAATACTATCAATTATATTATTTTTTTGTATGTGAACTAAAGATTCCAGCGAATCTAGTGTTTTATATTTTCATAAAAAGTTTTACTTCAGTTTGCTACTAGTCTACGCATAAAAGCTGTGATTATGTTTTATTTCAGTCCAGATTTTCTGTAAAAACGTATTGAGCAACCCTGCAAAACAATTATAAACAAAAAACTCGGGTCGCAGTGCGAAACCCTGCCGACAATATAGTGTATTTGCTTCCACTGGCAGTGCAACTTTATTATGTGAACTTAACCCTTTTGTTTTTGGACAAAATAAAAATTTTAACCCCTTAAAACATCCCTTAAAATAGTATTTTTTTTCTTAATTTTAATATTACTATCAATTTACCAAATTAAATTCACCCTTCACTAAGTAAATCCATATCTACAAACTAACGTTTTCTAAAATTTTTTAAGTTCGGTCCTGTCGGGCCGATTTTAATAAAAATTTGGTAGCACATTTTAATCACTACTAAAGGGTTAAATTTCAATTTTGAAACGATTCGGAAAAATTTTTCGGTATTTTTGGGCCCAAAAATATTTTTCAACCCCTAAAACCCACCCTTAAAGTGGCCCGATTAAGCCCATTTTAAATAGGCTTCGTGCGGTGATGGATTTCAACATGTGGTCCAAATTTCGTTAAAATCAATTAACTCCTTCGAAAGTTATTGCCCGCACACTTATATATATATATAAATATATAAATATATACATATATATATATTATAAACATTTCCAAAAATGGTGCCAAACTTCTTAGGAGGCTATGAAACGTCGAGAAATTTTGGTCCGACCCCTAGGTCCCGCCATCCGACCGACGCCAATAGTGTAAGTGCCTTATGGCAAATACACTAAAAATAATTACATATTATGTAAATATGAATTATGAATCCGGCAATGATAAAAATGACCACTAAGACTTGATCCTGAATTTGATAAGAACGGTTTGATCCGCAGGTCATCGAAATAATCATTGTTGTTGTACGATAAACAATTGCCGCCAGCACGAATCCATAATCGTCCATTTCCATCAATATTTTAATATCCAACCAACTTCTAAAATGTTATTTTAAATTGATAAGGTTATAGCCCAGTGGTCAAGGATTCGAATGCGAAATCAATTAGGAGAAAGCTGTCCTTTTTCTTCATACCTCGGTCGAAAATACGTACTTTCGGCATCAATTTTCAGGTAGAAAGACTATAACATTCATGCATTACACGCGCTGGTACCGGAAGTACATACTTTCGACCGGCTATAATAAAGAACAGTTATCATGTACACCGCTCCATGAGACTGCCACCAGCTAACAGTCGGGAACAGCTGTCATTCGTGTTTTTACGTATAACCTGCTTGCTTAGCATTTATCCGTGTTTTTACGTAATTATTAAGCATACTTGCGACTGTGGTATGAAGAAATAGTATCTATATTTAAACTAACTTCCCCTAGAAAAAAATTTGCAGGCTGTTTCGAATTTTATAAAAAAATATTATTCATCAACCCCAATGTAATCTTTATATATAAAAATTACGTGTCACATGTTTGTCCGCGATGAACTCCTAAACTACTGAACCGATTTTAAATTTGATTTGCACACCGTGTGCAATTCGACCCAACTTGAAAGATAGGATAGCTTACATTTCAATTTATAGTCGCAATATTATTTTATTGCAAATTATTTGTCTATTCCTTGACAGTCATAATTATCTGTTGACTGGATTGAGTGAATATTCAATAGATGGCGCAACGTTTCATATAAGCTGCAATTTAATAGCATAACCACCACGTGTTGCTGAGGTTAAGGTATCGAGCACGACGGCGCAGCCGGAGTGCTCGAAATAGAGCAAGTGTTTTAAAGACCAGTTATCCACGAATACTTTACGCTATTTTTTTTCGAGCACGACGGCGCAGCCGGAGTGCTCGACATACACACATATACGCCCATGTATATTTTAAAATAGCTAGCAATTAATAAAATAGATAGATAGATAGATGTTCCAATTAAATTGTTTTATTATTTCACTTTATACGTAGCGAAGCACGTACAGGGCCGCTAGTAAATATATAAAAGAAAATTAATTTCAAAAACTACTTACTTCTCGGGAATCTTCCTGATTACCCCATAAATGGTGAAATAATACGTCAGGCAAGAGCACCATAGGATCGTTGTGCCAACAATAAATAGCTTAATGCAGTGAACATGGAACATTCTTATTTCAAAATTCTACAAAAATACACTTACTTTAATGAGTCAGGCCTGGCCACAGAAGCTGTACAACTTTTTAAATAAAGCTTGTGGTTCAAATACCAGATAACATAAAGTAAAGCGACTCACATCATATGTATTTCGTACATATTTTCTCATAGTGTTGTAACGAAAAATTTTCAATAAATACAGCACATCTCTTGCCGCAAACCGTATATTTAGTTTAATGACTAAAAAATGTAGAGGTACAGTCGACATCACATCAAGCCAAAAGTCGAAATGTAAATAAATCCTAAGAAGTTAAAACGTTAATTTTTTTATGTATTAGATATCGTGTCCATCATGATAATAACAAAAATCGCAAGATTGTGAACAAAAATATTAGATTTAGTGTACATCGTTTCGTCTATATGGTTAGAAAGACGGTGACAGAAATGGTCAAGGAGCACAATGTAAATAAATCGTAAGAATAATTTTTTATGTATTAGATGTAGTGTCCATCATGATAATAATAACAAAAATCGCAAGATTGTGAACAAAAATATTAGATTTAGTGTACATCGTTTCGTCTATATGGTTAGAAAGACGGTGACAGAAATGGTCAAGGAGCACAATGTAAATAAATCCTAAGAATAATTTTTTATGTATTAGATATTGTGTCCATCATGATAAAAATAAAAAAATCGCAGATTTGTGAACAAAAGTATTAGATTTAGTGTACATCGTTTCATCTATATATAGTTAGGAAGACGGTGACAGAAATGGTCAAGGAGCACTTGGTGGCAGAAACGCTCTCTTTCGTGTAGTCTGAGGCCCCCTCTACAAATCCGCTTAGTGGAGTGTAGGGTTCTAGCGCGCTGCGACACGACGCTGGGGCACTTTAAAAAAAACGGCAAATTTCAAAACTCCTCTACTAAATGGTAGAAAATGAGCGAAAGGCATCTGGGGGGACCTGATAATTGCAGGAAAAATATTTTCTGCCAATTTACTCCCTGCAGAAACTACCTAATTACTTTTAAGTTGTTATTGTATTTTTTTCATTTATCCGTGTAGAACCACTAGCAGCCAGGATTATCTGAGCCTAGTACCGATTCATATTTTTGACGTCTTATAAATTGATGAAACACCGGCTGCACGCACGAAAAAGAGTAACGTTCCGCAAGCGAGAGCGCGATATAAGCGATAGTCTCTCTCTTCTCGCGTGACGTCAGAGAGTAGTGTGCGTTCAACATTTTTTTCGGCTGTTCCAGCGAAAGCTACATCTGACAGATGGCCAGATAAATTATACGGTTTGTTAACAAATATATAATATATATACATTCTTTTAAATGTCTTTTATAATTGCTTAAAAATATGTATTTTGCTTTGGTTGATCAAATTATTAGTCGGTAAAAATATAGTTTGACAGCTACTAAAATTTAGGTTATGTATTATTAAATATGATATTCGAGCGGAATACGTTATCACGTAAAACTATCGTCCGTAAACCGACTTTACAGACAACCAATTTTTTTAATTATAATCAGTTTCAAGATTACTTACAAAGCAACTTTCTTTGGTTTTAAAACTATGACTTGTCTATGTTCATCAAAAATCCCAGTCGCAAATGAAACTCCGATATCGACAAGGGCCACGCAATCGATCACGAACATAAGCCAGTCAAGTGTACTGAATTCTCCCGATTCTTCTGTTGCTATTCTTACTGGCACCATGATAATAGATATTGTGAAAATTAAGGCTAACAACAAATCCCAATATATCCTAAAAATATTAACGTTTTATTTTATATTTGGGTGGGAATTTGTAGCTTATGGATCAATGAAAAGAAGTAGTACTTTTGATGTTTTAGCTATTTATCTAAATTTTCGGTAATGTTTTTGCCATCTTCAGAGAAAATATGCCGTCAATTAGTAAAGTATATTGTTAAGTTTAAAAGTGAATATTTTTTGATCGAAGAATTCCTCATACTTTGTTGCGATTATAACAATTTTTTAGTTTATATTTTTGTCAGTTAAAAAAAGATTTAAATTATCTCGGGCGTCCGAATAAAACTTTTCACTTATTTCACTGCCTTGCCTTTTGAGTTAGATATTGAAAACTTCGTAGGGTACTAAATGCGCTATTAAATTATTTTCAATGTTTTCATTTCAACTTCATATTAAGAAAAAGTATACAAAAACTTTGTTCCAACCTCTCTGCGAACGGCAGCAGAACCGTCAAAATCATGCGCAGTAGCTAAAACGTGTTTCAAAACCGATACACACAGTTTCCTTTTATGCTACTGCGCAAGACTCTAACGGTTCTGTTACCGTTCGCAGAGAGACTGGAACAGAGCTATAATAATTGTCTGAATATCTACCTGAATTCACTAAATGGATGAATCATGTACGGAAAATAATTCAATTGCCTATATTTTTCATCAGTAAGAAGATATTTCGATTTAAGATAGGTTCTGCAACGAGGGCATGTGTTAGAAGGCAAACGAAACTTAATAAATCTCCTTTTGAAGGACTTCCAGCATCCGCTGCCTCTGATATATCTATATATTTCTTCCTTTGCAGGTGGTAATTGACAACCATGACTAATCTGGTCTCCCTGTAACTCGAAAATATTAGTTTTTATTGCGTATCATTAAAATGAAAAAGTGAAAGTGTATTGTAACTTACGACAACAAATGGCTTTTGTTGTTTATCTGGAAATTTCTTTAGAACATTATCTTTTATGTTTTTTGATCTGTTCGTTTTCATTTTGTTATTTCATTAGGTGATTATTTTTGTTGCTAAGTTTTGAAACAATAGAGATTTTCATCGTTTTCACGCGAAGGCGTAGACGTCATCACCATGGTTATGATCACGATATGAAAAATTTTGGAAAAGTTGTTCGCGGTCTCTTTGTTGATCCGGCCTCTAGATTCAACCATTTGAATGATATCTGTGGCAAATGGCTTAGTTGCTAATGACCTCAAACGTTGAGAGTCTAAATCTACAGTCCACTTATAACAAATACTCTAATAAATAAATTAAAACTTTTGGAATATATTCTTATCATATACAAATTATAAATATATGTCTCGGATAATCAATATTCTTATTATTACAATATGTTCATATTAATTTCTACAATAAACTTTTTGTTGCGACTATATAGCTATCCAATTACCTTAGCTTTACGATTTTCTATAAGAAATCGTCTAAAGTCTAGATATTTGTTAACAATTTCTTGAAATAATAAACCACGGAAAATCTTATCAAGATGATCGCTACCTATATACAGAAATAATATTACCGAGTTTCGAAGAAAAACAACATTACACTATTTTCCTTCTTTGAGATTAGAACTCGGCACCATCTGAATGAAAGTTCAGTTTTCAATAAATAAAATTATCGACCAACTTTTCAGACAATTATATATTATTATAATTCAATACATTTACGTTGCGGTCCTGATTTGGATCTTCTTCAGAATTGAGCTAAAAAATATAAAAAAATAATAAATTTCGGTTTAAATTGTTTTAATATAAAATTATGTATTTTTGTCAGTATAATTGTCTGAAAAATTGGTCGATAATTTTATTTATTGAAAAGTACTAATCAAACATTAATCAAAGGTGTAAAAGTTAAGTTTTCATTAAGAAATGTTTTTTTTTTTCAATAAATGTTTAGCAAAATATGTTCGTAAACATTAGACAATAGATAGGTATGTATATACTACACTAGCGGCCCCGCCCGGTTTCCGCCGGGTGCAAAAGAACGAATGCGTGGGGAGGAACATGAGTACGCACATACATCTTAGTTTACCGAGATGAATGTTGTGTCCAAATTTCATGATGATCGGAGTTACCGTTCAAAAGTTTTTGTCGGACGGACAAATTTTGAGTTACATTTTGCAATATTTTTCATTGATGCTCCGCTCCTATTGGTCTATTGGTGATATTATATAGCCTCTAGCTTTCCTCGATTAATGGACTAACCACTTTCAATTTGAACCAGTAGTTCCTGAGAGATTAGCCCGTTCAACAAACAAACAAACAAACTCTTCAGCTTTATAAATATTTGTATAGATATCACGTTGTGTCGTATATTTCACGTAAACTCCATAACTGAAATTAAATTGGTTTAGAGAAGGGCAACTGAAAGAGATGGTGCAAGCAAGTAACTTTGAAATCGCGTTATGAGACAATCGTTGCTTTAATGAGCTCCATTCTGTGACTTGTTGCGACAGCCTCAACCCCAGTTGATTCTAAACGACAATCAATACTTACACGTACCTATATCAGTAGACTAGAGAACGAAGCAGCCACCGACATTCTGACATTTCAAGATAAAATGTGTTATTGATTCTCTTAGAGTTTATAGTTACAGAAATTATTTAACAGGGTAGTGTTTCAAAATAAAATTATTTTTACACGCTTTATATTAGTTTCACTTGTAAGTTTGTATGTATGTAAGTATGTATGTTTGTTTGTAAACTCGTTTGGACTACAGCAAGTGGTTTATTACTGTAGTATAAAATGGCTAGCCGTGCGGTCTTCGCTGACGTCAACTCTCGGAATCACGGGTCGTGGGTTCTAATCCCGTCCACGCCGAAAAAAAATTTGTTTTTTTTTTCGGCAAATTTTTGACAATAAATCGAATTAAAAGTGGAAAATAAATATAGTTTAAGAAAAACTAAAAAACATGCTTTATATCGAACTGAAAAGTAAAAAACACGCTTTATATCGAACTAAAAAGTAAAAAATATATATTTTTTTTAAATAAGCTTAAAACAATAATGAATAAAAAATACAAGTATTATTGTGAAAAAAGCGTGGGGCGCTCGGTGTACGAAAATGTGGAACAGAGCGCCCCACGCTTTTTTCACAATAATACTTGTATTTTTTATTCATTATTGTTTTAAGCTTATTTTAAAAAAAAATATTTTTTACTTTTTAGTTCGATATAAAGCGTGTTATTTAGTTTTTTTTAAACTATATTTATTGTAACAGAACACCAAAAGCATCTATTTGCGTGTTCTTGATTAACTATAGGAACTTGATTCTATACAGGATGTACCTACATACAACATACCTAAACAAAAAAAAATTAAATACAAGCTTTTATTGAAGCCTGAAGCGGAAAAGCCAAGAATAATTTTTATTAATTTAGGTTTATACCCGACTAAATAATCTGACTTATTTATTTTTAATTTTATTAAATACTAAATTTAAAGGTATTAAAATATAAAATTGCCTCGTGGACTTTTTTTGCAAATAAATTCAAGGTTTGTCTAGGGATAGGTTTTCTATTTTGTATTCAGACATTACACAAATTTTCAGCTACCCAAAAATGTTTGGTAGCTCTTGAACTAATCTTTTCTTAATTCAAAATAGAAGAATAGGAGTTTTTTTAGGTTCTACGAATAAAAAGAATCGTTCTCGGCATTGCATTCTTCAAAATTCTAAACGGTCGACTTGAAATAGCATTTATCTTATTTAGTTTTGTTCGTTTTCAGTTCTTCTAAAATTCTGGACCTGTTCACATATACTTTAAAATTGCTCCAGTGAAAGAAATCTGAACCTGACAGTTCCAGATATTTCGGTTGTCAAGAAATGATACAGCAATGACTGAATTATTGAAGTGAATACATTTCTCAGCACAAAAAGACACAATTTTTGACTGAACAATGCTCTATTTTGACAACTGTAAAACCCCGAAATTAACTTTTTAATGTTTTTAGATGAAATTGTTTATTAGTTTAATCTTTATAAAATTTCCCGTACCCTGTATATAATATTACTTGTTTTGTGAAGCATACCGCATTAATCCGCCATTTTGGTGTGAATGAAAAAAAATTGGTTGTGTGTAAAGTCGGTTTACGGACGATAGTTTTACGTGATAACGTATTCCGTAATACATAACCTAAATTCTACATATAATAATTATAATAATTCGAATCTATGATATTGCATCTTTCACTTCAAATTTAGGTTAATTTTATCTATTAAAATACTCAACACCTATAATAATAATTGTTTTTTTTTTTAACTTTCTTTCTTTCGTATTTATTTTAAGTCTCAAAGATTAATTGTCATAATATTTTGAAAACAATTGTTTCACTGTTTATATAAAATTCCAAAACCTACTTACAATATTTAAGTATTTTCATACGTCAAAAAATTGATTTTTATAATGATAAAATTTGTATGAAAACGATTTTTTCGAGAGATGAGACCTAGCTAAAACGATTTTTTGCCCCCCAAAATCCCTTTTCAGTAAATTTCATCCAAATCGTTAGGGCCATTTTCGAGAAAAGCACGCACAGGGTCAGGCGGAACGTTAGGAACGTTACACTTTTTCGTGCATGCAGCCGGTGTTTCATCAATTTATAAGATTGGTGATTCATCAATATATAAGACGTTATCACGTCAAAAATCGAGTGTGCTTTAGACCACACGACTGAAGTAAAACTTCTTCCGGCCATATAATATAATGAATATAATATAATAATTATACAATAATATTCCATAATCTATGACCATATTTTGATTAGACATCCTGATTTAACGACACAATATAACCTCACTCTGTAGCACATATCTACAAATACTAAATGTTTAAAATATCATTTTTGATTAATTTATTAATAGGCAAAATATGTATATATACCTATTTATTAGCGTAATTTATAATACATTTAAAAGTATTTATTAATTAACCTACATTATTTCCCGTTAAAAAATGCAGCCAAATTCGTTGAAATGTATTTTTGATAAAAAAACAATTGTTTTCATTTTAAACGTCAAATAGTTGTCCAAAAAAAAATAATAAATTTCGATTAATGCTCCGTCTTTGTCGCACTCACTAACTTATATCTCCCTCTCAACTACCGTTCGCCTCGAACGATCACGCACCGTTCGCCTCGTCCGGTGATGCACTTCCGTAAACGCTTTCGTCAGGCATTTACCAGCTTACTCCCCAAGTCGAACGTGCCTAAAGAAGTTTTATTTCAATAAATAGAAGTTTCCATAAAAAAAGTTCAATTAATAAATATGGATACAATCATTTTCATTTTCAAACATACATAAATAATATCAAACAAAATGTCTGACACCTCGAATATGTCGACCATATTCGAGGTGTCAGACATTTTAAATGGTTCATGTTATTTGTGAGACAACATTATTTTAGCGTTTTGGCTGAAGTTTTTAAGCTATCCAATTAAAAAAACAAACAGTATCTATAAATTTTTACATGTCGTCAAAACATCTTTCGGAAAGTTTAGAGGGAAAACGCCCCAAAATCAAAAAAAGTCATAGAGGAAATAGGTGTCAGACTAGGCCTAATGAAGCCATATACAAAGTTTGGGGAGAGTATCTATCAATAAATTTTTTGCCGACTCTGGCTATTTTGTTTGTACTATCTTATACAAAATTATACTTTAGTTGTAAGAAAATTCGCTGTGTTGTTTAGAATTCTTAAGAAATAATTATTTGAAAATGTACTATTATGGCGGCATTTAATACCTGTCAATGTTCAAAGAAAGAACGTTCAAAGGCGAAATTCCACGAGCGCGAGTTCCACAAAGATAATATTCATTCTTGTTCGACGGTGGAATACTAAACAAACGTTAGTTTAAGCGTTTTGCCGCTATGTTCCAGTTCCACCATCGGTTGTGAATTATATATAAGCCGGTCGCGGTGTTTGCGACGTCACTCGAACAAAACACTGTAAATCGTCACGTTCTCAAAACGTAACTCTGAACTGTATGGAGAACTGCTCAGTTTTAACCGTGCTTTGTATCCAATAAAATTTTATTAAATTTATGCGTTGACTGCACGTTCAAAATTACAGTTCCGTCGCGTGATCCAAAGGCTGTACCCAGGGGCGGAAGGGCTCTACTATTCCGTTCGGGGGAAGTAAGATGCCTATCCCGTAATACTATTTTTTTCAAACAGACAATGCCGGATTAATCATTAGTGAGAGTAGGCATCGAGCACCAAGAAAAAAAACTTTTAATTGAACGAAAATTTTATTTGAAAATTTGTATGAAATTTCCCTACAACAATATTATTTTCTTTTGTTGTTTATTGTAATTTATTGCATTTAAGGAGGTTGAACCGTTTTACGAAGATAATGAAAAAAATCTGAAATAAAGTTTTTTTAATAGATTTTTTTATGACAAAATTTTCTGTAAAAAATCCAAAATCATTAGGAGATTTATAAAGTTAAAAATTAAAAAAAACTTTTACATGTACCTAGTCTTATGGAAAATATGTCAGGCTAGCATGCAAACTGTTCATTTTAATTTTTTGCAAATAACCAAATAATGTCAGCAGTTCCAAAAACTATCTATGAGCATCGATGTCTTACGTATATTTTAATATTTTTTTCAATTTAATTAGGAGACTTTTAATCAATAAAAAAAATTATTAAACCTTAGCACTTTTCGATTATGGACTTTTATTCTTGACAGATTTAACAATTTTAACTGAATTTTCAACTTTTTAATGATTTAATTTTATTTTTTATTACTTCTAATTTCTTTTTTCAATTATTTACTGCAAAAAATATGTAAAATACAGATATTTACATAAATGTATTTTTTTTAACCTAACTTTGTACAAAAAATACAAAAGTTAGTACATTAAGTATAAAGTACTGAAATAATTAATTAATATTAAAAAAAGATATTTATTAATGCCTTTATGACAATAATTTATTGGTATCATCGACTTATAAACTATAAAAGTTCCCATTTAGAATTCGACTTACTTTTGATTGGGACTGTAACGGATCAACCTCCTTAACAAGATAAAATTTAAAATAACTACGCCACGTCTCGTTTCTCTTTCCTGACCCATCAAAAAACCTGAATCATCAATTATCTATAACCTATTCATTAAGACCATTTCAATAAAGTTAACGAGTCAGGTAAGGCGATGCTGCAGCATCTAGTCAAAGTAATCATGTTGTTACAATATCAATAAGACATTGGAGTAACAGGATGCCTGGAGCCGATCATCTGGAAGTTACTCACATCCCTTCATCAACTTGAAAAGACCTGATTGCATTGCCTAGGGGCCCGGACAGGGTTAATCCGGCCCTGCATACAGAGGGTTAGCGCTAATTTTTGCCGCCCTGTACAAAGTGAGCATTCGACACAAGAGATTTTATTCTAGACCATCTAATAATTAATAATAATTATTAGTGTATTTGCCATAAGGCACTTACACTATTGGCGTCGGTCGGATGGCGGGACCTAGGGGTCGGACCAAAATTTCTCGACGTTTCATAACTTTCTAAGAAGTTTGGCACCATTTTTGGAAATGTTTATATATATATGTATATATATATATATATATATATATATATATATATATATATATATATATATATATATATATATATATATATATATATATATATATATATATATATATATATATATTTATATATATATATATGTGCGGGCTATAACTTTCGAAGGAGTTAATTGATTTTAACGAAATTTGGACCACATGTTGAAATCCATCACCGCACGAAGCCTATTTAAAATGGGCCCAATCGGGCCATGTTAAGGGTGGTATTTAGGGGTTGAAAAAAGTTTTCGGGCCCAAAAATACCGAAAAAATTTTCGGAACCGTTTCAAATTTGAAATTTAACCCTTTAGTAATTATTAAAATGTGCTGCTAAAATTTTAATAAAATCGGCCCGACAGGACCGGACTTACAAATTTTATGAAAACACAAGTTTCTGATATGGATTTTACATACTGAAGAGTGTATATAATTTGGTACAGATGTTGAATTGATATGTAGTATTGAAATTAAGTAAAAAAATGTTTTAAGGGTTGTATTAAGGGGTAATTTTTTTATTTTGTCCAAAAACAAAGTTAAGTTCATATAATAGAGCCACACTGCTTATAAAAGCAAATACACTATATGTCGGCAGGGTTTCGCACTGCGACCCGGAGTTTTTGTTATTGTTAAGCACGAATAGAGTGTTAATTAAACTCAGAATGATTTAATAGATAGATAGATGCTTAACTTCTGAGGCTATTAGCGTTGAGTGATTTGAACGTACGTGAATCATATATCTATTTAGTATTAGATGCCATGACTGTCTTTCTGCAATCTGCAGGTAGAGCCATTCAGATTTTTTTTTTATTTTAGAAAGACATTCTTAGTTCCGTTAAATTCAAATAAAGTTTTGTTACATGCTTACCATCACTTTTTGACGGTCGGTGCATGGATAAGGTTAAATAATCTAAACGGGACAGTGATCACGTAGCCTTTGGAATCGAACGTGAGAAGACTCAAAGATGAGAACAAAGCCGGGTGTACGACGCTGTCGGTACTTCTGGTTGCAAAGAGTTGCTCATTTGAAACATTGGTTCACTGAAATTTATCGGATTAATGCATTACATTTTTTTTTTTTTGAAAAATTAAAATCTATCTTTGCCATAAAAAATTATTTGAGCTCACATTTTTAGAACGGGGGTTGGGTTTGTTTAGTCGGAACATCTCAAAATAAAATTCCAATGGTTATTATTTTTTTAATCAAAGCCACTAACCTCTACGGTTGTCTTTTAATATCTTGTAAATCGGATTACGACTTGACTGGAAGTTCGTAATAGTTTATAGATAAGCAGTTGGTATAAATACAGATGAGAATCATTTTGAGACTATCTCCTCTCGGTCTTCTGTGACACAGCACAACAAGAGGTATGTCCTCTCACTACCCCATGCCATTATTCGTCATTTTCCCAGTTGATTTATGGTATAAGAACCAGGATGAAATTGAAAGCAGCTTTTTTAGATCTTGTTTGCCATCACTTTCTTTTATTTTTATATAGACTGTAGTGTATAAATAATTATTGGGTAATAACAATAACAACTTTAACAACAATAATTTTAACAATAACAACTTTAACAACAATAATTTTAACAATAACAACTGTAACAACAATAATTTAAAACTTTTTATATATAAATCTTCTAGATTCTCTGAAGATGGCATAAAGTTTGCCGAAACGTCAAACAATAAAATGCAATTAAAAAATGGTTGTCTGTAAAGTCGGTTTACGGACGATAGTTTTACGTGATAACGTATTCCGTAATACATAACCTAAACCTCCCAAATTTGGTTTCAATCCGCTTATCCTTGGTGTCGGAATGATAAGAAATGTCAAAAGTGACGTTTGCAACTTACAAAGTATTATATGTTCTAATAATAATTAGTTATTCCAATACTTAACTTAGCAGGCTTTGCATTTCACAATATACTAATGTCAAAAAATTGAATTAAACATTAGAAATGCAGCTGTTTTCATGTTAAGACAAGACATACGTTTGCTTCTAATTTCCATGTACGGCAAACAAAGACAACCGACCGCGTCGCGCCATGCATTACACAACATTGCATTTATACAGCTATTTTTCTATATAAATTTGTATAAAATATTTTTCTATATAAATTTGTATAAAAAAACTGTTTAGGCAAATTCTGTTATACGAAATCTATGTAAAATGTTCTCCTCTTTCGTTTAAGACTGGTTTCAAACCGATCTGATTTAAATTGAGCGAGAAATTAGCAAAAAGCACGCACAGGGTCAGGCGGAACGTTAGGAACTTTAGGAACGTTAGGAACGTTACGTTACACTTTTTCGAACATGCAGTCGGTGTTTTATCAATTTATAATATTGGTGATTCATCAATTTATAAGACGTTATCACGTCAAAAACGTTCAGTATTTGCTTAGTTCATCGATCCTATGCCACCAGGATTCATCCTTTAATCTTCCAACATTTAAACAGGATCATCATCACTCTAAATTATTAGAGTTATTTTTCACAATAGAATGTAATCCTTATTTACAAATCTATAAAAAATATCGTCCCGAAAATTATCCTTTAGCTTTCCCGTTCTTTATAAGTAAATTAAAAATTTAAGACTAAAGAGTCAAATTATATTTTTGGAGTATATAATTATTGATTGAGAACTTCATAAATAATAAAAAGTATATCTAATAATCATTTATTTTTATTTCGGAGTTTTGAGATTTGAGAAACGAATTCAATGGAAAACGGTAATATTATTCGCTATTCGTAAAAATACATCACTCTTAAATCTTATTTAAATAGATTCAGATGTTCACCGTTGCTGACAGAATGAAACCCAAAAGACATAAAAAACGTTTTTCTATTCTTATTATATTATTTATGGGTGCTCTCAAACGGCATCGCTTTATTTTATAACAGCCGCTTCTGCAAAGAAAACATACCAAAATAAAGAAAAATAGCGCCAACTGAATATGAATCGGTTTTGTAACGTTTTCACACTTTCAAATCGGCTAATCCCATTTCTCTGCTGTATTGATGTGATTTTCCTATTGTCGATATCAACTTACAACTTACTCATACGGTACCAATAGTTTCTTTCCTAAATTAATCTAATTTCTGATCAATCATTTGTCACCTCTATTATTGTAAAATTATGAATGATATCAAGTTTTTATAATATACTAGCGGTCCCGTCCGGTTTCACCCGGGTGTAAAAGAACGAACGGGGAAGGGAGGAACATGAGTACACACATTCATCTTAGTTTACCGAGATGAATGTTGTGTCCAAATTTCATGATGATCGGAGTTACCGTTCAAAAGTTTTTGTCGATAAAAAGCAGTAGGTATCTATACTTTTTTTAACTAATAATTTTTTTTAATTAATTAAATAAAATTAAAATAAAGTTAAATGTAAGCCTTAGAAGAAAGAAATGTAGAAAATAAAAAAAAAATAAAAATATATTCGCCCAACGTGGGGCTCGAACCCACCACCCTGATATTGACAGTCGCATGCTCTACCGATTAAGCCAGCCGGGGTTGTGTACTCACAACGCTAATATGAGTATATTTAGTTAGTGCATTACACCTGATTAGAAGCTTATTTTTGAAATACATTTTGCAACATTTTTCATTAATGTTCCGCTCCTAATGGTGGTAGCGTGATAATTTATATAGCCTATAGCCTTCCTCGATAAATGGGCTATCCAACAAAAAAATGTTTTTTCAATTTGAACCAGTAGTTCCTGAGATTAGCGCGTTCAACCGAACAAATAAACAAACAAACAAACTCTTCAGCTTTATATATTAGTATAGATTATTATTGTCCACAGATACTAGACACATCAAAAATTAAGTAAGCAAATAATCAATCTCTCTTGTGTCCCTATATTCCGTTGCTTATGTTCTCTATTAATCAAAAGCTTCATTTGAAAGCTTGATTTTTTAATAGGAAACGGGCGTTATTGGTTATTCTCAGTGTCAGTGCGGGTGGAAGCTCAAAACAACGACTTCCATTTACTTCCGCTGTTGTATTTTATTCGTTGCCGTTGATTAAAATAATTGACAATGGAGCTAATTGTCGCATTCATTCGTCATTATATTTTGTCAGAAATTGTTTTGTCATTTAAAAAAAATCAATATCCCATTTTGTGTGAGTCAGTCCTATTAATGGGTCCGAACATTTTTAACATATGTTAAATCCTAGCACGCCTAAAAAAGCGCGACTTCAAAAATGTTTATTTTTAGTTTATAGAGTAGCTACTGTTTGCTACAATTGTTAAGAAACACCCATTGTTACAATGCTATCAACATAGAAAAATTAGTTTATTTTTTTCAAGTTTTCAAGTTTTTTAGTATGTTAATATCCACAGTTTAAATAAATGTATACTAATAACTTTTTTTTTATTTACAGGTAAGTGAAAACATTTCTGCTTGATAATAGGTAAGAAGTCAAATTATATAGTGATAATTGAATTTGATTGTCAAAATTTATGCGTAAATGCTTTGAGTGCAGACTAAGCAATAATCTAGAAACTTGTACATCAAACTTTTTGCGTAGAGTATAGGTGTTTCATATGAAAAACTAATATTAAGCGGTGTTTAATATATTTTACTTATTTCTTTGGGACAATATATTTTCATAAATAAAAAATTAACTAAACCATATGGGTACCTAATATAATTATGAAAATGATATTATGACTGATAATTTTGACTTATCAAGGATTAGTCATAATATAAATTTTATTTGAGTTTACATATCATATATCTTAATACGCTAAGGTTTAAGATGTTTGCCTCCCTTTTTAAAAAAAACCACACAATTTCTCAACATAAATTATATATCATTTTACAGATAATTACTTGATCTACTGACATCGACAACTAAAAAATGTATTATTGCTATTGTTTTAGTAAATTAATTAAACTCTGAACAACTTCTGCCATCTGACGGCGTAACTTTAACAGTTAACACTTCGATCTGTCATCTGACCTTCATATTGTAAATACTGCATACTGCCATCTGACGGGCAACGCTGAACAACGCTTTTGCTACTTGCGTCTGTATATGACAATTTTAGTAAAATATTTCTTTTACAACAAAAAGAAGAACGTTATAAGCAGTGTGCAAAATTAGAAACGAATTGAATACCTGCAATCATATTTAAAAAATAATTTTGTAAAGTGATAATTATTATACTTATTTAGTGCGAATAATTCGCACAGGTCACACTAGTATAAAACATAATATAAAACGAAATAATACGAATTTTTTCTTCTGAAAGTTTCTGAAAGGTTGGTTATAATCATTCCTTCAGAATCCCACGTCACACAGAAATAAAATGAGATTGATCGCAAGCTACGAAATAACTGACACATAGACAGGAAATTATAGCTTTGGTAGTAGATACGTTGATACGACAAGGGTTATGGATAATAACAATAACATTTAACCAACATTTAGAAGAATTATTATGAACAAGCTAATTTTAGGGAAGGATCTATAAATATATCTATGTTGCACTAAATTAAAATTATGGTCTAAAAAACTGAAAAAAGCACTAAAAAGTAAAAAATGATTTTTAAATATACTGATTTTGTTCAAAAGCGACAGGATGCTCTCCAATTCGATATTATTAAATTTTTTTAATAAACTTAAAATGAGAATGTCTTATTAAAAAAATGTGGGGGTCATCCTATCGCTTTTGAACAAAATCATTATATTTTTTACTATTTAGTTCACATTGCTAGATATCAGCTGAGTCCCTGGTTCAATAATGTTGAATAATGTAATTCTGACCCGATATTTTCTATTTGCTAATGGAACTTACTAACTTCTTTTTTCGTGACAGTAATTGACAAATCTGTTATGCGATATTTACTATTTGATATTTCAAGAACAAGCTTTTGGAAGTGTATTTCACCTGTCATTGTGATAAACTTGTGCTGGTTTTCTTCTGAACTTTCGAAGTACATTTAACAGTGAAATTGATCGTGCTTTTCATGGTTATTCAGTGGTTAAGCTTAAAAATACTGTTAGCATTAAACTTTACCTATATTTTTCATAGTGATTCAGTGTTAAAAAATACTTTGAAAGTATATTTAGCGTTGAAAGTTGTATCAGAATCCGAGCATTCGATTTAGTGTAGGTTATATATTTCTGTATTTACGAAAAATATTCCATTTTTTGCTTAATATATTCTGTATCCATTATTTAACCGACAATTTCGTTTATCCGACTTGCTATCGATTCAATCTATACTAGTGTGACCTGTGCGAATTATTCGCACTAAATAAGTATAATAATTATCACTTTACAAAATTCTTTTTTAAATATGATTGCAGGTATTCAGTTCGTTTCTAATTTTGCACACTGCTTATAACGTTCTTCTTTTTGTTGTATTACAATATGAAGGTCAGATGACAGATCGAAGAAATATTTTACTAAAATTGTCATATAGAGGCGCAAGTAGCAAAAGCGTTGAGCTAAGCCGTCAGATGGCATCATGCAGCATTGCTGTGACGTTGTTCAGCGTTGCTCGCTGTTTCAAAATTAAAGCCGTCAGATGGCAGTATGCTGTTGTATTACAATATGAAGGCCAGATGACAGATCGAAGTGTTGACGTTGTTTCAAAATTAAAGCCGACAGATGGCAGACGTTGTTCAGCGTTGCTGTATTTTAATAATTTACAAAAACAAAAGCAATAATAAATTTGTTAGTTGTCGATGTCAGTAGAGCAAGCAATTATCTGTAAAATGATATATAATTTATGTGGAGAAATTGTGAGGTTTTTTCTAAAAAGGGAGGCAAACATCTTTAACCTTAGCGTATTAATATATATGATATCGGACAATTCATAAGAATTGATTGTGATAGAAAAATAATACAGTTGGTACAACTTTGTGTAAAGCTTTGCCGTTCATGTAATCTGCTTTGGTCATTGAATTTATTTATTTTGCTGTGTTGTGTGTGTACTAAAGAACATAATAGACAGATAATAAAACATGTCTGTAACCTACACTTAACCTCTCCCTTGACATTGCCCACCAAAATAAAAATGTAACAAACGATTGATTTATCGCTTTTTTTTTTGTTTTGTTATTTGTCTGTTCTGGGAGTTTATTTTTCCGCGTGTTCTCTAGAGAAATTATAATTAACTCACAGATCAATATCCGTGAATTTTGCGAATTTTATTACTGTATGCAACTGATATAAATTTATATAATATATACAGTCGAACTTGAATATGTAGGATTTGATGGTGCCCTCTGAGGTTCATATACTACTAACTTTTTTTCGGGCAGAAAACATTTCAGTATTCATTTGTTTAAACAATAAAACGGCGAGCCGATTTTGATAAAAAAGAATGTCTAACCAAAATAAAGTCTACTTTTTTTTTGACCGATTTTGAAATGATTTTTTTCAGATCTTATTAATACGTGTCTTTTGGTATCCTGAAAGAAAAATAAATGACATGCAAATACCCGTACACTGAAATATTTTCAGATATATTTTCAGAAATATTGTAGTGATCTTGAAACAGAAATATTAAAAAACAATTTATTTCTATTTCGGGACTCATTACAATATCTTCCTAAAGTACTGGGATGATATTTTTTTTGTCCTTTGTTCATTATTTCACGTTTTTCATCGAATAATCTGACAGACACGATACACGGAAGGCTCTGAATATTCATAGCGTACGTGAAACGGTAGACAAAGCAAGAGATAACCGTATTGATCAGTATATTATTATTAGTGTTAAAATACCAGGCCTGTTGAATAGTTAATATACAACTCCACTAATATTATACAGGGTGAGTTTTAAGTGTATGCTTTTTTTACAGCGTGTAAAAATCAAATAGAGGAGCAAATATTTCAAATAGTTTTTTTATCAAAACTCAAAAATAAGAGAGAAACAGTCTTTCGAAGTTTAAATAAATTTTATTAAATTTTCTTTAATTTTGAGGTCGGTCCTGGGGTTATATTATGTCACTATGGAAATATGTTATTATTATCAAGTATTCACAGAAATAATTGAGGCACACACAATTCTCTCAAAAACAAAACAATTCACAGACTTGATAATAACAACTTATTTCCATAGTGACATAATATAACCCCAGGACCGACCTCAAAATTAAAGAAAATTTAATAAAATTTATTTAAACTTCGAAAAGTTGTTTCTCTGTTATTTTTGTTTTTTGATAAAAAAACAATTTGAAATATTTGCTCGTCTATTTGATTTTTACACGCTGTAAAAAAAATTGGTTGTCTGTAAAGTCGGTTTACGGACGATAGTTTTACGTGATAACGTATTCCGTAATACATAACCTAAACCTCCCAAAATTTGGTTTCAATCCGCTTATCCTTGGTGTCGGAATGATAAGAAATGTCAAAAGTGACGTTTGCAACTGTCAAAGTATTATGTTCTAATAATAATTAGTTATTCCAATAGTTAACTTAGAAGGCGTTGCATTTCACAAAATACTAATGTCAAAAAATTGAATTAAACATTAGAAATGCAGCCGTTTTCATGTTAAGACAAGACATACGTTATTTTCTAATTTCCATGTACGGCAAACAAAGACAACCGACCGCGTCGCGTCATGCATTAGACAACATTGCATTTATACAGCTATTTTTCTATATAAATTTGTATAAAAAAACTGTTTAGGCAAATTCTGTTATACGAAATCTATGTAAAATGTTCTCCTCTTTCGTTTAAGACTGGTTTCAAACCGATCTGATTTAAATTGAGCGAGAAATTAGCAAAAAGCACGCACAGGGTCAGGCGGAACGTTACGCGTTAGGAACGTTACGTTAGGAACGTTACGACCGTTAGGAACGTTACACTTTTTCGTACATGCAGCCGGTGTTTTATCAATTTATAAGATTGGTGATTCATCAATTTATAAGACATTATCACGTCAAAAAGCATCAACTTAAAACTCACCCTGTATAAGTACGTTATTACATACATAATATTATACGTTACAAGGCTCCTAAGATCAAAGTTTGCAATATGCATTCTGGTGAATTTAATTTAGTAGTGTTTTGTTTATCTTCACATACATGAGTGAAATACCACTCACTCACTTACTGACTGAATGACTCGTTCATCACAAAATGTATGAAACCTACAAACTTAATTACCCATTAATAATAATGATAACACCCAACTCAAATAATACTGAGTAAAAAATTAGGTAACTTATCCAAGCTAGGATTTCGTATTATTTTATAAAAGCATTTTTATCGTTGCCAATTGCAAAGACTTCCGTTGTTCAGTAACGAATATTAGACCTATGTATATTTGAGATAGTCTTGCATCTTGCACATTTTGGAGTTGGAGTTAAAAGCATCGCAAACTTGATTACTAAACAATTTATAAATGCTGAGCTTTCATCCAAATGCGACAGTAGGCACCTTCGACTACTGTAGAGAGAATTTTAAATGGAAAAATTTATTTTTCGTCCATATAAAATGTTTTTTTAATAATATAAAGTCGTCTGCTGGCATTGATTAATTGTTATTATTCTCTTCTTAAAGCCTCATTTCCATAGTTCATTAAAATTTTTCCTGACAACCACATTCAGCGCATTTAAAGTCGTTATATTCATTTGCCGTATCCAGTATTATACATGGACAGTTATTAATAATATTTGCTTTGTTTTTTTTTCCTTTTATTAATAGTCCGACAACTGGGATCGTAATAACCCTTTAATTTTTTAGTTTTGTATATTATTTTTATTGCTAATTCGTAATTACTATTTTTTATTTAATAACTATTAATCGTTAATTAAAACGATTTTTCAATTTATTTAATACCTAATCTGCGTAGAAAAAATAATAAACTTAAGGAGGTTGATGCGTTACAGTCCCAATCAAAAGTAAGTCGAATTCTAAATGGGAACTTTTCCATAATAAATTTTTACAAAAGGTTTATGAGTCGATGATACTAATAGATTATTGTCATAAAGGCATAAATAAATATTTTTTTTTAATATTAATTAATTATTTCAGTATTTTACTTAATGGACTAACTTTTGAATGTTTTGTACAAAGTTAGGTTAGGAAAAATAAATTTATGTAAATATCTGTATTTTACATATTTTTTGCAGTAAATAATTAAAAAAAAGAAATTAGAAGTAATAAAAATTAAAATTAAATCATTAAAAAGTTGAGAATTCAGTTAAAATTGTTAAAATTGTCAAGAATAAAAGTCCATAATAGAAAAGTGTTAAGGTTTAATAATTTTTTTTATGGATTAAAAGTCTCCCAATTAAATTGGAAAAAATATTAAAATATGCGTAAGACATCGATGCTTTACATAGTTAGTTTTCGGAACTGCTGACATTATTTGGTTATTTGTAAAAAATTAAAATGTACCGTTTGCATGCTAGGTTGACATATTTTCCAAAAGACTACATGTAAAAGTTTTTTTTTAATTTTTAACTTTATAAGTCTCCTAATGATTTTGGATTTTTACAGAAAATTTTGTCATAAAAAATCTATTAAAAAAAACTTTATTTCAAATTTTTTTCATTATCTTCGTAAAACGGCTCAACCTCCTCAATTCATATTGAAAAGTGGAAATATTAATATTTTTATCATCAGTATTCATATAAAAATCAAATTTTGTGTTATTATAAACTAGCACGCAATTGATATGAAACACGGCAGCGACAAAAGTAGTGGAGCCTTCGGCTCCACTGTATTACAGTTTTATCTCACGGAGCTGTGACAACAGTATTATATCGACGGCGGGGAAATATAATAGAAACCTTGGTAATGCAAAAATGGATAAGGCATCAATGAAACGAGTTCATAACTTTAAAGAAGTTTCACTTCCCCGTGAATTTATGTGGGTGAGACACAAACGTTTTTATTGTCGGCCGACTATTGAGTATGTAGATCCGGTGACAATAGACATTTTTATATTTTTGCTATTGTATTTAAATATAGAAAAAAATGTGGTGGAAGTTACGGTATTGATGGTGGGAGAACGTGTCTCTATTTGTGTTTACAAGTTTTTGCTCATATAATATATTATCTAATGACCAAAAATTGTACCGTAATACAAAAAAAATGTAAAGAAACTATTATAAAAGTATAAGGAAACGAAAAAAATAATATGGGTTCATACTTTTATTTAGCTCAATAAGTGCACGGCTTGCAGCTATCTTTAAATTTAACTCCAAAAATAGTCCTTATGATACGCTTTTGGAGTCGCGACCCCATGTAAAACACAAAATTGCATGCTTTTATTATAGCCGAACGTAAGTACACTGTTAATAAATAGTTATTGGCGTAACTAGTAGTCTAAGTCATTCATCGCGCTGACAGGTCATGACTTAGCCTACAAGTTGCGCCCATAATTTTATTCAACAATTGCGCGTTATTCATGTTTTAATTATAATGAGATGTTGTAAATATCTATTTATTTCTTTATAAAAAAAACTGTCAATACTAACAGCACCAAACAGCACGATTCAATGTTTTGGTTTGAGGTTAGCCGGTTATGAATAAACTCCATGTCGAAAACATTCGGCCTCTCAATTTTAGTCTCAATGGATAACAACTATTTCGTTACGACTCAGAAAATAGTTACGTTTTTTTTCATTACTCCACAATGGCCGAGCTAGTAGGAATCTTCATTGAGTTATGACAAGTAATTGTCACCAGCCGGTAAATGGCTATCTAGGGTTCGGTTTTTAGGCATGATAAAACATGAATAACGCGCATGAGTTGAATAAATACTTTTATCATATGCAGGCTTTAGTGATTTTATGTAGTTATAATCATTGAACTTAATACATTTTCAATATCTATGAAAGCTCAGTTCAAAATAATACAATAATATAAAAACAATCTGAAAGAAGAACGTCTGTAGTTTTTCAGGTACAGATCTTCCAATATCCAACTAAAATGGCATGCAAAGATAATTATGATACACAAAGCATTCGAAAAAACACATTTACCGCTCGAGAAAACATCAAACGAACGAAAAACTCATTTTCTTAACTTAAATCTCTGTACTTGATGGAAAATATTATGCAGAATGCATGCTCTAAAATCACTTTGTCAAAAAGGTAATAGCTTTTAGTTTGTTTCTATTCTGTTTGTGTTTTCCTTAATACATATGTTGCGTTTGATTTTAATTCCAAAACGAAACAATAAATTATTCAATTCCTTTATTATGCGCTAGAAATTATATAGTTCGCTAAAGCTTCATTGTTGATCCTTTCATGATTTTAAAATGTAAACTACAAAACTGATTTTCTTTGTTCACTAAAACCGACATTCCTCAAAGTTTTTGACGTGATAACGTCTTATAAATTGATGAATCACCAATCTTATAAATTGATAAAACACCGGCTGCATGCACGAAAAAGTGTAACGTTCCTAAATCCTAACGTTCGTAACGTTCCGCCTGACCCTGTGCGTGCTTTTCTCGAAAACGGCCCTAACGATTTGGATGAAATTTACTGAAAAGGGATTTTGGGGGGCAAAAAATCGTTTTAGTTAGGTCTCATCTCTCTAAAAAATCGTTTTCATACAAATTTTATCATTATAAAAATCAATTTTTTGACGTATGAAAATACTTAAATATTGTAAGTAGGTTTTGGAATTTTATATAAACAGTGAAACAATTGTTTTCAAAATATTATGACAGCTAATCTTTGAGACTTAAAATAAATACGAAAGAAAGAAAGTTAAAAAAAACAATTATATTATAGGTGGTGAGTACTTAATTTAAATAAATAAAATTAACCTGAAGCGAAAGATGCAATATCATAGATTCGAATTATTATAATTATTATATAAATTTAGGTTACGGAATACGTTGTCACGTAAAACTATCGTCCGTAAACCGACTTTACAGACAACCAATTTTTTTTTTATCTCGTGGGACTACAAGTAGAGGAAGCATTCTAGTCTGAACTACACGGATCCTTCTTTCGCCAATCAATCTGTCCCTTGTAGGTATATTTTTGTTTGATATGAAAATATGAAAAGCCCTATTGTTTTTGGGGAAAATTGGCGCGTGCACAGAAGATATATATCAGGGGTGCCCAACCAGTCGATCGCGGCGTTATTTTAAGTAGATCTTTATACTTTATCTATTCTAACATCCAAAAATTCAATTTTCAAACTAAATCGAAGGATAGTGACATTTTTATTCAAATTGGACAGTGTCAGCGATCTCATTATTCCTGATTTTGTTTCTTTATTTTTTTATATGACTATACTTGATATTGTATAATTTGTGTTCCCACTTAAATGTTTAATAAACTTTCTATATTTACAACGTTATAAAAGCGATTTTTATTTTTTCCCGCATATTGGTAGATCGCGATGACACTATTTAAAAAAAAGTAGATCCCACCTACTAATAGGTTGGGCAGCCCTGATATATATGCTATAATGTTGTTTTATATCTAATAATGGTATACTTTTTTTATTATTATATTTATGAAAAAAAAACTAAACTTTATACTTAGTTTCAAAAATATTTTGAAAATAAAAAAAAACCAGCTGTCCTTTTGTTCTGAAGGTCTGTAGAAATAAAATTACTTAGATTTGCTGTTCGTTTGCATGGTTCCAAGTCATGTAAAACTTTACTAAAGCGTGCTTGATAAATTTTTACATATACAAAACCATATTATGTAACTATTTAAGCAATCTGTCTATACAATTTTATATTTAGAAAATTTCTTGGGCACAATAGACTTGTTGAATGCAGTGTAATTAAAAAACATTTTATTTGCCAACGTTTCGACTAGATCTAGTCTTTCTCAAGGTTCTGTAATTAAAATTAAATTTGTTCAAAAACATGTACAAAGTTAACATAAAAAAAAAATTAGCTAGGTACATGATATGTTAACTTTGTATATGTTTTTGAACAAATTTAATTTTAATTACAGAGCCTTGAGTAAGACTAGATCTAGTCGAAACGTTGACAAATAAAACAAGTCTATTGTGTCCAAGAAATTTTCTACATATTATGTAACCATGCAAATTAATAGCAAATATCAAATTATTTATTACTAATCGTAACCGCGCGATTTTATTTTATTTATTTCGTGTGAAAAAGTTAATCAGAAAAATTTTTACGGAGTTTTATCTACAAGTTTGACTATCGATGTTTGTGTAATCTTTGAATCCTCTTTAAGAACGATTGCAACATGTGCCGTATGCGCCGTCGTCGTCGTTTTGCCTACTGTGTGTGTGTTTGTGTGTGTGTGTTGGGTTTAGAGGAGAGCGTCCGCTTTCATCCCTTGAGCACGAGAGCGGCACGCAGCATCACTGGGTTCAGTTAACAGGAACTCTTCGTGCGAGGAAGTGCTTCCACACGCGTCGCCAGTACAGATCGCAGGAACGCACATGTGATTCCTGAACAGACAACGAAACAGTCTATAAAATGGAGCGAAATTTCAACAACGTCAAACAATGTGCTATCTGTTTAATTGTCAAAATTGTGATACAGATATCTCGCTAACATAAAATGAAAAATAGTTTTGTTATTATGCACAACTTTAAACTTTTCGCGACTTAATCTTAACTGCATACCGATGTGATTTTATTATATTTTTTTTTTGAAAATTTCTTTTATGTTTTTATAGTTTTAAAAAGAGTTTTATCATTTTTTTAATATCTATGTACTACTTATACATTTATTTTTTACAACATAAGTGAGACGACTGAAGTGCATTAAGGTTATATTTTCATTTTACATATCGAGTGTAAAACTGAAAATTGTGCAGTAATTTAACAACATATCAGTGTAATTTTACAGACGCTCAAAACAGAAATTAAATGATTGTGTATAGTTTGTTTTTTTTTATTGACATAAATAAATATATATTTATGAGAAAAATTTCGCAAACAAAACATTTTTCAGCTGAGAAATCCAAGTGTTTTTATCAACAGAGCGAGGTACTTGTTTGAATTAAAAAATGCAAAATCAAGATAAACATAACGGAATAAAATGAATACATTTTAAAGTCTAATGTTCTATTTTCTTTCTTCTGAGATTGTCGTGGGTTGACTGCGTTTTATAAAGTGTGTAGAAACAAGATATGTGAGCGGTGAGCGAAAGTGACATTAAATTGTTAAGAAGGAAAGGGGGGCACAAAGGGGAGCATAAGGAGTACCGCAGTGGCGAAGGGGGAGGAGGTACAACATTCATTTACATATCCGGAATTATCCCGCGCGGTGTTTGCGTCAGCGGTACGAATGTGCGTGGAACGTTATGTGAGAGAAAAGACCGGACCAAAGACACTGCACAATAATGGGCTTTCACGAAAAGAAACTTCGCCGATTGAGAAGGTTCAGATTTTTTGGTCGGGCGAAAGTTTATCTAATGGTTCGGTGGCCTATATTGGTATGTTGATTCCTTGTTATTTGAATCCTATTTACTTTTCAATGCTCTTAATGGTTTCCTTGAAAATTTTCATTTATTTGAACTTTTTTTCTTCAATGTTTGCTCTCTACTTCTTTTTGTTCTTTCAATTTTATATACACTGATATTTGATATTCAATATTTTATATACTTTCATAATATAAGCTCTGTGGTTTCTTGTACATAGCAATATAATAGATATTTATGTACATAATATATTGTGTTACATTATTCGCATTTGGTAGTAGATTCCCGGATGCAAATAGCATTATTGAAATTTTGAAAAATAAAATTATATTATTATGTGAATATATCTATATCATATTTTCGACGTTTAATCATTTCTTTCACTAAAAATATACAAATATATTCCTTGTATCAAATTATGTTTAACTAGAGTGACCTGTGCGAATTATTCGCACTAAATAAGTATAATAATTATCACTTTACAAAATTATTTTTTAAATATGATTGCAGGTATTCAATTCGTTTCTAATTTTGCACGCTGCTTATAACGTTCTTCTTTTTGTTGTATTACAATATGAAGCTCAGAAGACAGATCGAAGAAATATTTTACTAAAATTGTCATATAGAGACGCAAGTAGCAAAAGCGTTGAGCTAAGCCGTCAGATGGCATCATGCAGCATTTCTGTGACGTTGTTCAGCGTTGCTCGCTGTTTCAAAATTAAAGCCGTCAGATGGCAGTGTGCAGTATTTACAATATGAAGGTCAGATGACAGATCGAAGTGTTGACGTTGTTTCAAAACTAAAGCCGTCAGATGGCGGACGTTGTTCAGCGTTGCTGTTAATTAATTAATTTACAAAAACAAAAGCAATAATAATTTTTTTAGTTTTCGATGTCAGTAGAGCAAGCAATTATCTGTAAAATGATATATATAATTTATGTGGAGAAATTGTGTGGTTTTTTCTAAAAAGGGAGGCAAACATCTTAACCTTAACGTATTAATAAATATGATTAGCACGTCTGTACTAAAGGTATTCTTCAGAGATCTGAACCTAGGGTTTGTAACGGAAAGTCCTTGGAAACCCCTCTGTTTCTCTTCTATCCATGATTAACTATGACATATTATATTAGGTGTTCGTGTGTAATATGTGTGTATAAGTACATAATAAAGCAACGCGTGCATCTATTGAGAGTCTGTGACGTGTGCATATTCGTATGCAAATTAATACACCTGGGGAAGTAATTTAATTGAATCTGCACAATGTATTGTAATGCAGCCGGGCCGAGCAATGTCTGGTTATGTAACCATAATATAGATTGCTCCATGTTATGTGTGTTGTTACGTCAGAATAGGGATGGCCAAAAAAATATTTCTTGTTTTCATTTTCTACCTCTACTATAGTGGAAAAGCATTTTTCATACTCGACATAAGAAAAATGAAACAATAATAGTTATTGACGTAACTAATAGTCTAAGACCTAAGTCATTCATCGCGCTGACAGGTCATGACTTAGCCTACAAGTTGCGCCCATAATTTTATTCAACAATTGCGCGTTATTCATGTTTTAATTATAATGAGATGTTGTAAATATTTATTTATTTCTTTATAAAAAAAACTGTCAATACTAACAGCACCAAACAACACGATTCAATGTTTTGGTTTGAGGTTAGCCGGCTATGAATAAACTCCATGTCGAAAACATTCGGCCTCTCAATTTTAGTCTCAATGGGTAACAACGGAGTTGTTGTTACCTACTATTTCGTTACGACTCAGAAAATAGTTACGTTTATTTTCATTACTCCACAATGGCCGAGCTAGTAGGAATCTTCATTGAGTTATGACAAGTAATTATTGTCACCAGTCGGTAAATGGCTATTTAGGGTTCGGTTTTTAGGCATGATAAAACATGAATAACGCGCATGAGTTGAATAAATACAATTATCGACCAATTTTTCAGACAAATACCTATATTAACAAAAAATAATAATTAATACATTGACTACGTATTAAAAAATTTGTTTATTATTTTTTCAATTTTTGATAATAATTTAAAAACTTGAAGCGAATTTTCTCAAATACGAATTAGAAATTAATTATTAATTATTTTTAGATCAGTTCTAAAGAAGCTCCAAATCCGGATCGAAACGTCAATGTATTAATTATTATTTTTTGTTAATATATTTGTCTGAAAAATTGGTCGATAATTTTATTTATTGAAGAATTCTAATCAGACGTTAATCAAAGATTTGAAAAATGAAACAACATAGGGTTTGTTTTATTGTATTTGTTCAACTTAAATTAGATTTTGAACTAAATCGGTTTAGTGATACCCAAGGTAATTAAAAAAATTCCAGTCAATTGGGCAACAGGACCATTCTAACTTGAAAATGTATGAATTTGACATATAAAAAAAGAAAAGAAAATTTGTGGTAGCGCATGCGGTGACGCTGTGATGATAGATCCTGCTTTAAAACGTTAAATTGCAATGAATTGGCATATTGTAATTTTTTTACTTATATTAAAAACAGAAATAAACAAAAACATTACAATAAGCTTTCTTGGTGAACAAAGCAAAAGCGAATTCAATAAATTGCGTATATGCTATCAAAACAAAACAGCAACTCAATAAATGGTAATGCCATTGTTTTTTTTTACAATATCAGCTGTTGATGAGTTCGTGCTTAATTCGTTAATTAATTAAAAAAAAAGAAACTTCAATCCGGTGTTTATATAGAACACATCCAGAGAACCCGTTTAGAATGCATTAGAATCAATTTCCTTCCTCATTCTCATTGTGATTTATCACTTAAAATCATTCCACTAAAAGTAATTCCATTTACAAATTACATTCGATGTGTATTAGCCGAACGGTCTGCCCTCTACACATGTCCGCCTTTAATATATTGCTTCACATTCAATTAAATGAACAACTGTTTAATATGTAAATCTACATTACAGACCTACATAAACACAATAGCTGTAACGACCTGAAACTACTCACAATATTATCTCATTTGAAAATTAAATATTTTATTGGATCATTTTTGACTAAACAAACAACTGGGTTATTTACCTAAACGAGTAAAATATTAATGCTTCTCTTTTAAAGATTGCAATACGGTGGAGCCGAAGGCTATTACCGCTGTCGAGCGGGGCACAACTCCGAGGTTTCAATACTACTGTCGTTGTCGACCGGGCATACCCCGTGAGGCACGACTATAATACGGTAGAACCGAAGGCTCCGTTATTATCGTCGCTGCCGTGTTTCGTTTCAATAGCGTGTGAATCCGCGGGTAACGGCCATTATTAATAAATATATGACAACGCCCTGCAAATACGACAATTAAGAAAGTCCGATGGCGCATAAAATGTGTATCTTTAATACAAATCCTGGCGAAGCTGGACCCGCTTGTATTATCATCATATATGTTAATACGCTAAGGTTAAAGATGTTTGCCTCCCTTTTTAGAAAAAACCTCACAATTTCTCCACATAAATTATATATCATTTTACAGATAATTGCTTGCTCTACTGACATCGACAACTAAAAAATTTATGATTGCTTTTGTTTTTGTAAATTAATTAAAATACAGCAACGCTGAACAACGTCTGCCATCTGACAGCTTTAATTTTGAAACAACGTCAACATTTCGATCTGTCATCTGACCTTCATATTGTAAATACTGCATACTGCCATCTGACGGCTTTAATTTTGAAACAGCGAGCAACGCTGAACAACGTCACAGCAATGCTGCATGATGCCATCTGACGGCTTAGCTCAACGCTTTTGCTACTTGCGCCTCTATATGACAATTTTAGTAAAATATTTCTTCGATCTGTCATCTGAGCTTCATATTGTAATACAACAAAAAGAAGAACGTTATAAGCAGTGTGCAAAATTAGAAACGAATTGAATACCTGCAATCATATTTAAAAAATAATTTTGTAAAGTGATAATTATTATACTTGTTTAGTGCGAATAATTCGCACAGGTCACACTAGTTATATAAAATACACGAACAAAGTTTTAGTGGCGACAGCGGTCGATCGTGCGTTTCAATTAATTTGCTGAATATGAACGAGCACGCTATCGGTCTCTTTAAACGATTTCATCATTCCATAATTTGATATGTTATTTACATTCTTCAGCTTCAGCGAATATTGTTTCATTTGCCAATCGGATATTACAATTAAATCCGGGCGTGTGTATACGCAAATTGTTCGGATTTTGTTTTCAAATTATTATTCTGAACTAAACTGTTTTATAGAATCATTAATTAGCTATTTGTTTCAAACAATGGATAACAGGCCGTCGTATTGTTGTCATTTCAATTGTCAACATTAATCCAAAGTATATATTTAGTCGACACAACGTAATGTTGGAATTTCTAGAGCTATATTCTGAATAAACAATTTAAATTCAATTTAGTGTTCATAATATGGTTTTTCATTTTTTAATCGCGTTCTATTTTATTATTATAGATTCAATTGCCCACCTAATTTATTCGAGTTTTATTTGATTTATATAAAAATTTTATATTCTTTTCAAAATTTAAGGAGGTTGATCCGTTACAGTCCCGATCAAAAGTAAGTCGAATTCTAAATGGGAACTTTTATAGTTTATAAGTCGATGATACCAATAAATTATTGTCATAAAGGCATTAATAAATAATTTTTTTTAATATTAATTAATTATTTCAGTACTTTATACTTAATGGACTAACTTTTGTATTTTTTGTACAAAGTTAAGTTAAAAAAAATAAATTTATGTAAATATCTGTATTTTACATATTTTTTGCAGTAAATAATTGAAAAAAGAAATTAGAAGTAATAAAAATTAAAATTAAATCATTAAAAAGTTGAAAAATCAGTTACAATTGTTAAATCTGTCAAGAATAAAAGTCCATAATCGGAAAGTACTAAGGTTTAATAATTTTTTTTATTGATTAAAAGTCTCCTAATTAAATTGGAAAAAATATTAAAATATGCGTAAGACATCGATGCTTTACATAGACAGTTTTTGGAACTGCTGACATTATTTGGTTATTTGCAAAAAATTAAAATGTACCGTTTGCATGCTAGGTTGACATATTTTCCATAAGACTACATGTAAAAGTTTTTTTTAATTTTTAACTTTATAAATCTTCTAATGATTTTGGATTTTTTACAGAAAATTTTGTCATAAAAAAATCTATTAAAAAAACTTTATTTCAGATTTTTTTCATTATCTTCGTAAAACGGCTCAACCTCCTTAATTGTGAAAAATAACTCTAATAATTTAGAGTGATGATGATTCTGTTTAAATGTTGGAAGATCAAAGGATGAATCCTGGTGGCATAGGATCGATGAACTAAGCAAATACTGAGGTTTTTTTATTGCATTTTATTGTCTGACGTTTCGGCAAACTTTATGCCATCTTCGGAGAATCAATGCTGTCTGTTTTCTCAGTATTGTTGTTATGTAGAAAATAAATTAAAATAAAAAATGTCATCAACGAGTATTATCAAAATTTAATGGTCTAGCGGCACATAATTGGAAAAATTAATGAGATTTACTTGATTTCTGGTATGTTTGTAAAAAAATAACATCGACATTGTATTTGCTTTGTAAATAATTTCGTTTCATTAATTGATACAATAAACGTCAACCTGAGTTAATTTTTGTATAAGAAAAATGGAGGCAAAGAGTGAGTATGAACAATAGAATAACAGGGTCGGCACAAGCAACCTTCTTGAAAAAAGACATAAAAAAGTCGGGTAGAAGTAACCTTAAAATTATTGCTCAGTGGTTTAGTTTTTCATACAATTTTGAAAAAGTGGAAAAATATTTTTTATTATCTCATAAGTACTCATTTTTTTTCGAATTGATGCATCAGTACCAATCTCCAATACATTTATTAAAAATTAACATAATATACCGAAATTATTATAATTTTTGTTTTTGTATTATGAAACTTTACCACAGAACTCTGTGTTCATTTTAACAAAAAACCCAAATCCGGTTCTGCAAAGTTGTAAGAAAAATAAAAAGAAACATAATTAATGTTTGTTGACGACGTATTCTTGACATTCTCCTTCATTAAACCCTCGTCAAAATAAAGTAAATAAAGCCCATCCTAGAGCTCTTAATGCGCACAGAGACAACAAACCCACATATCAACACTAGCAGTTTCAAACCTACATTTTTATGTATTAATTGGAATATTTTGAGTAAATATATATAGAAAGATAATATATTCACTTTTTTTACAATAATTGACATAATAAGTCCTTTTCATAGATCTGTACATATTTCGGATAATATGGTTCCAGCATAATCCAGAAAATTTAAACCTAACAAATATTAAATTGCTTGCAGATTTGAAGAATGGAAATAAATTTAAACTAAAAAAAAAACGCTGAAGGCATTATTTAAGTATTTAAAAGGTATTTTATGATATTATTGAATGCAAGAGATCGAATTTAAATTAAAATCTCAAGTAACAGGCCCATCCAAAGACGCTTAAATATATCGAGATTTTATTCCATATTTTGAGTCGTATTGTAGTGTATCCCAATTTGTGCATGACAGCCGCTCTAGTATAATACGCGTCTCGAATCTAAAAGGCTCGGAAGTTAGATGTGAATGCGGGCTTGCGCTTGTACAGTCTGTTAAAAAACTACAAACTCGCAACTCAACAAATCTAAAATAGCAATAACAACTTGACAATAGAGTACTCGACTGTACTTTAAAGCAGGAAAGCGACAAGTGACAAAGGCAACGAGCGATCACGGCCAATCACCGACGAGCGCACGTTCCGTGCAGGTAGCTGGGAGGTGGTGGGAGTATCAACGGCTCTAAAATGTGCCTTTGCGACGCTGTTTGTGACTAGCTTACGAATTTTTTAAATTCGTGGCGCGTATTATACGTCGGTTGCTTTTCTGAAAAATATCTATCAATCCAGATGCTTCAGCTACTAGAATAACGTTCACCAAATTCATTATGAGCTTCTTTAAAGTAGTTCTAGAAACTGTACAGAAAAGTATTTAATGAGCGCACTTATAAATATTGAAATTGCATTTTAAAACTGGAATTGAACGGGGCATTTGTTGTTTGAAAAGTTAATTTTATAATGCAGTTATTTAACTTTTTACTTGTCTCATAAATTTTTGTCGTAACGGTACACAGCTAAACATAAGTAAGTCACAAACGCCGGTAACATCAAATAAAAAAAGAACAAAAAAAAAAAATAAACGAACAGAGAAACTTTATCAAATAGCCGCAACGGGCGGGAGGGAAGTAATTAACGTTTCAAAAAGAATTATCAAGCGAAACAAAGGCAATGGCTGAATTGTGTGTTTGTATATATATTATACCTATATATAATATAAAGGCCGCTGCACACGTGGCTGGTTTTTCCGCTGGAATCACTCCTGGGACTTGGGCGCGCTGGCTGCGGAGAAGTGACGTCCCTTCTGGCTTGATATCGATTAGTGATGTGCCGGATATCCGTATCCTTATTAATTTTCAATTCATAGATGAAATTTTATATATATATAGGTGATTAGGTAATAATGAAAAACTGTTAAATTCCATTCAGATTATTTTTATTTTTTTTAAATCGTATTTGGCACCTTTATATTGCAAACATTTATCGTATTGAGTACCATATCAATAGTACATAACTCAAAGGCACTAAAAACTATTTTCATAATGAGATATTGCACATCGATCTTTGGAAAGAGACAATCTGTTATGAGAGTTAACTCTTAAATAGGTCAATAACTTTTTCCCGTAACAGATAGTCTCTTTCCAAAGGTCGATGTGCAATATTTACCGCCGCATACTCTAAGAAAGTTAAGATCCGTATCCGTATCCGCGGATCTTGAAACCAAAAATCCGTATTCATAGAGCCGTATCCGCGGATATACATTTTTAACGATCCGGCACATCACTAATATCGATATAAAAATTTCACAAATTCGGCGGGAATAAATGTTTAAATTTCAATACTCATGGTTCGCAACTCGAGTCTGCATTAGATTTCACATGTTATGTTTGAAAATATTTTAGAAGCTTAGAAACGATGCAACACAAATTCAATAGTTGATTTTACGGTTAGAATAATAAACTCATTTCATTTTCCTTAGCATATAGCTCACTAGCTTTCAGATTTTATGTTTGAAAATGTTTTACTATTCTGTTCATAAGCCCACTTGTCGAGCTCTCAACTCTGAAGTGTCCGTTGGCTTATTGCGTCTTGATGTGCAGTCAGTACCTACTTCCCTTTCTCGCAGGTTATTTTCCGCTCTACAGATGCATATAGAAACCTCAACCTTTATAAATAATGTTATCAAATTTTGCCTTATTCTGAAAATTGCTTTTATTTCTTTGTGGTTAAGCTGACGGTTGTTTAATTTTCATGTCAAGTTTAAGAAACAATATACAGTAGAGCCAAAAAACAACCCCTGTTCGGACTGGCGGGGCGTTCGGATTTATAGTATGTTAGTATGTTATGGCACACTTTTCAGCTATAGTTAAAGTTTTATGTTTGCGTTTCGGTGTAGGAACCATAAGATCAGCGGCCACGATAAGAGAGAGAGGGGGGCAGTCGGCAGTTCGGATTACAGCGGCGTTCGGATTAGCCTGAGTACGGATTATCGAGGCTCTACTGTATTGTTCTGTTGAATTTAATATAATAATAATGATAATAAAGTATTATTTATTCTCACACTGCAGCCTTGCGGCTGATATATACACTTCGTTTGCCAAGAACAAATTACTTGCAAAAAATACTTCTTATACAGGGTGAGTCAGCCCACCCGTAGCGGTCGTTTTTTTCGAAAACGGTTAGTCGTAGAGAGTTGTGTCAAAAATCTGTATCATAAAACCCCTAATGAAGAATCGAATGGTGATATTTTTTTCCCCGGAAAGGTCGGCTTCCCTATTAGTTTGCTCCAGAATGTTCAGAACTCCGGAATATTAAATTGCAAGATAGGTCGAAAGTGGTATTGTTGAAAAGATCTTTAAAAAATAAGCAAGTTTTGTAGGACATTTTTTTTTGTTACTGCCACCCCTGTTAAGTAATATTCGTTTGAATCCAATGATACCACTCGCAACTCTGTATCTCCTTTGGTTTAGGAGTTAGACGCGTTTTTATAAATTTTTCTTGAAAAAATTAAAAACGCTATAACTTGAAAACCACAATAGCTACAGACTTCTAGGTAGGCTAATTCGATTCAGCATGATTTTTTTGCATAGGACCAAGTAATTTTCAACCATATATTCTACACATTTCCGGTGTATACTGCGCTTATTTTAAAATGAAAAAATAATCGTCGCCCCCCCCTGTAAAAATTTTCAAAATTGAAGTCTCCCAGAACGGGTTGATATTAAGGCAACCCGGTAGATTTTGACACACTGAATCCAATGAGCACAGGCGCAGCTCTGTATCTTGTCTAGTTTCGGAAATAATCGAGTTTTAAATTTTCAAACTTTTAAATGCTCATAACTTCTAAAACAGAAGAGATACAGTTCTGCGCTTGTGCTCATTCGATTATGCGGGCTTTTTTCTATAAGGTCTAGTGAATTCGGGCATATTATGTGACAATACGGGTGCTCATTTTTATTTAAACATGGAAAGCAAACAGATGCCAAATTATAGTTGTTAAAGATTTCCATGGAATTCTTACTTAAAACATTCTTTTAACAACGAGTCTGTATAAAAATATGAGTATATGGCAGTAATAGAACCTTTTGACAAATCGAAAAAATATATTTTAAGTGTATATGTCACCGGGATATTGTCAAACCCGTGATATTATAATTTCACTTAGTGAAATTACAATATCACGACTCTTTTTCAATCGTGATATTGTAATTTCACTAGTGAAATTACAATATCACGGATTTGACAATATCCCGGTGACATATATATCTTATTATAATTTTTAAAATGGCGAAGTCAACTTTACATTCAATTTTTATTAAACAAGTGCAAGCTTTATGCAGTTGTCGTAAGCGTAAGAACCGCAAGATTAAATAAATAAAGAACTGCTTGAGGCTGGAAGTTAAGTATTTACGATGTTTTTCTTGCATCCTGCAGAACTCCTTTATAAACTTTTAATCTAATATTTACAACAGCGAAGCACGTCTTATTTATATGGATATAGAGTAGATGCTACGTTTTGGAAAAGATAGTTTGCAATTGCCATGTTAATATTAAAAGTTAATGAACAGTTTTGAAAGTAATATTGTATATTATCTTTATTTTCTATAAATTATTAACTTTATAAAAATACGAGAACACTTGAAGATTCTTGTTACAGGAAACACTATTCAAATTGCACGAAAGAAATATTTTAGTTTTAGTGGAAGCACTTCCTTGTCAATAACTGGAAACTGTAATCTATGGAACATATGGATTACTAGCCGTTATCCGCGGCTTCGTAACACGGACGCATTCCCTACTTACTTCTTTCTCGACGTGACCCCCTAATAAATTTCAAAATATATGATTTCTCCACGCAAATTTAGAACCCCCTTTACACCCTTTTAGGGTTTGAATTTTTAAAAGTGTGTTCTTAGTGGATGCCTCCGTCATAATTATCTGTGTGCCAAATTCTTCCAGTGGTTTGAGCCGTGCGTTGATAGATCTGTCAGTCAGTCAGTGAGTCACGGTTTCCTATTATATATTACTAGCGGTCCCGCCCGGTTTCGCCCGGGTGTAAAAGAACGAATGGGGAAGGGAGGAACATGAGTACACACATTCATCTTAGTTTACCGAGATGAATGTTGTGTTCAAATTTCATGATGATCGGAGTTACCATTCAAAAGTTTTTGTCGATAAAAAGCAGTATATTTATACTTTTTTTAACTAATAATTTTTTTTTAATTAATTAAATAAAATTAAACTAAATTTAAATGTAAGCCTTAGAAGAAAGCAATGTAGAAAATAAAAAAAAAATAAAAATATATTCGCCCAACATAGGGATCGAACCCACGACCCTTATATTGACAGTAGTGTGCTCTACCGATTGAGCTAGCCGGCGTTGCATTTTGGTAACGCTAATATGAGTATATTTAGTTAGTGCATTTCACTTGAATAAAAGGTTATTTTTGAGATACATTTTGCAACATTTTTCATTAATGCTCCGCTCCTAATAGTCGTAGCGTGATTTTATATAGCCTATAGCCTCCCTCGATAAATGGGCTATCCAACAAAAAAATTTTTTTTCAATTTGAACCAGTAGTTCCTGAGATTAGCGCGTTCAAACAAACAAACAAACTCTTCAGCTTTATATATTAGTATAGATTTCGATATAAATACCTACATTTCTTTAAATACATAAAGAAGGTTTTCGAACGCCACTGTATGCTGGTATAAAATCGAGCTGTTAAACTTCAGGCAGACGCTTCAAACAAATAGCTTCTGTAATATTTGTGAACTTAAAACAACAATTAAAATATCATTTAAATGTTCACAACACCTGCTTCACCGTATTTTCTTATGATTGCCGTCATGATAACCACTTACTGAGCTGGCTGGAAATACCGGCAATTCGAACTAGTACCTGTAGTTCATGTAGTACTCTTATATGTAAACTAGAAAAAAGTCAAAATAGTTTTTAAAAAATCATACGTAAAGTGGCCTCAAAATTTAGTCCAAGATAATTACAGATTATCGGGAATCGGCGCTGCCTTTCCGAATTCGATTCATATTCAATTTTTTGTGCTGGAAACCGTTCAGGAGATCGTAACGAAAAATATTAAATCTTGCGAAATTGGAATGGTAATATTATTTTAAAGGAACGTATTAAGGCTTTCAATATTTTATTTCGTTCAAAAACAGAAGTAATAAAGTACTTTATATTGTCGGCAGGGTTTGGCACTGCGACCCGGGTTTTATTGACGTGATAACGTCTTATAAATTGATGAATCACCAATCTTATAAAATGATACTACACCGACTGCATGCACGAAAAAGTGTAACGTAACGTTCGTAACGCGTAACGCGTAACGTTCCGCCTGACCCTGTGCGTGATTTTTGCTAATTTCTCGCTCAATTTAAATCAGATCGGTTTGAAACCAGTCTTAAACGAAAGAGGAGAACATTTTACATAGATTTCGTATAACAGAATTTGCCTAAACAGTTTTTTTATACAAATTTATATAGAAAAATATTTTATACAAATTTATATAGAAAAATAGCTGTATAAATGCAATGTTGTCTAATGCATGACGCCACGCGGTCGGTCGTCTTTGTTTGCCGTACATGGAAATTAGAAGCAAACGTATGTCTTGTCTTAACATGAAAACGGCTGCATTTCTAATGTTTAATTCAATTTTTTGACATTAGTATTTTGTGAAATGCAACGCCTTCTAAGTTAAGTATTGGAATAACTAATTATTATTAGAACATAATACTTTGACAGTTGCAAACGTCACTTTTGACATTTCTTATCATTCCGACACCAAGGATAAGCGGATTGAAACCAAATTTTGGGAGGATGTTTGATATGCAAATATGAAGTGACCTATTGTTTTTGGGGAACATCGGCGCATGCGTAAAAGAATATATCTCTTATAATGATGTTTTATATAATAATAATATAGTTTTTAAAACGGTTTTTACTCTATCTATTTTTACTAGAAATTTTTGTAAATTTTTTGGGGAAAATCGGCGCATGCGCAAAAGAGATACATGCCATAGTTGTTTTTTATATAATAATAGTGTACTTTTTATAGTGTTTTATTATTCTACTTAATAAAATTTACCTAAATTTGAAGCGAAAGATGCAATATCATAGATTCGAATTATTATAATTATTATATAAATTTAGGTTATGTATTACGGAATACGTTATCACGTAAAACTATCGTCCGTAAACCGACTCTACAGACAACCAATTTTTTTTTTAAATTGAAATGCTATGCTCATTTATTTATTGTACAATTAGTTATATTTCCACTTTCGTATTTTGTCAACTCTGGAATCTACTTTTGTAGATACTCAACGAGCCCAAGTTATTACCAGATCACGGGGAAAGATTTCGATTAAAACTGTCTATAATACTGTTTACAAGCAAAATAATTTTATGAGGCACTTCTTTACAGACAATTTAAAATTAATTATAAGTTCTCAACGGCAATCTCGAGAAATTACTGATATTAAAATTTGCTGTAGCTTATAAATTTTTATGGACTTGTAATATCCTCAGTCAGTTACATAAAACTACGCTCATTTCGAGCACTAATTTCACTAATTGGCACAATTTCTGTTGGAATTTCTAGAATAAGAATTAATTCAGTCAAATATATTATCACTGTAATTGAGATTATGAAATGTGTTCAAATAAACAAAAGTTTAAAAGTCCTGAAATAAGATAGTAACTGTAATAAAAAGCCAATTATTTATCTTGTTGATTATTAAGAACAAACTTAGGATCAGCTTTTATGAATTCATGTATTCAGTGCACAGGATTATTATGGGTTGCAGTGACCCACTGATCTCTATATTTTGGATGAATAGTGGTTAAGCATTCAAAACGTGTTCTTTTTGAAAAATATATTTATGATTACATAGAAGTGTGCCGACATCATGGAGATGTATTCTTTACTCTTTTACTGCCCTGGTGAACGTGGAGGTACAAAGAAAAAAATGTAATTAATTAGACACACATAACAAAATACTTGCTTCATTTTTTTCTTCCACCTGTTTTTACCTTTCTATTTACATTTTATTTCTGTAACAGTACAAGTAGTTTTTTTATTTACTTTTTCGTATTTTAAAAGAAGCTTATACTATGAGGTACTTTTAATATTCTTTTGACTTATTTACTTACGTTATACGTAGGCACAGAGCTTTACTGTGCAGTGCCCAGCAAGTATTGTATCACACAATTACAAAGAACCTACTATCCAAGACTAATGACTCAAATGAGAGACGCAGCAGTTCTCAAAAGTTTGGAAGTTGGATAATTTTCTGGTTGGGACTCAACGGAAGCACATTGTTTTTGTTTCTTCTTATTCTTAAGGTAGTTTGGGCAATCCCAAATCAAATAAATGACTTTTTTTTAACTCAAATAATTACCCAAATCATGCTACAATAATTAATAGAAATTCACATAAAAATTTATTTCAAAACTTTGATTAACGTCTGAATAGAACTCTTCAAGTAAATAAAATTGTTATAAAATTTTTTATCATTTTTGTCAATATATCGTATGGTCTGAGAAAAATTGGTCGACAATTTTATTTACTTGAAAATTTATTTCAGTTAATTTAATGCGAATTATAATTAAATAATTATAGTAATGTAATTAATAAAATATTAATCGATTAGTACTCAGCTGTCACTAGTCACTGTCACTACGGTCGCGCGCATTTGTAAACATAACCTCAAGCTGTCAACTTGATGTTTTATCGTCAAATCTTTGAGCTTATTTTTTACAAAATTGATGTTTATGAATTAAAATGAAGCGGGCAAGATTATCTGGAAGATTTGTAAAAAAATCTAAATTACAAAAGGTACAGAGGCCATTTTTCCCCTAGCAAATGTGGAGTAGAGAGTGTCTCCGATAAACAACAGAGATAGAGGCCACATGTCAGTATTAAAAAATTAATAAAATCAAAAGTACGTGGTAAATTATTCTGAAATTTTTGCAGTGTGTAGTTCAGATATCGTTCTATCCATTAAAAAGTTTTTTTTTGTGGGGTCAAGTTTGTCAATTTTTTACAAACCCTCAATTTCCGGAGTTATTGAACAAGGACACTCATAACGGCTCGTGTATTTTTGCATAACTTTAATTAATTATATCTATTAAACGGTGTGGTAAAAAAATCTGATTCTTTTTCTGTAGGTGTCTTTAATTATAATCTTTTGAATAAATATACAAAAAATGTAGGGTCAAGTTTAAGTCATTTGGCTACCAAAATACCTTAACTAAACATATTGTGAAATCGACATAACATAGTTTCATCAAGTTGTAAAGAAATGAGACCGGTTGGAAAATCCCGGAAGGGAAGTGATAGCTATGTCTAAATCACGGATTTCTGTATGCGTCACGTTTACCAACACGCTCGTGGATCTGTATCCCCGGATCGGATAGTCAATAGAAAAAAAATTTTTATTGTACATTTTACGAAAAAAAAAAGAATTCTTCTTAATGTAAAAAACTGTATGTCTCGAATCCACAAAATCTTTGTTTTTGCATAAGATGGTAAATCAAAAAACATTGTTTATAGGATCGTCTTGCTTGAATGTATCGATTTTTTGATCAATTAATTATTATTATATTATATCAATTGTACATACCTACTAATTTCCCGCGGACGAAGTCGCGGGTAAAAGCTATTTTGTCTATAAAATAATACGTCTCTCTTGAAGCAAATTCATGCTATCTTAATTTCTAAGCACCTTTAGGTACACGTGTTTTATTTTTTTTATGGAAATGTCATTTCTTAAGTAAACAGGCGTGTTTATGAGGAATGATTTTTTTTCGTGAAATGCATAATAAAAAAAAAATTCCTGTTGACAGCCCTATCCGGGAACACAGCTTTCGGTACCGGGATTCCGAAATTAGTTGTTAGGAAGTCCAAAAAAGTATAAGTTCACATAATTTCAAGCTTAAAACAATGATCTCGTATATATTATTTTATATTCAATAAACACTCCTCAAAGCTGAAACGTTTCTATTGCAAAAAAATATTATTTCAGTGCATTATTATAAATTTAAATCACTTTTTTCATTACATTTGGACAAAATACACTCATATGAAAAGGTAATAAATTTAAAATATTTTGAGCTTAGCGCCATGTTACAAAAATTAATGGAAAAATATATGGCCGCTTTTTTGTTAGTTTATAAAGAGTATACCTACGCAATAATTGAGGCATTTGTGTTCACCTAGAGTATAGAACACAGGGTTAGTCACGATTAAAAGCATATTTTGTAAATCTTAAATTATCGAGATACAGCCTCGTTGATTAATTTTTCATACGATATTTTATATTGAAGCATAACTATAAATCAATAGATAAAAATGTTGTTTTTTTTTGGTAATTATTTTCATTTCACATTTTTTTTTAATTTAAAGACTGTAGTTCATTAGTCATACAAAAAATGTATTTCAAGAGTTGAGAAATCCTGACATATATAAAGGAACCACCAGTTTAATCAAAATCGGTGCATCTCGCAAAAAGTTATTCTACATTCAATAAATTAGCCCGATCTGGATCAGATCCTATCGAAATTTACAGGAAGTGACCTGGAGACTATCCTCTTTTAAATGATTTAAATATCCTGACGCATTACGAAATCACACGTGAACTGACTTTCATAAAAGTCTATAAGATCAGTTTGATAGATTTAATTTTATTGAAACCTGATTTGATTGTAAATAAATATAGTTTAAAAAAAACTAAAAAACACGCTTTATATCGAACTAAAAAGTAAAAAATATTTTTTTTAAAATAAGCTTAAAACAATAATGAATAAAAAATACAAGTACCTATTATTGTGAAAAAAGCGTGGGGCGCTTTGTTCCACATTTTCGTACATCGAGCGCCCCACGCTTTTTTCACAATAATACTTGTAATACTTATTGATATAAGCTTATTTAAAAAAAAATATTTTTTACTTTTTAGTTCGATATAAAGCGTGTTTTTTAGTTTTTTTAAACTATATTTATTTTCCACTTTTTAGTTCGATTTATTGTCAAAATTTTGCCGAAAAATAAAACAATTTTTTTTTCGGCGTGGACGGGATTAGAACCCACGACCCGTGATTCCGAGAGTTGACGTCAGCGAAGACCCGTGCCTTACACCGCACGGCTAACCACTGTAGTTACAGTGCTGGCATATTATACTACAGTAATAAACCACTTGCTGTAGTCCAAACGAAGGTTACAAACAAACATACATACATACAAACTTACAAGTGAAGTTAATATAAAGCGTGTAAAAACCCAAGTTTTCCGATATCACTAATTAAATTCTAGTCAGCTTGCCAATCTGCGTTGTTTCTATAGAGACTATAAACGTCGTTATTAGTTGTAGCTGATTCTGCATGCAGGAAACGCTGTAATATAGTAACTGGGCGTCCATGAATTGGCATTAAATCTTCATAACTGGCCACATGGCGGGTTACACAAATAATGGCAACGCACACCTCTGTACATGCGGAGTGCGGTGGTTACAGACTGTTGACCATATCAGTGACGTATACAATTTTAAACTGCTTTGGGGGCACGTGCATTCAGTCTAAAAAAATCGATTCAAATCCGGAACCTTGTCCACACTAATCTAAGGTGTTATCCTCCACCGAACTCCAGCGGCCGCCTCGCTGTTTACGTGGTATACAAGTGTTACACTTATTCTATTATGATTTACTAGTATTGTTTTTTTAAACTACTAGGTCTCCAAAATAATCATATATATTAATACGCTAAGGTTAAGAATGTTTGCCTCCCTTTTTAGAAAAAACCTCACAATTACTCCACATAAATTATATACCATTTTACAGATAATTGCTTGCTCTACTGACATCGACAACTAAAAAAATTATTATTGCTTTTGTTTTTGTAAATTAATTAAAATGCAGCAACGCTGAACAACGTCTGCCATCTGACGGCTTTAATTTTGAAACAACGTCAACACTTCGATCTGTCATCTGACCTACATATTGTAATACAACAGATACAATACTTCATACTGCCATCTGACGGCTTTAATTTTGAAGCAGCAAGCAACGCTGAACAGCGTCACAGCAATGCTGCATGATGCCATCTGACGGCTTAGCTCAACGCTTTTGCTACTTGCGCCTCTATATGACAATTTTAGTAAAATATTCCTTCGATCTGTCATCTGAGCTTCATATTGTAATACAACAAAAAGAAGAACGTTATAAGCAGTGTGCAAAATTAGAAACGAATCATATTTAAAAAATAATTTTGTAAAGTGATAATTATTATACTTATTTAGTGCGAATAATTCGCACAGGTCACTCTAGTAAAATAAAATTCTTTATAAAAATTGAACTACTGAACGCATTTCAATGAATTTAAATGGTGTACATCCATTCAGCGGACTTCTGAAAATCATTGTTAAGAAATAATAAAGTTTCTAGAATCTGACAACGTGATTCGAGTGTTTAAGATGTGATATCTTTTAAAGATGATTCTCAAGTAAATAATAACTCCAATTGGAATTTTATAGGTTTGCGCTACTGGTAAATGATATATCACTATAAACATTTTATATGCTAACAGCCGTGGGCTTCCATTTTGATAATTAGATTCAAAATCAATCGGCGTATTATGTACCGCTTTATACTTTTTTAATTCAACTGATTTTATAAACATAACCCCATTTTCATTATAATCTCGTCGATCGTGTTCTGTTTAATTAATAATAAAACTGGTAGATTATTTTAAGCCATGTACACAAAAGATAAACAATGTTATTACTGTTAATTATACATTAACAATTTGTAAATTTAAATATGTACATTGCGCTGTTATTTTTAAAAGATTCTTTTTTGGAAAGCCTCCACAATTAAAAATGTTTTGTTTACGAAACACATACAGTGAGAACACAAAATATTGCGCTATGAAATTTAAATTTTTGAGAAAAATACTCGAACACGTTGATTAATTGTTTTCTAAAAAAATACCTATTTTTTTATAATTTCACTTTTTGATCACGTCATTGCCTATTGTTCCAAAAATTGAGAATTTGCTCAATGAAGCGGCAAAGTCTAAAAATTGTGTCGTTAATCTTACATTTTGAATAGAAGTGCATGACTTACTCCTTAAATTTTTACATTGTATCAAGGCTTTCAGGCAAATTCCACTGAGATATAAAAAAAACCTTTTTAATTAACTTTGGAACATGGGTCATTGATTGTTATACTGAAATTTTTTTACTGTAGACATCATGAATCGAATGATTTATTTTTTATTACTCATGCGGGAAAAGTGGTATCTTTACGCATGCTGTTACGGTTGAAAAGTAGCTATTTTCATTTGCGTGCGGAAACTTTATTTGTCGCACTGAAATTATTGTTTGCCGCACGCAAATTCAGAGAAAAAAACAAAATAATAACGGCGTTAATGTCAACGAGACAAACTGTCATTTGAAGCAGATTTGAGGTTAAAATTTTCGATTATGGACTTTTATTCTTGACAATTTTAACAATTTTAACTGAATTTTCAACTGTTTAATGATTTAATTTTAATTTTCATTACTTCTAATTTCTTTTTTTAATTCGTAATAAAATTTTAATTTTAATTTAGTTTAATTCATAATAAAAAAATAGTATGTGCAACTCGTGCGGCATTGTCGCACTAGTTGCACAATATACTATAATTATTCAACTCATGCGCGTTATTCATGTTTTATCATGCCTAAAAACCGACTGGTGACAATTACTTGTCATAACTCAATAAAGATTCCTACTAGCTCGGCCATTGTCGAGTAATGAAAATAAACGTAACTATTTTCTGAGTCGTAACGAAATAGTAGGTAACAACAACTCCGTTGTTACCCATTGAGACTAAAATTGAGAGGCCGAATGTTTTCGACATGGAGTTTATTCATAACCGGCTAACCTCAAACCAAAACATTGAATCGTGCTGTTTGGTGCTGTTAGTATTGACAGTTTTTTTTATAAAGAAATAAATAGATATTTACAACATCTCATTATAATTAAAACATGAATAACGCGCAATTGTTGAATAAAATTATGGGCGCAACTTGTAGGCTAAGTCATAACCTGTCAGCGCGATGAATGACTTAGACTACTAGTTACGCCAATAACTATTAAAACATCATTAAAAAACAGTGTCGCTTTTAATTTCCCACACTGTATTCTAAACAAGGCGTACTCAAAATAATTCGAGTCATCAAAATCACAAAATGTAGTTTGCACATCGAGATTAGCATTTTCGCTGGCTTTAGTCCACTATCATGCCAGCCTAACAACACAGATCCAACTAAATGCAGTGCATGCACAGGACAGGGTACTAAGCTCAAACAATATAAATACGGTGGACTTTGTTTATGGTAAAATTATTCTGAAAAAAATACTTAATCTAAAATGCTGACGCCGATTCATTTTGCTGTAGAGCACAATCAAACTGTTTTTTGAAGTGAAAACTTCTTTAGCGGCGTTGTACACTTTTTTTGTAATGGGTAAAAAATGTTAAACTCGCGTCAGGGTCACGTGTCCTGATCGAAAATGCGTAAGACGAAAACTTTTATTTATACAACGTTAGACATCTAGCGTTGAAATATCGTACATAAAAATGCAATCTATGATACAAACCATTTTGATCGAAAATTCGTAAGACGTTAATATTCAAGTTTTCACTTCTGCCGGCACTCCCAGAGTGCTTGCTTTGTTCTACCTCCTATAAAATAGCCTGCTTTTCATGGATATCGATCAACAACTTACCAAAGTTTCGTCGCCATCGGATTAATGGCTTAGAACAGACAAACGACAGACTATTATTTTTATATAATAATAATAATGCGTTTAACGTCCGTTTCTTTATGTCATAACAGACGCCATTCGCACCGTTACTATTTTCCATCTATCATACACTTCCCGTTATTTCCTACATTTTTAAACTTCCACTTAATTAATAGCAATGCGCGAATGAAGGAGTTTTAGTACATTAGGATAAGTTTTGAGCATAGGAGTTTGACATGGCCTTGAATAAGGAACCATCTCGATATTTGTTTGGAATTATTGAGGGAAACCTTGGAAAACCTTAACAAGATGGCCGGTACAGGAATTACCGTTTCTCGGCGAAAGGCAACAGGAAAATTCCCAGCCGGGATTCGGGGGAATGCAAGTCTAGTGCTCTCACCACTACGCCACCCCGCTCGGTGTTTATTTTTAAATATTAGATTACATTCGCTACTGATCCTATAGAATGAACAACAAATAAATGTAAATAATTTATTTCGAAAATAAACTTTCTGCAATAAATGTCTTCTTTTTAATTACTTTTAGTTTAAAATTGTTCTCTAAACACATAAACAGCTTGGAGACTTTTTCGTAACAGTTATTGCTAAATAAAATCACGCCCGCGTCAAATAGACAGTCGCTTATTAATCCACGCCAGAATAAATTATCAATAAAATTTAATGCTAATAATATGGACATTATTATGCACCAATAATTGAGACAAAGCCAACGAGCAGTGCCAATCTGGTCGTAAATGACCACTATATAATGCATTCTACATCGGGTCGTTTAGACTGTCATTAAAATGCTCTATAGCAAATTTTCGAGGTAACCACATTTAGTTTATGTGCAAACGATTAATAGGCAACCATTTTATCCACAACAGACCTGAAAACATAACGCTATTACACGACATTTTCACCAGTGACGATTCCTCTACGAGCTCTGCAGAGCAACCAAAATTGTATTATACAGTAAGGTGCACATAGGGAAATTAGCATTGGGAAAAAATACTTGGATCAGAGTTAGCCATGACTGCATTAATTGTTATTTCTATTGAGTTATCGTGGTAATCTTGAGGATTTCTATTTTATTTTTATTTTACTTGGCTTTTTTAATAATAAATAGCTCTTATAAAGCATTATTTTAATTTTTTTGTACAAAAATAAAACAAAAAAACAACTCCATCTGTTTGAAAACATTTCATTCAAAAATTGTCTGACTGGTATGACGTATGCGCGTTGGTAAATCAGTGACCCAATGTCTTTAGGTTCAACACGAATAGGCGGAGATATTTGATCTCGCACCATATTTAAGTATTTTTGGGAATTTAATGTCCCATTAATAAAAAAAGTCCGATTATGTTGTAATCATTTGAATATTTTCTTCGGTAGTATACACATTCATTTTGCAAAAGAATATTATCTGTCAAATTGAAAAACAATATTTCAAAGCTCACTCTGATCCAGTCATTTTTTTCCAATGTTAATTTACCTATGTGCACCTTACGTGTTTACATACTGTATATAATGTATGGGATACTTGCAAGATTTGTGGCACTCGTATAATATATCTCGGACGTGACGATGTTATTGTTCGTGTGGCTGGTAAAAGTCGCTGACTCTCATTTGGACGTACTATCAATTGCTTACTTTTGTTTCATACTAGATACGCAAACTAATATTTTGTTCAGGGAAGTCGGTAAGTAAAAATAACAAACGGCAGTGTTGATGATGCCGTCTTGGCAACAAAATATAAAGTTGCAAAATCACGTATTCATGGGAAAAGCGTTAGATCGTAATTTGAGAGGATGTTTTTAACATTCGGAGTTTAATCGTAATAAGCAAAGACATTGCGTGCTGCGCTGCGTCACGGCTGATTGTGCCCGACGGCTCCTACGTGACATTCAACCGGAAATGCGATTGGGACAATACAGCCCCAAAGAGCTAGGAACAAATACCTACTATAAGTATAAGTGGTATGCAGCTGACAGCTGTGTTCGCGATAGAAAGAAACTTTGCAAACAAATAAATTAATACTAGAACTTCGAAACTACAGACGAGTCGTATAATTTATTTTTAAACGGTATCATAAATTACATTGGTCTTCAAAAAGAAACCTTGGCAAGGATTAAATCTTTCGATTCTTATCAATCTTCATCCAGATCTGCTTACATCAGACTAGTTTCTGAGATATTACCTTTAGCGATTTGGGAAAGGAATGCTTGCTTACAGAGGACTTGATTAAACTCAGTAGACCTACACTCAGGAAAGTGGTTGGGCTCTTAACCGGTCACGCACCCCTGAGAAAGCATCTATACACGTTGGGCAGATATTTCGAAATAGAGTGGAGGACGAAACAGCCAACCATCTACTGTTCGAATGCGAGGCCCTAGCCTACAGGAGAATACCCATTCATCCAGATCTGCTTACAGCAGATTAGTTTCTGAGATATTGACTTAAATATTAACTTTTAACATACCGATTTGGGAAAAGAATGCTTGCTTACAGAGGACTTGATTAAACTCAGTAGACCTACACTCAGGAAAGTGGTTGGGCGCTTAAACGGTCACGCACCCCTTAGAAAGCATCTACACACGTTGGGCAGATTTTACGAAATGGAGGACGAAACAGTCAACCATCTACTGTTCGAATGCGAGACCCTAGCCTACAGAAGAACACCCATCTTTGGACATTGATTAGAGCAGAGTAATTCCTCAGGACAATCTAGTCACCAATCTTCTGGTGTTCATGAGGAGATCTAAACTATTGGAGGACTAGATCCAGAACAAGTTGGAGCACAAAAATTCATCTAGGATGACGTGCATAAAGAGCTATTAAGCCATAACCCCTAATTTATTCATTTATTCAATATACCGATTTATTTTAGCTCTACACAATTGTAATTGGTAAAGTAGATCATATATATTAATACGTTAAGGTTATGATGTTTGCCTCTTTTTTTAGAAAAAACCACACAATTTCTCCACATAAATTATATATCATTTTACAGATAATTGCTTGTTCTACTGACATCGACAGCTAAAAAATTTATTATTGCTTTTGTTTTTGTAAATTAATTTATTAACAGCAACGCGAAACAACGTCTGCCATCTGACGGCTTTAATTTTGAAACAGCGTCAACATTTCGATCTGTCATCTGACCTTCATATTGTAAGACACAATACTGCATACTGCCATCTGACGGTTTTAATTTTGAAACAGCGAGCAACGCTGAACAACGTCACAGCAATGCTGCATGATGCCATCTGACGGCTTAGCTCAACGCTTTTGCTACTTGCGCCTCTATATGACAATTTTAGTAAAATATTTCTTTGTACTGTCATCTGAGCTTCATATTGTAATACAACAAAAAGAAGTACGTTATAAGCAGTGTGCAAAATTAGAAACGAATTGAATACCTGCAATCATATTTAAAAAATAAATTTGTAAAGCGATAATTATTATACGTATTTAGTGGGAATAATTCGCACAGGTCACGCTAGTATGATATAATCTGATACTATCAGATATTTCGTATCTGTATCATAAAGGCTTCCTTTTACTTACCTTATTCTGAATATCATTTTTTATTTTTGTATTATTTTGCTTGTATAAATACGTGTTTCTGTTTCATTATTTGTTTACTTTAGTCTTTTCTTCACTGGATTAATAATTGTTATTTTAAGACTGATCGAGCAAATCTTACTATTTGCTAGTTACGTGACTTGATGATGACTTCATAACGAAGTACCTTCAAGACGCGTGTCTATAAAATCTACATAGTTCTTCTTTAAGTAACAAGTTCCACTCTATGAGAAAATGTTAGTGCGTGTGCAGTTGGGGCGCGGGAAGAACAAACTTGCGAACAAACATTCCTTAGGAGAACTATTAATTATTTGCTACAGACACGGACTTTCGTAATTAAGAGAGAGTCGCGTTACACCGTACCTTGACAGAGACACGTGGTCAGAGCCGAATTAGGAAAGTTTAGAATTTTTAGTTTTTACTTTTTAGTCCAAACTCTTATAATAGAGTGTTGTTTTTTTAGTTTTTATAAATTTAAATGACTATGTTTACAAATATTTATATGAATTATTATACTGTCATGGATTCTTAATATGTATGCAAAATTTCAAATATTTCAGCCGTATGGAAGGGGGTGAAAATTAAATTGAAAGATTCCATTAAATAGATACATACATAGATACATAATACACATACAGGTAAAATTAATAAAACAGTGTTTTAATAAGATTTTAATAAAAGGCGTCGCCTACCTCACGAGCTTTTGGAGCGCTTATCTGAGAAAGCACAGAACCGATTTTGAGGCAATTTGTGTCCCCAGTCGTGAAAACTGCATATCTACCAAATTTCATGCCTCTAGTCCAAAATTGTTTCTTACTCCGTTTGAAGAACCTATTCAAAAACACGACTTGTGATATTCTTCCAAATTTTAAATGTTTTTGATATACGAGAGCCACCTAAATAGTATAAGTTCAATATAAAAAATTGGTTGTCTGTAAAGTCGGTTTACGGACGATAGTTTTACGTAAAACGTCATAAAGAAACATTGATGAACTCTCTGACGCCACGCGAGAAGAGAGAGAAATGCGTACAAGCCGACGCTTGGGCCGATCGTGCCTCTCTATCGCTTATACCGCGCTCTCGCTTGCACGCTCAGGCTCAGGCGGAACGTGACACTTTTTCGTGCGTGCAGCCGGTGTTTCATCAATTTATAAGACGTTATCACGTCAAAAATTGGCATTTGTTAGCTTGGACCGTCAATTTATAGTTTAGGAGATAGAAGATTTTTTATTAAACGTAATATTACATAATGACAAAACATAATAAATACGTCACTGGATTTAGTGAACAAATTGTTGTACGTCAGTTAAACTTAGTTGGTAGTAACGCATGTGTATTCGAGATGGCTATGCGCTAGAAACGTCGTCCTAGATTTTAAACATTGTAGCAATATGCCGACATAACCTCTAGCAGATTTCTAAGTCTAAATTAAAAATGTCTATACAATTTACTTTGTTTACAGATGTCATTTATTTAACATTTGAATCTATCTTACTAATATATTATAATTGTAAATTGGTTATCCGTATCTAAAAAATACAACAATTATTGCCATACATCCTAGAAAATATGACAACAGCAAAAAAGTTTTATGGTCGTTTGATTGTGTTTTTCACGCTGTAGTGAATTCTGTAATTTAGCGTGTTCGCGCGCGGTTCAACATCAACCTCCTTGGTCTGCTGTGAAAATTTTTTGACGTGATGTGTAACTGCAAAAACAATCGGAAAATACTTTATAATTTTCGACTGGGCATAAAGTGATACCACACGTAACGTTAGCGGTTTTTACGGTGGAAGCGAAGGTTTCATGGTGGGAGAACGGGTTTTATGGTGGAAGATACAGGCTTTAAGACATCGCCATCCCTGTGTTCATTTATTCTTTTTTTGAGATAAATTTTGTTCTACCAAAAGTATTGCTATGAAAAAATGCAAGAAAAAAAATAATTTTAATAAATAAATAAAGTAAATTTATTTGGGAAAAAAATGTTTTTATTACAATTTATATTCTTCAATAAGCTAATATCAGTATCAATAAAAACTTAAAAAGTTGTGGTGATAAATATTATGTATTTCAACGAAATTTGAAAGGACAAAGGTTCCGACCACTTACCTATGGTTCCTTTCCGTCGATTTGTTTACTTGCGAATATAAAAACAAAACAAAAAAATTGTTATTGAATTATTAACAACAATTAACCCAATTTCGAGGACATTAACAATTATATAGAAAAATAAATAAACAAAGATGTTATTTTGAAGCGAAGTTTCGTGTTTAATTAAGATTTCATTAGGCTTTTAAATCTTATTATTGCTGTGGTTAATTAAGATATTATTTACAAAATCACAATTTCTGTAGACATTATAATTATAAATTGTTATACTTACAAATCGGCCAAATTTTTTGTAAATACATTTTTTAATTTTTATATAATTTTATTATTACAATGTTTACAGAAATAGTGATTTAATAAACATTTTTTTCAAACACAGCAATTTTAAGAGCTTGATTAAAGTCGAAAGGTTTCTTCAAAATAACAGCTTTGTTTCTTTATTTTTCTATATAATTATCCACTTTCTCAAGAGGCTAAGTTATTACAATTGTTAAATAGCCTTTAGTTAATATTGATACATAAAGATATATTTGCTTAGACTTGGCAAGTCTTTATTCGAGTATAAATGAGAAATTTAATCGATAAAGCCAGTAAACACTACAATATTGTAGACTACAATCGTTTACACATATAATTAACAAGGGAATAGCGATAACAAAACACTACCGCCTCGTTGAAAATCGACATTTATTTGTCTGTATTTTATTTTTTAAGTTGTTCGCATGCATAAAAGGTGAAACACAATAATCCTCTTACAAGTGTATATACGTACCTACTGCGTACAGGCAATGTAATTAATATTTAAGTTAATGTCTGCGTCTACCGCTAGCTTCGCTTGCGAAAAACTGCTAGCTAATTTTATGCTTCAGTAACATAATCCCGTATTGCGTCCTAACAATAGATCATATAGGTTTAGATCGCTGTTTTGAATTACAATAACAGAAGTTATGAGTGCATTTAATTAATATTATATTTAAATAAAAACAAATATATTTCGACTGACGAACAAGCATCGGTTCCCCGACTATTTTCATATTTTATCGATAATGTACTGTTTTGTTTTTCGAAGCTTAAAAGGTCGATGCGTTTATTAGAAACCGAACATTACGATGCTTTCTTTAAATCAGTCTTCAACAAAGTAACCGAAACGTTACTCATTAAACAAAATACAAAATAACGCAATATCTGAAGATATAGAAAAAATGTCACCTTTTAACAGAAATAATTAAAGTACATCTAGGCTCCATTTGTAATAGCTGTTATCTGCATGAAGACTAATAGGGATAGAAATTTTAAAAAAATCCATTTTTATAGTTGACTGGAACGTTCCGCCATTTCGTGTAAATACAAAAAACAAATGAACTATGGTATGTTTTGTTTCTGCGCATATATACAAGCAGTCATTAGTTATAATTATGTGATATACAAGCTGTTCGAATATTAGAAAACAGAAGTTTCCGATTGAAGTATAAGGTCAAGTAAATTATTCGTTTTCTTTAAAATGTAATATCGTCATCTTCGACGGAGCCAGGTAGGGCATACGACTCTTTTAAAATGGATAATAAAGAAATAAAAACATAATAAGTGATGACAATTTACACTGGAAAGCGGCTACAATTTTTGACGTGATAACGTCTTATAAATTGATGAAACACCGCCAGCACACACGAAAAAGAGTAACGTTCCGCAAACGAGAGCGCAATATAAGCGATAGAGATGCACGATCGGCCCGAGCGTCGGCTTATGCGCATTTCTCCTTCTTCTCGCGTGACGTCAGAGAGTAGTGTGCGTTCAACATTTTTTTCGGCTGTTCCAGCGAAAGCTACATCTGACAGATGGCCTTTGTTTTATAAAGCGTGGAAATTAAGACTTAAAATCAAGATATCTAATAAAAATGTCGTAAATTATCGAATTTTTAAAGCAATTTTTCAGATAATACATCGTTATTTGTCAATTGATAGTTTGTACACAAACGCAGCTACATTTTGTATCAAAAACAAATCTTGGGAGATATCTGCATTTCATAACAGCAGATAAATTATACGGTTTGTTAACAAATATATAATATATATACATTCTTTTAAATGTCTTTTATAATTGCTTAAAAATATGTATTTTGCTTTGGTTGATCAAATTATTAGTCGCTAAAAATATAGTTTGACAGCTACTAAAATTTAGCTTATGTATTATTAAATATGATATTCGAGCGGAATACGTTATCATGTAAAACTATCGTCCGTAAACCGACTTTACAGACAACCAATTTTTTTCTATAGATACGGCCTATTTTCAACAACCATTTTTCGTAGTATTTCAAATACTTTGCCCTTCTTTCAGTAACGACTGAAGCAGATTTGCGAGACTAATTTATTTTTTGGATAGCCGGTATGTTTGAGGATAATAATTGTTTCAACAACATTGAAAGCAGACGGCCGTCATTACACCTGTCCAATCCAAACACTCGCGCTAGTCGGAACCCTACTAATTATATCCACCGCCTAACTGTCTAGCAAAATCCGAACGTAACTAGTAGCTACTATTAATCATAATAACACTTTAATTGTTTTGTTCATTATATGAGTTAACTAATTCAACCAACCCGAAAATACAATTATATAAATAAACAGGGGTAATATTGTAGCTTATACGATTCTGATTTTCATGAAACTTTACATTAAGAAATTACTAGTGTGACCTGTGCGAATTATTCGCACTAAATAAGTATAATAATTATCACTTTACAAAATTATTTTTTAAATTTGATTGCAGGTATTCAATTCGTTTCTAATTTTGCACACTGCTTATAACGTTCTTCTTTTTGTTGTATTACAATATAAAGCTCAGATGACAGATCGAAGAAATATTTTACTAAAATTGTCATATAGAGGCGCAAGTAGCAAAAGCGTTGAGCTAAGCCGTCAGATGGCATCATGCACCATTGCTGTGACGTTGTTCAGCGTTGCTCGCTGTTTCAAAATTAAAGCCGTCAGATGGCAGTATGCAGTATTTACAATATGAAGGCCAGATGACAGATCGAAGTGTTGACGTTGTTTCAAATTTAAAGCCGTCAGATGGCAGACGTTGTTCAGCGTTGCTGTTAATTAATTAATTTACAAAAACAAAAGCAACAATAAATGTTTGTTGTCGATGTCAGTAGAGCAAGCAATTATCTGCTAGTCGCCGCTGCCTGGCCACCAAAATAGAACATGTCCAATTTCACCAGCCGCTGATAAATACTCGCCGACTGGCGGCGCCAGCGGCGAATTTTATGCTCACACCAAGCTGATGATTGATGGCTGACAGTAGCGGCTTCCACAACTCGCGGCTAGCAACCAGCCTAGTGTGACCCGCGCTTTAGGCAAAGAGAAAGAGAGAGAGATTTAATTATAAATGACACTACTGTAGCGACATTGACACCGATGTTAACAAAACTTTTCTAAGAAAGTTCCCGAGTTGTTTCCCGATCGCTAGCTGTGTTTCATCCTGCAGGACGTCGGTCGTAACATTAATCTTTTGTTACTATTAAGTCTATACACCTGGAACAATTCACTGTGCACACCTCTCCTCTCGGACCTGCACAAACCAACATTTGATTTATTATGTCATTTATGTATTTTCTCTACTAGCGCTCTCTTATCGTATCGCTCTTCGCATTTCGCGAAATTAAATTATTGTATATATAGAACTATAAAATCTACGCAAAAAATGCGTTTACGGTTCAGTACAGGCGTCTCTCTCTATGCGACCGCTTTTTAAATTACAATTTTGCGTCAGTCAAGAACAAAGTGGATAAGAAGCAGTTCTCTCTCTTAATTGCAAACACTTTCACTCCTCTTTCGCGTAATATGTGAAACTCAACAAGTGCTGACCAACTACCCAGTATGAACAAATATTAAATATGTAGTGTACAAATTAGATCCGAGAAATATTGTCCAAAAAAATTTAAAATACACTTTTTTGTAGTTTTTTTGTTTTAGAAAAAAGAATGGATAGACCTATTTTGATAAAATTTCTCTCGAATCATACTGACATTAATAAACTTCGATTGGTACACTAATAAAATCGATATGATTTTACATGTTTACTCTGATAGCTTTTGCCCTCCCCTTCGAAGTAAATTCTGCGTACGCCCCTGAAGAGAAACATTTTCATTTCTTGTTGCGGCTGTATATTTTTAATTGTAAAGAATCGTGAAGCTGAAAAAATAAATGAAATAAACAAGCTTTTGTTTTTTATTTTATACCTGCGTCGGTTTAAAATCTAAGTTATGGCTTTCGTTCTTTTTGAATAATTTTGTAGTCTATTATAAATAACAATTAATATCGTAAGACGGGCTTTTCCTCCCTTTTCCGGGTGTAAAAAGGCAAATTTCGTGAATAATTAAAGTTCTTCTTTAAGCACCGAATAGATTCAAATTTATGTTTTGGATTGCACTTTGTTCTTGAAACAAATCAAATAAAAACGCTTGCCTTAATCTTCTCTGAACTGTTCGCATTTAGCAATTAATCATTAGGCAGAGTAGGCAACTGCCTAGGGGCCCTTCATCGATTAGGGGCTCGTGCACGCACCAAGAAAAAGAACTTTTCATTGAACGAAAATTTTATTTGGAAATTTGTATGACATTTCCCAACAATATTCCTCTCTTTCGTTGTTTATTGTGATTTATTGCATTTAACAAGATAAAATTTAAAATAACTACATCACGTCTCATTTCTCTTTCCTGACCCATCAAAAATCCTGGATCATCAATTATCTATAACCTATTCATTAAGACCATTTCGATAAAGATAACGAGTAAGGTAAGGCGATGCTGCAGCATCTAGTCAAAGTAATCATGTTGTTACAATATCACATAAGACATTGAAGTAACAGGATGCCTGGAGCCGATCATCGGGAAGTTACTCACATCCCTTCATCAACTTGAAAAGACCTGATTGCATTGCCTAGGAGCCCGGACAGGGTTAATCCGGCCCTGGCTCTCGCCACAAATAAATTGAAGAACACAAAATATCACAATCCTTGCATTTGCTATTTGATTTTGTAATACTGCAGATGTTTTTACTGTAACCAAGCAACTGTTTAGAATTTTTAGTATTGGTTCACATATTGTGATGTTTTCACAGGGTCTTTATAAGAAAATCCGTATAATAAAAATCATACGTCTATGTATTTATATTTTGTTCTCTCGTAAATAAAGCAGAGAAAGAAACCTACATCCTGTAAAGAATATTTTGAAGCTATAAAATTGTGATTTACGATAATTAAATATACGGTGTATTGATATTGATTTTTCTTTTTCAGAGTAATGACAGTTGGCAAGGCCACGACAGTGATCAGGTAAGAGATTAATTCTGTTGGTTTTACTTTTATTAACATTGATATAATATTATAAAAGTATAATATGCGCCACGAATCTAAAAGGCTCGAAAGCTAGATGCGAATGCGGGCTTACGCTTGTACAGTCTGTTGAAAAACTACAAACTCGCAACTCAACAAAACTAACATAGCAATAATAGTTTGACAGTAGCGTACTCGACTGTACTTTAAAGCAGGAAAGCGACAAGTGACAAAGGCAACGAGCGATCACGGCCAATCACCGACGAGCGCACGTTCCGTGCAAGTAGCTGGAAGGTGGTGGGAGTCTCAACGGCTCTAAAATGTGCCATTGCGACGCTGTTTGTGACTAACTTCCGAACCTTTTAGATCCGTGGCGCGTACTATAACATGCTATTTTTTATATGACGATTGTGCGTTTATAATCTACATTTTCAAATCTATCGTACAAAATACTCAGAAACTTCTAGATAAACCATTCATAGATAGAGACGCCGTTTCGGTTTTATTTATTGCTATTAAATAGCTACATGCATTTTTTTTATTTTCCAAATAATTCACAGTATACAAAAAAATTGGTTGTCTGTAAAGTCGGTTTACGGACGATAGTTTTACGTGATAACGTATTCCGTAATACATAACCTAAACCTCCCAAAATTTGGTTTCAATCCGCTTATCCTTGGTGTCGGAATGATAAGAAATGTCAAAAGTGACGTTTGCAACTGTCAAAGTATTATGTTCTAATAATAATTAGTTATTCCAATACTTAACTTAGAAGGCGTTGCATTTCACAAAATACTAATGTCAAAAAATTGAATTAAACATTAGAAATGCAGCCGTTTTGATGTTGCAATTATACAGCTATTTTTCTATATAAATTTGTATAAAAAAACTGTTTAGGCAAATTCTGTTATACGAAATCTATGTAAAATGTTCTCCTCTTTCGTTTAAGACTGGTTTCAAACCGATCTGATTTAAATTGAGCGAGAAATTAGCAAAAAGCACGCACAGGGTCAGGCGGAACGTTACGCGTTACGAACGATAGGAACGTTAGGATTTAGGAACGTTACACTTTTTCGTGCATGCAGCCGGTGTTTTATCAATTTATAAGATTGGTGATTCATCAATTTATAAGACGTTATCACGTCAAAAGCTAGTATGTTTTAGACCACACGACTGAAGTCAAACTTCTTGCTGCATTAATTGCACATACCGCTAAACTAGCGGTATGTGCTTTATTATCGCTTTGTGCGTCAGAGCTGACTTTCGTTCATATAAGAAGTTATATCTAAGTTAATTTCACACGAAATCCATTCAAATTGAAGCTTTTTGAAAAGAGGAGATTCTAATCTATAAAATAGAACCATTTTTAAATCAATTCGAGTTCATAAATACTATTAAAATTGTAATTGAAAATCACAAACAGCAGTTGTCGGTTGGTCTGTACGTATGTACGTACGTACGTATGTACGTACGTATGTACGTACGTCACGACTCTACAGATCGCAATTTTGGTCGGATTGCCTTGGGTTATATTTTATTCACTTTGTTTACTATCAGACCAGAACCCTATTTAAATTCACTAAAATGTGTTCAGTAGTTTAATTTTTATAAACAGTTTTATTTTTATTATTTTTGACAGCTAGGTAATAGTTTAAAACAATATAATAATTGCTGGTAAATATAGTGTAATCCATAAAACAAGTGCTACACTTGTATACCGTGATAACACCACTAGACGTATTAGGCAGCCGTGGCGCAATGGTTATGCCGTTGGATCCTCAAGGGCAAGGTCCTGGGTTCGAATCCTTACGATATCATTGATTTTTTTCTTTTTTTTTCTTTTTATTTTGTTTTATTTTATTCCACTTGATATTAATTATATATTATATTATGTATAGTTCTTAATTTTTTTTATTTTTGCAAACTTAAAAAAAAATATTTTTTCAATTTTTAATTATTTATTTCTTTAAATTTTTAAATCTTGTTAAATTTATTAAAAATATTTTTTAATTGTTATTTTTTTATCATACAGTGGAAAACTTGCGGGATGTGCACTTTTGGTTTTGCCAACTATTATTTTAAATATATTTATAAAGAATAATGCGTAAATACCTCAAATTTGCTCATGTTAAATTTATAAACGAACAATAATTTAAAATGCAATCGGTTCGTCTCAAAGTTTATCGAACACAATATAACCTCACACTGTAGCACATAATATCTACAAAATATAATTTTTAATTAATGAATAGGCAAAATATGTATATAGTATATATTTATTAGCATAATTTATAATACATTTAAAAGGTTTTATTAACTAACCTACATTATTTCCCGTTACAAAATGCAGCAAAATATGAAATGTATTTTTGATACAAAAAAATAGTCGTTTTCATTTTAAACGTCAAATAGTTGTATTAATGCTCCGTCTTTGTCGCACTCACTTGCTTATATCTCCCTCTCAACTCCGTTAGGCTCGAACGATCACGCACCGTCGCGATGATGCACTTCCGTAAACGATTTTGTCAGGCATCGCGATGATGCACTTCCGTATACGATTTCGCAAGGCATTTACCAGCCTTACTCCCCAAGTCAAGCGTGCCTAAAGAAGTTTTACTGCCAAAAGGTATTCTTCCCCTCACTAGCGCGAGCTGTGTCGGGGGAAGAACACAGTGTGTTTGCGTTTTGTCACATTTGACCTTGTTGCGATGCTATTTTCTCTCAACTCCTACAAATATGTTGTTTCACAATGTTTTGAAAATAAGAGACTAAAGGAAAAGCCAATATCGCAGACACCATACATACATAAATAATGTGTCCGGGCAGTGTTATAGATCGCAGAGTTATTCTTTGGTTCTGTTGATAACGGCATTTGGTCACTGCGCCAAAAAAGATAAAAGAATGTTCTATTATGACGGCACTCGTAGCGACAGTAGCACATAGTTCAAACACTATAATCGCTAGAGTTCATGCTTTTCGTCAGTGGCGTAGATCGATTTATTGATAGAGTGAAGAGCTGTTCTAAAAAATAGCTTGTTTTAACCGAACAAAAAGTAATAATTATATTTCTATCATAGAAAAAAGACTGTAACGGTTTTACTTGCGGAATTTCATCAAGCGTGTAATTTTGTAAGAAGACTCTATGGAGGTATAATACGCGCCACGGATCTAAAAGGTTCGGAAGCTAGTCACAAACAGCGTTGCAAAGGCATTGATACTCCCACCACCTCCCAGCTACGTGCACGGAACTTGCGCTCGTCGGTGATTGGTCGTGATCGCTCTTTGCCTTTGTCACTTGTCGCTTTCCTGCTTTAAAGTACAGTCGAGTACGCTACTGTCAAGTTGTTATTGCTGTTTTAGTTTTGTTGAGTTGCAAGTTTGTGGTTTTTCAACAGACTGTAACTTCCGAGCCTTTTATAGTCGTGGCGCGTATTATAACCCTGTGTAGTCGGGCTGTACAAGAGAGCACGTTTATTGCGGATATAGTCCACCATTTTGGATCATATGATTCAATTAAACTATATTTATAATTCATGTTTTATTTCCAAAGAGGCGAATGACTTGATAATTTTTAAGTTAAAAGTGAAAAAAATGTTTTTTTTGCGTGTATAGTCTAAAACACCGCCGTCTTGGTCTCGACGACCTGTTTTTATTTTCAAATCTGGCAACCCTGGTTACATCGTATACGCGGGGGTGACAATCAATCTTAATGGAAAGCTAGCTGACAAATTGCACAGGAAATAAATCATACGTGTGAATTTTAGCTATTTTTTAATGGAGATAGCTCGAATCATTGTCTCTCACATCATTGATGTTACATCTTTTCAGCGTTGCTACACTATACATAACCTCTACGCATTATATACTTTTCACTGGCTAAAGATTTATTGCCGTTAACGTCATTTATTATAGGACGGAACCCCGCGACCGATTTTGACAACCAAAACCGTTAAAGCTGATTTTTATTTATAAAGTCAATATGATGTTATAACGAACCCTCGTAACCTTTAGCTGCATCATCAGCGGTGGTTTGGGCTACGATGGTTTCCCACGTATGTAAAATAATAAAAAAAAAGACTCGAGTCTTAGTGCCAAACCCTGCCGCTAATACAGGCAGTGACACTTTATTATGTGAACTTAAGGTAGTTTGGGAGCCGCAATCCCAAGTCAAATAAATGACTTTTTTTTTGTTCCTCAAATAATTACCCAAATCATGCTATAATAATTAATAGAAATTCACATAAAAATTTATTTGATTTAATTTAATGCACATTATAATTAAATAATTATAGTAATGTAATTAATAAAATATTAATTGATTAGTACTCAGCTGTCACTAGTCACTGTCACTACACCAACAGAGATAGAAGCCATATGTCAGTATTAAAAAATTAATAAAATCGAAAGTACGTGGTAAATTATTCTGAAATTTTTGCAGTGTGTATTTCAGACATCGTTCTATCCATTAAAAAGTTTTTTTTGTGGGGTCAAGTTTGTCAATTTTTCACAAACCCTCAATTTCCGGAGTTATTGAACAAGGACACTCATAAAGGCTCGTGTATTTTTGCATAACTTTAATTAATTATATCTCTTAAACGGTGTGGTAAAAAAATCTGATTCTTTTTCTGTAGGTGTCTTTAATTATAATCTTTTGAATAAATATAAAAAAAATGTATGGTCAAGTTTAAGTCATTTGGCTACCAAACTACCTTAAGTTTGTTTTCGGACAAAATTACAAATTTAACCGCTTAAAGAACAGCGCCTGAACGCAAAAGTTTTGTGATCTGCCACTGGCTGTTAAAATTCAGCGTTTTTTGTGTTACTATTACATAATTTTCTAACATTAAATATTGGAATATATAATTCATTCTAAAATTATGAAGTACCCAATATTTTAGTTGCTCTGCGGCTTTTGAATGAATGTGTATTATCCATTTTAACGTGAATAATTATTTTGGTATTGTTATTAGTGTATTTGCCATAAGGCACTTACACTATTGGCGTCGGTCGGATGGCGGGACCTAGGGGTCGGACCAAAATTTCTCGACGTTTCATAACTTTCTAAGAAGTTTGGCACCATTTTTGGAAATGTTTATATATATATATATATATATATATATATATATATATATATATATATATATATTTATATATATATGTACGGGCTATAACTTTCGAAAGAGTTAATTGATTTTAACGAAATTTGGACCACATGTTGGAAACCATCACCGCACGAAGCCTATTTAAAATGGGCCCGATCGGGCCATTTTAAGGGGGGTATTTAGGGGTTGAAAAATGTTTTTGGGCCCAAAAATACCGAAAAAATTCTCAGAATCGTTTCAAATTTGAAATTTAACCCTTTAGTAATTATTGAAACGTGCTGCTAAAATTTTAATAAAATCGGCCCGACAGAACCGGACTTACAAATTTTATGAAAACACAAGTTTGTTAATATGGATTTACATACTGAAGGGTGCATATAATTTGGTACAGATGTTAAATTGGTATATAGTATTGAAATTAAGTAAAAAAATGTTGTTTTAAGAGGTGTATTAAGGGGTAATTTTTTTTATTTTGTCCAAAAACAAAGTTAAGTTCATACAATAGAGCCACACTGCTTATAAAAGCAAATACACTATATTGTCGGCAGGGTTTCGCACTGCGACCCGAGTTTTTTTGCTTATTTCATATCACTTTATTTTGTTGATTTTAAAAACGGGAAAAGTTTAACAACCTAAACTTCTGATAAATTAGTAAATTAGTTCCTCTTATTATTACATTCCAAAAAGAATGAAAATATTCATGCCTTGGGATCGCTTTAATATTTAATATATTATGTAGACGTATTTTATAATTCAAAACGTCACATAATAAACAACACCTGTCGCGTGTTTCATAATGTTTGTTTATTATTCCCTGGGCTCGAACTCGCGTCATACGATTACATTGTATACAGTATGTCCGAGAATGACTCGTATTAGGTATGCAGTGCGTGTAAACAATATTCCCCGCGTATTAGTTACTGAAAAATATTTTGCAGACCATTTCAATAGAAATAGCCACATATAGGAACTAACGTACGGTTTTAGTATATGGGAGGTTGATTACTACTTCAATATATCTGTACATAAAGTTGCCTATGTGTAAAAGTCTGTTATATAATATTTTACAAGAAAAATAGTTTTACATGTTTTCATATTATTATAATATTTTTTTGACGTGATAACGTCTTATAAATTGATGAAACACCGGCTGCATGCACGAAAAAGTGTCACGTTCCGCCTGACCTTCGAGCGGAGTACGTTATCACGTAAAACCGTCCGTAAACCGACTTTACAGACAACCATTTTTTTTAAATTTAAATAGATTAATTAAACTTTATACTCTTCAAAGATATCGTTATAATATATCGTCGTTGGTTCTGTAATAGCTGTTATGTGTATAATTGTCACATTTTACGTGTTTTAAATGAAAAGATTCAGGAAACGGAGCTCTACACACTAGTAATACCTCCAAATTAATTTTACAGTAACCAATAAGGGGAAGTAACTCTTATGTGAAAATTTGTATCCTCCCATGTGCCAATAAATCCGAAATTAACGTTAAATATTTTTTAAGAAAATACTTCGTCTTAATTAAACACGTATAGTAAAGATAAGTATGAATTAGTAATATACCTCTGAAATTGCTAGTTCTTACCATCCATTGCTGAAATAACCACTTTTTGGCCTTTCCTGCAAATTTAACTTTTTGCACATAAGAGGTATTACAGAACCAACGACGATATTATATTGTCTTTAGATTTATGGACATAAAGTAGTCTATGTTTGTAGCGCGTGATAATAGGTAGATAAATATTATGATTTATAGCGCATGTGATATTATATTAAAAATGAGAAACAAGGAGTATTAATTGTCACATGAGCCATTATATCGTCACGCACGAGAGACATATTATAGTAGTTTTTACTCGTATCCCCTATATAAAACGAAACAAGACGTAAACTTTAAAATATAACTGTTTTTCTGCAGATAAAATAATCAAAATTAAATAGTACTCTTTATAAATAACTAGCCGCTACCCGCGGCTACGCCCGCGATTGAGATGGAAATCGACTTTTGACATGCATATCAGGGGAAACAATTTTCTTATTTTTCGTAAAAAATTTTTATTTTTTTTTAATAAAAAGTATCCTATGTTACTTCTAATACCTTCAAGAGTGTATGTGCAAAGTTTCATGATGATCGGTTAAGTAGTTTTTGCGTGAAAGCGTAACAAACAAACTTACATTCGCATTTATAATATTTCGTTTTCATAAAATTTGTAAGCCCGGTCCTGTCGGGCCGATTTTAATGAAATTTTAATAGCACATTTTAATCATTACTAAAGGATTAAATTTCAATTTTGAAACGATTCGGAGAAATTTTTCGGTATTTTTGGGCCCAAAAAATGTTTTCAACCCTTTCTTATTTTTCGTAAAAAATTTTTATTTTTTTTTAATAAAAAGTATCCTATGTTACTTCTAATACCTTCAAGAGTGTATGTGCAAAGTTTCATGATGATCGGTTAAGTAGTTTTTGCGTGAAAGCGTAACAAACAAACTTACATTCGCATTTATAATATTAATAATGATTAGAACAGGAGCTTTATTTCAATTTTAAACCACAATTTAATGATTTACGTTAAATGTCGATAATTTACGTGAGCTCAAACTGCAATCGGCGGCTGAAAAGAATGACGTGAAGTTGCAACTAAACAGTAAACAGACGCCACAAGTGGTTCCGCGTGCCAATGCACTTGCAGCGCAATCTGTTGCTAACCTGAGACTAAACAGTTCGCCATGATTGTAAACGCGTTGATCGAATGCCGTGAAACCAAATTAATCGTGCGTATCATGTGATATACGGAAATACAGTTGTCAGTGTGTGTCATATCGGTAGACAAAGCTCTATGTAAATTGTGTGTATTGTTTGATGTGACGAGACTGGAATAATAGTTATGTCTGTAAGGTTTACAAATAGCTTGTTCAAGAGGAGGCGTCAACGTGTGTGTTTTATTCATTTATATCGGTTCTAAATAATCCCCGTCCAGAATGAAATGTAAACTTACGAAACAAAAATGTGATTTAACCTCAATCTGACAACATATTTGTTAATAAATTTTGACATTTAGTTACTGGTGAATGAACTTTTTGTTCAAACCGGTTTTCTTTTTGCCGGTAACTGAAATGCACATTAACCCCACTTCTATTATCAACTAATAAACTATCCTATATTTTTCATTTTAGTGGTTTGAAAAATATTAGCAAACTTAACAATGCCTTAAGATTAACAAAAAACATCTAGGGTAATATTAATTTCTTACAGTAATATGTCTGTAGTATTATACAACGCTTGTTTCACCATTCTATCATATTTATAGAACTATCTGCTATAGATTTCCCCGTTATGTATTTTTTAAACTTTCTTAATGGCTATAATAATCCAATGAACATATACATCCTGCTCTATTTTAGTAATTAGTAGTATCACTCCATCTATTTCAAAAGCAAGTCGTCGATTGTATGTACTAATGAAAAAGATATATGAACCGCTTTAAAATAGGCAACTAAATCAACAGACAAAAAGAACAATTCAATTTGTTTAAAGTTTTCACATTCCACAACATCGTTCCGATAAGAAGGCTACACTACAATAATAACAACAAATATATTTCAAAAAGTATAATTTATTCACAAAACAAGTAACACGGTTTATGTTTGAGCAAAAATTTTACCTGCTTGTTAAAACTGACTAAGATAAAGGTGTTCTTTTCTTACTGGACAGTTTTTGAAGAAACCTTTTATATTAGAAGTATTTGAACAAAAATACAAGTTATACGCCTACTGCTCTTTTCCCACAAGAGTGCTTATAATTACATATATAATTTGATGGGATACCCGGTACCTACTCGATTTTTTGAGAAATGTTCTCCGTGCACCCCTGACCACAGTTCCCAGACTTTCCGAGCAGTTACCCAAGTTCAGCAACTTGAACCGGCCCTATTAAACTTTATTAATAGGTGGATTTGAGCGCGTCCGTTAAAAAATCATCATCGACATATAAATTCTTCAATTTTAACTAAAATATTTCGTAAAATCATTTTTATTAGCCTGTTTATATATCTATGGATATATTTATGTCGCTGTACAACTATTTTTTTATCATCAATGTTATCACTTTATGAATAACAGATACGTATATCTGTTGCATCAAACTAGTTAATTATTATCAGTAGTAGGCATTTAATGTGGGTACATTTAATATTATGGTCATAGTAAGTGATTAATTTTGTTGGTTTTAATGTACATTGTACTTTCAATCTAGGCTACTTACATTTTTACATTTTTTCAATGTCAAATATTTTTATTAAAACTAGCCAGTTCAAATTTGAATTCACGAGAACAAAGTCATTTAAGTTTCTTATAGATAAGATTTGTCTTTATTCTTTTTATGAAAATACAGTTCGTAAAATATCACGTGTGTCGTAAAAATTGTTTGCATTTTTAAACTTTGTACCTGCATATTTATTTGTGTTGTTTTTGGAATTTTTGTAACGCTCGTATTTATTTTGGTCTACCTACTTTCCGACACAAAACAGTGCAGTGAAAAAATAATTCCTTCTGTTTTTTTTTAGTTGCCTGCTTTTATGAGTATAGATTGTTATCAATAATAACAATAATTGTAAATTGACCATAGATAAAAGGTGTAAAAAACAGATTTTCTTACAGTTTTTAGAAAAGTAAATACCCTGTTAGTCAAATAGTTGAGATACTTTTGTGTTTTTAAATATTTGTGTACTTATTTCTTTTAGATCGTACTCTGTTAGAAAACTTAATAAAAATTGTGTGATGTGTGACGTCATAGTGCTCGAAGTGCGTTCAAAAAGTTGTGTATGTTTTGTTGTATAGTTATACTATAGTGCGTATTTAGTTCGATCGTAAATTGACAATGACGACTAGAAAAAAGAAGCGTCAGCAGGATGGATTTATGAAAAAAGTGTCCTCCCTTTTTAATTTAGATACGGTGAGTTATTTATATAAACGCATTTTTTCGTCACTTGACAAGTTATTTTCCTGGCAAAGATCTTTTCAGTCATTTTGTTCAGAAAAAAAATAGCCAATAAATACATACATTTACCGCGTTTTGTATAAACGTTCATACATGGAGTGCCAAAAAAAACCGTGTTCGAATATTTTATTTTTGCTATTTTTGTTTATATTGTAGCTATGGAAAGCATTAATGCATTACTGAAAATCGTTCCACATAGGTCCGGTCTGTGTTGCATTTTATATGAAACAATTTTCAGTAATGCATTAATGATTTCAATAGCTACTGTATCGACAAAAACTACCTACCATGTTTTTTTTTCTGGATTTCGGATTATTTTTTGTAAAATAAAATAGAATCATATACCTAGCTATATCAAAAGAAACGTTTTTATTTAAGATAAATTATGAAGTATATTTGATTGAAATATATACTATAAAAAATAAGCACTACGACCCCTTGTGAAATTTTTGTTATATATTTTCGCACATCAAATATCGACGCATGATATTACTTTTATCATTTTATGTAACTATAAAACTTCTACAGTAGAATGTTTTTGTCCACGAAAAATAATAGGTTCTATATCATAATTCATAATATACCTATATTGCTGTTTACTTATTAATATATCATGTGTAAACCTTAGGTATATCATTTTTATTTAAACAATTTACCTTTTATTTTGAATTAATATTGTTAAATTAAAGATTATTGTCATTATTTGACATGCAGTTTTTTTTTTCAAAACGTACCCACTGTATAACCGTATTTCAAACGTCAAAAAATCGAGTTGTTAGATCGGTTTTTTGTTCCCCGAAACCCATTTTCAGTATAAATTTCATCCAAATTGTTAGAGCCGTTTTTAACCGACTTCAAAAAAGGAGGAGGTTCTATGTTCGACAATTATTTCTTTTTTTTATGTATGTTCACCGATTTCTCCGTCAATTATGGACCGATTTTTAAAATTCTTTTTTTATTTGAAAAAATCGAGGGAGACTCTCAAATTTCAAAGGCACGCATACTTGGCCTACCCATTGCAATACTTTATCTAACACTAAAAAGAGAAAAATAAAATATTATTAACATAAAAATTGATCCGACTTCAAAATATGCACTAAAAAGTAAAAAATAATAATTATTGTTATTTTTGGAGTCGGTGTCAGCCAAAATGAAATCTATTCCGAGAACTAGAGACATGCAAGATTTAAATTGCTACTTTCGAATTCCGATGTGACACAATAATTGTAAGTACATGATATTATCGTAATAATTTGATTGAATTTCAATACGCAATTATTTTATTACTTTTTAGTGCATATTTTGAAGTCGGTTCAATTTTTTTGTTAAAAATATTTTATCAAGTAAAACAATAGTTTGTTTAATAATATAGCAAGATTGTGTATTAACGCCATCTCTTGGTACAAAAACGAAAAGCAAAACTGCCTATGAATTGCGTTAAATAAGGCTTTTAGTAGACCGTCTGTTTCACAAACTCGGCGATCTTCCGGTTGCCTTGGTGTATTGATCATTATTATTGATAAGGTCACAATTGGCAAGACAAATTGTACCGACAGTATATTTATACTAAAACCAAGGTATAGGTACCTCAGTAGTCGTACTTTCGTTTTTACAACTCTGACCATAGAAAATAAAATATCCAATTACTGTGCCCCCACTGTATATTATAGTCGTCCAGAATGGAAACAGTGACCACAACGCGTACCGTTCGTTCACTAACGCTTCGATTTTCCATACTTAACTTCGTACATTGGTCAGTCTGTTGCAAAACTACAAACTAGCAACTCAACAAAACTAAAATAGCAATAACAACTTGACAATAGCGTACTCGACTGTACTTTAAACCAGGAAAGCGACAAGTGACAAAGGCAACGAGCGATCACGGCCTATCACCGACGAGCGCACGTTCCGTGCAGGTAGCTGGGAGGTGGTGGGAGTATCGACGGCTCTAAATTGTGCCTTTGAGACGCTGTTTGTGACTAGCTTCCGAACCTTTTAGATCCGTGGCGTGTATTATACACGAATTACGCACTTTCGGTGAACGCACTGTATATGCGTTTCGATTGTGTTGACTGAAGAGACTAGTGATGTGCCGGATACCCGTATCCGTTAGTTTTTGGCGGATCTTTTACCTTATTAATTTTAAATTCATAGATGAAATTTTACATATATAGGTGATTAGGTATAATAATGAAAAACTGTTAAATTTCATTCAGATCATTTTTTATTTTTTAAAATCGTATTTGGCACCTTTATATTGCAAACATTTATCGTAGTGAGTACCATACCAATAGTACTGTAACTCAAAGGTACTAAAAAATTATCTTTATAATGAGATATAGCACAGCGATCTTTGGAAAGAGACAATCTGTTATGAGAATTAACTCTTAAAGAGGTCAATAACTTTTTCCCATAACAGATAGTCTCTTTGTAAAGGTCGATGTGCAATATTTACCGTTGCGTACTCTAAGAAAGTTAAGATCCGTATCCGCGGATCTTGAAACCAAATATCCGTATTCAGATCCGTATCCGCGGATATACATTTTTAACGATCCGGCACATCACTAGAAGAGACAAAGGTTATGCAAATTCACTAGGACTCCGATGATTGTTACATTTTTGATTATAAGTAAACACCTAGTTTAGTTGCTTCGACAAATTTGGCATCATTATTACCTATACAATGGGCACAGTTTCGTCTAATGGTCAAATCCGGACATCTGGCACCTTTTTTTTTCCACTCTTGATGTCCAAACGACGCCTGTATTACGACGCCTACTTAGTGACTGAACCTGCGTAAATGGAGAATGTGTATAATTCCGAGTTTTTGCTATTTCATTTTCACACTTTTTATAGTCTCTCTTAGCCGTTACGTTGAAAACGTGCCGGTCATCATTTTTATTGCTTTCTTTTGCATCTGCGTACATATAGTCACTCATAAAACGGGTCGGCGATCACATAATGAGACGTCGCGATACGATGCGAGCAGAAGATAAAGAGAGTTGGCGCTCCTCTGAGTCGATATGACGGGTCCATTTATGTCTTTAAGCGATGCGATCGATTTTGGCAGTTAAGTAAATTCAACAAGTATCAAGCTGTAAGATATGGGCTATGTGCAAGGAGGCGGAGTTACAAATTTTTCGATGCGAGCGTTTGTGGTGAGCACTAGGAAGAACTTCAACCTCAATTTTTCCGTATAGCAGTGAGCAATGTTTATTAAAAATGAAAATAGTTATAATTTTATGAAGTTTTTTAATTACAAGGAAAACATGCGCAAATCTAAGCGATCTGGAAATGCTTGATGTGTTCCCGGCTGTTGCGCTGATGGCGAATTAAGTAAAATAAAGACCATTGCGTCGCCATAATTTGACGTTCCGCTGTCAGTGTAAACAAATTAATTATTTATATATTGTACGTCATTATTGATAAATAAATAATTCTCACATACCTTTTATGTTATGCTATTTATATAATAGTTTACAATGTGAATTTTATGGCAGGTACCTACATAAAATTAACATCAGTTTTCCTTATTACATTTTTTTTGACACATCATGGCCAACTAAAGTTTTTTACTTATCACCATAGGAACATGTCGCGATTTCCATAAAAAGCGAGTTCAATAATTCTCTATTACCCACCAGCGGCGCTAGTAGGCTGTTTTTTGGTGTAAAAAGTCACATTTCTATGGTACCTATACTATTTTTATAAACATTTTTGTTGATTTTTTTTTTTCAGTAAAGCATTCCTCACGCAATCAATAATATTGACAGCATATCGAAGCAGTCAATATTACGGACCGTGCGTGTGGAAATACTGATGGATTATCAGCATACTGACGATACTTTCGCGATCCTGAAGGTATTTGGAGCGGACTCAAAATACCTATATAAACACTCAAGGGGTCTATTTCCGGTGTGCCGTTTTTCTCCGAATTTCGTATGACTAGTTTTTCATGAAAGACTCCCAGCATAAAGAAAAGAAATTCTGAAAGCCTCAATTTTAAAAAGCTGTATATCTGAAAGCTTGGATATTTGCAGAACGTGTTATTTTAAGCTGTGGATATGTCAGTAGGTATCATTTGTGCTATTAAATTAAAAAATATCCTGTATCTAACAATAGTTGGCAAAACCAAAAGTGCACACCCCGCAAGTTTTCCACTGTACATATTATAGGTAATGAAAAAAAATTGAGAAAATAGATTTAAAAAAACCAATTAAAAAAATAGAAAAAAAATTAAAAACAAAATGGAATAGAAAAAAAATATTACTCGTGACAGTGGGAATCGAACCCGGCACCTTGCTATGGACCAACACTTTTAACCGCTCGGCCATTCCGATATCGTAGCTTGCGTTGTTATTGTGGTATAGCAGTGTAGCAGGTATTCTACGTAATACACTACATATTTTACAATAACAGTAATAGGTATTTTTTTGTTTTTTTAAGGTTTTTTATTTTAACTATTAGCTGTCAAAAATAATAAAATAAAACTGTTTATAAAAATTAAACTACTGAACACATTTATGTGAATTTAAATAGGGTTCTGGTCTGATACTAAACAAAGTGAATAAAATACAACCCAAGGCAATCCGACCAAAATTGCGATCTGTAGAGTCGTGACGTACATACGTACATACGTACAGACCAACCGACAACTGCTGTTTGTAATTTTCAATTACAATTTTAATAGTATTTATGAACTCGAATTGTTTTAAAAATGGTTCTGTTTTATAGATCAGAATCTCCTCTTTTCAAAAAGCTTCAATTTGAATAGATTTCGTGTGAAATTAACTTAGATATAACTTCTTATATGAAAGTCAGCTCTGACGCACAAAGCGACAATAAAGCACATACAGCTAGTTTAGCGGTATGTGCAATAAATATTTAGGGAGATGTAACTTTTCAAAAAGTTATCCTACCAAAACATACATTTTAAGAAAAAGCTACTAAACACGCTTCAAAAAATAATTGAGATCCAAGTTTTCACTCACGAGTCAATCAAAATATGAAAACCTGGAAACCTCCTGGATCTCATTTCTTTTTTTGTATCGAACTAAGCACATTTTTTGCGTTTCTGGTTTAATATTAATCTGACAGGCCGCCGAGTTTATTGTAAACTATCTACATTGAAGCACAACTTTATACAATAAAGTTGGCATTTAAAGTGATGATCGGACACGTTTCCTCTCAGATGGCTAGTTGATAGCGTCGTTGTAATCTTATACGGCATCATCAAGATTGTACGCGCCGATAATTGAGTCCACTTTACTGCTTCCACAGTCGTTTTGAGGTTATGTTTTAATGCCAATTAAATCCTCTAATGGTGGGGTATTATATATACAAAGCGATTGTACGCTATTGTTATTAGCACCACAAGGGTGTTGGGTAGGGGGCTGTTATATTAATAAGTAATAATTTGTAAAACGTGTCTTAATGATCAGCTCTGGATAGTTGTGTCTCTAACTCATTTCTGATACACGGTTTATTGGGAACGGATTTTTTTCAAACCTGTAAAAAAATCGAAGAAATTACACAGTTGGCCAAAGATGTTGGGTTTTTTTCAAAACCCAGCCGCTTGTGAAGAACAACGATAATTTGATTGTGAAAAACAACAATACTGAGAAAACAGACAGCATTGATTCTCCGAAGATAATAGTTATTGGCGTAACTAGTAGTCTAAGTCATTCATCGCGCTGACAGGTCATGACTTAGCCTACAAGTTACGCCCATAATTTTATTCAACAATTGCGCGTTATTCATGTTTTATTTATTGTTATTAATGAGATGTTTTAAATATCTATTTATTTCTTTATAAAAAAAACTGTCAATACTAACAGCACGATTCAATGTTTTGGTTTGAGGTTAGCCGGTTATGAATAAACTCCATGTCGAAAACATTCGGCCTCTCAATTTTAGCCTCAATGGGTAACAACGAAGTTGTTGTTACCGACTATTTCGTTACAACTCAGAAAATAGTTACGTTTATTTTCATTACTCCACAATGGCCGAGCTAGTAGGAATCTTCATTGAGTTATGACAAGTAATTGTCACCAATCGGTAAATGGCTATTTAGGGTTCGGTTTTTAGGCATGATAAAACATGAATAACGCGCATCAGTTGAATAAATAAATAAACCTTCAGTATTTGCTTAGTTCATCGATCCTATGCCACCAGGATTCATCCTTTAATCTTACGATAATTTGATTGTTTTAGCATTCGGAACCCAAAGGAATGGTGAGATCTCTGGTGAGAAATGCGCCGAACTGCCCAAAGGGAGGTTTTTGACAGGTAAACACAGATTTAGAAAAGCATGATGGAGGTTAGGTTAACCTTCATCATGCTTTTCTAAATCAGTGTTTGCCTTTTGCCTCCATAGTTCACCTGTCAAAAAAAAAACCCTTAGGGCAGTTCGGCGCATTTCACACCAGAGGTCTCACCATTCCTTTGGGTCCCGAACATAGAGACATGGTTCCGAATTACATATAAACAAATTGGTAATAATAATTTAGGTGATTGAAATTTTGGTTTCGCACCAGGCTTTTCAATTTTTAAAATTATCTAAATCTAAAACTAAATATTTTTGTCTTTCGATGATCATTTTAATATTCAACGTTTGCAACATGTTAGTAATTAAATAACGACTGTTTGCGAGGCAAAAATATTTTTTTATACATGAGTAATTTAAAAAAGTCTCGCATCTATGAATATACGATTTTAAAGCGAAAATAAAATTTCTAATTTAACTAACGATGAATTAAAGTCGCGAACATGTGGATGAAATTGCTTTTTAAAAATCGCTTTATACTAATTTGTTTAATCGTAAATTGGAATAAATCAAATAATTGCAACATCATTTTATAATTAACAAAATGCTAGCGATTTTCTTCGTTATTTGATTTGTGTGTAGTCAGCTAGAATTTATAATCAAACAATATATTATCTAATGCAGTTAAGTCAATTAAATTTTGTGAAGCGAATTTTTATTTCCCTCTTTTTTGTAAAGGTAAAGAAAAAGATAAAGAACGTTGAAAAATACTCGTTAAATAGATGGAGGCGATGCTTGCGAACAAACTACAAACTATAATACTATAGGGATGAGACGTGCGGTACACTCGGGTACCCGATTCCGAAAATATAAAATCGGTATACCAATAGCTGAAGTGATACTTCTTTTGCGGGTATTTTATTTTGATTTTGCAAATTTTATTTTTTTTTTATTTAGCGCTAAACAATCAATATTTATTCATTAAATTTTTTCAAAAAAATAAGTAAAAATAAATTGTATAGAACTTTGAAGAAACTTTCAAAAATAGAAAAAAAATCCAAAAAGAGCAATAAAAATAGTATATTGTGCGACTAGTGAGAGAAGGAGAAGATTCCATGAGCGTGAAATTTGCCGTACGAGCGTAGCGAGTGCGATAACACGCGAATGGAATATTCTCCTTCGATCAACGGTCGCACATAATATTTTATTCAACTAGCACGAGTAATATGTAATCGGGGCCCTGATAAAAGAGGGAAAAATAAAAAATCACTTCATTGATTGACGTACCCACCGCCCTCGATGCACACAAGATGGCCCTGACTTTCGCTGAATTGCGATGCTGTTTTCATATATACAAATCGCTACCGCGTTCCTATTGGTCCAGAAACTATGCAGTTATTATTCATTATTATACGCTGCCGCTCGCTACTGCGTTCCTATTGGTCCAGAAAATTTATCATCGTACAGTACGGCTCATTATTAGCACTCTACGCGTCAACATGAAGTAATTTATTATATCTCCCGAATTTAGCAGGGCCCCGAAATTATATTTTACTCACGCGTGTTGAATAAAAACATTTTTTTTTATCGGAGAATCCGCATTAATTAAATTACAATATAATTTAATGTTTCTAAATTTATCAGATATCGCTTTTGAAATTTCTGCTATGTATTGTTTCAGGGAAACTTTAATTTTACTTACATTTGTGTTGTCAAAATCTGTATTCATCATTACATTACGAAGTTGATACTATCGGCGTAATTCATGAATCCATCTTTCATTAAATTAGTACACAGACAACTGTTAAATTGAAAAAACATGTATAGTAGGTACTACATACTATACTAGTATGTAGTGCAAACTACATACTATACTAGTACGTAGTGCAATTATTATTTTTTACTTTTTTGTACAAAGAATTAACTCTCAAATAGTCTGGAATCGGAAGTTTAAAAGTTTTTACTTTTGTAGAAAAGAAAACGTTCCCTCGTTTCGTTTAGTTAGCGTCTATACTCTGAAACAAAACACTATCAACCATCACGTGGATTATCTGAAACTTCTACTACTTCCTTTTTACTCATTAGATGTTCTTTCGATTCTCCGTCTGGATTCTGTTTTGTCTACCCAATTATTATTTTATATTTTTTTTTTGTATTCAATTTGTAAACGCTATGGTTTGTTGTTCTTTTTGGATTTCCATTAGAAACAACGCATGATTGACATTATTCAATATAAAATATTTCATTTTTCCCAAAATACAAAAAGAAAAGAAAAACATAATCAAATATAGCCTTTCTGTCTTATCCAGAGTCTACGTACGCGCCACGAATCTAAAAGGCTCGGAAGTTAGATGCGAATGCAGGCTTGCGCTTGTACAGTCTGTTGAAAAACTACAAACTCGCAACTCAACAAAACTAGCATAGCAATAACAACTTGACAATAGCGTACTCGACTGTACTTTAAAGCAGGAAAGCGACAACTGACAAAGGCCAATCACCGACGAGCGCACGTTCCGTGCAGGTAGCTGGGAGGCAGTGGGAGTATCGACGGCTCTAAAATTTGTCTTTGCGACGCTGTTTGTAACTAACTTCCGAACCTTTTACATCCGTGGTGCGTACTATAAATACAATTTTCCCATTTTGGAGGGTAAGAACATAATGAAGGAAAAATTTGCACGAATTTTTGCTAACCAATTTTATATCCGTCGTTAGGTTTTGTGAACTATGGCTATTTTATTTTTTTTTTTTGCCACCCGGTAGAATTTTGTGAGAGCAATCTTCGAAGTATGTATCTAAATATTGAAATGAATGAAAAAAACGCTGCGTCTCTCTGTGTAATGCTATTTCAACAAACTTTATTATTATTTTACTGAAAATAAGATCCTTTTAGACTTGTGTGTATCGAATTCTTTCAGTGTAACGAATCGATTGGAAAAATTGAATCTGGAATCGAGGCTGTACAATGTGCATATGTACCCATTTGTATACAGTATGTAAACGCATAAGGTGCACATAGGGAAATTAGCATTGGGAAAAAATACTTGGATCAGAGTTAGCCATGACTGCATTAATTGTTATTTCTATTGAATTATCGTGGTAATCTTGAGGATTTCTATTTTATTTTGATTTATTTTTATTTTACTTTGCCTTTTTTAAAAAAAAGCTCTTATAAATCATTATTTTAATTTTTTTGTATAAAAATAAAACAAAAAAACAACTCCATCTGTTTGGAAACATTTCATTCAGAAATTGTCTGACTGCTATGAGGTATGCGCGTTGGTAAATCAGTGACCTTTAGGTTCAACACGAATAGGCGGAGATATTTGATCTCCCATATTTAAGTATTTTTGGGAATTTAATGTCCCATTAATAAAAAAAGTCCGATTATGTTGTAATCATTTGAATATTTTCTTCGGTACTATACACATTCATTTTGCAAAAGAATATTATCTGTCAAATTGAAAAACAAGATTTCAAGGCTCACTCTGATCCAGTCATTTTTTCCCAATGTTAATTTCCACCTTACGTGTTTACATACTGTATATCAATCACCTAACCATATTTTCCAATCTAACCAAAAAATCTATTTCTTATGTTGGTTATATTTATTAGGTAGTAGGTACTAATAAAAGAATATAGAAACTTTTTGTTTTTCATGTTTTGTAGTGGAAAATGTAATTATACATTATTTTTAGTTATAAATCGGTATAAAATTTAATTTTGACACATTCTAATATACGAAATCTATGTAAAAACTTTACCTCTTTCGTTTAAAAATGACTATTTGAGCGAGTTATCCCAAAATTCAAAAATCGGCCGCCTTTGGAATCAACTAGATCTGGGAAGGAATCAAAGTCGAACGCCGAATTCAAGAAAAGCGTGACTTACAAACTCACAAACAATGCGAATTAGGTAACTCTATCCACGACTAAAAATGAATGTATTAATTGGATGTGGCCTGCGAGCCACCGGTTGCCAACTCCTGGTATAGATGAGACAATATGTGATGTTATGGTTAGATTCTTACACACTGTGGTGCTGTAGCAGACAATAGACTGCACAATTATATGTAGACGCATATATAACTGGGTTATGAGAACAATAATGTTCCTATACAGTGTGTAGTGAAATTAATCTGACTCAAGTTATAATGTAGAATCGTTCGCTTTTGAACTTTGAGTGGGCGCGTAGAAATGGGGTGATCTGGATCCTATTCCTAATATTTGGTGGTCCCTTGATCTTTTATAATATACAGTCTATCTATCAATCCTTTTAAAAAGGCGCAAATAGATTAGTAATCGAGCGGACATCTTTTTGAAGGAGGCAATTGATTTGTGTCGAATTCGGACAGTGATGGCTTTTGTTTGCAATAAAGCTTAATTTTCGGGGAACCCTGCGCGTCCAATCGACCCACACTATTTAACTGAGTGAAAACTAGTGTTGGGCATAATCGATATATTTCAATAATCGAATGAATCGAAATAATCGGTTTTTATAATCGAATGATCATTCGAATTATCGATTATGAATGATGCGCAAACTTGGCAATTATTAATTTCGTTTTATTTACTTTTACAGTATAAGCGAATGATCATTCAAAATATCGTTTATGAATTATGTTCTAACTTTGCAATTTCGATTTGTTAATATTACTTAACACAATATTAATAATGGAATCACTGGTATGATCGATTAGAAATAGAAATATGTTTGTTATGCCCTAGATGGATACATCGTCAATTTACATAATGAGTTAAGCATTAAAATTGAAATTTAAAAAATCCTTAATGTCATAAAATTTTTTTAGAAATTTGATTTAAGTTTGAACTATTCTTTACCACATTGAATTTCAGTTAAGCTATTTGGTAGTTTATTAAATAAAACACTGCCAAAGTAGGATGGATTTTTCTGAGACATTTTCAATCTGCATTTCTTTAGTCTAATATCTTGATTGTTTCTTATGTCATGATTATGAATATCAGGAAATTTTAATCAGGTGAAAAGACCACAGCCAATTTGTTTTGACTATTTATTCATATATACGACGTTTCGTCGGTTTGATTCCGACTTCTTCAGGTATCTAACAAAACAGACACAAATTATACATTTAATTATCAAGATAAAATAATATTACAAAATTAATAAATAAATAATACCTTGAACAGTCTGTCAAAACTTTGTCAATACTCTGATCATTACAAATCAGGTTCGACTTACAAATTTTACAAAAATCATACGTCCAAATGTAGTCCAACATCAATCATATAAATAATTAAAATAGTAGATAAAGTCTTCAATGATTTAATATTTGTCAATAATTAATAAGTAGAAAATTATTAATAAGTCACAATTAATAATAACCTCATATCTTGCCTGTATATTCTCAACTGTAAAACAGCTGGCAGTCAGTTATGAATATCATTTAAATTAATACAAGCACCGCGTCACTTCATTATTCAACTATAAATTAACACTAAGTACAACAAACTACAAAGTATGTAAAATCGAAACACTCCCACTCTCCAGTGCTAGCAAAGACTTCCCATCCCATTAATGCATGTAGATGCAGAAACCGAATGATATATCGATAGTGGACATAGCAATAGTATACTGTGTCGGGATTTAATATTCATTTCATATTTCGTAATCGATTCAAGCGAATGATATCTCAGTTGCCATAATCGAATGATCGATTATTCGGCCATAATCGAAATATTTCGATTATATCATTCATAATCGCCCAACACTAGTGAAAACCACTCATTCAAAAATCATTAATTCATAAGTACGTATCCCAATTCCCAGCTTCGGACATAAAAACATATTTTTTCTCGGAAATGAGTCGATCGACTTTTCAGATTTCGATACTAAATATTTCACTTTATATTTATAATAGGGTTGGAAAATTTTGGAAATTTTGTGGGTAGCTTAACAGACTCTCGAGATATCGCGGATGCTTTTTTAAAAGGACACGTTGTATGAAACATACAACATAGCCGCATATATAGAGACATCGTGCGCGAAGGGTTTATCATAATATCCTCACTCCTTACACGCAAGTTGCGGTACAGAGCTTCCCCCACACGCTGTTATCTCGCGGCACATTCACGCACAGCACTGCTTTTGCCCGAGGCCTTGAGCCTGCGCTTCCAGCTTCCAGAATGCTAGGGCTGCAAGTGTTACCTGTATGCCGAATGCAGAGTGCCTCAGAAAAAGGCTTAGTTTGGATATTTTTGTCATCGACACAATAAATAAAGTGCAGCGCAAAGCTGAAAAAAAAAGAAATCGATATAAGTGTACGTTGTTTTTTGGCTTGCAGGCCGTGGTCCTCTGGTATTTCTATCTGACTTCGGTAGATATTATCAAAGGCGATGTGGTAGCGGGCGGAATGTCTTTCTAGGCGAGTCACTGGTAAGCATATCGACGACTGCTGTTCCCCCTTTTTTTAAGCTCAGCGTGCTAATGCTCTCTGCTCGGTCGCAGTTTGCTCTTCTGTGATTGGACACCAGCACTGAGCCATACCAACCCACTGAATAGAACGACCAATCATAGAAGAGCAAACTACGATCGAGTAGAGAACACTAGCAATCTCAGCATAAACGCAGAGAGAACAGCAGTCGTCGACGCACTTACCTGCAAGCCGCCAAGAAGGATACTTCGCAGCTGTGGACACAACGTCAGGTAGAAAAACCAATTAAACACAGCCTACAAGCGCGGAAACCGAGATGATTTGGAACAACACAGGCCAAGTATGTAGGTCGTTGTTTGCTGTGTCTGGTTAATTTTATTGTTATCTTTTATTAAAAGCATGTACCTTTTGAAATTAAATCAAAGGTCCAAAATAAAATATGAATGAACATTTTTAAATATAAATCGATAATATAATGAAAGCACATAATTTCTAAAAGTAAGCAATCAGGATGATTATCTCATTGATGACTCATCCTTCTGATAAACTGTTCCAATATCCGGGAAATGATATTTCACTGGTTAGTTAGCTATATCAGTTGCAGTACCTACCAGATTATCTAGCTACTGTAAAAATACATGCTCATGCAATAATTACATTTACGGTAAATACATTTTGCACAATGTCGGGAAAATAATTACGATGTCATTTACATAAATTTCCTTGTGTAAGTCAAAATGGGTTGCAAGTCAGAAAGTGCAATCTAGTTTCAGAACTTATCAATTTTCTAAATTAAGCTTTTATTTTAAATAAATTGCAGTAAACAAAACTATAATTGGAGACATAAAATATAGTGCTATTGTAACTTCTGAAAAGTCTTTTTGTTTTACGATTGCAAAATCGAAGTAAAATTGTAACTCGGTCAGAAAAATAAGGTAGTAAAGTTCAAAATTGTCTCGATTAATCTAGATTCTAGAACGTACAAGATAACTTATAAAATTGAAAGAGATAAAGTTTCATGCTTTCTGAAATGTAGACATCTTGACTAATTGTAACATAATATTTTTTCATTCGGCTGTCTTTTCCAATTGGATGTATTTTTATTTCATTTCGAATTTAAAAAACATAAAAATATTCTCGACGGATAAAATTGATACATAGAAAGGGGTAGAGTTTCAATATTGTAAAAGAACAATTTATTATTTAAGTAAATAAAATTGTCGACCAATTTTTCTCAGACCATACGATATATTGAGAAAAATGATAAAAATACAAATCAATATAACACAAGATGACGTTTCGATCCGGATTTGGATCTTCTTCAGAAATATCTAAAAAATATAAAAATTAATTAATATTAAGTAATAGATTTCACGCAGGATTGAAACTTCGAATGATTAAAAAAATAATGAAAAATTAATCCAGATCCGGATCGAAACGTTATCTTGTGTTATATTGATTTGTATTTTTATCATTTTTGTCAATATATCGTATGGTCTGAGAAAAATTGGTCGACAATTTTATTTACTTGAAGAGTTCTATTCAGACGTTAATCAAAGATTTGAATTTATTATTTAGTTGAAAAAATATATAAATTAAGAAAATAAAATAATGGCAGTAATTTCTTCCTTATACTATAGACAAACCAGCTAGAACCATTTTTTGGGTAGAAGCTTAAAAATGTATTTTTACAATTTCTAACATATTTATATGATTACTAGAGTGACCTGTGCGAATTATTCGCACTAAATAAGTATAATAATTATCACTTTACAAAATTATTTTTTAAATATGATTGCAGGTATTCAATTCGTTTCCAATTTTGCACACTGCTTATAACGTTCTTCTTTTTGTTGTATTACAATATGAAGCTCAGATGACAGATCGAAGAAATATTTTACTAAAATTGTCATATAGAGGCGCAAGTAGCAAAAGCGTTGAGCTAAACCGTCAGATGGCATCATGCAGCATTGCTGTGACTTTGTTCAGCGTTGCTCGCTGTTTCAAAATTAAAGCCGTCAGATGACAGTATGCAGTATTGTGTCTGTTGTATTATAATATGAAGATCAGATGACAGATCGAAGTGTTGACGTTGTTTCAAAATTAAAGCCGTCAGATGGCAGACGTTGTTCAGCGTTGCTGTATTTTAATTAATTTACAAAAACAAAAGCAATAATAAATTTTTTAGTTGTCGATGTCAGTAGAGCAAGCAATTATCTGTAAAATGATATATAATTTATGTGGAGTAATTGTGAGGTTTTTTCTAAAAAGGGAGGCAAACATCTTTAACCTTAGCGTATTAATATATATGATCTGTATCTAAATTGGTTTCTTTAGTGCTGTTTGTTTTTTAATATGCTGTTTCTAATAGAATACTGAAAATGTTGCTAATATTGTAGAGCGTTAAACTGGTTCAACGAGTGAAAACCCTAGTTGGAAATCCAGTTACACTGTAAAGAGATAACTAATATGATAATTCCATTTGCATACGCCGCCGTCTGTTTGTACTCTTTCATATGGGCTTGTACAGTGCCCGTCAAAAGTGCTCTTGCCAGCCATCCTTTAAAACGTCTAAAGGACCCCGCACGGAACATATGGGAATCGGCCCTCGGTTAAAATCTTCCATACTCGGGGATATTATCCAAAAATCGACGCTGATCAAAAGTCTCCATGGGCACGAAGTCCGGAAATGCGATCCCGGGGAGTTACTTTTATTGCAATCAAAATAGGGAAACATACTTACCTGTATATCTTACCTGTTATAATGTCATAATATGTATCTTTGTGCTAATGACTTCGAGTCGAAACACCTTTTTTTTTCTCTTTGTTTATAATAAAAAAAAAAAAAATAGGGAAAATGAGCAAATGCACCCGTCTCCTTGTAATATTCTATTATAGACATAATATCTACATCACATAGATATATCATATACAGTATATACATAATATGTAATATACATATATAAAAGTAACTCCCCGGGATCGCATTTCCGGACTTCGTGCCCATGGAGACTTTTGATCAGCGTCGATTTTTGGATAATATCCCCGAGTATTGAAGATTTTAACTGAGGGCCGATTCCCATATGTTCCGTGCGGGGTCCTTTGTAGATCTTTCATAAGAAAAAAACTATTACTTTTTCAGAAAAATTTTAAATAAGTGTGCTCTATACAGAATGTTTTTTAAGTTGATTTTTAACAGCGTGTAGAAATCAAATAGACTAACAAATCCAAGTGTATAGGCTTTCACGGCCGGTGTTGATCCAAATCTTCTTGGTTTCCGGGCTTGTATGCCGTGGTCCATTGGAAACTTCGCCCGCTACCACATCGCCTTTGATAATGTCTACCGCAGTTGTAGACGAAACGTCAGGGTAGAAATACCAATAGACCACGGCATACAAGCCCGGAAACCAAGAAGGTATAGACTAACAAATATATCAAGTAACTCCTGTATCAAAAATCAAAAATGAACGAGAAACGGGGTTTTAAAGTTTTATTAAATTTCATCAAATTTTAAAGTCGGTCCTGGAGTTATGTTATGTCACTGTGGAAATATGTTATGTCATTATCAAGTATTCACAGAAATTGTTCGAAGTAAAGACATGCTGTAGGGATTTAAATATATTAATTGGAGCAAATTGAGCTGATAGATAATTTCTCTCGCGTTGCAGGCTAGCGTAACAATAGGAGAAGAAAATGATTATGATCTCGTATTTTGCGTTGTCTGGATGTTGATGTGTGGGAGGGGCAAAATCTCCAGTAACGGGATACGAGAGGAAAGGTTTGTATGCAATAAATTACCTTGAAACGAAAATGCCTGTCTAATACGATAATCGCATCACACGGGGCTTATAACATGACTTGACGTCGTTGAGAAATGCTTTCCCATCCATTTTGTATTAGAGAGGGTTTGATACACGGATATACAGGATGAGCGTCCTGTTACACCGCATTGAAATCCTTCATAAACGAGATTAAATTTACTGAGTGAGCAGTATACTAATATATAAAGCTGAAGAGTTTGTTTGTTTGAACGCGCTAATCTCAGGAACTACTGGTTCAAATTGAAAAACATTTTTTTTGTTGGATAGCCCATTTATCGAAGAAGGCTATAGGCTATATAAAATCAGACTACGACCATTAGGAGCGGAGCATTAATGAAAAATGTTGCAAAATGTATCTCAAAAATAAGCTTCTATTCAGGTGAAATGCACTAACTAAATATACTCATATTAGCGTTGCTAGAATACAACGCCGGCTAGCTCAATCGGTAGGGCAAACGACTGTCAATATCAGGGTCGTGAGTTCGAGCCCTACGTTGGGCGAATATATTTTTATTTTTTTTTTTTATATTCTACATTGCTTTCTTCTAAGGCTTACATTTAAATTTATTTTAATTTTATTTAATTAATAAAAAAAAATATTAGTTAAAAAAAGTATAAATACTGCTTTTTATCGACAAAAACTTTTGAACGGTAACTCCGATCATCATGAAAATTGGACACAACATTCATCTCGGTAAACTAAGATGAATGTGTGTACCCATGTTCCTCCCTTCCCCATTCGTTTTTTTACTCCCGGGTGAGACCGGGCGGGACCGCTAGTTACAAATAAACAAATATCCCAACCAGGGTTCCGCGGAACACTGGTTTGCGAGTCAGTGCCCGAGGTTCGTCGACAATTTGGAGTAACTCACGACAAAAGGTGCAATCAGTCGACTTTCAATTTTATTTATCGAAAATTATTTGCGACTATCATTATTATTTCTGTGAAAAATAACTCTAATAATTTAGAGTGATGATGATACTGTATAAATGTTGGAAGATTAAAGGATGTATCCTGGTGGCATAGGATCGATGAACTAAGCAAATACTGAAGGTTTTTTGACGTGATAACGTCTTATAAATTGATGAAACACCAGCTGCACGCACGAAAAAGTGTAACGTTCCGCCTGACCCTAAATATGATATTCGAGCGGAATACGTTATCACGTAAAACTATCGTCCGTAAACCGACTTTACAGACAACCATTTTTCGGCAAATTTTATGCTATTTTCAGAGAATCAATGCTGTCTGTTTTCTCATTATTATTTCTGTCTATTTTGTAATTTTCCTCTGTCGAATCTAATGTGTGGAGTTCCTCAAAATGTAAGAAACATTTCGAGGGTTCTTCCAAATACAAAAAAAAAATGAGAATCATAGGTCTAGAGCAGTGGTCTCCAATTATTTTTCCTGTGTGTCCGTTTCAAAACATTGTCGAGTTTTTGCAGTCCAAACTTTTTTGTTCCAAAAATGCTTTCAATTAAAGTAAAATATATAACTGGTGTATCTCTTTTCAACTATTTCGTAAAAAATGTATGTACAACTAATCTTTACTCAATTTTTTTTTTGTTTAGTAGTACAATACCCTCCGAAATCATAGAGTGATGTCTAGTTAGGTGTATCGGTTAAGTATAAAAGGACATTAAAGACTGACAACAAAGTTTTAATAAAATAAGAGTTTGTTTTACTGTACATTTCGTTTTAAATAAGATAAAGGAACGTTGTGTACCTAACTTGTTTTTCTTGAAATTTGTTTCGCTATTACTAAAAGTCAAGTTTTCAATGGTCTGGCTCATAATGTTAACTTTTCAAGAACATAAACTCTTTTAAAATAGTCTCTGAAACATTGTAGAATTTATCTATTTTCCAAACAGTTCACATAACCTTCTGTAGAAAGTAATTATTATCATATCTGTTTTCGAATATAATTTTACGCTTATGTCCCTTTGTCGATACTTTGGCGGATTGAATTCCCCCCCAAAAAGTGTCCAATTGCTAATTGCAAAAGACAAAACAATGAAACGCGTGGAAAGTTGGCACTTGGATGCCATAGTATAGCAGGCAACTGCGAACAGTAGAACTGGATATAATGTGATTTTGTAAGCTTTCTGCACATAGGCCATTCTGCATAATTAATAAGTAATAATGTTAATTAACGTAATTTGTAATTTAAAAAGGTTCTTGAAGTTCGCTACATTTTTTAAATTGAATAAAGTAATTCAATTACCAAGTACGGACATAAAAAACGTTTTCAATAGGGTTTCACAGAACAGTAGCTTCTACATCGAGCTCGCGTTGTGTTGTGGAATCATTTTATGAACATAGACTCCGTGCAGAATGACTATTGGCTCCACCGCGCCGTGGCAAATTTCGTTAAGTACTTTTACAGTTGTAATATTGTTTCAGAAAAAGCTATTTTAAAAATGATGTTTGAGTTATATTTTGACAGGTGACATGAATGTTATATTAAAAACCGACTTTTTGAAAATTATTTTTCCATCTAAAAACATAAAGTCTAAAATTGTTGGGTTTCTGTGGTTTGAATGTTGTTTTATGTGTTATTATGCCTCTCTTGATATTGAAACGTTTCTTAAAAAGTGTATTTTAATGTTAAAATTTTTGATTATACTCGTAAACCGACCCTTCATTCCAAAACAAAGTTAGGTTTATTAAGATCATATTTTTTATGTTTCGTTAGCAACCGACAAGGACAGCAATAGAGTTAACAGCATGCTTTCTCTTCGGTTCGCTTGTTAAAATATTCACTAGTTTTGTTTTATATTCATGCAGGGGTAAGCGATTTTTTAATCTCCGTTTCTTCTGTACTAAATCGGAAAACTGATTTACATAGGTTTAACATTTAGATGAAAATGTTATATACGCACATATATACCTACTAAAGCTTTTCTTAATACTGTTTTGTGTTGAGAAAAAATACAAAAATGGCTTAATAATTATTGAGGCCATCGCGTCGCTACACAATGTCTACCAACTTGATATTTAATATCATTACAATTAAAATTAACTCCTTGGTGAGTAACATTAATTAATTAAAATGCCTACTTCGAGACATTTTAGATTCAAATTGTATGATGCAAATTTTAGAACGAATATAGATGACTAAAAAAAATGCTACAAAGCGTCGTGATTATTTAAATTTTCAAATGGCATCTATTACTATATTTTTACACACATGCGATGTAAAATGAAACAAAAATTGGTTGTCTGTAAAGTCGGTTTACGGACGATAGTTTTACGTGATAACGTATTCCGTAATACATAACCTAAACCTCCCAAAATTTGGTTTCAATCCGCTTATCCTTGGTGTCGGAATGATAAGAAATGTCAAAAGTGACGTTTGCAACTGTCAAAGTATTATGTTCTAATAATAATTAGTTATTCCAATACTTAACTTAGAAGGCGTTGCATTTTACAAAATACTAATGTCAAAAAATTGAATTAAACATTAGAAATGCAGCCGTTTTCATGTTGCATTTATACAGCTATTTTTTTATATAAATTTGTATAAAAAAACTGTTTAGGCAAATTCTGTTTTACGAAATCTATGTAAAATGTTCTCCTCTTTCGTTTAAGACTGGTTTCAAACCGATCTGATTTAAATTGAGCGAGAAATTAGCAAAAAGCACGCACAGTGTCAGGCGGAACGTTACGCGTTACGGACGTTAGGATTTAGGAACGTTACACTTTTTCGTGCATGCAGCCGGTGTTTTATCAATTTATAAGATTGGTGATTCATCAATTTATAAGACGTTATCACGTCAATAACTAAAAAGAAGGAAACAAGTTGGAAACAACACACATCAGATGGTGAAGAAAAAAAAAGAGACAAATAAGTCTCCACTTGCTGCTGGTTGAGGTTTTCCGACTTGTTGTCTTCTTTTCAGTTATTAGTTTTCTGATACGAAATAACGTAATTGAAAAGAAGAAAAATTCCGGTAGCGTCATTGTACATAATATGGAGGTATTTGATCAACGTTGGCTGAATAGCCCAGTTTGTGTATCGATTTTGCAGTATACGTAGATAAATAGAAATAACAAACACGGGCACAGCAAAAGTTAAAGAAGAGTTTCTGAATGAGTGTATCAAACATAGTAAAGGGGAATTCCGTTCCCTTGCGAGAGGAAATACGGAGATTGGAAAGATAATATGCCAATACTTCCCTCTCGAAAGTGAGAGTTAAAGAAGCGTAAAAATACACTACCGTACCAACGTATATATGCTAGATACAAATTGGTTTTGTAATTCGACAATATTTCCCTACTCAAGTGTAGAAGCCGATGTATTGAATAGCGATGTTTCTCCGTTTAAAGTGGAAGTTAAACAAGCGTTAAAGTATACCAGCGAGGAGTACACAAATTGGATATATTTTTCCACTAAAAGTGAACACACATTCTAGGTTGTCGTTAAAGAGAAGAATAGGAATATTGCATAATGTAGATTAATTACAGAAACCGTATTCGAACTCGATCGTAGGCGAATAAAAATTACCATAATATATAATAAGTTTGAAGGCCAGTCAACGCTGTGCCAAGTTTATTAACAATTATTGGTCTAACCGTTCTCATGTGACAAAATTTGTTTTTTCTTCTAATACATGTCTTCTGAAAGGATAGATGTGTATTTTTACGCCACTGCCAGGACTGTTACCACTATTTTATGAGTGGTAACTATGGTCAAAACATCGACACAGTCGCAAAGTTACGTGCCAGCTATATCTGATGTTCTTCCAGAAGACAGAAGTATAAAAAAAATCGAAATTACAGACAAATCTCGTTCATATATTATTATTTATTATTGTCCGTTGATAATATTCCTATTAATTGAAATACATATCGAAACTACAACAATCTAGGGTCAATTACATAATGCCTCGTTGATGTGAAGTTCGGCGTGAAATGCAAACCAATGGTTCTGATCAGAAGATCTACTCTTCCTGTTTAATGAACGTGTAAAAAAAAAACCTTAAAATACGTAAAAACTTTTTAAGATAAACATAATTTATTATGGGTCAGCATGTTAGTTGCACAGCACAAGAGACATGGAGGATTTGAATCCTGGTGGAAACAGATGTCTGCCAAGCACCGAGAAATTTATTTATATAACAGCGAAGACCAGAACCATCAGTTTTAATAATTAATTATTTTATGAAAATGCCTTTTGTGATTAATTATTGTTTCACAACTTTATCACGAAGATGGGAATATCCAGATTCTTGCGCTTATCGAAATAAGTATGCAAATTTTTGCATAGGTACCAAAATTTATCATAATTTTTTATTCACGCTGTATTTTTGAGTGGAGATAGATCTATTTTTACTTTAAGAAGCCTATTCAATTTTCTTTAATATTCTTTACATTTTCCTATTGCGCTTGCACACGTATATTTGCAGTATTCTTCGTAAAATATAGGGTGATTTATATTTCAAACAAAAAATAATTGAATACCACTTTTAAAATTTATACAACTTTCTTTACTGATCTTACTGTACCATAATTATTAAATTTCGGAATTGAAATAAAAACATAATTTCCTTATATTGAAATGGTAATTTATGTATCAAGGTTGTAATGCGTTATTTTGTATACCCGTGTCGAAAAGCGGATGTTGAAAGATTTTTGCATATAATATTATATGAATAATATTTTAATTACTTGACCGTTGAATAGTTTCGTACTTTTTGATTGCATCTTGTAGAGAAATCTGCCAGTCCAATAAAATTATAATATTCATGCGCCCCATAAACACTTTTTTTTATCAATCTATATTCTACCCGGTATATATTTTAAATACATTTTAAAGAAGCGAATATACAGTATGTAAACACGTAAGGTGCACATAGGGAAATTAACATTGGGAAAAAATGACTGGATCAGAGTGAGCCTTGAAATCTTTTTTTTCAATTTGACAGATAATATTCTTTTGCAAAATGAATGTGTATACTACCGAAGAAAATATTCAAATGATTACAACATAATCGGACTTTTTTTATTAATGGGACATTAAATTCCCAAAAATACTTAAATATGGTGCGAGATCAAATATCTCCGCCTATTCGTGTTGAACCTAAAGACATTGGGTCACTGATTTATCAACGCGCATACGTCATACCAGTCAGACAATTTTTTAATGAAATGTTTCCAAACAGATGGAGTTGTTTTTTTGTTTCATTTTTGTACAAAAAAATTAAAATAATGATTTATAAGAGCTTTTTATTATTAAAAAAGCCAAGTAAAATAAAAATAAATCAAAATAAGATAGAAATCCTCAAGATTACCATGATAATTCAATAGAAATAACAATTAATGCAGTCATGGCTAACTCTGATCCAAGTATTTTTCCCAATGTAAATTTCCCTATGTTCACCTTACGCGTTTACATACTGTATATAAGAAAACTAAGTAAGAAGGATTGAACGCAATGCATATTGCATAGCACGTTTTTAAAAGCAGGCGGTATGTTCCATGTTCCTTTTAGTAGGTATTATAAATTTTGTTAAATGAAGCTGTTTATAACATTTTCGTTAAATATGTCACGTCGACAGCGTTTCTCTCAGGCGCAATTTAATCAAGAACCCTAAGTCTTAAAACTTCATGATTCGTGATTTGTTTTATATGTTACAGGCACCACTGAAGATGCAATGTTTTGGACGTTTTGTAATGTATATATAGTATCTTAAAAAAAAACTTCGGAGAAGTAAAAACTTCGTTCTGTGCTAAATTCAAAAACTTGAGGCGACTGAATCTCAGAATTATAACTTAAAAAAAAAAGAATTTCGAGGCAGACAAGAAATTGAAATCAAGCTCGAAATTCTGTGCCTAAGACGTCGAAAAAAAAAAGAATTTTGAGGCAGACAAAGAATTGAAATCCAACTTCGAAATTCTGTGCTTATAAAAGCTACAAGAGCAACAGCAAAAAAATGCAAAGACGGTGTTCGCATAACTCCTTTAGTTACCACTAAAAAAACGCCGTCTGTGCACTTTTTTTTGCTGTTGCTCTTGTAGCTTTTATAAGCACAGAATTTCGAAGTTGGATTTCAATTCTTTGTCTGCCTCAAAATTCTTTTTTTTTTCGACGTCTTAGGCACAGAATTTCGAGCTTGATTTCAATTTCTTGTCTGCCTCGAAATTCTTTTTTTTTTAAGTTATAATTCTGAGATTCAGTCGCCTCAAGTTTTTGAATTTAGCACAGAACGAAGTTTTTACTTCTCCGAAGTTTTTTTTTAAGATTTCACGTCTTTTTCCAAAGTGTGAGACATTATTTTTATTTTTTCTCCAAAAAATAAACATATGTGCATTTTTAGAATTAAGAGGCCACAGATTCCATGGAGGCCAATTTTGAAGGCATGAAAAAAAATCAATGAACAACGCCAACCATTAAAAAAAAAAATTTTTTCATATTATTTGTAAAATACTTATTTTGCATTAAAAAAGAAGTTTCACTTTGAAAACTTTCCTCTTTGTAATTTTTGTTGCACTTTTTATGATGAATATGTTTTTTAATAAATTAAATTATTTAAATCTAACTTCAATCATATATTTTGTTATTTTTTAATAAAAAATTTGACGAAAGTGTATTTTTCAAAAAACAAGAAAAAAAAATTAAAAATTAAAAAAGAAATAAAAATATGTATATGACAAAAAAATTGAGAAAATAAATTAAAAATAAAAAAAACAATTAAAAATATAAAAAGAAATTTAAAATAAAAATAAAATATATGATAATATATAAATATCATGTGGAAATAAAATGGAGTAGAAAAAAAATTTTCCAATGATGCCAGCGGGAATCGAACCCGAGACCCTGTTATTAGTGTTATTACTAGTCTAACGTCGTAACCGTTAGTCTACGAGCACACTCGGAGCATAAGCTGTTATTGTGGTACAGAAGTATATATGGGTGATACGAAAAATCGGTCCTATGAAAGTCACGTGGTCACAGAACTATAAAACTTGGAAACTGGTCTCATATACACGGCGTTATATGGGAGCTAGGCAAAATCAATGTATAAGAATACGTTAGAGATACGTCGGCATTTAGCACAGAAAAGAATCTCTAACGAGATTCTTCGATATATAGTATATATATTTTGCGACTCCGTTAAAAAGTCTTTAATATTATCGACCATTTCAAAGTCGACATTTATTATTTGCTTTTATTGCCAACGCTTCGTTAAACACCGTTAACTTCTTCCGGACTCGACAAGTCGAAGAAATCATATATATTAATACGCTAAGATTTAAGATGTTTGCCTCCCTTTTTAGAAAAAACCTCACAATTACTCCACATAAATTATATATCATTTTACAGATAATTTCTTGCTCTACTGACATCGACAACTAAAAAATTTATTATTGCTTTTATTTTTGTAAATTAATTAAAATACAGCAACTCTGAACAACGTCTGCCATCTGACGGCTTTAATTTTGAAACAACGTCAACACTTCGATCTGTCATCTGACCTTCATATTGTAATACAACAGACACAATACTGCATACTGCCATCTGACGGCTTTAATTTTGAAACAGCGAGCAACGCTGAACAACGTCACAGCAATGCTGCATGATGCCATCTGACGGCTTAGCTCAACGCTTTTGCTACTTGCGCCTCTATATGACAATTTTAGTAAAATATTTCTTCGATCTGTCATCTGAGCTTCATATTGTAATACAACAAAAAGAAGAACGTTATAAGCAGTGTGCAAAATTAGAAACGAATTGAATATCTGCAATCATATTATTTAAAAAATAATTTTGTAAAGTGATAATTATTATACTTATTTAGTGCGAATAATTCGCACAGGTCACTCTAGTAAATACAGAATTATAAAACCATTTAAAATAAATATTACCAAAATGTTGTATCATTATTATTAAGTTACTTTTATCTTTTTTATTCGCTCATGGTTTGGTTTCAATTTCATACCAATAAAAAAATTGTGGATTTTTCAATATCGAATTGACAAAATTAATTTAATTTATTATAACCATATAACTTTGCTAATATTTATTTTAATACGTATAGGTATACGACTTATTTTTTTGGTATCTTCTGTTGAGATAGCAATTATGTTTTGTTATCATTTTTTTTTCAAGTGCTAGGTATGTCAGCAAATAAATTATTTTTATCGATATTTGGAATTCTTTCAAATGCTTTATTATTTTTTTTTTTAACAACAGACGTTTAAGCCTAGTTTTAATTGATATAGGCGCCTATAAATTTTATTTGTGTGGGCAAAAAAAATTGGATACAAATCGTCAAGATTACATATAAATTACACTTTACATTTTACAATAAAAGATCATTTAGACCATCGGGCACTTTTTCAAACATACACTTGATTTATTACCAAAAAATTGTACCAATATTTTTGTTTAAGATGCACATTGGCGGCTCTCTTTACATTGTAAATTTTGTGTCTATAGTACCCTCCCCCCCGTCGTTTTGCTGTCAATAACCCACATATCCCCTCTTTTAACTTGAGAACGGGTAAAAATATTCACAATTTATTATTAAAAATAACAACGAATCTCAAATTATATTTTTAAAGACTTGCAACTGTGCCTTTGACATATACAACTGCTAAGAACGCGTTGGATTGTGGACAAAGTGGGAAGCACGAGACGAAATGACAGATTTACGGAAATAAGATTGTTTTCATAAAAAAAATATTTGCCTTATTTCAATATAATATGCTTATACAAAATGCGTGCGTATTATGCAAATGGGCAGTTACCCAAAATGAAAACAATTTAATTTTGTTGGAATTATGTTTATTGTATTGTTTAAATTATTTGTTGAGAATGAAATTCGGACACTGTTTCCGACCTTTTTCTTTTCTGTTCTGTAGTTCGTGACATAATTCGACTGTAAAACTTATTGCATCGACATAAACGCAATATCCAAAATTATTCTTAAATAAATAACATAAAAATGTTGACTTCAGATAAGATAAAGCATTTAGAAATTTTCTTGTACGGAATTTAGAAATACTCATTTATTGGTTCGTATCATTTTCTTTGAAAACGAAATAACTAAAAATGGATAAAACCTGTCGATTGATTATTATAAGCCAGTTTCAACTAAAAGAAACCAACACTCTTTGTCGCTGCGAAATAAAGTATAATTGTTCCAAATCTTCTTGGTTTCTGTGAGCAGCCTAGAAGGACACTTCTCCCGCTAGCACATCGCCTTTGATAATGTCTACCACAGTTGTAGACGAAACGTCAAGGTAGAAATACCAATAGACCACGGCATACAAGCCCGGAAACCAAAAAGATTTGGATCAACATCGGCCGTGAAAGTCTACACACTTGGATAAAGTAAAATTGTATTTCTAGAAATCTCGGCCTTCTGACAACCCTATCTACATGGCCACTATACGGTTAATGAGCAGTTTTGAAAGGCAGTTCAAATTTAAAACTTCATTGAAAAAAGCACTACATAAACACTTTTGTATTCTGGTCGCAAATGTACACAGAATGAACTGTTTAACAGAGAGCACTTTGAATTCAACGATGCAATTAACACTCTAAACTGTTAATGACATAACTTTCATTTCCTTCCGGAGACAAATCTCTCTGCCAGAAACACTTTGTGCGAGGAAATGAGGATATAAATGCCTTCAGATGTCCCCGTGTCATCCGGTAACTCGAATCCTCCACTGTCCACGAACCGTACACTGTCTGTGCCCAAAAAGGCTTAACCGCTCAATTCTTGATATGTTTTTCTAAATCCTCACCATTTTTAAATTGGTTCGAGTTCATAATTACTCTTAAAATTGTAATTGAAAATTTCGAACAGCAGTTGTCGGTTGGTCTGTACGTACGTACGTACGTCCGAGCTCTATAGATCGCAATTTTGGTCGGATCGCTTTAGTCTATATTTTATTAACTTTGTTTACTATCAGACTAGAACCCTATAATTCTCTGAAATGCGTTCAGTTGTTTAATTTTTATAAACAGTTGAGAGTAATTGAGAAATTACCATAGTGCCTTACTACTATCCTATGAAAATAGCCGCACAGACGTTGGAGTTCCATGGCGTAGTGGATAAAGCTCCTTCTGTCAGCTCAGACTCACACTCCATATCTACACCTCATTGGTTTATTATTACTATTTTTTATTTATATAATAAATAATCATGCTACGTTAAACTTTTATTATTTCTTTAGAGACTGATTACTTCCATCATTGCAGTAAGCGCATTTGTGATTAATTTTCTCACAGTAAGATAATAAAATATAGATCTACATATATACGTAATTGGAATTGTTTTAATTGGCAATTAAAATATTGTTGGAAATCTGTGCCAACGCGTTACGCACTATGAAGTCGGGTGAGATAAATCTGGAGAGACTGCTATAGTGTGTCCCTTCAGTCTACCTGACAACCCATCACCACAATTCCGGTCCTAATTGAGTCATCTCTTTTCTATAGACTCTCCAACAATACTTTGCATCGGTAAGTTTGTGTATAAATTTTGCTATGAGTTGTCGAATTTTTGTCTCTTTGTGGGAATTAATATCCAAAGGTTCATACGAAATTGTTGTCACTTTTTCCGTCTATCAGTCTGTGTACAACAGTCGATCTTGAAGATGATGAACGGTGTTTTAAAACCTTGTTTGATGAGCATTATATTTAATTATTTTTCAGGAGAAGCTCAAACTCTAAATATTGTTTATCGTCATCAAAAAAATATAACTATTAAGGAGACCAGAACAAATGTTACCACTGCATTAAGTAACTACAAATGAAGGGTACACGGGAAGTAGGCGGTTTGTCAAAAAATGTAAATTGTGCAGGAGAGCATTTTGAAGTGTTTAAAATCGTACCATTTACTTGCTGATGCATTTCTTCCAACGCGTATAACTTTTGATCTAGCATATTCTTGTCTAAAATGAATACAGCAACAGAAAGGTACGACTTTTGGCTACAAGATGGCATAAAAAAATTAATTTCGAATTTTTACTGACAAATCGCCTTCTTCCCCTTCAAATGCAATTATTCTGCTATACTAAGGAAGTTTTATATACAATAGAAAAAATACGTGTGGCACTCGGGGACTGCCGCGGTGAAGCTATTGCATATTCCTTTAAGTTTTTCTTCTCTATAAAACGAAAATAGCTAGGTATAAATAGTGTAATTACACACCAAAAACAATTATTCATTCAAAAAATTTGAACAAAAAGAACGATATTAAGAGTTTGATCATAGAATTTCGCGCGATGTACATTTATATAGATATAATATCATATATACTTTCTCTGCACATAACCTAAATAATTTAGGTTATTTTTATAGCAGTGTTATATATAAATTCAAAAAATTCAAAAAAAATACTTCATTTGTGATAATAATAAAATTAGAGTACTCACTCATTTTCTTTCACTATTTTTTTATCACTTTCTTCATTAATAAATGCACTTTGTTTATTCTAAAACACTTTATACACAAATAAAGATAGGATCAGTTATGAGCAACCATACGTCTAGTCGCACGCACACAAACACCGTGCCGAAGTCTGCCGAACTGAAACGACGTTAGACGATGCACGGCTTTCAACGCTGTGCCGGTCGGAGTGGGGGGTGTTAGGTTTTTTCGTTACGAAATTTCTTGATTCGGTCGCCGCGCTCAAAGCCCGCGATAAAAGCTATGCAATAGCTTAAAAGCCTTGAAATATAATAAGGTACAATATATGTCTGCGTAACAATTTGAAATAGTTGAAGGAAATTATAGAAATCTTAGCAACCAGAAGCAATTCACGAATCCTAAACAAGAAGCAGTAGAAAATTATTCCATCTATATCTGCTCTTACCAATAATTCTATGTACAGCTTCCAAATGCAACCGAGGAAAAATTCTCCATTTCGCGTTTCGTGTGGCATAGCCGCAAACGCCCTGATGAGGTTGAACGTCCATTTCGACAATAACTCTTGTGTCCACGTATACGAAATAGGTTGCTACAATACTATTTTTACGAACTCGAGTAATAAAGTTTAGTGGCTCGGGTTCAGGCATGTTGTCTTACAGTGTTTCAAGTTGTATTTCACGGCCGCGTTGGCCGGTCATAACCTTGAAGTGAGTCGAAAAAGCCATATTGTCAATTAGTGATGAGTGAACGTTACTATCGTCCACCTGGGAAAACCTTCGACCCTTTCGCATAGCTCTGCGCGCCTAAATTATGTCGCTTTGCGGCCGACGGCGTCAGTCTAATATCCCATCGACCCTACGTATAAACATTTATCCTCAACTAACAGCTTCAGTGGATATATCCGTACGGTGTGGGTCAAAGGAAATTGCTGAACGAAAATGACATCATAATCTCGATCATAACGATACTCAATGGACTCTCAAAAAAACATGTTCAGCCAATTAGTGCTTTAATGCTTTAGTTTTTCTTTTGATATTACGTTTATTTTTTTTCTATTCAAATGTTTTGTGTCCAGGGTTATTCAACTCACTTAACCCACTTTGATTATAATGTCCACATCATCTCTTTTTGAAGTGAAAACTTCTTTAGCGGCGCTGTACACTTTTTTTGTAATGGGTAAAAAATGTTAAAATCGCGTCAGGAAAAGTAAGAACTGGGTGAGACTCTCTAAGTGATAGTAATTGCCAGATACTTTTTATACAACGTTAGACATCTAGCGTTGAAATATCGTACATAAAAATGCAATCTATGGTACAAACCATTTTATTTACAAGTGTTGTCAATAAATAAACAATGCTTCTAAATGCAAAAAATTAAGACGTTAATATTCAAGTTTTCACTTCTGCCGACACTCCCGGAGTGCAACCCGTCTTTTTTTTCTTAATGGTTCCTTCAGCACAGGTTTTCCTTGGAAGGAACCTATATACTTTCATTTATATGTATTTTTTTTGTTTATAAATAACTGTATTTTCATGGAAGTAATAAATTATTATTATTATTATTATTATTATTATTATTATTAATTGGGCGACGGAACCATTCCAAATCCAAAATTGTTGACGTTTGATATATCGTAATAAAGAATTTCTGTTTACGCGTGCGGTGACGCTGGTAACGGCTAGTGTTAAATATTATGATATTTGCTATTCGTTTGCACCAAAGCATGTTTGTTAGCTACCTAATTTCTTTTTGACGGATCTACAGAACAAATTAGCTGATTTTTTTTATTTTCAAAATATTTCCGAAACTATAAACATTTTTTACCAAAACTTTCTGATAACAATAAATAAGCCGTTGATATGAAAAGTAAATAATTATTATATAAACAACAATGTCATAGCAATCTTTTGCGCATGCGCCGATTTCCTCCAGAAACAAGGCTCATCATATTTGCACATCAAACATGCTTCCCAAATTTGGTTTCAATTCGCTTATCCGTTTGACCTATCGTATTCACAGACTAAGAGAGTTTTTCCAAAAATATTTTTTTTTTAATTCGGGGAATCTCAAAACGAAAATAGTATATTGTGCAACTAGTGCGGCAATCGACAATGCCGCACGAGTTACACATACTATTTTTTATTAGGGGTTAAATTAAAATTTTATTACGAATTAAAAAAAGAAATTAGAAGTAATAAAAATTAAAATTAAATCATCAAAAACTTGAAAATTCAGTTAAAATTCTTAAAATTGTCAAGAATAAAAGTCCATAATCGAAAATTTTAACCTCAAATCTGCTTCAAATGACAGTTTGTTTCGTTGACATTAACACCGTTATTATTTTGTTTTTTTCTCTGAATTTGCGTGCGGCAAACAATAATTTCAGTGCGACAAAATATTTTGAAAAGTGAATTCCGGTAGAGTTTTGTACGATCAGAGTTTCGACTATGTATTTCAAATTAACAAATATAATAAGTCTTCACTGACATGTTGTCCTTTTGAACCATCGTATAGAAAAATTGCAGGGAAACTATTTTATGTAATATGTATGTATTTGCACAACATCTGACCCTTTTTAACTTTTCAAACCGATGAGTTTCCTAGCGCTGCTGTTTAGCATTGTTTCTGAGTATTTGCCCATGTATAATATTCAAATGTTATACATTTTGGCATGCATCGTTCTTCCATTGCGCTGGAGGTATTTTGAATTGTTTGAACGACCCCACCGACAAAAATGTTTGTGAACCCAAACATTTCTCATCTGCATATACTAAAAATCATAGATTTAGTATTTGGAGAAAGTTAAAACAACCATTTTTTTCTAATTCGTTAAAATCTACTGACCAACATTTTACTTGTAGCATTTTGCTATAATTTTATCAGGTATTTGATTAATCTATTTTTTATGCATTCCGTTCATTCGGGAGTGAAATATTGTAGATTATAGACGCTAATTAATTCTGTACAATATTTTGTGATTATACAGAGTAATTTTTAATTTCTTTTTCTTTTATTTCAGGTGAGTCAAAATATTTACTACACTACTTGACTGTACAAAAAACGGTAAGATTTTTTTAAAAACATATCAGTGTATAACAACGCTCTTATAATTATACCGATGAATTTAAAAGAACTAAATCTGGAAGTGTCCTTAAGGGGTATCTTTGATATAAAGATTTTCATAAAGAAGGATTTCACTGTGTTTCAGTATATAAGACCATCTGAAAGTATTTTTTCTCGAAGAAATGCTTGTCTTTTGTCAACTAGTACCTAACGGGATATTTCAGAAAATATTATGTATTGTGATTAAAACTGAAATAAAACCATAGTACCTATACCTATACCTACATTTTGTATAGAGCAGTCTACTTTGGTGCATTTTGTATAGGTCGGTACATTTAATATGTCTGAATGGAAGTGAAATATTCATTTTTATTGAAAAAATACGTACAATGTATAAAAGTAGCGCTGCATGGTTTTTCCTTCTACATTCAGCTTTTTATGAAAAACATAAATTCCGAAAAGAACACTGCATCACTTTTTCAGAAAATAGTAGTTACAGTAAACTCTTTATAAGAACAGCGGTATATAGAACCGAAAACATACTACATGTGAAATCTATAAGTAGAAACCCTCGCTTAAAATTTTTAAATCTTGAATGAACGGAATTTACAATTTACATTCAATTAAACTGATCAAAATCGTCAGTATTATAAAGACGTATACTATGGCACGCCGTTTTACTATTTAATAGTAAAATATTTTTCCAAAACAATTTTAATTTCAGAAAAAAAAAATTGAGTGACTTTTTTATGTGGTGACATAATAAAAATACATTATTATTATGTCATGACATAATAAAAATACATTATTTTTGTCATGACATAAAATTAAATGTTTATACATAGGAAGAGATAGGAAAAACGACGAATTATAATTATGTCATGACATAAAAATAATGTATTTTTATTATGTCATGACATAATATTAATGTATTTTTTTATGTCACCACATAAAAAAAATTCACTCAAAATTTTTTTTCTGAAATTAAAATTGTTTTATATTTTTATAAATTTTGGAAAAATATTTTACTATTAAATAGTAAAACGGCGTGCCATAAAAGTATTTATAATTATTTTTATGTCGCAAGATAATAAAAATACATTATTATTATGTCATGACAATAAAAATACATTATTATTATGTCATGACAATAAAAATACATTATTATTATGTCATGACATAATAAAAATACATTATTTTTATGTCATGACATAATTATAATTCGTCGTTTTTCCTATTTCTTCCTATGTATATAAGCATTTAATTTTATGTCATGACATAAAAATAATGTATTTTTATTATGTCACCACATAAAAAAAATTCATTCAAATTTTTTTTTCTGAAATTAAAATTGTTAAATATTTTTATAATTTTTGGAAAAATATTTTACTATTAAATAGTAAAACGGCGTGCCATACGTATACAGTTCAAAAATTAAACACGAAAAAAAATAAAAAACTATAAATTTTATCACATCCAGACAATCGCAACAATTGATATTTTTATAAAATCGATTGTCGAAAATTCAACTTCATTGTTGAAAAAAATCAAACAACATCTATAGACTATATTAATCATTATTGAATGAAATAGAATTTATTTAAAAGAAAAAACTAAAAAATGCTTCCTGATAGTATCACGAGTATTTCGACTAAATGTCAAAAACAATTTGACAATGATATGCAACGGTTTTATTGAGGCTTTTCAAGCAACTGAAAAATACTATTGCATTCTTAGAAAGAGTCGACTATATTTCCATGTGCACATAATACATATCACATAGGTTGTAACTTGTATATAATATATTTATGTCTGTACTTTGGATGTTTAATGTATTTCTTATATGATAGAACATAGCTGGATTATATTGTTTAACATAAAAGCATGTCTGAAAAAAACTTCAGCGTCGAGGACTTAAAAAGTAGCTCGGTAACGGTGTTTACGTGATTAAATCCCAAGTCTCGCCAGATAACGAGTTAACGGCGGATTTTGCGAAACCTTTGCACGAGATTCTGTTTATTTTATACTGGATGTATCTTTCCGCACGGCCGCGCACTCGCTAAAGTCGAACACTGCCCGGCCATACCTTTTTTCGAAGCGATTTGGCGTATTTTCGGTCTGGATAACACTTTAGGTTTCAAAATTTACTCACTCGGTTTTGACAGAAATGTTATCTTAAAAAAAAACAGTTTGCACTGTAAGTTTGTGTACTAAATGCCGTGTTGACACTTTGAAAATTGATTTTCCCCTAACCCTAAAATGAAAATCCCCTAAACAACATGACCTTTTCAAAATATTTCCCCCTAAATTTTTACAATTGAATATTTGTTATAAATAATATATTATTCTTAAAATGAGTATTAATTAACTAAAAATTAAACTCTTTAACTTCTACTGTCGGTAATACTGGGCCAGTATTTAGATCAGCTAACGTCGAAGCGCTTGAGCAGTATTTTTTAATATTTTAATTAGGACCATGTAAAAATATTTTACCCTAAAAATTAACTTAAATAAAAATTTCCCTGAATAGAAAAAATTCCCCTAAATTTAGTTCTCGATACAATCTAACAGAGCAAAAATTCTGGGAACACGTTTTCCCTCCATCGAGGGGTCAACCACCGACAAATAATAATATTAGCTAAACATACTTACTCAAAGAAACCTGTTAATACAATATTAATATTATGCTTGGAGGGTGAGTTCTAACTACGAACATTTTTAAGGATTTCAGGTTGTAGAGCACACTATAAGCACCTACTTGTACTCCTTGTTCGTATAGTTAGATGTCGGGCCGATAGTATCTACAAGTCTGCGACCCCTTTTATCGGCCGAACGCAAGGAAAGTGCTTTTTGTCTGATGTGGATATCGACGTAATCTACGAGACATGACCAAAATGGTTTCATAATAACATCTTTAAAATTGCATATTAAAATGTCGAGACGCATTTTACTGTATTACTTTATTATTATTTTTATGGTAAAAACGCAGTTTGTTCTTGATATCAACACAAATAAATCTTAACTATAAGAGAATATGCGACCGTTGGTCACACAAAAACTCTTGAACGCTGACCTTAGCGTCATGAAATTTGCAATTTATTGTTAAATGACCCTAAAAAACGAAGTTACAGAAAGTGTTTCTGATTCTATTGTGTGCCTTATTGATACTTTTAATCTATCAAACGTGATTTTTCCTGGCTCTATGGTCTCTCAAGATTTTTGAAGTGAAAACTTCTTTAGCGGCTTTGTACACTTTTTTTGTAATGGGTAAAAAATGTTAAACTCGCGTCAGGACACGTGACCCGATCGAAAATTCGTAAGACGGATGGAGAGTAGAGGTATGGGTAAAACCTGATCGAGAATTCATAAGACGGATGGAGAGTAGAGGTATGGGTAAAAAATGTTAAACTCGCTTCAGGACACGTGACCTGATCGAAAATTCGTAAGACGGATGGAGAGCAGAGGTAATATTCAAGTTTTCACTTCTGCCGGCACTCCCGGAGTGTTTGCTTTTTTTTCTTGTGCTTGTATGATGCATGAATATTTGTTAGTACCAGTATCGGCTGAACCGATGTTGGTAAGGCTTGGTGCACTATTAATTGGTAGTTTTTGTCTGGCCGCTATCGAGTAAAGAAAATTTTTCAAAAAAAAAAACGCAATTAACGCGAACGAAGCCACTGGCAAATGATGACAGAAGTAATAAAATTGATATAAGATACTTACAGATCCTTATGTGGTGCATTGGGTAAGAATTGTCGTTCAGTGGGTAAAAAATCGAGAATAGAATCAACTAGTTTGCCGTCATTTATACGTGGGATTGTGCGATTGGGGTAGCTGCGGATAATATAAAAAGAAAAAAAAAAACAAGGCTATCCGTTCGTCCGCCGCACAGCACTGGACGGAAGGAAGACTTATTGCACACATAATACAAACACCTGGGCCAGGCCATTGAAACATAAGAGAAATGCGCCCACCCACTTACCCACCGGTCGAAGCATCCCTTAAGTTTTCTTTTGATATCCACCCACCGCTGCAGAAAGGATGTGATCTAAAGCACGTCTTGGTATTAGTGCCACTCACAGATGACTCTGTCCCTCAGGGAAATGTAATTATGGCAAATTGAAATTCGACCCAATCTTGCTTTAATTTTCAACTTTTCTGATTAACCAGCGTGCCTGATCTACCGTAGAATGTAACTGCAAAAATCATAGCATGTAATTTCATTTTAGTGTTACTTTTAAATTTCGTGATCTATTGGAATTTCTACCTGACGAAACGTCAGGTAGAAATACTTACCAATGGGCCACGGTATACAAGCCCGGAAACCAAGAAGATTTGGATTTCTGCGGATAGTTTTCTGTACATTACATCAATATTTTTAATGTGAAGTTAAATTGATTTTTTTTAACCAAATCGATTCACAGCGCACCCCTGCTGTGCCTACAGTTTCGTGTCAGAATTGAATAAGTTTATATTTTTCCCATCCTTGTTGATTTGATATGTATTGTACTAGTTGCAGCGCTGAGAAAATTGCTAATAGAGAACCTTTATTTTTTAACAAGAAAACTTTCCGCCTCGCTTGTTATGTTATTTGTTGAAAAGTCCGATCGCGAACCTACTTTTTCTGTTTTTAATTTATTGTTCTAACTGCCTGATTCTAGCATACTACTAGTTTATCGGCTTTATTACAATTCAATTCCGGAAATTGTGAAGTACGATTTGATCAATATCAACTAAGGCATTTTCTAATTTATTTTTGGACTTTGAGGTCGGATAGGAAGTCACGTGATGTCAGTGGTCGTTTGGGGTTTGATTGAGGGAGTCATTCTTGAATGCCTTGACGAGTCATCAGCAAAATTCGCTCCCGGCGTTCGTCATCATCTTGGAAAAGGGTTTTTTTTAAATTATCTTGACTTCTATTTGATATACGATGTTTTATAGACCATAACATTTCATGATTTTTATGTCCTCTTCAGTTTTTCCATATGACACTGTCTTATTTATTCAAAACTAAGCGCAAAAAATGGGAAAAACCTACAATTTGATATTTTTAATATTTATTTTCATAAGAATATAGGACTAAACCTGAGGATTTCACGATTCAATGTTTTTTTGAGTTAAACAATTTTTGTCATAAGTTCCGAAATCAAAACAGATTTTTTTAATACGCAATTACCGCATTGCAACTCTTTCTGAAAACCATTAGGAATTCTAGAACTCTTAGAAAGCAGCTATTGAAAATACAAAATTTTCAGTTTGGGACGATTTTGTAAAACGGATTCCGGGTCGAGAATCATTTATCTATTATGAATTTTATAAAGAAAAAACGTAAGATAACTGTGATCTGTTGAATAAAGCGTGCCCTCATCACATATCTGACGGCGGCTTATATAGCTTGAGTAATGCTTCCGACTCTTTTGTTCAATTCCTTCTGAAATGAAAAAAATACGTGCAAAGTGAACGTTGGAGAGGATTTATATTGTGTCTTACTGTCTAATCCACGAAAAAGTCAGTTTCATGAATAAGTACAATTTTAAAATTAAAATTACTTACAGGCTGTTCAATTGTAGTTATATCGGCGAAATTAGAAAAAAAGCGAGTGTGCTTTAGACCACACGACTGACGTAAAACTTCTTCCTGCCATAAGAATAATGCGTAAATACCTTAAACTTGCTCATGTTAAATTCATAAACGAACAATAATATGCAGTCGGTTCGTCTCAAAGTTTATCGAACACAATATAACCTCACTCTGTAGCACATATCTACAAAATATAATTTTTGATTAATTAATAGACAAAATATGTATATATATTTATTCAACACGCGTGAGTAATATGTAATTTCGGGGCCCTGCTAAACGTGGGAGAAATAATATATTACTTCACTAGTGTAATAATGAATTTTCTGGCGTGGGAGAAATAATATATTACTTCACTAGTGTAATAATGAATTTTCTGGACCAATAGAAACTCAGTAGCAAGCCCAAGCGCTAAATAATGAAAAAAACTGCAAGCAGCTTCTGGACCAATAGGAACGTGGTAGGCGGTATTGTATATATGAAAACAGCATCGCAATTCAGCGAAAGTCAAGGCAATCTTGTGTTTATACACTGACGTTGGGTACGTCAATCAATGAAGTGATTTATTATTTTTCCCTCTTTTATCAGGGCCCCGATTACATATTACTCCTGCTAGTTGAATAAAGTATTATGTGCGACTATTGATCGAAGGAGAATATTCCACTCGCGTGCGTTTTACCGCACTCGCTGCGCTCGTGCGGCAAATTTCACGCTCATGGAATCTTCTCCTTCTCTCACTAGTCGCACAATATACTATTATTAGCATAATTTATAATACATTCAAAAGGATTTATTAACTAACCTACATTATTTTCGGTTACAAAATGCAGCAAAATTCGATGAAATGTATTTTTGATACAAAAAAAAACAGTTGTTTTCATTTTAAACGTCAAATAGTTGTATTAATGCTCCGTCTTTGTCGCTCTCACTAATTTATATCTCCCTCTCAATTCCGATTTTTTTTTCTAACTAATTTATCATATTTACAAAATTAGTAGGATGAAATATTAGTGTATTTAAAAAAAACCCTTCATAATTATTTGTAAATACACTTAAATGATAATCTAACAGTGACTATAATATTAATCCACTTTTTAGTGTGTTTGTCATATTGGCGTCAGTCGGATAGCAGGATCTAGGGTTTGGGTAAACATTTCTTGACGTTCTGGACACCAATTTGAAGGGTGGGTATAATTTGGTGTAGATGTTGGATTGATAATAATATTGCAAAAATCATTTTAAAATATGTTGGGTTAAAGTTTTTATTTTGTCCAAAACAAATTGAAATTGACATAATACAGTCACAACGCCTGAGCTAGTATACTATCTTGTCGGCTCGGTACTGCACTGCGACCCGATTTTTTGTTTAATTGTAGACAAACTAAAAGTATTTTCATAGCTTGACGATAATGCCAAATTAATCATATCTGATGTTCATTCCGTCGCTTAGAATAATAAAAGCGTGGTTGATTAATATGTTGACAGTAGAAAATGACATTGTGTTGTTGAAAATAATGGTATGTAATTGTTTTTGATTAATACAAATTACTTTAGAAATGTCGCGTGCACATTTCTTAACGTTTCTTTTCATTGAATGAAGATGATTGCACAAGTAGAGTACTATTAAATTATTGTAGTTAAACTATTATACTTGATTAAAAAAGTTTTTCTAGTGAATCTCGCAATATCTTTTATTGCAAATGTTGAAACCCGCTGACTATACTAATATTATCTTTTTTAACTTCCCAGTAGGTATAATACGCACCACGGATCTAAAAGGTTCGGAAGTTAGTCACAAACAGCGTCGCAAACGCACATTGATACTCCCACCACCTCCCAGCCGTGATCGCTCGATGCCTTTATCACTTGTCGTTTTCCTGCTTTAAAGTACAGTCGACTACGCTATTGTCAAGTTGGTATCGCTATGTTAGTTTTGTTGAGTTGCGAGTTTGTAGTTTTTCAACAGACTGTACAATCTCAAGCCCGCATTTGCATCTAACTTCCGAGCCTTTTAGATTCGTGGCGCGCATCATACATTGGATAGTCATTGTAATATGGATCCGAAAATAGATATCAAAATGTTTAACATATTTTTGTTTTTTGAAAAGAAATGTGTGTATGTACGTAGGTATGTACGTACGTACGTGAACATTTCTTTTTGGGACGAAATTATGACCTAAATTAGTAGTACCATTCCCCACTTGTGGAGTTGGAATGACAAAATGAAAATAAGTCAGTGTTGTCATTCACTAGAGTAGCTTTATGAGTGCGTGTCGTTTATATTTTTCGTGTTTTAAGTTTGCCAGTTATTCACGTACAATATTTGCCCCTATAGGCTGTGTGCACGAAGCCTACTAGCGCCGCTAGTGGGTAATAGAGAATTATTGAACTCACTTTTTATGGAAATCGCGGCATGTTTCTAAGGTCAAAAATTTAGTAGGCCATGATGTGTCAAAAAAAAAATGTAATAAGGAAAACCGATGTTAATTTGTTTACACTGACAGCGGAACGTCAAATTAGGGCGCCAATAGTCTTTATTTTACTTAAATCGCCATCAGCGCAACAGCCCGGAACACAACAAGCATTTCCAGATCGCTTAGTTTTCCTGTTTTCTTTGTAATAAAAAAATTGGTTGTCTGTAAAGTGGGTTTACGGACGATAGTTTTACGTGATAACGTATTCCGTAATACATAACCTAAACCTCCCAAAATTTGGTTTCAATCCGCTTATCCTTGGTGTCGGAATGATAAGAAATGTCAAAAGTGACGTTTGCAACTGTCAAAGTATTATGTTCTAATAATTATTAGGTAGTTATTCCAATACTTAACAAGGCGTTGCATTTCACAAAATACTAATGTCAAAAAATTGAATTAAACATTAGAAATGCAGCCGTTTTCATGTTAAGACAAGACATACGTTATCTTCTAATTTCCATGTACGGCAAACAAAGACGACCGACCGCGTCGCGCCATGCATTAGACAACATTGCATTTATACAGCTATTTTTCTATATAAATTTGTATAAAAAAACTGTTTAGGCAAATTCTGTTATACGAAATCTATGTAAAATGTTCTCCTCTTTCGTTTAAGACTGGTTTCAAACCGATCTGATTTAAATTGAGCGAGAAATTAGCAAAAAGCACGCACAGGGTCAGGCGGAACGTTACGCGTTACGCGTTACGAACGTTAGGAACGTTAGGATTTAGGAACGTTACACTTTTTCGTGCATGCAGCCGGTGTTTTATCAATTTATAAGATTGGTGATTCATCAATTTATAAGACGTTATCACGTCAAAAACTTCATAAAATTATAACTATTTTCACTTTTAATAAAATAAACTTTGAGCTTGAAGTTTCCTCTAGTGCTCACCACAAGCGCTCGCATCGAAAAATTTGTAACTCCGCCTCTCTGCACATAGCCCATATGAAAGTACGTATAGATATCGTAAGATAGATCGATGGTTAATTTAGCGTTCTCAATAATTGATCTTGTAATCAGGAAGACACGGATACAAATCGAACAGGAATTCCATTAAACGTATAGCGGTGCTGAGTGTACTTCGACAGAGAATTTATACAAGGCGCGTCAAAAGTTTTCCTTTGTATGTCGCTTTTCTCGATATTACCTAGCGTAGCTGATTTTGGCATACTTTTATGGAAGTCAAAAAAAAAGAGAGTGTGCTTTAGACCACACGACTGAAGTAAAACTTCTTCCTGCCATATATAATATATAATAATGATACAATAATATTCGATAATCTATCACCATATTTTGATTAGACATCCTGATTTAACGACACAATATAACCTCACTCTGTAGCACGTATTTACAAAGACGAAATGTTTGAAATATAATTTTTGATTAATTAATAGGAAAAATATGTATATATATTTATTAGCATAATTTATAATACATTTAAAAGGATTTATTAACTAACTTGCATTATTTCCCGTTACAAAATGCAGCAAAATTCGATGAAATGTATTTTTGATACAAAAACAATTGTTTTCAATTTAAGTTTTTTTTTTTTGTAATTCTATTACACAGTTGTATGGAGGTTCACATAAGATACCTGCCTGTAAAATTTCATCCGAATCGATGGAAAGATGGCAGAACTATAAGACTATAATATACGGACAGACTGACATGATTAAATTATAACAGTTCCGTGAAAATCTTTCATAAGGACAAAACAAATTTAAATTAAAGATTTAATTTCATCATGTCCGTCGTTGTTCGTGTATAACAGTCTGATAACTCCGCCATCTTTGCATCGATTCGGATGAAATTTTACACTTCTGTCGCGCACTGTATAATAGGCGTGCGTGTAGTGTAACGCCTTTACGATACCTAAGGTACATATTCATTAATATAGACCGCTAATTGCTGACATTACGCAAACATAGTTAACGATCTTAGGGGCTCTGTAACTATGTATAGTATGCCTGCCATTCCATACACGGCTACACATAACTACTGCTAGCAGGCTACATATTGCAAACGGCTTTGTTGATAGGTGGCATAGTTGTGAATTAGATAGGGGTGGGTTAATAAATACATCCTTATCTCGCTTAAATTAAAGTTAATTGGCGCTTGTACAAAAAATAAGTTCAAAAACTAAAACCCGACTACTGAAAAGTATGAAACAAGAAAATATTCTCATCTGAGGATAGACGTGATCATATGCCACCTACCCTAACAAAACAGTAGTAAGCGATCATAAACTCTAGGGCAAAGTGCATCACGCTATACATCTATATACAGTATGTAAACACGTAAGATGCACATAGGGAAATTAACATTGGGAAAAAATGACTGGATCAGAGTGAGCCTTGAAATCTTGTTTTTCAATTTGACAGATAATATTCTTTTGCAAAATGAACGTGTATACTACCAAAGAAAATATTCAAATGATTACAACATAATCGGACTTTTTTATTAATGGGACATTAAATTCCCAACAATACTTAAATACTTATGGTGCGAGATGAAATATCTCCGCCTATTCGTGTTGAACCTAAAGACATTGGGTCACTGATTTACCAACGCGCATACGTCATACCAGTCAGACAATTTTTGAATGAAATGTTTCCAAACAGATGGAGTTGTTTTTTTGTTTTATTTTTGTACAAAAAAAATAAAATAATGATTTATAAGAGCTTTTTATTATTAAAAAAGCCAAGTAAAATAAAAATAAATCAAAATAAAATAGAAGTTCTCAAGATTACCACGATAATTCAATAGACATAACAATTAATGCAGTCATGGCTAACTCTGATCCAAGTATTTTTTCCCAATGCTAATTTACCTATGTGCACCTTACGCGTTTACATACTGTATATGAGATGGCATACGACCACGGCTATCCTCACATGAGAATATTTTATTGTTTCATACTTTTTAGTAGTCGGGTTTTAGTTTTTGAACTTATTTTTTATTTGTTGTCAATTTGTTCCCTTCTGGGACCAAAATTAAAAAAATAAATGTTACCTACGATACCCGGGCCATAATAACGAATCGATTGACACCTTATTTATCAAAATCGGATGAATAGTTTAGGCGCTACGGTGGAACATCCGTAAATACAAACATACAACTCATAACCCTTCCTTTTATGGCTTCGCCGCAGTCGGGTAATAAAAAGGGTGTGTCACGGGAATACTCAATTTTTGACGTGAAATCGTCTATTCACTCATTAAGTACTGTGATAGCCGGTGTGCTACCAAATACCCTTCGATTTCAATCGCTAATAGCAACGCCTGTGTCCACAACGGGTAGAGAATGTCTTTACGAGTTTGTCGCGCACGATTTGTTTTGCCTGTGGTGCACGAGTGTAGGCGCATGCGCACGATAGTCGTGAAATATCTTTGTGTAAAGTTCAACATTAAAAAACCAGTATGATATTTGAGTTACAAAATAAGACTTAACTAATTGATTATTGTATGTATAAGATTGCAACCCTGACGTGTGTTATATAATAGTGAATTGTATAATAAAACACGTATTGTCGTGCATACGAGAGCGGGGTTGTAGGCGACGCGACGGATGACGCCGTTGGGTGGTAGCCTGGTGGGTTGATAATATCGAGCGGCGTTGATGAATGGCGAATTACATAGTCTTGTATATATGTGTGCATGTTATATATTATTGTATATGTATATAGACCATACGGAGAGCTTTGCGGCGAACGGCTGTCCCGTTAACTAATGGTTCTCGTTTGTTTTCATGGTGTGCACCAAGTTTGAATATGTAGTGTACTTGCACGATGTACACCAGTGCTTGAAAAAGTTCGCTCCTTGAGCAAAATTTTCAAAGCCGAAACTCCATCACAAACGGCTATTAAACGACCGCGAGTCAGCTAGTTTTCAACGGCAGGATTTCGGATTTGAAAAATTTGTTTGAAGGTAGAAGAGATTGTAAAACCATCCAAACAGTCAGTCAGTGAGTTGTTTTTGAACAGTTGTATCTTGAAAACTATTCCACCTTAGGTATATGAAATTTGGAACACTGTTTCTTTATGGTAACTTTAACCCCCCTGGAAAAAATCAGTTTTGTAACGTAACTAGCCTCGGAGATAGAGGGGAGTCGAAAAGGGCTCGTGTAAATATAGCACAGTGCAACTTGGCTGGCGCACTCCTTGCGCTATGATATTTTATTACTCATGCGGGAAAAGTGGTATCTTTACGCATGCTGTATCTTTTTTCATTTGCGTGCGGAAACTTTATTTGTCGCACTGAAATTATTGTTTGCCGCACGCAAATTCAGAGTCAGAGAAAAAAACAAAATAATTACGGTGTTAATGTCAACGAAACAAACTGTCATTTGAAGCAGATTTGAGGTTAAAATTTTCGATTATGGACTTTTATTCTTGACAATTTTAACAATTTTAACTGAATTTTCAACTTTTTAATGATTTAATTTTAATTTTTATTACTTCTAATTTCTTTTTTTAATTCGTAATAAAATTTTAATTTTAATTTAATTTAATTCGTAATAAAATTTTAATTTTAATTTAATTTAATTCGTAATAAAATTTTAAGTTTAATTTAATATAATTCGTAATAAAAAATAGTATGTGCAACTCGTGCGGCATTGTCGATTGCCCCCTCAAGCTTTCGTGGGCAATCGACAATTTGCCGCACTAGTTGCACAATATACTATTAAAAAATCATTTTCTACAAAATAACGAAAATATATTGGTGCACCAGTTGTAAGATTAGAATCTGGGGCTCGAGTACTTAAAATAGGTAAATAAACCTAAAAGTCTCAGCTATTATCAAACCCTGTAGCCTGGTTCAAGCAGCAAAATGTAGTGAAGCACTGCTGTGCGCTATGTAGCAATGCTGGAGGATATTGTCCTGTTCTGTGTCCCTACATATGCGCGGGTATGTGTGCCCCACATTCACTCTTGCTACAGATGGGACTGACTTAACCCCAATACACCGAACAGACATGCAAATATGTTAACGTTCCACGCTCGATTTCACTGATAGACACGGCTGCTACTGTTGTTTGGATTCCTTGTTGTTGCAGGATGTGTGAAAAGTACAACTGGCTATATTGCCTTCGGTTATACGTTAAAACTGACAGAACCGGCTCAGGCCTCTTGTTAACGGCCCGATTTTTATGACCGACGACGGGCCGACGCGCAGTATTCAATAGGTTAGTGTGGGTGTTTGTTAAAGCGACGGGCATGCAACCGTTGCAACAAAACTCAACGGATACCCGCACGTCGCCCCTCGGCACGACGGCGATCGGTCCGATGCAGTGGACCACGTAATTTCATAGAAGTCTGTTGACGACGACAGATGTGCGCGCACGTTTTTACCTATACCTATCTACCTACCTTGTGCTGCTCATTGTGAATATGGAGTTTAAAATTGATATTGATGTGGATTTATTTAATTAGCCTTGTTCAGAATAGGCCAGTGTTGGGACAAGACTTTAGAAAATTACAAAAATAAACAAGCAAGGCATAACGTACTTGCACTTCTTCGCCTTTCAAGTATAGAACTGATATCGATAACAACGGACGCGCTCAACATTTCAACATTTTTTTCAATCACATCGGGTCTTTTGTACGAGTTACAGCAGATCAGTTGATTATAGAAAAGGCCCGTGGCACTCACTTATTTCATTGAAACTAGAGTGATCTGTGCGAATTATTCGCACTAAATAAGTGTAATCATTATCATTTTGCAAAATTATTTTTTAAATATGATTGCAGGTATTCAATTTGTTTCTAATTTTGCACACTGCTTATAACGTTCTTCGTTTTGTTGTATTACAATATGAAGCTCAGATGACAGATCGAAGAAATATTTTACTAAAATTGTCATATAGAGGCGCAAGTAGCAAAAGCGTTGAGCTAAGCCGTCAGATGGCATCATGCAGCATTGCTGTGACGTTGTTCAGCGTTGCTCGCTGTTTCAAAATTAAAACCGTCAGATGGCAGTATGCAGTATTGTGTCTGTTGTATTACAATATGAAGGTCAGATGACAGATCGAAGTGTTGACGTTGTTTCAAAATTAAAGCCGTCAGATGGCAGACGTTGTTCAGCGTTGCTGTATTTTAATTAATTTACAAAAACAAAAGCAATAATAAATTTTTTAGTTGTCGATGTCAGTAGAGCAAGCAATTATCTGTAAAATGATATATAATTTATGTGGAGAAATTGTGAGGTTTTTTCTAAAAAGGGAGGCAAACATCTTTAACCTTAGCGTATTAATATATATAATAAACGTCAAGGAAAAGATTAAATTGCGTAAATATTTATAAAATCGAAGGTGGGCAGACCCACTGGTAGTTGGGTAAAGCAAGGTGTGCGGACAAGGGTTAAAATAAATAGATTGTATGTAATTTCATATAAGCTATACACATTTCGATAGATAAACGAAATCTCTGTTCGTGTGGATATTTATATAGGGATAAACGACGATAGAGGCGAACAGAAGGTCAGCCATTTGTGTCTCTATATTATCGCTGTCGCTATACATAATATACATTACTTACTTAGCTTGTAGCTGATGGCGTCGTGAAACATTGTACATGCCTGTGCTAATAATACAGTCACATTTGTCTTGAAATTGTGTTTGTGTTGCTTTCATAACTACCCGACAGGGGTGGAAATTGTGAGCCTAATTATTGCTTCGGTCTCTTTCTTGAAACAAAATGTGTTACTTACAAGATCTGCCTCCATCGCAAACGAGCTCGACCTGAAGGAAAATTACGTCCGGTTGAAAAAAGGTTTGATGAAAAATATAAAATGTACAGTTTTCTCCGTAGTTTGAATTTAGGGGTTGAAAAATCGAAACAGGGTCAAAAATAACGTAAAAAATAATTAGTTTCCTCCTTCTATGAATTTTCTTTCGTTTAGAATAACTTGAGTAAAAATACGTGTACATTCCGAAGACTCCAAACTTGTTGCTTTTGGTACCTTAGGATCAATGGTTTTGAAAATATATGCAATTCATGGTAGCTGTGGTAATCATGAATGCATTTTATTTAATTATTCTTTTTCGGTGTATGTTGCATTTTAAGTGGAACGATTGAATTTACGTCATAAGTTTTAGATACATCCTATATTTTAATATTTAAATATACAGATGCTATTGTTATTTTTCTATTTATTTTTGTTCATAATAGAGAAACAGTCTTCAAACAAAAGCTAACAATGCTTCGTTTGGCTTCAATACGTAATGAAAAATAGTAACATAAAAGTAAGCTTGAAATAACTAGAAATGTTTTGTGTGCATACTTTTTAGTTCAGCACTATTTTCCTTTCATATCTTTATGTAATCAGGGGCGCCGTCTTTTCGTAAACCGCGATGACGTTTTATTTACTAGCGGTCCCGTCCGGTTTCACCCGGGTGTAAAAGAACGAATGGGGAAGGGAGGAACATGAGTACACACATTCATCTTAGTTTACCGAGATAAATGTTGTGTCCAAATTTCATGATGATCGGAGTTACCGTTCAAAAGTTTTTGTCGATAAAAAACAGTGTTTATACTTTTGTTAACTAATAATTTTTTTTTTATTAATTAAATAAATTTAAATGTAAGCCTTAGAAGGAAGCAATGTAGAAAATAAAAAAAAATAAAAATGTATTCGCCCAACTTAGGGCTCGAACCCACGACCCTGATATTGACAGTCGTGTGCTCTACCTATTGAGCTAGCCGGCGTTGTATTCTGACAACGCTAATATGAGTATATTTAGTTAGTGCATTTCACCTGAATAGAAGCTTATTTTTGAGATACATTTTGCAACATTTTTCATTAATGCTCCACTCCTAATGGTCGTAACGTAATATTATATAGCCTATAGCCTTCCTCGATAAATGGGCTATCCAGCAAAAAAAGTTTTTTTTTTTCAATTTGAACCAGTAGTTCCTGAGATTAGCGCGTTCAAACAAACAAACAAACTCTTCAGCTTTATATATTACTATAAATTACTTGTAAGTAGGCATTCCGTAGTATATTGCCGATTAATAATTCTTACATGACTGTGGTTGGGGGTGTGCCGTACTCACTATTTTTATTTTCTGTCGATGATGGAGACCGCGAGCACCGACGGAATCGCCGCCCCTGTATGTATTTTCATGTAGGTGAGCAATTTGCTGGAGTCTATTGCATTTTCCTGTTGTAACGCAGCCCTAGCGCTCTTTGCATCCATTCATCTGAATACTGGTAATACTGGACAGCATATTGGACATTTCCACAGAGCTTGAAATGTATCCATCTGTACGCAGGGACAGCCTTAATAGCACAGTAATTCCAGGTTTTCATTTTACAGTTAAAAATAATATGGATATTTATATCTTTATTGATTGCTGTTCAGATTTTACAGTTGTGATGCTCATTAAAACTGCATCTACGCAACAAGCGTTTAAATGTTAGATATTAACAGGGTTTTTAATTGAAATAGACATGAATTCAGTTCGATTATTATATATATATTAATACGCTTAGGTTAAAGATGTTTGCCTCCCTTTTTAGAAAAACCTCACGATTTCTCCACATAAATTATGTATCCTTTTACAGATAATTGCTTGCTCTACTGACATCGACAACTAAAAAATTTATTATTGCCTTCGTTTTTGTAAATTAATTAAAATACAGCAACGCTGAACAGTGTCTGCCATCTAACGGCTTTAATTTTGAAACAACGTCAATACTTCGATCTGCCATCTGACCTTCATATTGTAATACAACAGACACAATACTGCATACTACCATCTGACGGTTTTAATTTTGAAACAGCGAGCAACGCTGAACAACATCACCATGATGCCATCTGGCTTAGCTCAACGCTTTTGCTACTTGCGTCTCTATATGACAATTTTAGTAAAATATTTCTTGGATCTGTCATCTGAGCTTCATATTGTAATACAACAAAAAGACGAACGTTATAAGCAGTGTGCAAAATTAGAAACGAATTGAATACCTGCAATCATATTTAAAAAATAATTTTGTAAAGTGATAATTATTATACTTATTTAGTGCGAATAATTCGCACAGGTCACACTAGTGAAAGTAATAATAGCATTAATCAATATGAAAACAATTATAAGGAAGAAATATTATAAACAGAGACAATTGGGCGACGGGATCATTCCAAATCCATAACTTTTAATAAGAAAATTAATATTGCTATTTAACTGACATTTTATTTTAAATTAAAAATCATGAAATTCTTATAAAAAATAAGGATTACACGTTAAACGGTTTTTCGAAAAAAATAATTTAGAAAGAGTAAGACATGCTGGATGATCTTTTTTTGTTTTAAAAATACCAATCGTAGAAATATAATTATTGTATCATCTGGATAAAAGGCTGTATTTTCTCTTCGTCTAGTCATTGTCTTAAACCGACCCTGTCAGTGCTAGCCAGGATGCAAACATTGTATTACATTGTTGGCCAAACTATACACAAACCAAGGCATATTGATAGCACGTAATAAGTTTCTGACTCGGATGACGTCACAGTGGTCACAGCACATGCGTCATACTGACATGACCCAAGGAGGCTGAACGATAACAGGCTGTCTCGTCCTCAATATATTGTAGCAGCGGTTCTCAAACAGAAATCAGTTTTATCATTCACGTGACATCACAGTACTGCTTCAATAATATGGCAGTGTTCCTGTGTCAAATTTGAGTAGCTGAACAAGATTTTGGTTGCCAGTCGCGAGTTGTGGAAGCCGCTACTGTCAGCCATCAATCAGCTTGGTTTGAGCATAAAATTCGCCGCTCAACGGCTGGTGAAATTGAACATGTTCTATTTTGGTAGCCAGGCAGCGGCGATTAACAGGTCACGTGACTCACTCGCACCCGCTACCATCAACGAGCAGCGCAGTCTGACCAAAGCAGTGCATCATAGGCGAGTAGACCATCACGTACCACGTGGTTTATGTTCGATGATGTAGTGACCGGATTGGCAGCCAGTAGCCACTACTCACGTTAGACTAGCGAGTAGCAGCCGTAGTGTGACCGGGCTGCCCGCCGCTGCTTGCTGGTGCTATATACTGTCCGCCGCTGATCAGCAGCGGCTGACAAGCAGCCTAATGTGACCTGCGTTTTAGTGACCAGGTTGGCAGCCACTACTCGCGGTAGACTAGCGAGTAGCAGCCGTAGTGTGGCCGGGCTGCCCGCCGCTGCTTGCTGATGCTATACTGTCCGCCGCTGATCAGCAGCGGCTGACAAGCAGCCTAGTGTGACCCGCGTTTTAGTGACCAGGTTGGCAGCCACTACTCGCGGTAGACTAGCGAGTAGCAGCCGTAGTGTGACCGGGCTGCCCGCCGCTGCTTGCTGATCAGCAGCGGCTGACAAGCAGCCTAGTGTGACCCGCGCTTTAGATCTTGTTGTCTGTTGAAAAGATACAGCATTAAAAATTAAAGATCAACCTGTTAAAATGAAAAACTTCGACGCGATTGCGAAAATTGTACCATCAAGATTAAGTTGAAATAATAATCTAAACAAACAGACACCAGAATATGATGGTCATATTGTTCAGCAAGTTTTTCGGAAAATGAAAATTGGAAGGATCACGTGAAATATTAAATCAATAACTTCATTATATTCTTGACATAAACGACATTCCAAACGGCGTATTGAAAAATTCGAGCAACTTTTCCTTTTGTTTTGTGACTTATCAATATTTCTCACGCGAATGTATAAAACAAAAAGAATTGATGTTCACTGTCACATAAAAGTTATGTGATCCGCATATTCATAGTTGGAATACCTGCTTCCTTCGTCCCGTAAAACACGCGTTTGTTAAACTCGCACATATATCATTACAGTTACAAAACCAACATATCATCCCGGGGAGAGAAGGAAAAGTTCCGAGGTGGAACATTGGAAACAAACGAAATAACGCAGATCTATACCGTGTCATAAATTCTAATACTGTTGTCCTACTACACACGTTACTGTGTTCGATTCGAGCACCGCTACGCTCTTCGCAGTTCTACAGACGATCGAAAAGAACACGATACGATTCCAACTGTACACGTATCTACAGTATGTAAACACGTAATGTGCACATAGGGAAATTAACATTGGGAAAAAATGACTGGATCAGAGTGAGCCTTGAAATCTTGTTTTTCAATTTGACAGATAATATTCTTTTGCAAAATGAATGTGTATACTATCGAAGAAAATATTCAAATGATTAAAACATAATCGGACTTTTTTATTAATGGGACATTAAATTCCCAAAAATACTTAAATATGGTGCGAGATCAAAATATATCTCCGCCTATTCGTGTTGAACCTAAAGACATTTGGCTCACTGATTTACCAACGCACATACGTCATACCAGTCAGGCAATTTTTGAATGAAATGTTTACAAACAGATGGAGTTGTTTTTTTGTTTTATTTTTGTACAAAAAAATTAAAATAATGATTTATAAGAGCTTTTTATTACCTACTAAAAAAGCAAAGTAAAATAAAAATAAATCGAAATAAAATTGTAATCCTCGAGATTACCAGGATAATTCAATAGAAATAACAATTAATGCAGTCATGGCTAACTCTGATCCAAGTATTTTTCCCAATGCTAATTTCCCTATGTGCACCTTACGTGTTTACATACTGTATAAAAATTAATAGTGTATTACTATTACACCACAAGGGCCGAAAGTGTGTAATCTTGCTCTGCGCGCAATGATGCCTGAAGCGAAACCGAGGACAAGGATATCACATTTTCGGCCAGTGTGGTGTATACTATTTTTCTTCATACCTCGGTCGTAAGCACCCTTATTAAATACATTAATTAATTAATTACATAAAAACGAAGAAAAATTCCGAGCGAGCAGTTTTGAGATTCTACGTAAAAATACTAATGACAGCTGTTCGCGACTATTAGCTAAAATGTAATAGGGTTGCTATGGCAACGACATCTAAACAACAGTTGATAGGTGATTTTTTCTTTACTGCCGCCCGAACGTACGTACTTCCCGCATCAGTGCGTGTAATCCCACCAACGCGTCTATGTTAGACTTTCTGCCTCACATTGATGCCGAAAGTATGCACTTTCAATCGAGTTTTGAAGAAAATATTTTTAGTTTCTTGAAAATTAAGAATAGCTTATCGTCTATTTATAGAAATATTGTTGGTTAAATTCTCTTGCTAATATATTTTGTATTAATTAGCATTACGGATCTCATTAAATTAAAGTTTTTATTTTTTAAACTAGCGTGACCTGTGCGAATTATTCGCACTAAATAAGTGTAATAATTATCACTTTACAAAATTATTTTTTAAATATGATGGCAGGTATTCAATTCGTTTCTAATTTTGCACACTGCTTATAACGTTCTTCTTTTTGTTGTATTACAATATGAAGCTCAGATGACAGATCCAAGAAATATTTTACTAAAATTGTCATATAGAGGCGCAAGTAGCAAAAGCGTTGAGCTAAGCCAGATGGCATCATGCAGCATTGTTCAGCTAAAGCCGTCAGATGGCAGTATCGGGTATTGTGTCTGTTGTATTAAAATATGAAGGTCAGATGACAGATCGAAGTGTTGACGTTGTTTCAAAATTTAAGCCGTCAGATGGCAGACGTTGTTCAGCGTTGCTGTATTTTAATTAATTTACAAAAACAAAAGCAATAATACATTTTTTAGTTGTCGATGTCAGTAGAGCAAGCAATTGTCTGTAAAATGATATATAATTTACGTGGAGAAATTGTGCGGTTTTTTCTAAAAAGGGAGGCAAACATCTTAAACCTTAGCGTATTAAAATATAGCAAGAAGATAATATAATCTGTACATCTGAAGTGAAACGCGCTTACATGGCTAAGTTTAGATAAAACTGTTCCATTCGGTAGTCTATATTACTGCTTAAAGTTTGCTTATTTGTCTCTATCATATGTAAAGTGTCTGAGCTTGGAGATTCGAGCTTAATTACAATGAACATGTTAAAGTTCATTTATAACTTTAACATACCTTTTCGTACACTCATGGATTAAATTTTCTCTTTCTAATTATGCTTCGTTATTAGCATATTTAATATCACAAAACAACTTTCCAAAGGCTACGACAATTTTTTGGATTTACAAATTTTCAAATATACTTAACAGTTTCAAACAGGTTTCTACATTTCACTCATTTTTTTAAACGTTAATAACTTCACAAACAATTTTCTGGAACCTTAGTTCACGCGGATCGATGCTATAAAAAAACACACTCAAATCGTGAGAGCGTGTTTTTTTTTCAATAATAAAGTGCCATATCGCTTCCGTTGTTTGATGTTACGATTATTATTTACTATAAAAATTATTATTTATATGTTCAAAAATCAAATCTTTGATTAACGTCTGAATAGAACTCTTCAAGTAAATAAAATTGTCGACCAATTTTTCTCAGACCATACGATATATTGACAAAATCGTATGGTCTGAGAAAAATTGGTCGACAATTTTATTTACTTGAAGTGTTCAAAAATCAATAAAATAACCCAAATTCTGGCATTTGTGTTATCGGTTGCTCACTCGAAGTTCGCTATCGTGCTTAATTGACAATTTACCGCACTAGTTGCGCAATATACTATTAAACACAAGTTTAAACTTAAATTTTAACAGTGTTCTCCTTAAATTCTATTGTGATAAACTGCATATTTTGTAAGACAAAACTAGTAGCAACACAGTATTTTCTTTACTGAACTGCTTGCACATTTTTCGAGACCACAAAAAATATTGAAGTTTAAATACATCACATTTGGAATTAGTGATGTGCCGGATCGTTAAAAATGTATATTTGGTTTCAATTTCCGCGGATACGGATACGGATTTTAACTTTCTTAGGGTACGCGGCGGTAAATATTGCACATCGACCTTTGGAAAGAGACTATCTGTTATGGGAAAAAGTTATTGACCTCTTTAAGAGTTAACTCTCATAACAGATTGTCTCTTTCCAAAGATCGATGTGCAATATCTCATTATAAAGATAGTTTTTTAATACCTTTGACTTATGTAGGTACTATTGGTATGGTACTCACTACGATAAATGTTTGCAATATAAAGGTGCCAAATACGATTTTAAAAAATAAAAAATAATCTAAATGGAATTTAACAGTTAATCATTATTACCTAATCACCTATATATATATATATAAAATTTCATCTATAAATTGAAAATTAGTAAGGTAAAAGATCCGTCAAAAACTAACGGATACGGATACGGATCCTTCTTCTCCCTCGGATATCCGCGGATACGGATATCCGGCACATCACTATTTGGAGTTTACTGCATATTCTGTAATAACAGTCGGTATATTGTTAACACTGCATGTACGCTATCTGTGGATGTACCGCGAATGTTCGCATGTTCGTATGTTGACTAAATAATGTGAGGGCGTTAGCAAGTCTTTATTTAATTACTGTGTGTTGCCCGTTGAACTCCACTGACTGCCGTGTCATCGTAAACATCCCCGGGGGGCAGGGTAATGCCCATCCGCCAACATTACACTATGTGTGTGTTTCAACTTAGAGAGACCGACTCATATTTTACACTAACATCTCACGCGTTTTGTTCACTTTTCTTGTCCAGGGATGGGAGAAAAATCATCCGCCTAAATTATGACCGTCAAGTCCGTTGTCTGCGATCTCTACTTTTCACTAAATGAAAATATTGCCATTGAAACGCCAGTTGTTTTCCCATTTAAAACCGAACACCTGATTTATTCCCTTAGGTTGCATTCAAAGGAATTTTACCCCCCGTAATAATCTTCATAGTTTCAGGGGGGAAATCGATTGCCGTATTTTTTTATGACCTAGTGCATTCCGGTGCAGTGCAATGCACTTGCACTCATTTTTTTTAAATGGGGACCCCGTTTAAAAAAAATGAGTGCAAGTGCCAGTGATACAAGGAATGACCGAAATTACGAAAACATTATATTATATAAGCGTCGATTATCAGAAATAAAGGGCTAGGGACACCACTGTCCAGTTTTACTTTAATAGTAGAAATACACATCACAGAGATAATTTCAACCGGAAAGAAGAAGTCTTGAATCTAAGTATAAACTCTGCCATGCCAACCCACTGAGTAGAGCGACCAATCACAGAAGAGCAAACTACGACCGAGCAGAGAACACTAGCACGCTGATTATAAAAGAAGGGAGAACGACAGTTGCCTGTGAGCCGGCTATAAGGACATTTCGCTCACTTCCAGGTCGCCTTTGATAATGTGTACCGAAGTTTAACTGTATTGGTAATTTATTAAAAACAGTCCATTGAACGTATATAGGAGGTAAGACAAAAAAAAAGCGAGTGTGCTTTAGACCACACACGACTGAAGTAAAACTTCTTCCTGCCATAATTATTTAAAATATATTTATTAAGAATAATACGTAAATACCTCAAATTTGCTCATGTTAAATTCATAAACGAACAATAATATGCAGTCGGTTCGTCTCAAAGTTTATCGAACACAATATAACCTCACTTTGCAGAACATATCTACAAAATATATTTTTGATTAATTAATAGGCAAAATATGTATATATATTTATTAGTATAATTTGTAATACATTTAAAAGGATTTATTAACTATAACCTACATTATTTCCCGTTACAAAATGCAGCAAAATTCGATGAAATGTATTTTTGATACAAAAAAAATAGTTGTTTTCATTTTAAACGTAAAATAGTTGTATTAATGCTCCGTCTTTGTCGGACTCACTAATTTATATCTCGTCGCGATGATGCACTTCCGTAAACGATTTCGTCAGGCATTTAACAGCTTACTCCTCAAGTCAAGCGTGCCTAAAGAAGTTTTACTTCAAAAATCTTTCTCCGTCAAGGACTACAACGGCTTTATTATAGAACATGCCTGGGCAAAAGGCGGCCCGCGGGCCGGATCCGGCCCGCAGTAGACTTTTGTCCGGCCCGCGAAACATTTTATAAATATAAGAGCAAAAATGGTTCGCCAATTTGGCGTATAAAAATTTTTTAGAAATTTTAGTAAATAGCAAGGGCCACAACAGACGAAAAAAAGGTCTTTTCGTTGTGGAAATGAAAAGACCTTTTTTTTCTTAATTTGCTCTTCAAATTTTTTTTTTGCGGAAATGAAAGGGCTTTTTTTTGGCCCACAATCATATTTTCATTAACAATGTGGCCAGACGATCGAAAGATTTGCCCGCCCTTGCTATAAGAATATCTACAGGCGGAAATGCTTGTTCCATCCTTTTTGCCCTGAAACAACAACACTACTTACAACTCCTTCGCTATTACACACAAATACACGCGTGTGTATTTATTTGCCGAGCCAAGTTTCCCGCCCGAACATTTAGTACTTACATAACATACGTGCATATTACGTTACACTGTGAACCGAAAAGGGCAAATAGATTTTTTTTTAATAAATGTAAAGCAAACTTTGATTTTTTCGACCATAATTTTTTCTATACGTTTCACATAATTCCGAATAGTTTGGCAACATTCTTGGAAATGTTAACCTCAAAGAACGACAATGGTCATTAAAATCATCCACCACGCGAAAAAAATTACCACAACGCGAAATATCCGTCATAGCTTTTCGACAATAAGAAAATTTGTTTTATTCATCGTGATCTATACTGATATATAAAGCTGAAGAGTTTGTTTGTTTGTTTGGTTGAACGCGCTAATCTCAGAAGCTACTGGTTCGAATTGAAAAAAAAAAATTTTTTTTGGATAGTCTGTTTATCGAGGAAGGCTATAGGCTATATAATATCACGCTACGACCAATAGGAGTGGAGCATCAATGGAAAATGTAACTCCAAAATTGTCCGATAAAAACCTTTGAACGGCATCATGAAATTTGGACACAACATTCATCTCGGTAAAAGAAGATGAATGTGCGTACTCATGTCCTCATTCGTTTATTTGCACCCGCGTAAAACCGGGAGGGATCGCTAGTCTTACATAAGTATAACAAAATTATTTACATACCTACAGAGTACAGAAATGCAACTTTGTTATTACTAACAACATTTGAAATATAACAATATTTTTAAACTAATAAGTAATGACTTTGTTCAAATCGATATCACTCGGTGCGTCTTTCATTTTTTTAGTTTTTTTTTTTTTCATTTTGAAAGATAGAAGTGCCAATAATCAAACAATGGAAATTAAATCAAAAATTGGACAAGCAAAACCAGCGTTTCACGATCTGAGAAAGTTATTATGTAATAACAAATTAAATAAAAAACTAAGAGTGTGTTTTTTAAAATCGTACGTATGGTCAATATTATTTTATGCATGTGAAACCTAGACATTAAAAGAAGAGGAGATTAAAAAATTAAACGCAATCAAAATGTGGTGCTATCAACGAATGCTAAATCTTAATTGGACAAATTACGTGAACAATGACAAATGTCTTACATATAATGCAAGAAAATAAAACATTAAATGTTATTATTAAAAAAAGACAATCCGCATACTTTGGTCATATAATGAGGTCACAAAAATACAAAACTCAACAAATCATATTAATGGGCAAATTCGAACAAAAAAGACCCAGAGGTAGAAGAAGAACATCATGGCTGGACAACAAAATTCCAGCCAATTGGGCGACGGGACCATTCCAACTTCAAAAATGTTGACATTTGATTATAATAAAGAAAATAAAATTTCTGATATCGTGTGAGGTGACGCGGGCAATTGCTAGTATTCAATATGATATTTGCTATTCGTTGCCATGGTTACCTACATAATATGTTCCACGTCATGTAAACATTATTCAAAGCATGCCGAACTTGTTTATTTCTGACAGATCCATAATACAAAAGCGCGGCTGATTTTTTTTTATTTTCAAAATAATTCCGAAACTATAAAGTTTAGAAAAAACAAATTTTTAACGAAACTTTCTTGAAAAAATAAATAAAATAAAAAGCCGTTATGAAAAGTATACCATTGTCCATTATTATATAAAAACACCGTTATAGCAAATATATCTTCTGCGCATGCGCCGATTTTCCCCAAAAACAATAGGGCTCTTCATATTTGCATACCAAACATCCTCCCAAAATTTGGTTTTGATCCGCTCATCCGTTTGACCTGTCAATCGTGTTCACAGACTAACAGACGCAGAGTTTTTCCAAAAATATGTTTTTTTTTGGATTTGGGGGACCTCAAAACGGAAAGATATTGTAAAATTTTTTAAGTGATTTTTAATCTAAACTAGTACCATTCCCCACTTGTGGGTTAAAATGCTAAAATGAACTGGTTTCAATTTTACTAACCTCATCCGTACTGTCCAGGATAGAGCTAAATGGAGGGAAGTGGATATCCAACGTCCTCTAGCGGATTTGGAATCATCAGAAGTGCCGCCTCCAAAAAACTGTTCCTACATATATGAGCAGTTTCCACAAGCTAAAAACAGAATTTCTACATAACATTCAAAAGAAATCATCAACAAAAATTCAAAAAAGTCAAAAAAAGAACAATCATCCTACTTATAGATTCATCAGAAGGCTCACGTTTTTTAAAAGTTTCTGTATATTTTGTTTGTAAAGTGTAAATGTACAAGGAGGAACGCTTACTTACACTCGCACTACTATCTTGCTATTCTCTAGAGTCTCCAAGTCCAACAGAAGTGTCGGTTTCCAAGTGCTTCCCGTTAGCCTATGTTCAAATCTCCAAGGAAGCAAGAATAATGGAGGATAAGCCAAGACCAGACATCGTGAACGGGTACAGCTGCTGTTACGAGCTGAGCCTCGCTCCGGATGTCATCCGCGGTCGCATGTGGACGCTTGCCGATAAAATGGACCTTGTTTGTTTGTTTGTTTGCTACTTTAACAATGCCGTTTGTTTACATATGGCAGTTGAATTAAAACTACGGGCAGCGGCTAGATTTGGAATTAACAACATTCTCTGGACTGTAAAAACTAAGGAACAGTCCACCTTACTTACACACAAACCATATAGCTATAACAAAATGTTGTTGTATAAACAATATCATCTATACTAAAATATAAAGCTGAAGAGTTTGTGTGTTTGTTTGTTTGAACGCGCTAATCTCAGGAACTACTGGTTAAAATTGAAAAAAAAATTTTTTGTTTGATAGCCCATTTATCAAGGAAGGCTATAGGCTATATAAAATCAGGCTACGACCATTAGGAGCGGAGCATTAATGAAAAAGGTTGCAAAATGTATCTCAAAAATAAGCTTCTATTCAGGTGAAATGCACTAACTAAATATACTCATATTAGCGTTGTCAGAATACAACGCCGGCTAGCTCAATCGGTAGAGCACACGACTGTCAATATCAGGGTCGTGTGTATTTTTTTTTTATTTTCTACATTGCTTTCTTCTAAGACTTACATTTGAATTTATTTTAATTTTATTCAATTAATTAAAAAAGAAATTATTAGTTAAAAAAAGTATAAATACTGCTTTTTATCGACAAAAACTTTTGAACGGTAACTCCGATCATCATGAAATTTGAACACAACATTCATCTCGGTAAACTAAGATGAATGTGTGTACTCATGTTCCTCCCTTCCCCATTCGTTCTTTTACACCCGGGTGAAACCGGGCGGGACCGCTAGTATTGTTCATAACAGTTAAACTACGTCAGCTATAAGAAATCGTTCCAAATGAAAATTGACAATTTTTTTTATTTTATACGAAAAATGTTCTATCACTTTATACTCTATCTCTTATAGGTTTTATAAAAAATCGATAATTTACCAGTTTTTCGATTTCATAAAAGTAGCCCTACGTATTTTTGGGATAAAATGTAGTCTAAATCACTCGTGGCATTTGACACCTCTCTGTGAAGTACGATCACAATCGTTTGGGCTTTTTCTAGAGGCAGACAGGCAGGCAAAAATTTTAAACCTTTTCATAACGTGCAAATAACCATGTGAGCTTAAAGAGTAACAGTTATTATTCAATATTACAAACAGACACTTCAAGTTTATTGCAGATGCAGATTTATCTATAACACCACTATTCTAAATCCTTTTTTATATTTCATAATTTTCTTTGCGCCGGGTATTTCAATTTACGTAAGTGAATTTCCAATGTTTTTATATTTTTTTGACTTCATTTATATAACTTACATATGTATGAATGAAAGTTTATTCATCACAGAATATGAATTGCACTAAAAAATTCCAATATGCATATAAAATACACTGACAAATCTATCTAGTCAACATCAATGATATCTTTTCAGTATGTAGGAAAGGCCATAAATTAAATACTGTTCGCTTTGCGATATCGGAAAACCTTTCATTATTACTATTGATTTTGGCAGAAAACCTTTTTCTCCATTTATATTTAGTAGCTATTGGAAAAGTTGAAATTATGAAAAATGTCGATTTATTTTATGCGATTCCTGTGCGTCCGTCTATAGATATAAATTTATGTCTGTGCTTTTATAGTAGGACGAGCGGTGGTCAACCCTCGTGGTACTGAAAAAAAATATTCTACGTGTCCTCTATAGTAAAATTGAGTAACAAACCGTAGTAAATACTAATTATAATTTTGTTACTGTGTGTTTAATTAATAAATTGATAAGGTTTTTCTTGAATATTATCTTATACCACCTTATGAATTTATACAGAAAAAAATTGGTTGTCTGTAAAGTCGGTTTACGGACGATAGTTTTACGTGATAACGTATTCCGTAATACATAACCTAAACCTCCCAAAATTTGGTTTCAATCCGCTTATCCTTGGTGTCGGAATGTTAAGAAATGTCAAAAGTGACGTTTGCAACTGTCAAAGTATTATGTTCTAATAATAATTAGTTATTCCAATACTTAACTTAGAAGGCGTTGCATTTCACAAAATACTAATGTCAAAAAATTGAATTAAACATTAGAAATGCAGCCGTTTTCATGTTAAGACAAGACATACGTTATCTTCTAATTTCCATGTACGGCAAACAAAGACGACCGACCGCGTCGCGCCATGCATTAGACAACATTGCATTTATACAGCTATTTTTCTATATAAATTTGTATAAAAAAACTGTTTAGGCAAATTCTGTTATACGAAATCTATGTAAAATGTTCTCCTCTTTCGTTTAAGACTGGTTTCAAACCGATCTGATTTAAATTGAGCGAGAAATTAGCAAAAAGCACGCACAGGGTCAGGCGGAACGTTACGCGTTACGAACGTTAGGATTTAGGAACGTTACACTTTTTCGTGCATGCAGCCGGTGTTTTATCAATTTATAAGATTGGCGATTCATCAATTTATAAGACGTTATCACGTCAAAAAAGACGGACAAGTGCGAGTGAACTCGCGCCCTAAAGATTCCGTATTGTTAACATTAATTAACAAAAAAAATATTTTTTTTCGGTTTTCGAATTTTTCCCTTTACTCGTGCTCTAAGACATTGCTTCTTGCCAAATTTCATGATTATAGGTCAACGGGAAGTACCCTATAGGTTTTGCTTCCCTTGCCTGTGTCAAAATATGCGACCGTATCTTTTTAATTGCGTTGATTTTTTCACAGCTCCATATTAATTTCAACTTGATACGTCCACACAGAAAAAGGGTCTCGACAGACAGACGGGTCTTTTGAGGTACGGGACCCTAAAAATTAGGGATTTCGAAAATATAATGCTGTCAATCGAGTTTGAATGTTTGCTTACTTGAAATTGAGAGGTTATAGTAAAGATATTTTTAAAATGTATTACGCTATGTATGGTAGTAAAAGTGTAGAATTCCTAACTTACACCATAAAATACCATAAAAATGATTTCCTCTAAATGTAACATTTTCAAACTCTAAATTTAGAGGGAAATCCTTCAATCTAGCAACACTGTATGACATGTAAAATACTGCACCACGACGCAATTAATAACGTTATTTAAACAGTGCAATTTTGTGTTAAACATTCACGTTATAACCTTTTTCTGACAAATCATTAGTCATAAATAATGATGTAATGAACACGTGCAATTTACTAACATCATTTAATCATTTCCCATAAAACATACCAATATTTCAAAAAATCAAAAAAACTAATAAATATGTGTCTAATATTTTTGCAAATTTCAGTCTATTCTCATAATATTTTCCTTTAAATGCACACAATGCATCAAAATAAACAGCAATAGTTATTGGCGTAACTAGTAGTCTAAGACCTAAGTCATTCATGACAGGTCATGACTTAGCCTACAAGTTGCGCCCATAATTTTATTCAACAATTGCGCGTTATTCATGTTTTAATTATAATGAGATGTTGTAAATATCTATTTATTTCTTTATAAAAAAAACTGTCAATACTAACAGCACCAAACAGCACGATTCAATGTTTTGGTTTGAGGTTAGCCGGTTATGAATAAACTCCATGTCGAAAACATTCGGCCTCTCAATTTTAGTCTCAATGGGTAACAACGGAGTTGTTGTTACCTACTATTTCGTTACGACTCAGAAAATAGTTACGTTTATTTTCATTACTTCACAATGGCCGAGCTAGTAGGAATCTTCATTGAGTTATGACAAGTAATTTTCACCAGTCGGTAAATGGCTATTTAGGTTTCGGTTTTTAGGCATGATAAAACATGAATAACGCGCATGAGTTGAATAAAAAACTAAACTTATACATTTATTTTAAAACGTTTGTTGCTGCCATACAGACTAGAGTACGCGAGTGAGCCGTGAAAGTGTCTGTAATTCAGACAGAAACAGTTCCTTATCTCTATGGTAACTAATGATACAAAACAATGCTGATTTGAGTAAACAAATATCTGGTTTTCTGGACTTTCCGCAGCGTTCTCTCTCTCAACTGAGGACACTTCCACTTATGACAAACATACGAAGTAGCGTACTCTAGTTACTTATATCTCTATATGGTTACTGCACACCAATATGTTATCGGTATTTAGAAAAAGACGAGCTCTTCTCTTTCATATTGGATGTTGTCATCACTACATTGTATTAAATAAAAGCCGCTGCACACGAGGCTAGAAACGCTGCTAGGAGTTCTGCTAGCCTGTAGGTTGGGTACGAAGCTGGAAATGACGTCACTGCGGGCTGCCTTGCTAGCTCAGAAGATAGGTTTTAAGATTAGAACAGGGGCTATTTTCCCTGCTGGATTTGCTGCTAGGTGTGAGCAAGAACCAATCAGGAAGCAGTATCTTCACGTGGGCACTTGAACACCCACATGGCGTCATCCTGCCAGACAACAGACACGTTTTGCTCTGTGTTTATATTCGAACTGTCTCTGCGCGCGCACCAGATCTATCCACAAAACACGCTTGTAAAATAATCTCGCGTGAAGCGAGCACTTAACAGCAATCAAGAACGCCAGCGCTAGAAAACCGGTAGGCAAATCTAGCAAGGAATCTAGCTGCGTTTCTAGCCTCGTGTGCAGTGCCTTTTATGCAGGGAATGCTAAATCCATTTAAGCCTTTGGCCTATGCCCTATAGTATAAACGTGACTCTATTCTGTTACAGCTTGTATTTTGTACTATAATTTATTTTTAATGTTTGGAAAATGAAAACAGCGAATGCACGCTATTAATTTGAGAGAGTATATACCACAAACAAACATCACTGAATCAACATTAATATTACGTGCGCAAACGGCTGGTTCTTGTGGAAAATGTAAACATTAATATGTAGCAGCTTTAGCTGTTGATCGCCGCTTTCATTATAGGAGGGCAGAGTGCCCTCTCTGCACGCGGAAGGAGACACTAACAGTGCCCTAGCGAAAGCTGTAAACACAGTACCACGCTCGCTAAATACACACATAACGGCTTATCCGATATTACTTCGGTTTTATTAGGTACTGTACTTTACCTTCGTGATAGCTGTGTTCTTAAAATGCAGAAATTATTATTTGTCATTTCAGAATGTAGGGGAGGACGGGGTCAATTGTAACGGTGACTATTTTAGTGACATCTACCAACAAAACGAGAAAATGATTCTACTGCATTGATGTACATTCAGTCACCAGCGACTGAATGTTGGTAGATGTCACTAAAATAGTAAACCGTTACAATTGACCCGTGTTACAATTGACCCCGTTCTCCCCTACCTTTAATTTGTAGTCACGACTCCTTCAGATTTTACAAGCTTTTACTTAACTTACTATGTTTGTCCGTCAGATAATTTGGGTCAAAACTTGAAATAAAAATTTAGACTAGGTCTAATTAAGCTAAAGCTTTGAAATTTTGCAACACGCGACAATGCATAAATTCAATATGGCGTAATCGGCGTAGGCTAAATTAAAGGCGACATTTTTTTTTTGTCCAGGGCGACAGTCAGTAAAAAATTCGGCACTGCGCGTGTATATTGGAAGTTACTAGACGTCGGTTTAAGCTCTGCTTTATTCTTAAAGACATTATTTAGGTGTAGCAGTTGCTGATAACGTGATTGATAATAAGTTCGAAAGCTATAGTCGAGCGTATTATCTGTGATAAAATGTTCCGCAGACTATCATAAAATATGTTTCTATTATAACTCGAGTCGTTGATAACGTGTTAATTTATCAACTCTTCGTTCTATATCTTTTGGCTTTTTGCTTGTTGATTGACGTTCGTAGCTATGTTTCCTACAGATGTGTTTTGAAGCCGCCTTCCGTCCGAAAAAAATAGTTACTCTCAAGTCGCGTCTAAAGAAATATTACTTCAACAATGTATATCATTGAAAAATAATGTGTCTTGGCGTACTTTGAAGTTGATATGGTTAAAAAAATTAATTGGACTATTGTAACATCTGCATTTACGATTTATTTATTGCAGGTATCTAGATTAAAAATCATTTGTTACTTCCGCGTTGTTTCTAACAACGTATCGTGTTTTGGCACCTTAACTTTATACATATTTTAATAGTTAATGACACGCAGTTCTGAAGCACCTGTAACATAGTGAAAGTTTTCAATAAATAAAATTATCGACCAATTTTTTAGACAAATCATATATATTAATACGCTAAGGTTAAAGATGTTTGCCTCCCTTTTTAGAAAAAAAACCTCACAATTTCACCACATAAATTATATATCATTTTACAGATAATTGCTTGCTCTACTGACATCGACAACTAAAAAATTTATTATTGCTTTTGTTTTTGTAAATTAATTAAAATACAGCAACGCTGAACAACGTCTGCCATTTGACGGTTTTAATTTTGAAACAACGTCAACACTTCGATCTGTCATCTGACCTTCATATTGTAATACAACAGACACAATACTGCATACTGCCATCTGACGGCTTTAATTTTGAAACAGCGAGCAACGCTGAACAACGTCACAGCAATGAGGCATGATGCCATCTGACGGCTTAGCTCAACGCTTTTGCTACTTGCGCCTCTATATGACAATTTTAATAAAATATTTCTTCGATCTGTCATCTGAGCTTCATATTGTAATACAACAAAAAGAAGAACGTTATAAGCAGTGTGCAAAATTAGAAACGAATAGACATGGGAAAAGTCGTTACTATGAGATCACAGTGACTGTTATTCCGGTTACATAAAAATCACAGTGAAAAATCATCGTGACTTTGTCACGTCGATCACTCACATCACAAGCCCGCACGATCTGACGTCACAACGGCGTTGTTTGCCTACTCCGTTCATGTTTGACTTTGAGCGACAGTGAGTACTGAGTAGTGACTGCGGTGACATGGAACGACATACGTTACTTTGGAACGTAGATATCTCTTGTCAGATAACAGTGATTATTTTAGACGGCTTGTCACAGTGATTTTTTCATCGTGATGTTATTTTTTCCCCAACTCTAGAAACGAATTGAAAACCTGCAATCATATTTAAAAAATAATTTTGTAAAGTGATAATTATTATACTTATTTAGTGCCAATCATTCGCACAGATCACTCTAGTATATTATATTTTGTTAATATATTTGTCTGAAAAATTGGTCGTTCAATGGAGTTTAGACTGTATTTTCTTAATTTGTTTGTCATTATTTAATATCCATCGATGTTTTTAACGTTTGATCGATGTCTATATCAATCAATCTAGGTACCATCAACCTTCCACCGTCGATCTGCAATCTCACAGGATTATCGATTTAACGCAGTTAATTATAATTTTTGTGTACTTTTGGATGCAAAATAGACATGTTTTTTAAAAATGTGTTCTGTTCTGTTTCAGGCGCACACACCACTTCTCGGTTCAGGCGACGCCAAACATGTAAGTAACATTCTATATCTACTATCTTCATGTAGTCAAGTGGCTGCGTCCTGTTACTTTTTTAACGTGTTTTAAATAAATTTATCAGTGGGCAGATGCTTTCAAACAGTCAACGCATGAAAAATATCTGTCCAAAACAATAGGAACGCAATTAATAATTATTATGCATATATTATGTCAAATACGTAATACGACAATTTAAAATCTCCGGAAATTAAAAAAACATGTGCTTATAATGTTTAAAGCAGAGCCGGCTCTAGTAGTTCAAGAGCTTGAAAACATTTTTAGGTATAGGTATTTGAGGCAGCACTTCTTTTGTAATGTCTGAACACAAAATCGAAGACCCGACCGTGAATTTTTAACTTTGTGAAATTTTCTTGGAAACAATTTCCTTGAGGCATTTTGAATATTTAATACATACTAGTGATGTGCCGGATATCCGAGGGAGAAGAAAGATCCGTATCCGTTAGTTTTTGGCGGATCTTTTAAATTATTAATTTTCAATTCATAGATGAAATTTTATATATATAGGTGATTAGGTAATAATGAAAAACTGTTAAATTCCACTCAGATTATTTTTTATTTTTTAAAATCGTATTTGGCACCTTTATATTGCAAACATTTATCGTAGTGAGTACCATACCAATAGTACATAACTCAAAGGTACTAAAAAACTATCTTTATAATGAGATATTGCACATCGATCACTGGAAAGAGACAATCTGCTATGAGTGTTAACTTTTAAAGAGGTCAATAACTTTTTTCCATAACAGATAGTCTCTTTCCAAAGGTGGATGTGTAAGAAAGTTAAGATCCGTATCCGCGGAACTTGAAACCAAATATCCGTATTCAGATCCGTATCCGCGGATATACATTTTTAACGATCCGGCACATCACTAATATCTACATTCAAATTCAGTATTTAATAAAATAAAAAAATAAATAAACCAGATCATTCAAGCCTATTGGAAAACGTAAAAAAGTCACTTGGCGCCCTAGGAAGATGCCTGAATCTCTGCTACCTTGAGCCTGGTCTGGTGATGTGCACTTGATTGTTTGTTTTTTTTTAACTATAGATTGCATGCAAATGAGCAAAACCCCTAACAGAAATGATATAAAAAACCAGTATAAATAAGCTTTTATAGCGAAACATTTGTATTTTGTGTCTGTCGGCTATGCTTTTCATATGAAGAACTATGGTATTTTCACAATCTAAGGTGATTTTGACAATCCTTTCTGCAACCCAGTTAAGCTCTCTAAAACCATTTCTGTAGGTACGTTTGAAATCGGCAACGTGCTCAAACTGAAAACAATTTAGTCCCGGTAATTCTATTTACATATAAATAGAACAATTTCATTTCCAAATCAAATCTAATAATACAATGTAGGGAAATAATGTAATCCCAAAGACATTTTGTAGGCAAATTATTTTAAATAGCCGAATATGTCATATTATGAATCTGTGAAGGTCACCGAAGCAAAACAATTGTATGAAAGTCGTAGCAAGGTCTTGAACAAGGATGAAGCGTTGTTTTGCTCATTAGTCACTTCATTACGTTAATTTGTTTAGTGTAAACAAGACTGTAACCAGTTTGGAGAGAGAAAAAAACAACACAGCAAAAAATTTGTTCCGTCCAAATTTTCAAAAATAAAACTCAAAAAAAATCCGGTTCTACAAATAGTGGAATATCAAGGTTGTTATTTTTTAATAGTTAGTAGGTCATTTAAAACATGATTTGCATTGTGGTATTGTATTGTAGCACTACTCTTCTATTATGGGCTGAGAGCTGGCTACGGAGAAAATGGGTGACTCGGTCTGGAGCTGAAAATTTGCAGAATAATAGGAGATAGTACAAGTAAGTAGGGAAAAAGTTGCCAGAAGGCTAGGCGGAAGATAAAGAGCCGCCAGAAGGCGCTAATGTTGCGAAAAATCAGTGCACTTCTGGCAATTTCTATACTTATTCTGTAATTCAAAACTATATTATATATAATATTATACATTATATTGTTGCGCATTTTTACCCCACAATGTTACGTCTATGGAATTTCTAGAAAAGTCTACTAAACGCTCGAAGGTCAACGGACAAACAATGAACGCAGGTATCTGACATCCGACCGTTAGAGGCGCCCACGCATGCAACAATGAATGCAGGTAGTCAGCACCGGACATAGGAGACTCGGACGCGTGGAGAGGTGAGGAAATCTCTATTCGAAGTTTCTGGAACACAGACCAAAATCTATATAAGGCGGGCAGAGGTTTGGTTGAGTTTAGTCAGTTGAGTTCAGTCAGTTACAGCGTGTTAACAGTGAGTGGACGTACAGATAACTGTTTTACATAAATTGTGCGTGTTCTGGCATTACAACATAAATTCTGTTACAATATTGAGAAAATAAATATAACGCTAGTGAGTGGTAAATAAATAAATAACTTAGTGAATAGACAAGTGCGCTGAAAAACTCTGTGTTGTGTTTTAGTGTGTTGTGAATATTCTTTTGTACATAATTCTTTATTCTCTGTTACTTATAGTCTTACATTGTATAATTAGAACTATTAGTTTTATTTCTGTTAACGTTATACGTTTTTGTTTGCGTGTTTTTACTGTTTGTTAAACAGTTAATATCGTAAATAAATACTTTCCGCCACAGACTATAGCAGTTTTGTTACAATATAGTTATAAGGGCGTACTGAAAACTCAAACATGATATAATAATTACATTCACAAATATTCAAAATTATTAATGATATTTTGATAGAAATAAAATTAAATAAATTAATAAAATTACGTTGTTATAACAACATAATTTTATTAATGAAAATATATGACGATTAATTTTATTTCTCTCAAAATGTCATTAATAATTTTGAATATTTGTCGAATGTAATTATTATATCATGTTTGAATTTTCCGTATGCCCTTATAACTATATAATGTATAATATATGTAATATAATATAATATATAATCTAGTTTCGAATTACAGAATAAGTATAGAAATTGCCAGAAGTGCACTGATTTTTCGCAACATTAGCGCCTTCTGGCGGCTCTTTATCTTCCGCCTAGCCTTCTGGCAATTTTTTCCCTACTTACTTATACTATCTCCTATTATTCTGCAAATTTTCAGCTCTGGACCGAGTCACCCATTTTCTCCGTAGCCAGCTCTCCGTCTATTATAGAAGTAGGCGACCGACGTGTGCAGCGTCTGAGACGTGGTGAGGAAAAAGATAGTGCGCCATGCAATGCAGTTGACGTGTTTCTAAATTATTTTGTACCTAGATTAATAACTCGGAGAGTGTTTTTCTGGTAGCCTTTAAAAGTTCTTCGATGTGAAGCATCTAATAGCGCGTTTATATGGCAGTAAAAACGTGCAATTGGCGCGACACATTTATGATACGTCGTTACGTTACTAGTATTTAGTTGGATGAATGCGCGTAACGCTTGCTGTGTGTAATATTGGATTATTACGTGGTCTATGTTGACAGCGACGTCTGAGATTTATTAGTTACTAGAATAGTTTCTTAAGTTACGCTGCTAGTGACTTAAAGTTGCAGTGACTATAGGGCTTTGGGAAGTGTCCATAGGGCTTTGTAACTTAAAGTTGCATTTGGCAAGCCTAAAATTTGTGTTTCACATCTGCCAGGCATCGCACTACGGATTGAAATTCTTTGTATGTATAAACTAGCGGTCCCGCCCGGTTTCATCCGGGTGCAAAAGAACGAATGGGGAAGGAAGGGACATGAGCACGCACATTCATCTTAGTTTACCGAGATGAATGTTGTGTCCAAACTTCATAATGATCGGAATTACCGTCCAAAAGTTTTTGTCGTTAAAAAGCAGTATTTATACTTTTTTTAAGTAATAAATTTCTTTTAATATAATAAGTATTTAATTGAAAACACTGTAGGAAAATTATTTTTATATAGCTACCTATAGTTGTAACAGTTTTCAAATGAGCTATTAATTAGATATTTTATTTAATTTTAATTAGTCGTAATAAAATTTTAAAAAATTGAAATGTAAGCCTTAGAAGAAAGCAATGTAGAAAATAAAAATATATTCGCCGACGTGGGGCTTGAACCCAAGACCCTTGCATTAAGAGTCTTACGCTCTATCGACTGAGCTATCCGGGCTTGTGAACGTGACGCGCTAATATTGCAATATTTAGTTAAGGCATTTCACCTGATAATATTTGTCGGACGGACTAATTTTGAGATACATCTTGCAACATTTTTCATTTATGTTCCGCTCCAATTGGTCGTAGCGTGATATTATATAGCCTATAGCCTTCCTCGATAAATGGGCTATCCAACAAAACAATTTTTTTTCAATTCGAACCAGTAGTTTCTGAGATTAGCGCGTTCAACCAAACAAACAAACAAACTCTTCAGCTTTATATATTAGTATAGATGGAGCCATAGTATTTATGAAGTAAACCTATCCGAAGACTCTATCGACAAGGTATAGTCTAAGGTGTGACTGTGACCCGACCGCGAATCACAGACTAACTGTTTAAACTAACTACACTCAACTGTTTCGTGTTACCGTGTACGTTTTGAGTCGCGTGGCTTTGCTTACTCTTAAAACATGGATGCTCTTTAAACAGAACGCGTTTTCGAAACGTTTTGTGTATTTTTTTTGTGTTGTTGTGGTGTGGTGAGTTACCGAAACGCCTATGTTTTAAGTACTTTCGGAAAATGTGATTCAGTGCAATGTTCTGATTTAAGTGCATTGTAAATTTCATTAGTGGGTACATAAGTTTGTAGTTTTGTGATTGTTTTTTTTTTGCGTTTATATTTCGGTAAAATTTGGTTTTTCACACTCAATAAATGGAATTTTTGAATGTGCATTGGAAATATGGTCGCCGGTAGCTTCATTAAAACTGCATATTTTGTGGTGAAAGTGATATCGTAACTGTATTTCAAATATGTCACCTTTAAGTTTTGCCAACCTCAACAGGAGCAAGGTATATGTTTCGTCACGTATGACTCATTAAAATACTGTATACATAATATCGTATCGGTGATAAGCTTTTTTGCTATCAATGACAATCCTATATTATGTTATCAGTCACTTATCATAAAATGTTGCTAAAAATCAATTCATGAATTGCATACTATAGTTATTGGCGTAACTAGTAGTCTAAGTCATTCATGGCGCTGACAGGTCATGACTTAGCCTACAAGTTGCGCCCATAATTTTATTCAACAATTGCGCGTTATTCAGGTTTTAATTATAATGAGATGTTGTAAATATCTATTTATTTCTTTATAAAAAAAACTGTCAATACTAACAGCACCAAACAGCACGATTCAATGTTTTGGTTTGAGGTTAGCCGGTTATGAATAAACTCCATGTCGAAAACATTCGGCCTCTCAATTTTAGCCTCAATGGGTAACAACGGAGTTGTTGTTACCTACTATTTCGTTACGACTCAGAAAATAGTTACGTTTATTTTCATTACTCCACAATGGCCGAGCTAGTAGGAATCTTCATTGAGTTATGACAAGTAATTGTCACCAGTCGGTAAATGGCTATTTAGGGTTCGGTTTTTAGGCATGATAAAACATGAATAACGCGCATGAGTTGAATATAATCAATTCATGAATTGCATACTAAAGTATATGTAGTCCTGCAACACAGTTCGCAAAAAAGACAGTTTCTTTTAATTTTGTGACTTCTGTGCTTTTGATGCTTAAAGCTCGCGCTTTTCGCTCTTTTACGATGCTGTTTTGAATCAAATTTGGATTGAATTTTTTTGCAGGAATCGGTTCAGGAGGCCTATCCATAGGATCTCTGTTGTTTATGTATCGTGTCATTAATTAATAGGTATTAGTCAGCAAATCGCTTAAAAAATTTTTTTTTTTGAAGTCAAACATTTATTTTAATTGAAACATTTCAATTATAAAAAATGTTAGACTACAAAAAAAAATTACCGCGTGGTAACATGGGTTTTCATAATTATTACGGTCTCGTGAACTGATTTCAAGTATCTAAATCGATAAAATATATACAGTGAAAGTTCCAACAACGAATAATAACAATAGGATCGAAAACCGGATAATGGTATCTCGTAAGAGAGCCGTATGCAATGCAGTATTTGTTGCTATCTGCACAGTTTAACCTAATGGAATAAGTAATTTTAGAAATGTGGAGCTAGAAAACTTTGGTATCAAAAACAATTTCATAATAGTATAGCGATAATTATGCAGGGTGTTTACGGTCTACTAATTTTATTGTTAAGTTTAATATTGAATACGTCTTTTATTTACGTTTGTTCTATAAAACACTGCATGCAGGCGACTCCCTGTTGACTTACAATCGAAAACGAGCGTAAATTCGTTCGAGAGTTAAAACATTCCTTCATTCACGCATAGTACCGACACACGTGTCCTGTTATTATCAGTAACCATGCGATTCTAATAATAATCATTCGAGTAGCAACTTTTCGATTAATCCCGAGTCTATTTATAATGTAGACTCCAACCCTTCAAAAGTGTGGGATGACCCCTATTGTGGTTAAAATAATACCTACCTATCAGTATATCCTACATCTATACCAACAGGGCCGGATTAACCCTATCCAGACCCCTAGGCAACGCAATCAGGTCTTTTCAAGTTGATGAAGGGATGTGAGTAACATCCAGATAATCAGCTCCAGGCATCCTGTTACTTCATGTCTTAAGTGATATTGTAACAACATGATTACTTTGACTAGATGCTGCAGCATCGCCTTACCTGACTCGTTAGCTTTAATTGAAATGGTCTTAATGAATAGGTTAAATTGATGATCCAGATTTTTTGATGGGTCAAGAAAGAGAAATGAGTTATTTTAAATTTATCTTGTTAATAAATTACAATGAACAACGAAAGAAAATAATATTGTTGTTGGGAAATTTCATACAAATTTTCAAATAAAATTTTCGTTCAATGAAAAGTTTTTTCTTGGTGCGTGCACGGGCCTCTAGTCGATGCGGGGCCCCTAGGCAGTTGCCTACTCTGCCTAATGATTAATCCGGCACTGTATACCAATATTGTAAAGAGGTAAAGTTTATAAGAGTGGATGCAGGAGGTAATCTCCGAAACAGTTCACCCGCTTTCAAAAATTTTTCCACCACTTCAGAATGGACATAGGCTATACATTATCGCGTTAAAAATAAAAGCACTGTTTGTGGAAACCAATTTCGCAATTAGTAAGTCGACGAAAAAACGGTGGCAATGTACAAATTCGGGCGAAGCCGGAGCGAACCGCTAATATTATAAAGAGTACAAATTGCATAAATTTGTAAATGTTGACTAACTTATGTCAAGGTGCCGCTTAGTCTTTTTGCTTATTATTTAGCATTATTTTACACCTATAGTATTGTGTTTTTACATACATACAGGTATACTATATTATTATACACCAGATTTATCTGGAAACAACCGGTAACCGTTCACCAACATTTTGGTAATGATCATTTTTGTTTACCATTTATGTATATCAATGTAATTATAATTTCCATATTTGCAATGCAGATTGATTTCTAAATGCATTATGAATACATTGCAGAAGTTTTTGTACGAATACAGAAAATATTTATATCTTTTATTGGTTTCCACAAAATTAGAGTTTTCTATCACGCTAAAATATGTATCAGACTAGAGTGACCTGTGCGAATTATTCGCACTAAATAATAAAATAATTATCACATTACAAAATTATTTTTTAAATATGATTGCAGGTATTCAATTCGTTTCTAATTTTGCACACTGCTTATAACGTTCTTCTTTTTGTTGTATTACAATATGAAGCTCAGATGACAGATCGAAGAAATATTTTACTAAAATTGTCATATAGAGGCGCAAGTAGCAAAAGCGTTGAGCTAAGCCGTCAGATGGCATCATGCCTCATTGCTGTGACGTTGTTCAGCGTTGCTCGCTGTTTCAAAATTAAAGCCGTCAGATGGCAGTATTGCAGTGTTTACAATATATGAAGGTCAGATGACAGATCGAAGTGTTGACGTTGTTTCAAAATTAAAGCCGTCAGATGGCAGACGTTGTTCAGCGTTGCTGTTAATTAATTTACAAGAACAAAAGCAATAATAAATTTTTTAGTTGTCGATGTCAGTAGAGCAAGCAATTATCTATAAAATGATATATAATTTATGTGGAGAAATCGTGTGGTTTTTTCTAAAAAGGGAGGCAAACATCTTAACCTTAACGTATTAATATATATGATTTAACACTATTAAATAGAACGACATAAGTACCACGTGCTTTCCGAAGCTTAGAATTTTATCGCGTTACTCTTGTGAAATTTTTTTTATTAATTGTAAGCGCGTAAATTTTTGGTTGTAACGTTTTGTATACAGCGTCGTTTCTTCTCGCTTTGTGTGAATTGGCCTTTGTTCTGAACGTCAGGTCACAACAATCTGCGTTCCTCATTGTTGTGAACCAAGGCTTGTACATGTGTGTTAATATGCGTTTATAAATCTAGCCGTGAGTAATGCAGGCGCTATTATAACATACTACATAACTTTTGCCACGAGGCAAAATTACTTATGTCAGATTTTAGAACAAAATGAGATTTTCTGACCAAAAGCTTATTAGAAATATTTCAAAATATTTTCCGGAACTCTTATAAGAATAAAAATGATTTTTTTGTTGTCTATTCGTATTGAGGATAAAAATAGCTGCGGCAGAACAACAAAATAAAATGTTTATTTACGTCAATCAATGAAGTGATTTATTATTTTTCCCTCTTTTATCAGGACCCCGATTACATATTACTCGTGCTAGTTGAATAAAGTATTATGTGCGACCATTGATCGAAGGAGAATATTCCACTCGCGTGTTACCGCACTCGCTACGCTCGTGCGGCAAATTTTACGCTCATGGAATCTTCTCCTTCTCTCACTAGTCGCACAATGTACTATTATTTAAATTTCCAATGGAATGTTATAGCGTCAAGTAGGTACATTAAAATTACACAAAGAAAATTTGAAAAAAAAAATTGGTTGTCTGTAAAGTCGGTTTACGGACGATAGTTTTACGTGATAACGTATTCCGTAATACATAACCTAAACCTCCCAAAATTTGGTTTCAATCCGCTTATCCTTGGTGTCGGAATGATAAGAAATGTCAAAAGTGACGTTTGCAACTGTCAAAGTATTATGTTCTAATAATAATTAGTTATTCCAATACTTAACTTAGAAGGCGTTGCATTTCACAAAATACTAATGTCAAAAAATTGAATTAAACATTAGAAATGCAGCCGTTTTCATGTTAAGACAAGACATACGTTATCTTCTAATTTCCATGTACGGCAAACAAAGACGACCGACCGCGTCGCGCCATGCACTAGACGACATTGCATTTATACAGCTATTTTTCTATATAAATTTGTATAAAAAAACTGTTTAGGCAAATTCTGTTATACGAAATCTATGTAAAATGTTCTCCTCTTTCGTTTAAGACTGGTTTCAAACCGATCTGATTTAAATTGAGCGAGAAATTAGCAAAAAGCACGCACGGGGTCAGGCGGAACGTTACGCGTTACGAACGTTAGGAACGTTAGGATTTAGGAACGTTACACTTTTTCGTGCATGCAGCCGGTGTTTTATCAATTTATAAGATTGGTGATTCATCAATTTATAAGACGTTATCACGTCAAAAGATTTATATTAATATTTAAAATCGTTAACTGAGTATAAACAACATGATTGCAATCTTTTCTTTAATTCAGACTTAAAAGAACGTTTTAGCGAGTTTCTTTGCCCTACGCCGTCTGGTCTTGTGGCTAGGCACATGTATAATGTATGCGAGACCCCTGTGGCTGTGAGATCATTTTGCCGAAATACACGCGCTAATATTATATATACACAGATTGTGTGTTTCAAGCGTTTTATTCTCGAAATAGTGGAAAAGACAACAGGCTATACTATTTGCTTTACTATAATAATATTATTTGTTCAGTTTAATATCTCTGCAAAATATCTTAATTTTTTTTATTTTTGTCCCTGCGTTGCGTCACTGTTTTGTTTGTAAACAATGATGTGGATTAGTACAATAATCCCTTGTGTGCTGCGGGGGATACGTTCTTAAAAAACAAACCGGAAAATAAAATATTTCGTTTCGCAAATTAGTAGGTACGTACAAAAAAATTTTTTCTGGCGATAGAAAAAGGAACGAGTTTTTTGACGTGATAACGTCTTATAAATTGTTGAATCACGTCAAAATAAAAAGATCAAACACCGGCTGCATGCACGAAAAAGTGTAACGTTCCTAACGTTACTAAGTGAGCGACTAGAATGCCTTCGGTAATTTTGAAGCAGATATCATCAACCGATTGAGATGAAAATTTGTATACACGTTTAGTTTGAATGACAATGCATGGTTAACTGTGTGACGTCACTCTAAATCCAATATGGCGGACTTCTAAAGATGGCGGACTAAGTTTTTGACGTGATATAACGTCTTATAAATTGATGAAACACCAGCTGCACGCACGAAAAAGATTAACGTTCCGCCTGACCCTGTGCGTGCAAGCGAGAGCGCAGTAATGTATTATTAAATATGATATTCGAGCGGAATACGTTATCACGTAAAACTATCGTCCGTAAACCGACTTTACAGACAACCAATTTTTTTTTTTCAAATTCGCGGTTTGAAGAAGTCGGATTCGACTAGCGGAAGTCTGAAGCCATGGAACTACCACTATTCCGTTTTGTGGAAAAAATCGAATAGGTGTATGGCGAAATCTTTCCATAATTAGTAAAAGTGCCAAAATAATAAATATGAACTCTGTTCCAGCCTCTCTGCGAACGGTATACTATATTTAATAATAATTTACTATATGAATCATTGTCTATATCTTCTCAATGTGCGATGAGTGAACTCAACAAAGCGTATCGAAAATACATCTGCGTCTCTTTCTTCGATGTAATTCCCTGATTTCTCCGATGATAGGATTGGTTGATGTATTTGCATTCAATCTGAATAAAGTATCTCTGTTTCAAAACTTTGTCTTATTCCATGACGTTAACATGAGCGTATACTCAGCTTTTGGCCCAGGAGGGGACAAATTAGAAATTTCTTAAGCCGAGTCCCCCGTGCTTGTTTTTCCCTCCTGGATACGCCAGTGCTTACGGCGTAAGAAAAGACAGAAGTATATGTTTGCACCCTAATGATTCGATCGCGATTTTATTCCTATGCTCAGTAGAGAATAAAAGTATATGGTTAAAAATCGTCACAGTCAGCTAAAACGAAACTGTTTTGTATCGGTTTTGTTAAAGAGCAGTTCTAAAACCGTTCTAATCTCGGTTGGAACACGTTTAGGCTACTGCCCATGATAATATTACCGTTCGAGAGCTTTTGATACAATCTTCTATTTATAACTATGCACAACATAGTCTGTCAAAATTAAATATAAGTTAATATCATTTTTTTTTTGGCAGTTCCTCGTACTTATATAAAAATGCATAAAACCCACACAGGTTATTGTTCCGCAAACCAGAGTTAAAAATAACTTGAGGCTCGTTCTAATGTATTCAACGGCAAACCAAGCATAAGACAGGTTTAGTCCGCGGTTCGCACACCACTGTTGCTAACTAAAAATTCATATGTTCACAGGAACAAACCTTTTCGTGATATATACTGTGAAAATAGATTCAGAGTGTCTTGTTTTAGAACTAGAAATAAAGTTTCTAATAGAAATTTGCGTGTGTCCAGTTCATTGGTTGTGTAGTAAATACGTTTGGGATTTCGCAAGTTTTTGATAGTCCTGTGTAATAATATTGTTTATAATGAAGTGATAAATTGAAATTGTTTACTAGTGTAGTATGGTTTGCGGTCTAAAAGGAAAGAAATCCACCAGCAACAAAACGGTATTTATTTTTTTTAATTTGACGTAGCAATCTGGAGATGCACGGAATTTTTCAAATTCCTCAAAACCAGTCTTTGATTATCAAATTACAGATGCTTATCTCGTCTGTAATTACCTTATTGCACAATACTAATGCGAAAATTCTAAAATTTTTTGGTATATGAAAACCAAAAAGTGATCGTTAACAGTTATTTATTTGATTATTACGTGTAAATATTTATATCTATTATTTAAAACGCACGGTGTCCAAATAATTATTTTTTTTAAATATTCATTTAAAAGACCGCGCATACTTGTCAAGCATAAACCTGAATGACTTGCACTGCATGGCGCAGAAACGCCCGTTTGACAGTATATACCAGCACTCAGCAGACAGCATCGACTGTCAAGTTGTTTTATCAATACAATTTAAATAATAATATACTAGTGTGACCTGTGCGAATTATTCGCACTAAATAAGTATAATAATTATCACTTTACAAAATTATTTTTTAAATATGATTGCAGGTATTCAATTCGTTTCTAATTTTGCACACTGCATATAACGTTCTTCTTTTTGTTGTATTACAATATGAAGCTCAGATGACAGATCGAAGAAATAATTTACAAAAATTGTCATATAGAGGCGCAAGTAGCAAAAGCGTTTAGCTAAGCCGTCAGATGGCATCATGCAGCATTGCTGTGACGTTGTTCAGCGTTGCTCGCTGTTTCAAAATTAAAGCCGTCAGATGGCAGTATGCAGTATTGTGTCTGTTGTATTACAATATGAAGGTCAGATGACAGATCGTAGTGTTGACGTTGCTTCAAAATTAAAACCGTCAGATGGCAGACGTTGTTCAGCGTTGCTGTATTTTAATTAATTTACAAAAACAAAAGCAATAATAAATTTTTTAGTTGTCGATGTCAGTAGAGCAAGCAATTATCTGTAAAATGATATATAATTAATTTATGTGGAGAAATTGTGAGGTTTTTTCTAAAAATCTAAAAAGGGAAGCAAACATCTTTAACCTTAGCGTATTAATATATATGAGATTGGCATAACATACGTTAAAAAACCGCATATGCTCAAAATTCCAAAATAAATAAAACACTTAAAATTTTTTTTGTAGTAATATGTTTACACTGCATTGAAATGTTATGAATTGACTTCAATAAAAAGTTAAATAAACAAATTATTCTATTTGATATCACGATCCTCGGATATTTTGCTAGTCTCTACATATAGTCAAAAAAGCTTCGTAAACGCTGCCCTAGAAAAACCCCGAGATAAAATGCGTAATTATAGATTAGAACCGAAACGAAATTATTAATTACACAACCGAAACAGTCTTTGTTTTGGTTTCACGTCACAACTCCAATTTTGCTACATTTCAAACGTGTTATGTGTGCTTTTGTGTGTTTATGAAAGTTGATCTCTCTGTATTATATTTCCATCAACAGAAAAAGGTCGCCAAGCACTCTTTCGTGTATATAATGTGTTCACTTTCTGTGACAAGTCGTATAATAGAAAAATGCATTGTAATTTGTGACATGGTTCACTTTGGTAAATAATTGAAAATCATTGCACCGTTTTTATCTAAATGAATGATTAATTGCGGAAATAATAGTCTATTTAACATTATTTGTTATATACTTTTCTTATTCTTTTGAGCAGAGAGAAAGGGTGCCCGATTTAATTTATAATCGTCATGACAGAACTAAAGACCGCTGCACACGAGGCTAGAAACGCTGCTAGGAGTTCTGCTAGCCGGTAGGCTGGGTACGAAGCTAGAAATGACGTCACTGCGGGCTGGCCTGCTAGCTCACAAGATAGGTTTTAAAATTAGAACAAGGGCTATTTTCCCTGCGAGATTTGTTGCTAGATATGAGCAAGAACCAATCAGGAAGCAGTATCTTGTCACGTGGGCACTTGAACAAACACCCACAAACCAACATGGTGTCGCATTCTTTTCAGAGTCAGACAACAGACACGTTTTGCTCTGTGTTTATATATTCGAACTGTCACTGCGCGCGCATCAGATCAATCCACAAATCAAGCTTGAAAAATAGTCTCGTGTGAAGCGAGCACTTAACAGCAATCATGAAAACCAGCGCTAGAAAACTAGTAGGCAAATCTAGCAAAGAATCTAGCAGCGTTTCTAGCCTCGTGTGCAGCGGCCTTTACATAATGCATCTTTCACAGCTGGCTTTGATCTTGGTTTTTGGGCTTGTAAACCGTGATCCATTGGTATTTCTACAAACCCAAAAATCACATTTTTTATTATATTTGTTAGTTAATGGTTGTTGCATTAAATTTTCGATCAGAAGGTAATTTCCTACAAAATTTATAATCAGATTGTACGTAACCATTTTTACCTGTCAAAATGTTGATCAACAAAAATAATTATTTACGAAACTATTTTGACCGACCTGTTGTTAATTAAATATGTTAGTAATCTTAGGCATTTAATTTAGTTCAAAATTGACCTTTCCAAAGTAGAAGATACTAACGATTCAAAAATAACTCGCGTCAAAATAATTATGGTTTACTTGCTTGACGAGACTATTTTGACCGACATAGTATTAACTACATAAACCTAACCGGACCGCTAGTTTATACTAGTGATGTGCCGGATCTTTAAAAATGTATATCCGCGGATACGGATCTGCATACGGATATTTGGTTTCAAGATCCGCGAATACGGATACGGATCTTAACTTTCTTAGAGTACGCGGCGGTAAATATTGCACATCGACCTTTGGAAAGTGACTATCTGTTATGGGAAAAAGTTATTGACCTCTTTAAGAGTTAACTCTCTTAACAGATTGTCTCTTTCCAAAGATCGATGTGCAATATCTCATTATAAAGATAGTTTTTTAGTATCTTTGAGTAATGTACCATTGGTATGGTACTCACTACGATAAATGTTTGCAATATAAAGGTGCCAAATACGATTTTAAAAAATAGAAAATAATCTGAATGGAATTTAACAGTTTTTCATTATTACGTAGGTAATCACCTATATATATAAAATTTAATCTATGAATTGAAAATTAATAAGGTAAAGGATCCGCCAAAAACTAACGGATACGGATACGGATCTTTCTTCTCTTTCGGATATCCGCAGATAGGAATACGGATACGGATATCCGGCACATCACTAGTTTATACATAAACTACGTGTGTAATACATTATGTTGAATGCCCTTTTTCTCGAGATAATACTCGTAGAGAGTAATTTCGATAGATCGTGTAAATATTATCGTAAAGTGAAAAGAACAAAACCAGAATGAGCTAATAAATATTCCAAATGCTTATTACTATATCCGTATGGAAGTTACGAGTGCAGAGGTCATTTATACTTTACACATAAATATTAAATTTCTTCCTCATATTCTCTCCTTTTTTTAGGAAACGATACTTTTGGGAATTTCCGCTACACATATTTACTCCGAAAACTTACGCTTCAAAACACTTTTACGGGCACAGTTGCACTAACTTATTCAAGAATTATTTAAGACTCTGCTCTCATACTTCTGTAGATAGAGTTAAAGTTTGTGGATTTTTTATCATTTTGCCATTTTAAATATTTTTAATGATGCACTTTTTAATTCGTAGCTCGAGTATCAAGCAATTACGGAACTTTTAAATTATAGTGTCGCTCTGAAATGCATTTGGTCGTATTATTTTCAACGCTGTAGAACTCGGCAAGTTAATGATGAAAATAGATATTATGCATTTCTTTAAAATTCAGTGATTCCCAAAGTGGTCTATATCGACCCCCAGGGGTCGACGACAACTTGCAAGGGGTCCATGTCAGCGGGAAAAAAAATGGGGGTCCATGAAATGAAAATGGGGGTCAACGATAGTGAATCTCCTAAAAAAGAAACAAACTGGACATCGTTAACCGAAGAGATTTAAGATTAAATCTAACTAAATTGATGCCAAATGTTGAAAATTTATTATTAAAGCATCAGGTTCATCCCTCACACTAAAAGCATTTATTTTTTTTCTTAGTTATTTTATGTAAAAGAAAGTAAATTTTAATTTGATTCGTTTAATTTGAATCTAATTAATAAATGTATAAAACTAAACATTTCACACTACATTTCACTACCGTTATAAATTTAAATCGTTCAAAGTGAGTTGCACTATACCGGTTGTCAAAAATACATTTGAAATTAATGAATTTGCAAAAAATCATCAGATAAGCAGGGGGTCTACCCAAAACCGAAAAACATGGCAAGTGATCTACGAGACAAAAAAGTTTGGGAACCTCTGCTTTAAACAAACCATTATAATTTTAATAGACAATACACATTGTGAAACCGGAAGTCTAAGAAATAAATACAATTTTTTTGACGCTAACTTGTATAATATTAGAATTAGAACCGATCACTGCGATCTAGAAAATCTTTTGTGTCTTTATCATGCCTTGATAAATCCTAGACAGTCTCCCATCGCATTTAGACTGAAGCTTTTGAAATCTATTCAATTATTAAATTAATTATTGAGTAATGCGTTTGTTGTTACAGATAAATGGCGACGACGAATGGGAATATGAGGAGATCGTGCTGGAACGCGGCGGTGCTGGGCTGGGTTTCAGCATCGCCGGCGGTACGGATAATCCGCACATCGGCGACGATACCGCCATCTACATCACCAAGCTGATACCTGGCGGCGCCGCGTCAACGGACGGTAGACTGCGCGTCAACGACAGTATATTGTCCGTCAACGACGTGCCCGTTGTTGACGTGCCTCACGCCGCTGCTGTTGACGCACTCAAACGAGCCGGCAACACCGTCAAACTGGTCAGTACCATCTGTGATTCGATTATATTGTTGAATTTCCTTTAAGGAGGTTGATGCGTTACAGTCCCAATCAAAAGTAAATGGGAACTTTTCCATAATAAATTTTTACAAAAGGTTATAAGTCGATGATACTAATAAATTATTGTCATAAAGGCATAAATAAATATTTTTTTAATATAATTTTTTGTACAACGTTAGGTTAGAAAAAATAAATGTATGTAAATATCTGTATTTTACATATTTTTTGCAGTAAATAATTAAAAAAAGAAATTAGAAGTAATAAAAATTAAAATTAAATCATTAAAAAGTTGAAAATTCACTTGAAATTGTTAAAATTGTCAAGAATAAAAGTCCATAATCGAAAAGTGCTAAGGTTTAATAATTTTTAATGATTAAAAGTCTCCTAATTAAATTGGAAAAAATATTAAAATATGCGTAAGACATCGATGCTTTACATAGTTTTCGGAACTGCTGACATTATTTGGTTATTTGCAAAAAATTAAAATGTACCGTTTGCATGCTAAGTTGACATATTTTCCATAAGACTACATGTCAAAGTTTTTTTAATTTTTAACTTTATAAATCTCCTGATTTTTTACAGAAAATTTTGTCATAAAAAAATCTATTAAAAAAACTTTATTTCAGATTTTTTTCATTATCTTCGTAAAACGGCTCAACCTCCTTAAATGACCCCCAGTCCCACTGGAGCGTTGTTTAAACATTGTTACACAAAATTAACAAAACATCAACATTCAACTTGTGGCAGAAATAAACTCGAAAATTATTCATAATCATTCAAAAATTGAAAAAAAGCTATCAAATTAGATCACTATAGCTACAATGGTATTTCTGCCATTTATTTTTTCGGTGTGCCTTATTCATTTATGTATCTTTAATCTAAAAAGTTTTAATATAACAAATTAAATGAAATTTGAAATTCAAATACGACCAAGTTCCATTTACATTTATAATATTTCAACTGGAATTGTTCTACTGTAATTAAGAATTATATAAATGTTTTGCAAAAGCTGTCAGCTTGCTTTTCTCATTTACTTCCCGGATTTCGTCGACACATAATTTTGCATATACGAAATTAAACTGAAAAAATACATTCTTTTACAGCCATGGATATGTATAAGTTTTTCTTTAAGTTTAAAGTTTGCCACAATATTATGAGTATGCGTTAAGTAATGTGTGAACATTTCGTAAATATAAAAATTTGAGTACCTATTTTTAAAAAAGAAATATTTTTCGATTGAATATCAATTGCCGCACCGACTTCTTATGTTTTTGCATTTTGTCAATAAAAATTTCCTCAAAGTTTGACACTGTCGTTTTTAATTAATTAATTATTGTCGATTACAATATCGCTGAGAAATTCGGCAACGGTTCTAGAATTGTATTATTATTAGTACGATGAAGGAAGGTTTTGGTTGAGGATCATAAATAAGCTTGACCAATGATAAGCTAGTAGCCAACGTTTCAAAAAATTTATTTTCATCTTCAGGGCCTCAAGCTGATCAAAAGGTGGTAAATTGTTCTAATAATATACATCCACCTTTTGACCGGCGTGAGGCCCTGAAGATGAAAATAAATTTTTCGAAACGTTGGCCACTAGCGTAACATTGGTGAAGCTTATTTATGATCCTCAACCAAAACCTTCCTTCATCGTAACATTCTATTGGATCAAGACTATTTTATGCTGAATACATTATTATTAGTACTAACGTTTCGATACGTTTTGTATCATCTTCAGAGTTATAGAGATACAAAACGTATCGAAACGTTAGTATTAAATGCAAGTTTAAAAAAATTTCAGTATTATTATTAGTGTCAGAAAAATGATGTTTCAAGTAGTGATGTGCCGGATATCCGAGGGAGAAGAAAGATCCGTATCCGTTAGTTTTTGGCGGATCTTTTACAGATCTTTTAACTTATTAATTTTCAATTCATAGATGAAATTTTATATATATAGGTGATTAGGTAATAATGAAAACCTGTTAAATTCCATTCAGATTATTTTTTTAAAAACGTATTTGGCACCTTTATATTGCAAACATTTATCGTAGTGAGTACCATACTAATAGTACATAACTCAAAGGTACTAAATCAACTATCTTTTTAATGAGATATTGCACATCGATCTTTGGAAAGAGACAATCTGTTATGAGAGTTAACTCTTAAAGAGGTCAATAACTTTTTCCCATAACAGATAGTCTCTTTCCAAAGGTCAATGTGCAATATTGACCGCCGCGTACTCTAAGAAAGTTATGATCCGTATCGGCGGATCTTGAAACCAAAAATCCGTATTCAGATCCGTATCCGCGGATATCCATTTTTAACGATCCGGCACATCACTAGTTTCAAGCAGAAGCACTGTATAAATAAAGCAATAATTTCAGTTGCTGTCATATTATTAAGCATTAAGGAATATTTGTGTTGACGGATAACAAAGGCTCCGCATAAAACAAGTGTGTCGAGTTGTTTTAATACTGTAGCAACCGTTTCTATTGTTTGTTATGATGTGTCTGACAGGGCGTGAGAAGAAGACGCGCACCGGGCAAGACGCGGCTGGTGGAGATCGAACTGGCGAAAGGCAACAAGGGTCTTGGGTTCAGCATAGCGGGAGGAATCGGCAATCAGCACATACCCGGCGACAACGGCATCTACGTCACGAAAATCATGGACGGCGGCGCCGCTCAAGTCGACGGCCGTCTACTTGTCGGCGATAAGCTTGTAGCTGTCAGAGACGCGGTGGTGAGTTCTTGCACTTACTTATATTAACCTACTTTCTTAACACGAAATCTCTCGACTGACCACGTTTTCATTCAAGTGTCAACTGCCACGACAGCAATCAAAACAAACATTTGACAAGTCTATTAAAGCACTTGTGTCCATCTACATTGTACATCATACAATGCAGAATTATTTATGCATTCCTCAAGAGTTGAAAAAAATTGGTTGTCTGTAAAGTCGGTTTACGGACGATAGTTTTACGTGATAACGTCATAAAGAAACATTGATGAAAAATTGCAAGTGCACGCTCAGGCGGAACGTGACACTTTTCGGAACGTTACACTTTTTCGTGCATGCAGCCGGTGTTTCATCAATTTATAAGACGTTATCACGTCAAAAAAATAATTGTCTTAATTGTCAAATAATGATTCGTCAATAGTTCTTTAAAGGTACTTCACATGGCTATTTGTGTTCGCTATTAGGTGTTTGTTGTATTTGGCAAAATATATGACGTTCAAGACAAACATGCAAATAGAGGCAAATACGACCATCCACACATGGCAGTCAAATAGCAAACACACAAAAATTTGGCAGCAGAACGCAAGGTTCAAAATTCCAGGAATTTTAGCACTGTTTCATTGTCCCAATTCATTTTCAATAGTAATTGTTCCAGTTCTCGCTCACAGCACAGACACAAAAATACTGCACGTCCGTACAGGTTCACGGCGCGTGCGCTTCTGAATATGGCCATTGTGTGGACGGTTTATTTGCGTATTTGCCTATTTGACTCCTTTGATGTGCCTCGAAAAACCGACAAGCGCACGGTAACGCGTATTTGGTATTGGCTTTATTTGTCAAATAGGCAAATAGACTGTCCACACTTGGTAATTGTTTGCCAAATACACAAATACAAATAGCCATGTGAAGTGCCGGCATAATAGTAGTATAGTTGCATAATGAGTTATATTACGACCAGTAGTAGTAACTTTATGTGAAAACGAGTTTGCGGTGCTCTTGTTCTCTTTTATAAATTTTTGATGCCCCTTCAGTTTGTTGTCCCAGACGTGATTAAAGAGCATTTGTTATAATTTATTCCGGCACGTAAAATATAAGTAATTTTTGTTATGTCAATTTCGATGAATAGAATGTTTTCTTCTTATTTAACCACTGCTTACTAAATATATAGACACACCGTCATGAGACTCTGTATTATTATATACGTCGTCTCTCCCACCCCCTCTCTCTTTCTCTCTCTGTATGTGTGCTGTTCCCTATTGTATTCTCATCTGCAGATTTTCATGATACATATTTCATGTCGTCTTCGACAATAGAATATTTTCCCGTTACAGTTAAAGGAAAAACTCTCTTTCTATTCATCATCTTGTCCTGTTACTACAATGTTACCTTCATAGAAATCGTTCATCTCTATTTTCGTTGTCATTTTAAAGGCTTCATGCACACCTGCACGCCGAGACCAATAAATTGAAACTATCACATTTTTGCTGTCATTTACCACTGTTCATGTCATAGAGGTAGATATATATATATATATATGGAATGATAAAGTGTTTGTGAGAAAACCCATGCTATTTCTCGATAATAATAAAACAACTTTTTTTTCAATGAAGACTGGTGTATCTAGGCTAGTACCAAATCATATTTTCAATTTGTTATTATTTTCAATAATAAATTGAAATTTGAATAGATGCTTCAACTTTAACCAGTTCTCAGGTTAGAACCTGGAATATGGTGGTTGTAATAGGCGGGGACCGTAGACACTGTATAAACTAGTGTTGAACATAATCGATATATTTCAATAATCGAATGAATCGAAATAATTAGTTTTTATAATCGAATGATCATTCGAATTATCGATTATGAATGATGCGCAAACTTGGCAATTATTAATTTCGTTTTATTTACTTTTACAGTATAAGCGAATGATCATTCAAAATATCGATTATGAATTATGTTCTAACTTTGCAATTTCGATTTGTTAATATTACTTAACACAATATTAATAATGGAATCACTGGTATGATCGAATAGAAATAGAAATATATTTGTTATGCCCTAGATGGATACATCGTCAATTTACATACCTAATGAGTTAAACATTAAAATTGAAATTTAAAAAATCCTTAATGTCAAAAAAAAAATTTTTTAGGAATTTGATTTAAGTTTGAACTTAAACTCTTTACACCACACTGAATTTCAGTGAAGCTATTTGGTAGTTTATTAAATAAAACACTGCCAGCAAAGACTTCCCATCCCAGATGCAGAAACCGAATGATATATCGATATATCACATTAATATCGACAGTGGACATAGCAATAGTACTGTGTCGGGATTTAATATTCATTTCATATTTCATAATCGATTCAAGCGAATGATATCTCGGTTGCCATAATCGAAATGTTTCGATTATATCATTCATAATCGCCCAACACTAGTATAAATCGCTCGTTACAAGCTCGACTGTTCTCAAATCCACTCAAACATGAGCCATTTGTTAATCACTGTGCCAGTTTTATTACCGATTAATTGTTCAGTATTTTATGGTATCCTTCTTTTTTTCTTGTAAATAAAAATAAAAAAATCGGCTCGATGAAGTCTGACATGCAAGTCGATACATCGAGACTTGTTTTCGATATTGCTCTTTTCAATACAGCGAAAAGTGGGTAATTTGATGATTAAATGAACTGGATGATTAATTCGTCATCAAAAATATAACTTAAGTAAGTTTTCCTAATGGCAAATCGCGATCAATTGCCTTTGTGTTGTGTTATGCTTTCATTTAAACATGCGTGCTCGTAAATGACATACATATTATGCATGTATGTATGAAATCTCTTTTGTACTAAAATCCAATTATATTCTAAAAATAACTTCATTTTCCTTATCTTTTTGACGTTTTTAACTTCATTTCCCCTTTTATCTTTTCAACATGTTTTTTATAAAAGAAAATGCAGAGAGGTAATATTTGTATTATTAATTTATTCTACCGATATATAAATTTTAAATAGGAATGAAATAGTAAAAGCTATGCATGTCTGTGACACACGCAATCTAAAGTTGAAATGTTTTTAAACTCAGTAAAATTAATTTCACTTTTTACTTTTTCTAAAGTCTTTTTAATTAATTTTTAATGTAAATCTTCGCCTAGGTGGAAAGATCAACGGAAGTTGAATCGTGCTCTTTATATACCTATTTTAGTACAGTGAGCATTTTGACGTGATAACGTTTTATAAATTGATGAATCACGTCAATATAAAAAGATGAAACACCGGCTGCATGCACGAAAAAGTGTAACGTTCCTAACGTTCCGCCTAACCCTGTGCGTGATTATTAAATATGTTATTCGAGCGGAATACGTTATCACGTAAAACTATCGTCCGTAAACCGACTTTACAGACAACCAATTTTTTTAATTATCTTTTATCTTGCCAATTAAAAAAAATCTGTCAAGCAATCATTGTTTTACAAATATCATACCCTAACCTAGAAAAGCGTCTGCATATTGTTTTGTATCTTCAAAACTACACGTAAAAGTTTTTTTTACGGTATTTAAAAACAAAGAGTAAAACTTCGATGAATCCCATTTACATTATTATTTAATTAAAATTGAAATAAAAACGTACCACCGCATTTGTAAGCGATGTTAGCTAATAGGGGTGTGAAAATTGCAACACTGTACATAAATATTAATCAGTGTTTTCAGCGTATTTAGTTGCTAATAATTCGGATGGGGGAATCAGAGCAGCTCTTCAAAGCAATTGAGTGATTTGCGTTTGCCAGTTATTACATTGCATTGCTTGTGTTTGACTGATTTAATTAATGCATAAACATCCGGATGTGCGGGAAGTATTTCGAGTGATTCTAGTCCTGCTTCAACTTTTGCAACTATGCAATATGCATTTATGGACTAAGAGCTGGCTACGGAGAAAATGGGTGACTCGGTGCAGAGCTGAAAATTTGCAGAATAATAGGAGATAGTACAAGTAAGTAGGGAAAAAATTGCCAGAAGGCTAGGCGGAAGATAAAGAGCAGCCAGAAGGCGCTAATGTTGCGAAAAATTAGTGCACTTCTGGCAATTTCTATACTTATTCTGTAATTCAAAACTAGATTATATATTATACATTATATAGTTATAAGGGCATACTGAAAATTCAAACATAATATAATAATTACATTCGACAAATATCCAAAATTATTAATGACTTTTTGATAGAAATAAAATTAAATAAATTAATAAAATTACGTTGTTATAACAACGTAATTTTGTTAATGAAAATATATGACGATTAATTTTATTTCTATCAAAATGTCATTAATAATTTTGAATATTTGTCGAATGTAATTATTATAATATCATGTTTGAATTTTCAGTATGCCCTTATAACTATATAATATATAATCTAGTTTTGAATTACAGAATAAGTATATAAATTGCCAGAAGTGCACTAATTTTTCGCAACATTAGCGCCTTCTGGCTGCTCTTTATCTTCCGCCTAGCCTTCTGGCAATTTTTTCCCTACTTACTTGTACTATCTCCTATTATTCTGCAAATTTTCAGCTCTGCACCGAGTCACCCATTTTCTCCGTAGCCAGCTCTCCGTCTATTACGCTCTGAATTAAATTGCAGCAATATAAATTTATCCAAGTAGGCTTCCGCGGCTGGCATTGTTCCAAATGTACTTGGTGTCCAAGGTTACAGGCCGTGGTACAATAATATTCTACCTGACATGTCGTCTGCAACTGCGTGAAACCAACTTTGAAAAACGTTAAGTAGAAATACCATTAGGTCACGATCTATACAAGCCCGGAAACCAGAAAGATTTGAAATATCAAATTTATATCAGTTGTTCAGTTTGATTAAAGACCGCGCACACTTCATTAACCTGCACGACCAGCACAGCGCGGAGCAAAAAAGTCTGTTCGTGAAGGTATGTTATTTAACGGAGTAGCGCAGATAAGACCAGCACCTGCAACCAGCGACGACCGTCAGTTAGTTACCTGCAACTTCTGTCTAGCCGTGCTGGACCGATCTGGTGTGCTAGTGGATGTGTCGTTTAATAAAACTACTTGGGAAAAAATGTCAGAAACTTCGTAATTCATAATACTCGAAAATAGAGCTGTAACAAACTGTATGTATTCGTTACTGAGTAACGGGTACATCGTGTGACTCGAAGTAACGAATCGTTACTTACAAATTCATTTCGTTACTCGCATTTGTCGTATCCATGTTAGTTCAATTCGTTTGATGCGGTTATACGTTATACGAACGTATGCGACGCGCCTCGATGCGATGGTACATGCTTGATGCTGTTAGTACACGACTGTATGAAAAGTAACGAGTAACGTAACGATACGAAAGTAACGGGTACTGGTTTTTTAAGTAACGAATACATACGGGCACACAATTGCTCGTTACTTTTACAGCTCTTGTCGAAAACATGTTTTCTGGTAGGATTTTAACAGGACAGGCAACAAAAAACTTTAATAACCCAACGATTTTCTACTGTTCCTCCTTGACAGTATAAATTTTAATGAATAGAACAAAGTACTATATTTTTCGCTACCTATCCTCATTAATTAGGCAGGCGTCTTGGTTTTATTGTAAACTTTAGAAAAATATTTTTAAACTTGAATACATGTCTGCCGGCATTAAGTTTTTTTCTTTAATGTTACTGGAACATTTTTCTTGGATTCGTTACTATTATCGTTACTGTCGATAATATTTATCGACATCACGCTAACGGCTAAAGTATTATGGAGCTTATTGCAATACATTTAATATTTATAATAATAATATAAATAATAACAAATATTTGAATTGCAAGGAAAGACTGGATTGTCGATAATTGTGCGAACTTCAACGATAATATAGCCGTTTATATTCATTTAGTTTTCAGTCCATTCATCTTCCTATCAGAGCTGTTTGTATTTCATTGTAGGTACGCCACATATATATCGTGGTCTATCCATCTAAAACACTTCTGCTTTTGCCAGAAGGGATTGACCAAGAGAAATGAATTCTTTGCTTCTTTCATTGCAGCTTCTTTCTTTGTTTAGCTCGGAAAAGTTTTTCTCTATTGTGCACCTATTTTTCTCATTTACAGTTTTCATTCATACGTTTTAAAAAGCAACTGTACAGAAATAAATTTCAAAAAACGAAATATTTATACGAAATGAAATACATAATTTGTTCTTTTGAACTGAAAACTTCAATATTTTACAAGCTACAAAAAGCTGATTTTTTTCTTGTTCAGAAATTATACGCGAAAGGAAAATAGTTTTCGTTATTATTTTTGTGTAAATGTGTCTAAAAGAATTTAATTTTGGTAGCTTAGTGGTCACTTTTTACATCAAAAAAGAAATGCATTATTTATTTTGAAAATGTTCCGTCCTTTTGCCAAAATATGAAGGGAAAACAAATAAAATTTAAATTAATCCACGACTGGCACAGCTATCCTTTTCGCAAAATTTTAATTGCATGTATTTTTCCGTCAGCTAGCTTGGTTAAAAAATGTTTATCATTTGTAAGATTCAGAAAAAAATTAACGGTGCGACGCGGCGTTAAAATATGCTAGTATCGACGTTTTGAAGCTTTTGACGTGATAACGTCTTATAAATTGATGAATCACCAATCTTATAAATTGATAAAACACCGGCTGCATGTTCGAAAAAGTGTAACGCGTAACGTTCCTAACGCGTAACGTTCCGCCTGACCCTGTGCGTGCTTTTTGCTAATTTCTCGCTCAATTTAAATCAGATCGGTTTGAAACCAGTCTTAAACGAAAGAGGAGAACATTTTACATAGATTTCGTATAACAGAATTTGCCTAAACAGTTTTTTTATACAAATTTATATAGAAAAATAGCTGTATAAATGCAACATGAAAACGGCTGAATTTCTAATGTTTAATTCAATTTTTTGACATTAGTATTCTGTGAAATGCAAAGCCTTCTAAGTTAACTATTGGAATAACTAATTATTATTAGAACATAATACTTTGTAAGTTGCAAACGTCACTTTTGACATTTCTTATCATTCCGACACCAAGGATAAGCGGATTGAAACCAAATTTTGGGAGGTTTAGGTTATGTATTACGGAATACGTTATCACGTAAAACTATCGTCCGTAAACCGACTTTACAGACAACCAATTTTTTTTTATATAAACAACTGTCTGTTTTGGCTGCGACACTCAGGAAATGAAGAGAAAACGCAAGCAGCCGTCTCGACGCGACGCTGGGAAAACTCGTGACCGCGTTTTATCTGTAGATGATATAATGTCAATATATACCGGACATGTACACATTCGATTCAATTCTACATGGTTCCCTGACGCAGTTTCCTAAATAGTGAATACGAGCTGTGCATTGTCTGAATTAGATTTTGTTCATAAATGAGTAAAATATGTAACTGAATGAACCTTTTCCATGAGAGCAGTACCTCCGAATATCCACAAGAGGCAGCACTTGTGATAGGAATAAACGTTATTTATTTCGTACTAGCGACAAGCTGCGAAGATCTGATCATCATGAATCTTTAGAACACCACAGGTCTAGTGGACTCTTAACATAAATGGCGAAGAGTTCATTAGCAAAAAGAAGCGAGTGTGCTTTAGACCACACGACTGAAGTAAAACTTCTTCCTGCCATAATTATTTTAAATATATTTATTAAGAATAATGCGTAAATACCTCAAATTTGCTCATCTTAAATTCATAAACGAACAATAATATGCAGTCGGTTCGTCTCAAAGCAGGGCTGCCAGATTTCTCTCCTCAGAAATCCGTCGGTAAGGCGAAAAGTGGTGGGGGAAGTGGTCTGAAAAATCCGTTTCCATCCGTTCGCCCGGTTCACCCATTAATGCAATGAGTGTGAGGGAGATAGAGAGTAAAGTGAAGTATGCGGTACCATAAACGACACATCGACGTGTTTCCACCTTCATTATGGCTTTATTATTAACATTATTAAATGAATTTCGTATAAGACGTTGAATTTACTTTTACTTACAAACAGACTTTAAATTGAATAGAAATGATTCATTTTTTCACATCCAATGAATCGATTATTTCGTAGATTTTTCACATTTTTATGAAATAAGAATATTATATTGACTGTTAGAATGTTGCGATAGTAACAATCGCGGCAGTACAATCAGTTAAATCCTCAATGTGTTCCGTAAATCCGTGTAACTCGAAACACTTGACTCCAGTTGTGTGAAAAAAACGCATCAGACAAAGATAGCGAGTCGATATTCATCGATATAGGTGTGTGTTTCGCGAACACATTGTTTCATACACTCTCTTATCTTTTTCTACCCAAATAGAGAGAGGAGTAGGACAGAGGTAGTGAAATAAACGTGCTCAGATATGCTCGAATGTGCTAAAAATACCCGAATGTCCCCAAATTATCGATTATCGAGTGAAGTTTGAATTTATATGTAGTAAAAAAGGTAAAAAATTCGGAAAAGTTAGAAAATCCGTTAAATCCGTTCAGATCATGAAATCCGTTCCATTATCCGTTCAAATTTATTTCTACTCGAAAAATCCGTTTTGATTAATTAATAGGCAAAATATGTGTATATATTTATTAGCATAATTTATAATACATTTAAAAGGATTTATTAACTAACGTACATTATTTCCCGTTACAAAATGCAGCAAAATTCGATGAAATGTATTTTTGATACAAAAAACAGTTGTTTTCATTTTAAACGTCAAATAGTTGTATTAATGCTCCGACTTTGTCGCACTCACTAACTTATATCTCCCTCTCAACTTATTGCTCCGTCTTTGTCGCACTCACTAACTTATATCTCCCTCTCAACTATTGCTGCGTCTTTGTCGCACTCACTAACTTATATCTCCCTCTCAACTCGCGATGATGCACTTCCGTAAACGATTTCGTCAGGCATCGCAATGATGCACTTCCGTTAACAATTCGACAGGCATTTACCAGCTTACTCCCAAGTCAAGCGTGCCTAAAGAAGTTTTACTTCAAAAATAATTATTTCTTGTGTTTATTTTTTTCCGGGTTTCATACCAAAGTAGTTACAAACATTTATTGGAAGGACCCACCGATTGTAAATTTTGAAATGATTATTTTCTTTTCTATTTCAAACATTTACCAAATGCCTAGATCGAAGCACCGGCAACGACCTCATACTATAGTATTTAAGCCAACCGTCGACGTCCTTCGTACCGCAGTCTGCTGACGCCGCCCCCGTGATTTATTTCACGAATGTTCAACATGCAGGTACACAGACGTCTGCAGCATCTTGATAGTTAACACGATGTCTTATGCTTCCACTATTTTTACACCAAGTGCATCATAAACGGAAATCACCCATATTAACTACTAGCGGTCCCGCCCGGTTTCACCCGGGTGCAAAAGAACGAATGGGGAAGGAAGGGACATGAGTACACACATTCAACTTAGTTTACCGAGATAAATGTTGTGTCCAAACTACATAATGATGAATTACCGTTCAAAAGTTTTTGTCGATAAAGAGCAGTATTTAAACTTTTTTTAACTAATATATTTTTTTAAATGAATTAAATAAAATTAAAATAAATTTAAATGTAAGCCTTAGAAGAAAGCAATGTAAAAAATAAAAAAAAATAATAAAAATATATTCACCCAACGTGGGGCTCGAACCCACGACCCTGATATTGACAGTCGCATGCGCTACCGATTGATCTACCTGAGGTTGTGTTTTTTCATCACTAATATGAGTATATCTAGTTAGTGCATTTCACATGAATAGAAGCTTATTTTTGAGATACTTTTTGCAACATTTTTCATTAAAGCTCCGCTCCTAATGGTCGTAGCGTAATAGCCTATAGCCTTCCTCGGTAAATGGGCTATCCAACAAACAAAATTTTATTCAATTTGAATCAGTAGTTCCTGAGATTAGCGCGTTCAAACAAACAAACAAACTCTTCAGCTTTATATATTAGTATAGATTATTTAACAACCATCAATTAATTATTCATGTAATAAAAACAATAAGCAAACGCCTATTTTTCGACACTATTACTATCTTGTTTCTCGTTCAATTTTTTTTTTTTTTTGTTTTTAGTAAATAGAAAAAAAAATGAGTGTAACTATGCAGTATTAATACAGTTGCTAGTAATTTTGGATTAGCAATGTGTACATCCAATACTGGTTTCAAGTCTACAAATTTTTGTACATGTATTGTCATTTTTTTTCCCGTCCCGCTACATTTTTATTTTACAGTGTAAACGAAAGCTAAAAACCGTAATAACAAAAAAAAAATGTTTTTACATTAAAAAAAGTGTTTACAAAACTTGCGTGGTGTAAAGGTTTCCATTTGTTTTCTACATTTGTATGGTCATAAGGCAAAGTGGTGTACGACATATTTTCGTTAAAATAAGATTAATGACCTTAATCATCCACTTCATGTGAATCAAATTTTTTTTTACCGCACTGGCATCACAAATGAGAAAGAACTTGGACGAATCGATTAAAAATTCGCCAACATACATTTTAAAGCTTATAAATAAATTAGAATTGTTTGTGTAAGGCATCGATAGTACCGTAGATATCTTTTCATAGCAGAGAAAAACGGACAATAGTGACTCAAAAAAAAAATGATAATAATGAATTTATATTAATAAAGCGAACATTGAATTATATGTTATCACCTGAGATAACATATTATAGTGTATTTATAGCGCAATGACAAAAATTTTCGACCAGTTGTTACATTGTGTGAGACGAGGGCTTGCGAGTTCAACAGCCACACGAGTCAAAATAGCAGCGTCCGTATAGCTATGTGTTACTTTATCGCCCGGCTCGTCACCGGCCTGAATAGGCCATTTTTCAGGGCAAAAAAATTGGTTGTCTGTAAAGTCGGTTTACGGACGATAGTTTTACGTGATAACGTATTCCGCTCGAATATCATATTTAATAATCACGCACAGGGTCAGGCCGGAACGTTAGGAACGTTACACTTTTTCGTGCATGCAGCCGGTGTTTCATCTTTTTATATTGACGTGATTCATCAATTTATAAGACGTTATCACGTCAAAAAAAATAGGGCTGCGAAGTTTAACATTTTATTAGGCTAAACAAAATATGTGATCGTAAAATATAAACTTTGTCAAAAAATCGACATAAATGATTTTACCTTTTGCCTACGGAGTTTATACTGGCTGACTTTCAGCGTTCATCTGCTTGCTTCATACAACTTTCATGATTTTTCACGACAGACAACCATATTTCACACCGCATTACCGCTTCTCAGCTGACTTGATATCAACTTAGCTCTTGGAGCTACCGTTAAGGTTTCATTCACAAAAACGGTAGTCATACTAATATTATAAATGAAAAAGTAACTGTCTGGCTTTCTGTTATGGACCAAATCGCTGGGCCGATTGTGATTAAATCTGAAATGGAGATAGTTTGAAGGCACTTTTTTTTTCAAAATGCAACCCGGCTATGGAGATGAAGAGGGGAGTGTGATATTGTATGCAGTTGCGCTTACACGGCCAAACTGCTGGGCCAATTGGGATTAAATTTAATATGGAGATAGTTTAAACTCTGGGGAAGGACATAAACAACTTTTTTGTTAAATTAACCCCTAAGGGGTTCAATGCCTTCTCTTAATTTAAGGGTACTTTTAATCCGAAATCTTGATGCGCCTAAATTGTGTAATGGTACATGTTTAAAACTTTCTCATCTGGATCGAAATATTGTTAGGGCTATTATAAATTAGTAGCAAATGTAAATCAGACAGTGTTTTAATGCCACGCATACCAATTATACCAACGGATTTGCCTTTTCAAATTAAAAGAGGACAATCTTTCGGAATAACTATAAACAAAGATCAGGGGCAAACACTTACGGCAACTGGCATTCATTTAGAAGAATTGCTTGCTTATGTGAATCGAACTCACAAAATCTTTGTTTTTGTACAAGAAGATAAAATAAAAAAAAAACCCTTTGCACTCCGGGAGTGCCGGCAGAAGTGAAAACTTGAATATTAACGTCTTACGAAATTTCGATCAAAATGGTTTGTATCATAGATTGCATCTTTATGTACGATATTTCAACGCTAGATGTCTAACGTTGTATAAATAAAACTTTTCGTCTTACGCATTTTCGATCAGGACACGTGACCCTGACGCGAGTTTAACATTTTTTACCCATTACAAAAAAAGTGTACAACGCCGCTAAAAAAGTTTTCACTTCAAAAACATTGTTTATAGGGCCGTCTTAAATTTGAGTGTTGCTTGAATTTTTTAGTCAATTACATATATCAATTTTACACACTGATTCCGCGCGGGCGAAATCGCGGAATAAAGCTGGTAATAGAACCGTTCTTCTCGAATCGAAACTCACATTTTTTTGTATCGTTAAACGTATAACGTTTTTTGTACAAGACGTGCTAACGTTGCGTACGCCTTGGTTGTGAACGATGCAGAAAACAGGTCGGAGGTGACCTTTGCAGAGCGTATTGAATTTCAAATGAATCAACAGATGCGGAAAGTGATATCTGTAGGGCTCATTCTTTACGGCGTTACACGCGTTCGTATCCAGTCAGTGTCAAACCGTAAACTTCGACGTTTCTCTGTCAGAGATGCAGTGTGACGAGCGATTTGCCAACTTAAAAATCGTAACTTGTCAACTTTTCACCTATAGTCAAATTATAACGCTTTAGGTTCCACTCATATACTTTTATTCTATACCGAGCATAGGAATAAAATCGTATTCGAACCATTAGGGTGCAAACATATACTTCTGTCTTTTTTTACGCCGTAAGCACTGGCGTATCCAGGAGGGCAAAACAAGCACGGTGAACCCAACTTAAAAATGTCTAATTTGCCCTTTCCTGGGCCAAAAGCTGGGTACGCCCATGTTAACGTCATAGAAAAAGACAAAGTTTTTGAAACAGAGATACTTTATTCAGATTGAATGCAAGTACATCAACTAATCCTATCATCGGAGAAATCAGGGAATTACATCGAAGAAAGAGACGCAGATATATTTTCGATAAGCTATGCTGCGTACACTCACCGCACATTGAGCAATGATTCATATAATTTATTATTAAATATATGGTTCCACTACTTCCATATTTTTAGGTTAAGTTAAAAGTGTCCCGCACAAACCTTACGGGATTTGGTTCTCGGTTAAATTGATCGAAAATTTTTATTTTATAGTTTGAAGGTCACTAAGAAAAAGTGTCCATGGGCGCATAGCCTAAAAACCAATTGATTTTTAGCTGCAGATATGTTTAGCGAGATTTTAGATAGAGGGATATCCATTGAATTCACAACCTTAAAAAATCGTAAGCTCTAGAAATATATTTTCGAGTGCTCTGAATCCGAATATGACATTATTATTTTATACAGGCTTACACCTTCCAACATTATCTAGTTTTCAACTATTTTTCTATTTCTAAACATGGAACATGTTTGTGAATTCAATGGATATCATTATATCTAAAATCTTGCAAAAAATTTATTGGTTTTTTGCTACGCGCCCATTGACACTGTTTCTTAGTGACCTTTAAACTATAAAATAAAACGATTTTCGATCAATTTAACCGAGACCCAAATCCCATAAGATTTGTGCAAGGTCCTTTATGACTTTGTAGAAAATAATAGAAGATTAACATGACTTAGTCAAATGAATAATGAATTTTATTATAATAGAAGAAAAAACGGCGAAACCTCGAACTTCTATTATAATAAAAAAAATAAAATTTTGTAATTCATGTTAATCTTCTATTATTTTCTACAAAGTAATAAATTTTATTCTTAAATACTAGACGAATGAGACTTGAATAAAATCGATCATATTATTTATTTATTTATTTATTTATTGTAATCACTCGGCACTTATTTCCGTGACGTCTTGGCTTAAATTTACCATTCCAAGTGCAGTACAGCTAAAAGTTGCCATATAATTATGATGTGTTGGCAACTGTTTGAAGGCTTGACTGAAAAATTATTCGCTGAAAAGTTGAATCTCGAACAATCGACGCAACACTGTAGAATGCTTTCAGGAGATTAAACATGGCAATAATATCTGAATGTAATAACAGTTTCCCACTTTAAAGAAATTTATGTAAAAAGTTCTTCAAATTAGGTACAGAGTGGTAATGGCAATGGCAATTATCTCATGTCATTTGACTCTGGAATGGCTGACATTAAATTGCCAATAAAAGTTATGTACCACTATCTTTTATTATAATACTGACTACTGTATATTAGTAACTCTACTAGCATGTGACTAATGTTGTGCAAATTATTCTACATCGTTGTATGTTGAAAAAAATACTCCATCTTTTTCAACAGCTTTAAGATATCAAAAAAAATTGGTTGTCTGTAAAGTCGGTTTACGGACGATAGTTTTACGTGATAACGTATTCCGTAATACATAACCTAAATTTATATAATAATTATAATAATTCGAATCTATGATATTGCATCTTTCGCTTCAAATTTAGGTTAATTTTATTTATTTAAATTACTCACCACCTATAATATAATTGTTTTTTTTAACTTTCTTTCTTTCGTATTTATTTTAAGTCTCAAAGATTAGCTGTCATAATATTTCGAAAACAATTGTTTCACTGTTTATATAAAATTCCAAAACCTACTTACAATATTTAAGTATTTTCATACGTCAAAAAATTGATTTTTATAATGATAAAATTTGTATGAAAACGATTTTTTCGAGAGATGAGACCTAGCTAAAACGATTTTTTGCCCCCCAAAATCCCTTTTCAGTAAATTTCATCCAAATCGTTAGGGCCGTTTTCGAGAAAAGCACGCACAGGGTCAGGCGGAACGTTACGAACGTTAGGAACGTTACACTTTTTCGTGCATGCAGCCGGTGTTTTATCAATTTATAAGATTGGTGATTCATCAATTTATAAGACGTTATCACGTCAAAAAAAAACAGTTGTGTGGTTTTAAGAAACCACGACGCAAGTGAAACTTTTATTGAATTGTAGGCGTTGGATTGTAGACACTTATCCATCAGGATTAATTATAAACAACAATATTCACATGAATACTCGAATAAAAACATGTAAACACTGTACAGCACTTGCCCGCATGACAGACTGACTATGTGTTATACATACTACACGGTCAGCTGATGCTAACCATGGGCGCCGCCATATTGGCCTTGGCTGCTCTACCGAGCGCCTACTCCGAACGCCTTTCACTTTACCCCTACTCCGCGGCCGCCTGTAATCCGACATGCAACAGACGGCCAGAAAAATTCGGGGCGATAGAATAAAAGTTACACTTTAAAAATGTATTTTTGCACGAACCCTCCGCTTTTCATGACCAACCGACAAACTATTGCAATTTTAGAACTCATTGTTTAACTCAAATCAATCTAAAAATTGTTATGTTTTATAGAACATAATCTCTATTGTTCTAAAAGCTACAATTCGATTGATTTTCTTGTGAAAGTAATCCTATGAGCGAAACTCAACAGTTGCTATAAATGCTAAGTATCGATGAAAACTTTTGATTACTGATAAACAATATAATGTTTGTTTCTGTTGCAGAAAGGCGATATTAATCTTGAAAACGTGACACACGAAGATGCCGTAGCGACGCTGAAAGCGACACAGGAGCGCGTCGTCCTGCTTGTCGCCAAGCCCGAGAGTGCCTTCGCATCGATTCCGCCGTCTAGCGTTTCGAATTCGCCCCAACCACGTAAGTTTACAATCTAAAAACATCATATATATTAATACACTAAGGTTAAAGATGTTTGCCTCCCTTTTTAGAAAAAACCTCACAATTTCTCCACATAAATTATATATCATTTTACAGATAATTGCTTGCTCTACTGACATCGACAACTAAAAAATTTATTATTGCTTTTGTTTTTGTAAATTAATTAAAATACAGCAACGCTGAACAACGTCTGCCATCTTTAATTTTGAAACAACGTCAACACTTCGATCTGTCATCTGACCTTCATATTGTAATACAACAGACACAATACTGCACACTGCCATCTGACGGCTTTAATTTTGAAACAGCGAGCAACGCTGAACAACGTCAGAGCAATGCTGCATGCTGCCATCTGACGGCTTAGCTCAACGCTTTTGCTACGTCTTGCACCTCTATATGACAATTTTAGTAAAATATTTCTTCGATCTGTCATCTGAGCTTCATATTGTAATACGACAAAAAGAAGAACGTTATAAGCAGTGTGCAAAATTAGAAACGAATTGAATACCTGCAATCATATTTAAAAAATAATTTTGTAAAGTGATAATTATTATACTTATTTAGTGCGAATAATTCGCACAGGTCACTCTATATAGTGTTAATATATAGAAAACCCGTCTATTTTGATTTCGAATCACTCGACACTGTCTTTTCAGCAATAAATGTTATTCTGTCTGGATCCGAGCATACATCAAGTATATATTTATTGGATATATTTTAAGAAATACAGTTTTGAAATCGCCTGGCAAATATTTAGATCCGACTAAATAATCTGGCGTCTTTATTTTTCATTTTATAAAATACTAAATTTCAAAATGCTTCAAGGACTTTTTTTGCAAATAAAATTTCGCAAAGTTAAAAATTCAAAGCTTATCAGCTTTCAGCCAGGTCTTCGATTTTGTATTCAGAAATTACGAAAAAAGTGTTACACAAGTACGATTCCTGAAATATCTGCCCAAAAAGTAGCTATTTTATAATAGGTCGTGCAAAAACTATTTTTATCACTTCATAAAAAAATCATTTTTGCATCTTTCTGGAAATCAATTGTGTAAAAAATTATTTATTGAACTTGTACAACCCTGCGTGATGTTAGACTTAGAAGAGATGCCTTTTGGTATCTCCTGTTATATGTCTACTTATTAAACTTGCCTATCAACACGATTCGTAATTTTGTCAAGTCTAACTTTCTTTTTTGGGAAGTTATTCTCTAGTTATTTACAGTTTTTCTTGCTTTTATACGTCATCTTCTACGATCTTTTATTACTTTGTTCTTCCGGGCGATGTCATTATAATCTCATATAACTATACGGATTTAGTTCAACGTTTTTATTCACATTGTTATCGAACAGAACCGGATTTTCAAAAAGAAGCCACGAGATTGACCGTTTTAAATTCGCGGAATGGTTCTACTTTTGTTTAATCTATTAAACTATTAATTATTAGATAGATTGTAAATTAAAGACACGTGTTATTATCTTAGTACTTTTTGTTGATAAAAGACAATTCAAAATAATCATTACATAGTTTTTTGTGAATTTTTGAATTATTCCATTCAGAGAAGAAAAGAAAAGTCACACGGAAGTCCGAAGGGTCAACTGAAATAACATGGATAATAATTAATGACATTAATTACGCGAGGTATTTTTTCTAAAATTTGGATCCCCCTCGTCCTTGATGAGATTTGGTAAGATGCGGTGGGAACCCCTTTCCCTCTCTGGTGACATTTACCCCATAATTTTTAAATAAATAAATGTATTTGATACATTTACGTATTGCTTCTAAATATCTAAGTTCTAAGAGTTAATACTGATGTCTTCTCGAAAAAAAATTTTGATTAAAAAATGTTTGAGATTTTTGGGTAACGCGTATTTATTTTTATGTTTTTTTACGGGCTTGTCACCGGGAACACCACAGCCTCTTGGGCTTATTTTTTATAAGTTTGTATGTAAGTAGGAACCTCTTTATACAGGGTGTCCCACGACATGACTGCCATAGCCTGGGACTGTGTTGCTGCGGTGATTTCAAGTCAAAAATGTCTAATGAACATATACCCGGAACGCTATCCTAACTGAGCTTGAAGCATTTTTAATTTTAGATAAATAGTACTAGTAGGAATTCCCTACTAATTTAAAAACCATTTAAAAAGAAATCGCTTTATTGAATTAGTTGCTCAAAATGTCCACCCAGTTGCTGTATACATAGTCTATATCTTCTTAGAATTGAAGTGGTAGCTCTGCGAAGAGTCTCAGGATCAGCACGAATAAATACTAAAGGTGATTCACATCCACCTGGTCTTTTTAATAATAACTAAACCAACAGCCGAACCTTATTACCTGCATTAGTGGGCTTACTTATTTAAAATTTCAAATGCTTCCAGCTCAGTTAGGATAGCGTTCCGGGTATATGTTCATTAGACATTTTTGACTTGAAGTCACCTCAGCAACACAGTCCCAGGCTATGGCAGTCATGTCGTGGGACACCTTGTATAAGAACGAGCCATTACTCACTAAAGAGTAATTTGAAATTGAAGTCTCATTTAAAAAAAATCTATAAAATAAACTGGAATGATTACTGCGTAAATATTATACAAAAAATTGCAAGAGCCCACTGAACTGACTGTCGCCGAACTACAAAACTTTCTTCACTACTATTAAACTAAAAATTGAACTCTTCTTGAACACTCCGTATTACATGCACATCAGTGTACATAAATAGTTTTCATTTTTAAAGAACAATGTTCTCAAGTGCCTCAAGCTACTAAAAATTGACTCTTATTAATAATGACTTTATACTTAATACTTAAACTTTTTTTCTTCTTTGTATAGCATACTTTCTTCTATTAAAAGTTTTTTTTCACGACTCCGTGATGCACGATATTTTGCGAACTATAATATTTTGCTTGCGTTAGTGTTATGTTTCTGCTTTGTAATATAAAAGTTTTTCATTGAATTTTTTTTTTTAATTTTATCAGTTCCGAAATACGCAATATTATTGGCCGTTGTCCTAGTTTAACGAGTGAAAATTTCCTGTACGCAATTACTGAAAAAATAAAATAAATTTTAATATTTTCGGTGTCAATTTTTTCAGTTAAAAATACGGATTAATTTAACACCAAAGGGGAGCACTCGCGAAAAAAATGATTCGAATAAAAGTTGCAAGTAATCAAGGGGGAAAGTCGACGGTGAAAACATTTTTTTTCGGTCGAGGAACTACGTTTTTTCAAGGTCAATTTCATATTTTTAAATGGGAACCTCTATTTTTCTTCGCAGATTCGTATTGACTGACTACTTTTGTCCCAAACATTTTTTTTTTTTTGGAAATGTCACTTTTGTGTTGTTCGGCAAGGAAAAATAAAAACATTAAAACATTTTTTCTCCAAACTTCTTTTTCGAAATAAAAAATCGCAAAGTTCTAAAACAATTCCATGCGCCTAGATATATTTTGATATTCGGATATTTTATTCTAAAAACTTTTTAACAAAAAAATTAAACCGCCGAAAAACTGAAAAGCAAAAAATAATAAATCTTTTTATTTAACTAAGTTCTATTTAAGTAGTTGAACGTATGTGACAATCTAGTATATCTAAGTAATTTTGAGTCGGCGTCAACAATCCTTCGCCGGAAATCTCTGAGAGTTCACGAGAGTTCTCTAATTTGATTTGGTTATTTCTTTTAGTGATCTTTGTTCATTGGTTGTTTGACGCCGACTCAAAATTACTTAGATATACTAGATTGTCACATACGTTCAACTACTTAAATAGAACTTAGTTAAATAAAAAGATTTATTATTTTTTGCTTTTCAGTTTTTCGGCGGTTTAATTTTTTTGTTAAAAAGTTTTTATTTTATAATTTTTTGTGGCTATATAATTTATAATTGTAATACACAACTCAGCATGAAAATCTGTGAGTGAACAATAAATCACCCCTATTTTCCCACCCTTAGGGTAGGAATTTTTTTTCCAAATTTATATGAGACCAACCTCGAGGTATACCCTATCCAATAAAAAAATAATTATCAAAATCGGACAACTCTGTAAAAAGTTATGTGTGGTCATACAGTACAATCAGTGAGTGAACAATCAATCATCCCCTGTTTTCCTACCCTTAGGGTTGGAATTTTTTTACCAAATTTATATGGGACCAACTTCGGGGTATACCCTTTCAAACAAAAAAATATTTATCAAAATCGGACTACTCTGTAAAAAGTTATGCGTGGTCATACAAAAAAAAAAATAAAAAAAAAAAAAAAAAAAATATACGCGTCGACTTGAGAACCTCCTCCGTTTTTGTTTTTCGTCGGTTAAAAATGAATTGGCTCTATGCTTATTAGTTAGGTATTTGTTTTTTTTTTATGTGCAGCAGGTAGGTATATATGTTAGAATTGGTAAGTTGCGCACGGCAATCTTTGACAAAGGAAATATGCTCTGATTGTAGGTTGAAAGCTTATAGAATGGAAGACTGAGTAACCGTCGACGCTCCTTAGCTTTGATGTTTTCTGACAGAATATTCGACTGATCGGCAAAGGGAAATATTAAAATTGTGTATGGATATGACGTGAAACTGTTCTAGATATGCATTTTACGGCCGCCCAAGGATATGCCTTGATTTTATTCTACAGAAAATTAGCAGAGCTGTTAATGATGAATTTGTATAATTTTAAAACGCTCTACTATATAAATAATACTTACCTTCATTTTAACATCAAACTCCGCGCCAAAGCATCTGTAGATACAGCAAATCTTCCGGCTCCTTCTCAACCACAAACATCTCATCAATATCTAAATCATTGCCAGCTGCATCTGTATACACACCATCATTATAATCAAGATCTCATCTTACAACTACAGAACTCTACCGGAATACATCATCATCCAAAATGTTTTACAACTTAACTAAATAATATAACGCATATAACCACTAGGGTTCCCAGATTGGGAAATCAAAATTTCTGGACAATATTCTAAAATATCTGGACCAAAGGATGTTAGGCTGGACAAGATAAAAATCTGCATTAATCAACCGAAACACGACATATAATTAAGTAATATGTACTTACTTAGGTATTATTGTTATAAGAAAAACGAAAATATGAACTATTGAGCTGAACAGCTGAAATTGGTACAAAATCAATGGTACCTATCAAGTCACTTTTTTGCCACATATTTAGTATTTCCCTTCGCCGCCTTTATCATTTTAGAACCTTTCTCTGTATTTAGAAAAGATTTAAGATTAGTACAGTTTTCTTCAAAGTTTAAGTGAATTATTAGCTCTGGCGGTGCATGTTTTTTATTTTTAGCTGGACATTTTGCCTAAAACCGGGACACTGGACAAAATGTAAAATTGCTGGACAATCAAGCCAAGTCCCGCCAATCTGGTAACCCTAATAGCCACGATGCTGCGCGTTTACAAATTAAAAAAAAAATTGGTTGTCTGTAAAGTCGGTTTACGGACGATAGTTTTACGTGATAACGTATTCCGTAATACATAACCTAAACCTCCCAAAATTTGGTTTCAATCCGCTTATCCTTGGTGTCGGAATGATAAGAAATGTCAAAAGTGACGTTTGCAACTGTCAAAGTATTATGTTCTAATAATAATTAGTTATTCCAATACTTAACTTAGAAGGCGTTGCATTTCACAAAATACTAATGTCAAAAAATTGAATTAAACATTAGAAATGCAGCCGTTTTCATGTTAAGACAAGACATACGTTATCTTCTAATTTCCATGTACGGCAAACAAAGACGACCGACCGCGTCGCGCCATGCATTAGACAACATTGCATTTATACAGCTATTTTTCTATATTTTGTATAAAATATTTTTCTATATAAATTTGTATAAAAAAACTGTTTAGGCAAATTCTGTTATACGAAATCTATGTAAAATGTTCTCCTCTTTCGTTTAAGACTAGTTTCAAACCGATCTGATTTAAATTGAGCGAGAAATTAGCAAAAAGCACGCACGGGGTCAGGCGGAACGTTACGCGTTACGAACGTTAGGAACGTTAGGATTTAGGAACGTTACACTTTTTCGTGCATGCAGCCGGTGTTTTATCAATTTATAAGATTGGTGATTCATCAATTTATAAGACGTTATCACGTCAAAAAAAAACGCTCTACAAACATAAATTTAAACAGTGAATATATTCGATACGTGTCGTTTTCTGTATCTAATTTTTTACCCACCTAAAATGAAATCATGTAATTTGCATTAATATCCATACGGACCCTATTTGCAGGATTGAAGCCGGCTGTGATCGGAATCAGTAACATTTTGTAAATGCATAAATACATACAATTACACACCTGTAATTAACATATCATTTCATTGTTTCAGCGTCGGAGCCACCTCATTATACGGACTCCATTCATACGTCTTCCTTAGCTCTGCATAAGTCACCGACGCCGAGGGCCGTCAGTTTAGAAGATGTCTCAAGGTCAGTACACACGTCCTTGAAATAATCTGTTTTGAAAATAGTCGTGTAATTTTTTTCTATCTCGCCAGACGTATGAACTCTAAAAAAGTGACTATCTGGTACATGATAATTTATTTTTTAAGGAGGTTGATCCGTTACAGTCCCAATCAAAAGTAAGTCGAATTCTAAATGGGAACTTTTACAAAGGTTATAAGTCGATGATACCAATAAATTATTGTCATAAAGGCATAAATATTTTTTTTTTTTAATATTAATTAATTATTTCAGTATTTTATCTGGTACATGATAATTTATTTTTTAAGGGGGTTGATCCGTTACAGTCCCAATCAAAAGTAAGTCGAATTCTAAATGGGAACTTTTACAAAGGTTATAAGTCGATGATACCAATAAATTATTGTCATAAAGGCATAAATAATTTTTTTTTTAATATTAATTAATTATTTCAGTATTTTACTTAATGGACTAACTTTTGAATTTTTTGTACAAAGTTAGGTTAGAAAAAATAAATTTATATAAATATCTGTATTTTACATATTTTTTGCAGTAAATAATTAAAAAAAGAAATTAGAAGTAATAAAAATTAAAATTAAATCCTTAAAAAGTTGAAAATTCAGTTAAAATTGTCAAGAATAAAAGTCCATAATCGAAAAGTGCTAAGGTTTAATAATTTTTTTTATTGATAAAAAGTCTCCTAATTAAATTGGAAAAAATATTAAAATATGCGTACGTCATCGATGTTTTATATAGTTAGTTTTCGGAACTGCTGATATTATTTGGTTATTTGCAAAAAATTAAAATGTACCGTTTGCATGCTAGGTTGACATATTTTCCATAAGACTTACATGTAAAAGTTTTTTTTAATTTTTAACTTTATAAATCTCTTAATGATTTTGGATTTTTTACAGAAAATTGTTTCATAAAAAAATCTATTAAAAAAACTTTATTTATTTCAGATTTTTTTCATTATCTTCGTAAAACGGCTCAACCTCCTTAATGTCTTAACCAAGCCAACAAATGGAATCATCTAGAATCTTGATCAAGGGTGAAAGACTGATTTTTCTAAAAGACCATTTATAGCGTGTGTTAGCGGGCCAGACTATAAATCAGTTTTCATATTTCAGATAATAAAAAGAGTAACTTATCTTGACCTTGAGGATCCAGACACCTGTGGTCTCTTGTTTTTGATAAGCTCATTAATTTGAGGTGTCTAAAATCCTTACTGGCCGTATAGAGATGGCTTGAGGGCCGGACGTCACTGATCTAGATTTTAGAACATTATTAAATTGAGTGACCCAATTTCTTGATGCCAGAAATTTTCCATAATGACGAATTTCACTGTATTCAAGTAATTAAAAATTGTGTTGGTTGGGTATAAAAAAATCAACTGAACAACCAGCGTCTTTTCATAAAGATGGTTTATTAGGTATCTATATTTGTCGGTTCAAATTCGATCAAGAACATAAAAAAAGGGGTGGATGTTATTAATATACCATGTATGTCAATATCCCAGTGTGTACAGTGTACCGATATATTACGAACGTTTTACGAGGCGCTGAAATACAGGTATTGAAACTAACACAGCCTGGGCGGTCTGCAAACAACAGCACCCTCATCCATACCTATGTCTGTAATATATCTGTGTACATTGAAGCTGACCAATTGCAATCTCTTCTGACGCCGCGACGTTAACAGTGGCGGGCGTTGAAAACGAACGATTCAAGTGTTAGGAGCGCGAAAAAAAAAGTACTGTAACAAAACTGCCGTGGCGGAAATTATTTATTTGCAATAATAAATGTTTAACAAACAGTAAAACACACAAACGAAAGCGCACTTCTTTAACTTAACAGAAATAATAACGTTAACAGAAACAAAACTAATAGTTCTAAATTATAAAAATAAAAGACTATGTAACAGAGTATATAGAGTCACTAAATTATGTTCAAAGAAATATTTACAACTCACAGGAACACAACACAAAGTTTATCAGCACACTTGTCTATTAACTATAAGTCATTTATTTAAAACCGGATTTATAATTGCACTCACTAGAGTTAATTTATTTCGCAGTATTATGATTTAATTTATGTCGTAATGCCAGAGCACTGTATCAACACAACTCACGAACAGCCCGAATACCGACTGACCGCTTGCCCACTCTGTTCGCCTTTTTTATAGTTTTCGTCCCCCGCTTCCATCGAGATTTCTTCTATTGTTCTCTCCAAGCGATTCTAAGAAATCGGGTCTAACTTCGCTACCTGCTTTACGCACCGAGTTTCTTTCCTTTACATGTATGTGTGTCTTCAAGGTCGGGTGTTCTTTACCTGTTTCCATTGTTGTTGGTTCTAGTAGTTTCTACCGAATTCCATAGGCGTCCTATCAAGGGCACGCAACAGTACTATACTTCAAATGGATTATTTTCTGTAAACAATTTCAATTTAAAAAATTTTTAAATACTTTCTCTCGCATCTTTTTCAGTTTATTAATGCATTGATTCAGAAAACACACATTTATATGCCACTTTTAGTTCAAAAATTATAAACGTTTAAATTTTCAAGCATTTCATAGTTACTGAACTGTAAAAAAGACACGTATTGAAGTATGCGAAAGCTTAACTCTAAACTAGAGCTCGTCAAAATAGTTCTATCTACTCGAACGCCTCTGCCGTATCGTATCTTGAATTTCGTAATGCCGGCAGCACAGCTTTTATTGATAGCCATTATCGTGCGTTGCTTCTCTGTCCTGCTGCATCCTGCTGGCGCGACGAGTTCAGGACGGCCGCCGTCGTCCTGCTGCTACATGAGATTGCCGACAATCCTTCCCCGGCTGTGGCGGCAGCCACCAGTCACTTCACACTTTAATTGTCTAGCTCGCCACGTCGAGCGCAAACTGTGGAGTTAATTGGATCCCGGATGAGTTGTTTTTGCTGTTCTCCGTCCTTCCTTGTCACACTTCCAACAGACGATCAGATCCGCAGTTGATATCAACACTGGGATACGCCGAAGAGTCTAAATCAATTGGTCCACTGTAGTGTTACATGCCAATCGAAATTTAACTATATTATGGAATTAACTGCAAGATATTCGCTTTATTCGTTTACACCAACTGTCAGACCAAGTTTTCTTATTTTCATCTTTCTCCGCTTCGTCTGATAAATGAAACAATCGAAGTATGTACCTTGAATAATCGGAATTTACATTAGTTATTGACTCGATGTTATTTACTATCTGTCTGATTAGATTTCAGTATATCATATTAATTTAAGTGTGTGAGATCCTGGATGATGATATAGTAAGTTGTTGTTTTTAGAGGAAGAAGGATCATAGAAAACTATCAAGACGAAATTTTTATTTTTCGCAACGTTTCGTGTTGTAATTAACACTTCATCAGGCGATCTACAAACATTAATACTAATGAATCTCACAAATAAATACAAAATTATTACAACCTTATCTTAACCTTATTTTATGGTAAGGTTAAGATAAGGTTGGTTGTAATAATTTTGTATTTATTTGTGAGATTCATTAGTTTGTAGATCGCCTGATGAAGTGTTAATTACAACACGAAACGTTGCGAAAAATAAAAATTTCGTCTTGATAGTTTTCTATGATCCTTCTTCCTCTAAAAACAACAACTTACTATATATCATATACAGGGTGTCCCATTAAGAATGGGACATAGAACAACCGCAGATTCTCCAATTCAAAATAAAACGATTAAGCGAAATATGCTTAGATAAAATGTTGCTCGTTTCCGAAATACAGGGTGTTGAAGTTGAAAACTGAAAAATTATTAATGTCCATAATTTTGTTAATACTCCGTATAATTTTACTCAAATCGGCACACTTGTTAAATATCATAAAATGCACCTAACAATAAAAAAATTAGTTCACTACGCTCTACCAGTGGCGTACGGCAGGAGTAAGTAATACTTGTGCCCCTTCTAAATGTTACGCCGCTGTCTAAATTTTAATTTTGACTATAATTTTAATTTTTTTGATATTTTCCAAGTCAATAATGTACACTTGTTAGTTTGTTGTAAAGTCATTGGTTTTCGAGATATTCGCAGTTAAAGACAGATAGACATGTACTTTTTATGTGTATTATTATTAATAATATTCATTTTTACAATTTTGTCTAAAAACCAAACAAATGTAATGAAATTTTTAAAATTTTTTTAAAAATTTCATTACATTAGTTTCTACTTTGTTTGGTTTTAAGACAAAATTGTAAAAATGAATATTATTAATAATAATACACATAAAAAGTACATGTCTATCTATCTTCAACTGCGAATATCTCGAAAACCAATGACTTTACAACAAACTAACAAGTGTACATTATTGACTTAGAAAACATCAAAAAAATTAAAATTATATTAAAAATTAAAATTTAGACAGCGGCGTAACATTTAGAAGGGGCACAAGTATTACTTACTCCTGCCGTACGCCACTGGTAGAGCGTAGTGAACTAATTTTTTTATTGTTAGGTGCATTTTATGATATTTAACAAGTGTGCCGATTTGAGTAAAATTATACGGAGTATTAACAAAATTATGGACATTAATAATTTTTCAGTTTTCAACTTCAACACCCTGTATTTCGGAAACGAGCAACATTTTATCTAAGCATATTTCGCTTAATCGTTTTATTTTGAATTGGAGAATCTGCGGTTGTTCTATGTCCCATTCTTAATGGGACACCCTGTATATTAATACGCTAAGGTTTAAGATGTTTGCCTTCCTTTTTAGAAAAAAACCACACAATTTCTCCACATAAATTATATATCATTTTACAGATAATTGGTTGCTCTACTGACATCGACAACTAAAAAATTTATTATTGCTATTGTTTTTGTAAATTAATTAAACTCTGAACAACGTCTGCCATCTGACGGCGTAACGTTAACACTTCGATCTGTCATCTGACCTTCATATTGTAAATACTGCATACTGCCATCTGACGGGCAACGCTGAACAACGCTTTTGCTACTTGCGCGTCTATATGACAATTTTAGTAAAATATTTCTTTTACAACAAAAAGAAGAACGTTATAAGCAGTGTGCAAAATTAGAAACGAATTGAATACCTGCAATCATATTTAAAAAATAATTTTGTAAAGTGATAATTATTATACTTATTTAGTGCGAATAATTCGCACAGGTCACGCTAGTTTTATATTAATAATTTAGCTGAAGGGTACGATAAACTTTGATTGAAATCTATCCAAAATTAAATTCTATAGACTAGGAGCTTGCAAATTTTAATATAGCGAATCGAAAACATTGAAAGAATTCCGGATTGACTTGGTTCAAATTTTCACTGAATTTTACGAGTAATAAATCACCATAATAAAATTACTATTACGTGTTATCCCAGCACCAAGAAATGAACAGATGCTGGGAGGGAAAGATAACGTTATTTTAACGTACCTAAGAACAGAGTCCATTTAAAATATCTCTGAAGCTATCGAGGCGGTAACAGGAAAGCACAGTCATACAAGTAGTCATGCAGTCATTGCAGAGCAAGCTTTGAAGCTGTTGCTAGTCATTGTGTCCCGTTAACAATGTTGGATTGTCGGTCGCTGGGAAGTTATTGTTGAGCGTTATCAAGGGAGAGCAGTAGAGCTGTTCACTCTTATATTGAAAATGGCGACAATAAGTATGTGTGCTTGCACACAGAAGTTATAATATGGTGGGAATAGCACGTGGGATTATTACATTCCTAAACAATATTCACTTATAACTTACGAGAAATAGGAAGCGGGTTCACAGCTGCGTTAATGCAAAGATTATTAAACGGGGAATGAAATGAAGGTTATACAATATATATTGAATTCAAAAAAAATTGGTTGTCTGTAAAAACGGTTTACGGACGATAGTTTTACGTGATAACGTATTCCGTAATACTAGGTTATGTATTACGGAATACGTTATCACGTAAAACTATCGTCCGTAAACCGTTTTTACAGACAACCAATTTTTTTTGAATTAATTTTTATGATTAATACTATAGTTATTTTATATTTCGAAAGAAAAAAAAAATTGGTTGTCTGTAAAGTCGGTTTACGGACGATAGTTTTACGTGATAACGTATTCCGTAATACATAACCTAAACCTCCCAAAATTTGGTTTCAATCCGCTTATCCTTGGTGTCGGAATGATAAGAAATGTCAAAAGTGACGTTTGCAACTGTCAAAGTATTATGTTCTAATAATAATTAGTTATTCCAATACTTAACTTAGAAGGCGTTGCATTTCACAAAATACTAATGTCAAAAAATTGAATTAAACATTAGAAATGCAGCCGTTTTCATGTTAAGACAAGACATACGTTATATTCTAATTTCCATGTACGGCAAACAATGCAGCCGGTGTTTTATCAATTTATAAGATTGGTGATTCATCAATTTATAAGACGTTATCACGTCAAAAAATTATGATAGAAAGAGGTCCAAAAAATTGGTGGATTTCCTTGCCTAAAACGTTTACACTCCGCCGGCGTATAAAAAAATGTGGTTTATTCCAATAAAAGATGTTTGAAAATTATACCTACATCATATTTTTTTCCTATTGCCATAAATTGCGACATATTTTTCGGTATTATTGCTATTTGCTATTGATTGATTTCTCAAAAATGTCTATTCGTTTCTAGAATTTTTTATTTCTATTATTTTTTTTTGTGATTTATGTATATTTACAAAGATTTCAACTTTTTTTAACCATTTGCTTATAATGCAAGCCGGTAGCTATTAAAGCAACTTTGTCTTCTGCATGCATGTCTAGTTCTGAAGAAAAATAAACCTTTATGCAGATTTTGTGTGCTAGAGTTTACTTCTATAGTTTTAACTGCATATATTATTATTACAATGTGATCAACTTACAGCGCGTTTGGTTCTAAATTGCCTGCATCAAATTAAAAAAAAAATGATAACTGTTATTCCAGTATTCTTCAGTAAAAAAGGATGAAAAAGTTGGAATTTTATATAAAAAAATTTGAAAAGTAGTTTGACCCTGCAGGCCATCCCTGTAACTTCCCGCTATTTTCGAGTTCAAAACGCTCAAAAATATGTCAAATATAGCAAGAAGTTTATTTTTTAGCTCTTCGAGCTCAAAAAAAAAACACTTTGTTACGAAATTTTCGTTCACGATATCTCATGAACAAATGAAGCGATTTTGATGCGATTTGCGGCAGTCGACGCAATTTTTTAACCTTAAAAAGTAATTTTATACAGAAAAATCGATCTCATAGGAATTTTACGAGAAATTTAAAAAAAAACACTTTTTAAAAATTTTTCGTTCACGATATCTCGTGAACAAATGAGCCGATTTTGATGCGGTTTGCTGCAATCGACGCAGTTTTTTTAACCTAAGAAAGTAAATTATTACAAAAAAATCGATTTGATAAGAATTTTACGAGTAATTTTAAAAAATTACTTTTTTCCTAATTTTTCGTTCACGTTATCTCATGAACAAATGAACCAATTTTGATATGGTTTGCGGCGATCGACGCAGTTTTTTTAGCTTAAGAAAGTAATTTATTACAAAAAAATCAATCTGATAACAATTTTAAGAGTCATTTTAAAAAAACACTTTTTTACGATTTTTTCGTTCACGGTTTCTCGTGAACAAATGAACCGATTTTGATGCGGTTTGCGGAAATCGACGCAGTTTGTTAAGGAGAAGAGCTGATTAGTTTTTGGAATTAATCGGTTTAGTAGTTTAGAAAATTTTTTACAAAAACAAATTTTTAAAAATTTTTGAAACTTGTTTTTTTAAGATTTCTCAAAATTTTTTGGGCCGAATCGTTTCAAATTTTCAGGAAGTCTAAGTTCACCAAGATCACGTCAGATGCCGCAAACCACGTTTCAGTCGGACACTCCGTTCAAAAGATATAAAAGGTTTACATACATACATACACACACACACACACACACACACACACATCCATACATACAGCCCTACGGACATCATCGCCAAAATAGTTTCAATAGCTTCCTAGGACCCCAAAACGTCGAGATCTGGCGAAAACTCGATTTTCGAAAATCGGGGTGAAACCAATAACTTCCCGATTTTTGAAAAAAAAAAAATTTTTTTTTTTTTTTTTTAAAGCGGGAAGTTAAAAAGGAATACTAGCAAAAATATTCATCTTTTCAATTTTCTTCAAGTGCACTTATTTTGATTTCATACTCGAGTTATAATGCCTACTTCTGCAAACTACGCTCGTTGATTTTTCTATTTTTAACATAAATTTATTGAGGAATTGCGAGATGGCAATATTTTATTAATATTATCATAGGAATAGAATCATCCTGCAATTCCAGCTAAGTTAAGACACTGTGTATACCAGGGATCGGCAACCCGCGGCCCGCGAGCCTATACCTTGCAGCCCGTGACTGTTTTATAAATAAAAGTCTTATATACCTACCTACATAAATAATTAAATTAATTTTCACAAATCCTTTTTCTTGTGATATTGAGGATGTACCTAGTCATTTACAAATGAACGTGATTGATCTCCAATCTAATGATACTCTCAAAAACTCTTTCTTTGAAATCAAAGATCTTGTTAAATTTTATGGCAGTTTGCCATCTAATTTTGACGAATTGAAAAGGTTTGCTTTGCAATTAATTACAAATTTTGGTAGTACTTACTTATGCGAAGAAACCTTTTCGATTCTTAATTACAGAAAAAATAAATATGCTTCTCGTCTCACAGATGAGCATTTGAGAGCTATTCTACGAATTGCAACTACAAACCTGGAAGCTAACATTCAACAAATAACCACTCAAATACAACCTCAAACGTCACTCTAATTTTTGTAAAAGAATAGTTCTATTTTGAAGTTCTCAGTTAAATTTTTAATAAAATTCAAATAAAATGTTTTCGAATTTTTAATATCACAAATTATTATTAAAATTATGAACAAGTGCGGGGCCCGCCTTTATTTCAATTTGCCACTATATGGCTCTCGCTTGCCAAAAGGTTGCCGACCACTGGTGTCTACGGTTGAGGAAATGTTAATTCCAATACAGATGTTCCGGATCTATTACAGTGTAGTGCAGGTGGTGTATGTTACACTGCCCCCCCCCCTCGTCTTCACTCTTTACTCGCACACCACTGCATTCAGAGATGCATCAGAGAGCGCAGGTTGAAAACACATAATCGTTGTAGGACTATGCACATCCTTTATCCCATGTTTAATTAACGCATATGTGACACTAATGCCTTCTTTAATAATATTCTCATGAACGTATACAGGGAGATTTAGAAGACAATAGCTTTGCACTAACGCTATCAAAAATAGTAGCGAATGTCTTTCAACAAGGACATTTACAGTTATTAATATATTAATAACCGAATGTATTTCGGAAACTGGACGCGAAAATACAGCGATGATACCACGCGAGGAGATTTTTTCTATTTTAACTGAAAATGAAGTCTAGCTGATTTTTCGTTTATTACTCGATCCCCTAAATACAACTTCGACCAGTTTGGAGAATGCCGTATTTTTTCGAGGATGAAGTCTAAAATCACTGCGCTATGAAGTAATCTCAAATTTTTTTAATGAAAAAAAATATAAAAAGTGAGGACACAGACATGTGCAAAGAAGTCAACATAATTCCTGACTTTTGTTATATATTCATCAACCAGTTCCAAAACCTAAAATTGTTATAGGTCCTGTATTGTATAACAAGCGGTCCCGTCCGGTTTCACCCGGGTGTAAAAGAACGAATGGGGAAGGGAGGAACATGAGTACACACATTCATCTTAGTTTACCGAGATGAATGTTGTGTCCAAATTTCATGATGATCGGAGTTACCGTTCAAAAGCAGTATTTATACTTTTTTTAACCAATATTTTTTTTTTTATTAATTAAATAAAATTAAAATAAATTTAAATGTAAGCCTTAGAAGAAGGCAATGTAGAAAATAAAAAAAAAATAAAAATGTATTCGCCCAACGTAGGGCTCGAACCCACGACCCTGATATTGACAGTCGTGTGCTCTACCTATTGAGCTAGCCGGGGTTGTATTCTGACAACGCTAATATGAGTATATTTAGTTAGTGCATTTCACCTGAATAGAAGCTTATTTTTGAGATACATTTTGCAACATTTTTCATTAATGCTCCGCTCCTAATGGTCGTAGGCTGATTTTATATAGCCTATAGCCTTCCTCGATAAATGGGCTATCCAAAAAAAAAAAAATTTTCAATGCGAACCAGTAGTTCCTGAGATTAGCGCGTTCAAACAAACAAACAAACAAACTCTTCAGCTTTATATATTAGTAGGTATAAATTAGTCTCCCAATATCTGTTTTAGTGTAAATTTCACTACCTCTAATATAGTGCGCAAAGGGTATGTAATTTTAATTTTAGTGTCGACATTGTCATTATTTACAAAACAATTTTACTGCGGAGTAACTCGAGAAACGAGCACCTTGTGACGTCGCGAGTTTTGTCGACATCTCGACATGGCACGTGTATATTTATGTAGTTTGTGGATTATTAAATTTAATTATCATATGCACCACGGTAACAGCGCGGCGCTGTAGGCACCAAGGCGGATAGACATGATTATCGTGCAGCTTTGCCATAAAATGAGTTCGTCCAAAACCATTCCTCGCGTTGTTTGTTAGCTCTGAAAGTAATAAAGCAGGAATTGAACAGTTAAACTTTATGCTAACAATCGGTTTGAAATTTTCTACACATATGCATTCCCCTAGACCAGTGATTCCCAAAGTGGTCTATATCCGACCCCCAGGGGTCGACGACAACTTGCAAGGGATCCATGTCAGCGGGAAAAAAATTGGGGGTCCATGAAATGAAAATGGGGGTCAACGATAGTGAATTTCCTAACAAAAAAAGAAACAAACTGGACATTGTTAACCGAAGAGATTTAAGATTAAAACTAATTACTAAATTGATGCCAAATGTTGAAAATTTATTATTAAGGCATCAGGTTCATTCCTCACACTAAAAGCATTTATTTTTTGCTTAGTTATTTTATGTAACAGAAAGTAAATTTTAATTTGAATCTAATTAATAAATATATAAAACTAAACATTTCACTACCGTTATAAATTTAAATCGTTCAAAGTGAGTAGCACTATACCGGTTGTCAAAAATACATTTGAAATTAATGAATTTGCAAAAAATCAATATCAGATAAGCAGGGGGTCTACCCAAAACCGAAAAACATGGCAAGTGGTCTACGAGACAAAAAAGTTTGGGAACCTCTGCCCTAGATAATTTCGCACCTTGTACTTCTTCAATGACTTGTATTCTCCAGAAATTTAAATAGTGTTTTCGTATTTCTATTGAAACGTTTCTATTAAAATACTGTTTTAATATTCAAAACTCGGTTTCATGCGTTATGTTTAACCCAATGACGCGACAAGCTCTTTAAATATTACAATGGGCATAGTAATTGGTCAAGAATTCTTGTCCATTCACAAGTATAATACGCGCCACGGATCTAAAAGGTTCGAAAGTTAGTCACAAACAGCATCGCAAGGCACATTTTAGAGCCGTTGGTACTCCCACCGCCTCCCAGCTACCTGGACGTAACGGTGATTGGCCGTGATCACTCGTTGCCTTTGTCACTTGTCACTTTCCTGCTTTAAAGTACAGTCGAGTACGCTATTGTCAAGTTGCTATTCTTATTTTAGTTTTGGTTGAGTTGCGAGTTTGTAGTTTTTCAACAGACTGTACGAGCACAAGCCCGCGTTCGCATCTAACTTCCGAGCCTTTTAGATTCGTGGCGCGTATTATAATTAAAGCATGATTCAGAGGCATAGTAAATCTCCACATCCTGCACCAGGTCTGTTGACTTGTCAATGAAAAAGACAGTGTTCCATACAAATACTTTTGTGCATGAGTAATTGGTTTATTCATTATTGTTGTGTACATGATATTATGTACATTCGTCAACAAATTGTTCAAACTTGAGTGCGAAAACAATATTCATAGAAAAAAATCGTTCAGAAAAAATTAAAAATGCATCGCGTATAGAAAAGCCTGCCATACAATTTTCTTCTGAAAGTTTTTTAGTCAAACCAGCTCTGTATTTTTTTTTGTGAACATACCTGAATAACTATAGAAAATTCTCATTTTCCTTTATGCGCATAGCTTTCAATTGTTTCATAATAAAATGTTTCACTAATCTTATTTGCCTTTGTGCGTTGCGTATTTGGTTTGTAGTTTTCCTCTATATGTAGGAAAATTTCCTCTAACTTTAAATTAAATTAAAATCCGCATGTGTCTTATAAAGACCCTTTGATTCCTATTGAACCGTTTAACTTCAAAGACTAAATTTGAAGTCTAGAGCTAATACTGTAATTTTACCATTGAGTGTACGCATTATTCTATCGATGGTAGTAGCTAAAACAATTCAAATTCTATCACGCCTTTTTCGATTGAACGTTATGTACACGATTTATTTACTATGTTTATATTCCGACTGTTAACAATAGATTAAAGTCGATCTGCCATAATTTAAATGCATTTTAAATATCCTCGTAATAATTGCAAAAAAAAAAACTACTTAGCTGATTTCGAGACTTTTTTTCATAAAGCGGACTTGAAGGAAACGTGTCTTTATAGTTATTAATAAACAGAAATTTAAAAATTAAAATGCTAGTAGAACAATAATTTATTAAAAAAATTAACAGTAAAAGTCGAACTAACTATACTCTATAGTCAAAGTGCCCGTAGGCAAAAATTTTATTGATACATACTCTCCCCAAACTTTGTATATGGCTTCATTAGGCCTAGTCTGACACCTATTTCCTCTATGATTTTTCTTGATTTTGGGGCGTTTTTATCTAACTTTTCCGAAAGATGTCGTTTTGACGACATGTAAAAATTTATAGATACTGTTTGTTTTTTTTAATTGGATAGCTTAAGAACTTCAACCAAAACGCTAAAATAATGTTCTCTGACAAATAAGATAAACCAATTAAAATGTCTGACACCTCGAATATGTTCGACATTTTCGAGGTGTCAGACATTTTAAACGGTTCATGTGATTTGTCAGAGAACATTATTTTAACGTTTTGGTTGAAGTTTTTAAGCTATCCAATTGAAAAAAACAAACAGTATCTATAAATTTTTACATGCCGTCAAAACGACATCTTTCGGAAACTTTATAGAGGGAAAACGTCTCAAAATCAAGAAAAGTCATAGAGGAAATATGTGTCAGACAAGGCCTAATGAAGCCATAAACGAAGTTTGAGGAGAGTATGTATTAATAAATTTTTTGCCGACGGGCACTCTGACTACTAGCTATGATATTGTGCTACTAATTTGAAAAAAATGGTCTGAAAAATGGTTACATACATATAAACAGAAGAAAAACGAACATAAGTACTGCGTTGCTCACATCTTTCTAAAAAAAATTTTACAATACAATATGGTACATATCAGATACAATATACTGGTTACTTATGCAAATTAAAATATATATTTGTTACAATTCTTAAATACGGACGTTGTCCTCGTCCTTGAAGTAATCGATTCTAGTTATTTTGATGTAAATTCAATACCTAATTGAAAATACTGACGGATTGTGTTGTCGTTAAAGGCCCCATGCACGAAGCGATATGCCTCGCAATAAGCGACGATATATATAATTGTTTCAGTAATACTGATTTTGTAAAATACGTACATATTATAATAATGCATGTTTCAGTTTTTTGATATTCAAATCTTTGATTAACGTCTGAATAGAACTCTTCAAAAATTGGTCGATAATTTTATTTATTTGAAATTTTCTTGATATTTAAATCTTGTGATAACGTTTTTATGCACTAACTCCAATAGTTGGCGCTTGTTTTAACATAGTGTCAGATCCACAAGTAATATGATACATTCCGCCCTAGATATATAGGGGAGGACGGGGTCAATTGTAACACGAGTCAATTATAACAGTATTTATGTACATTCAGTCACCAGCGACTGAATGTACATCAATGCAGTAGTATCATTTTCTCATTTTGTTGGTAAATGTTACTAAAATAGTCACTGTTACAATTGACCCGTTACAATTGACCCCGTCCTCCCCTACTATTGCCGCGCCAAATCGCAAGTGACTGTAAGTTTAATTAGGTATGCTACGGTATTTTTAATATTAGTACCCTTGCTACTTTTCTTCCCAATTACGACCTCGACAAATTTTTTTGGTAAGAAAATTATTTGCTCTTGAAAGAAATTATTGAAAGTTACATGGGACTGTTTATTAATGCAAAACTCACCAGCAAGGTGTGTCATTTCGATTTTCTATGTCACCGTAGGAAACCCATGATTTTTTTTTAATCGGGTGCCAGAATAAAATGTCTGCTTTTCACCAGAGTTAACCAACAATTATTGTACGTTTCGTGAATGGGCCCTTTTAGACGCGAACAGTAGTCACATGTAGCATTGACAGTGACGAAAAGAAGAAGAAGAGAAGGTGTCACACTCGTTACCTGCGGAAGTTGCGCAGTCGGTTTGACAACCTGATTGAAGTCAAATCAGTTTTGATATACCGGCAATCAGTTTGGATCCGTTTAGTTTCAGCTGCTTCGCGACATTTGCAAACTAATTAAACACTTTACTCCGGATCAGTATTGTAACTCATTGTTTTTAATATATATTGATAGTTCTGTGAAGTTTAAATTATGTTTTTATGTTTTTTAAACGCACGTTTAATTTGTGATACGTGGAAAAGTTTACCTGAATAAAATTGTTTGTTTGAAAATACCTGCAGTATCCAGTATAGCCAGGAACTTACATATGAGGTAATCGCTCAGATTCTTTTAATATATCCTAAACGGAAGACATATCTAAAAGGTTCGGAAGTTAGTCACAAACAGCGTCGCAAAGGCACAACTTAGAGCCGTTGATACTCCCAGCTACCTGCACGGAACGTGCGCTCGTCGGTGATTGGCCGTGATCGCTCGTTGCCTTTGTCACTTTCCTGCTTTAAAGTACAGTCGAGTACGCTATTGTCAAGTTGTTATTGCTATGTTAGTTTTGTTGAGTTGCGAGTGTGTAGTTTTTCTGTACAAGCGCGAGCCCGCATTCGCATCTAACTTCCGAGCCTTTTAGATTCGTGGCGCGTATTATATGTAGGTATTATTATGAAACAGTTTCGATGTTATGAAAATTCAAAAACATGTAACATTTGGTGGAGGTGAGTTTTGCACGAACAGTCCCCTGTGTGACATGAACCCGTCACTCTCAATCATCTCCCCGACAGCAAATTGTTGCCAGTAATTTGTTTTCTCCCGATAAAAATTGTTGTAAACTCTCATGAGGTCGTTATCGTCAAATTTTTAAAACATTCCATTTATTGAATTTGTTTTATTATCAGACGAAACCGTTCGGGAAATAATTATAGCTTTTCACAAATGCGATACTAATTCGTCGCATCTTTTTGACAAACTGTTAAGGCCACTGCACACGAGGCTAGAAACGCTGCTAGATTTGCCTACTAGTTTTCTAGCGCTGGTTTTCTTGATTGCTGTTAAGTGCTCGCTTCACACGAGACTATTTTTCAAGTTTGATTTGTGGATAGATCTGGTGCGCGCGCAGTGACAGTTCGAACATAAACACAGAGCAAAACGTGTCTGTTGTCTCACTCTGGACAGAATGCATGTTGGTTTGTGGGTGTTTGTTCAAGTGCCCACGTGACAAGATACTGCTTCCTGATTGGTTCTTGCTCATACCTAGTAGCAAATTTCGCAGGGAAAATAGCCCTTGTTCTAATTTTAAAACCTATCTTGTGAGCTAGCAGGCCAGCCCGCAGTGACGTCATTTCTAGCTTCGTACCCAGCCTGCCGGCTAGCAGAACTCCTGGCATCTTTCTAGCCTCGTGTGCAGCGGCCTTTCAGTTTAAAGCCTTCCAAAATCGTAGTGGCCGGATGGCATGACCTGCTTATTTCACAATTAATTAATAGACGATGATAACCTCCGCTGTAATAATAATCATAATTTCTTTCTTTCACTGTATTATTAACGAGTGTCCATGTATGCTTCCTCAGGACTCCAGAGGTGGCGAACCAAATGAAACAATTGGTAGTCGCTTATAGTTAAATTACACACCTCACGATTTTTTGTCGATTTTCTAAGCGTAAGTGCTTACAAACAAAGAACCTTTCAACGTCTTAGAAGATACATAGTTCATTTGAATGCATACATTATTAAGTAAGTTATAAATATGCATAAACATGTATTTGTGTACACTCTATAGTGATCTTTGTATATACATTGTAGATTCATTGTTAGAGAAAGTCTTAAAGTCAAATGTCCAAACATTTTAAAGTTAATTATTGTTCATTGCTAATTTAATCCATTATCTACTTATTTCTGTATAAGGACAGTGTATAGACATAATTTCACCTCAGATATCTAGCGCAAAGTAGCACAGATGTTTGTTTCGCAATTTGGACCGTTATTTTTTGTCTTTGTTTATGCTTAATTATCGATTTCCGTTCGCAGTTCAAATGCTGTTATTAATTTGAATGGATCAAGAATACAAATAATATTGTCTTTCATTAATGATAGGTTAATGCGTTAATACAAATCACGTAGGTATAATAGAATCCACTCATTTTTTGAGTGCTTTAAAATTGACGGGTATATTATCGTACATAAACATCTTTACTAACGTCTGTCTTACCATACAAGTTTCGGTAAAATGCCATAGGTGTAAGAGGTGAAGTAATCAATTTCAAAAAGTTTTTATTCTCTATTGAGTCTATTCTATCCTGCTTGAACAGCTGTCAGTTTTTTCGGAATTATATGCAAAAGTCATCGTATTCAAATTTCAAAATATTGACGACTTAGGCTGCCTGGCAGCGCCGCCACCCGTGACACCGGCGACGCAGCTCATCATTGGGCATTGATTGTTATGGAGCCTATCAGATTAGAACAGCCACAAAAAATCTTGGACACATGGTACAAGAATCAACAATGCATTTAATTTTTGTCGATTCAACTGGAAAAGTCTCGAAGCTATTAGTCCGGGAGCTGTCGATCTAAAAAGCCCCCTCATATTGTGCATGCAATTTTTTTTATGTAAATTAATAGTTTAAAAGTATATAAACAAGAAACGCTTGGTTTGCGTTGATTTAAATAGCCGAAAAAATGTTTAAAAAAATTAATTATAAAAAAATGACATTAATGTTTCTCCTACATCACGGATATTGGTTGCTAGCATCCAATTTTACAAAAAAATTCGTGCTTTTTAAGAAAACATTCGCGCAAACCAATTTTTTTTGCCGAGAGAGTCAGGCAACCCTCTTAAAGTTTGTGATGAGGGAGAAAATTTCACCGTCATTCGTAACATAATTTTTTTTTTTTTCATTTTATTCGTTTTAATGTGAATTTTAAGAATATGTAGGTTTGCGGGCTCTAAAATTGCCGGAAACACTCCGCAAACCAGTTTTAAATGCGCTAGCTCCAAGCTTATTTTCCACTATTAAATCAATAAATTTATATTAAAATAAATGTTTTTTGTAGAACTACTGTTGTTCCACAATTATTATAATCTTGTTTGTTATATTAATATTGATTTTGTTTCTTACAAAATTTAATTTTTCTTTTTTTTTTATACATGATACAGTTGCTGCAGTGGAATAACTTATGGAAATTTTTCTCTTTCTTTCTTCTGTACGCTTGAAATTTACCTGCATCTGCTATAGGGTATACATAATACTTTAAGACAGAGAGGAGATATATAAGCATTTCTTTTTTTTTGGTAAAGGTAATGATTGTCCTATAGCATTTTTGAATGTTGCAGCTGACTAGTCCCTTCAGTCTATTGTGTCATGATCATATATATCCTTTCATAATTATAAATCTAAAAAAAAATTCAATATTTAATTTTATATAACATTTATTTTAAGTAAATAAAATTGTCGACCAATGTTTCTATATATATAATTTTAATATAAATTTATTGATTTAAATATTACTAGTGGAAAATAAGCTTGGAGCTAGCGCATTTAAAACTGGTTTGCGGAGTATTTCCGGCAATTTTAGAGCCCGCAAACCTACATATTCTTAAAATTCACACTAAAACGAATAAAATGAAAAAAAAAAAATTATGTTACGAATGACGGTGAAATTTTCTCCCTCATCACAAACTTTAAGAGGGTTGCCTGACTCTCTCGGCAAAAAAAATTGGTTTGCGCGAATGTTTTCTTAAAAAGCACGAAATTTTTTGTAAAATTGGATGCTAGCAACCAATATCCGTGATGTAGGAGAAACATTAATGTCATTTTTTTATAATTAGTTTTTTAAAACATTTTTTCGGCTATTTAAATCAACGCAAACCAAGCGTTTCTTGTTTATATACTTTTAAACTATTAATTTACATAAAAAAAAGTGTATGCACATATGAGGGGGCTTTTTAGATCGACAGCTCCCGGACTATATCTTTATTCGAACAATTTCTTCGAGTCGAATTTAAACCAAAGCTTAACATCATGTCTATATAGTTTTGTGTCCGTCATACCAGGGAACGGATAGCAGATAAAAGTGGTTATTCGTGTCAATCAGCATTGTTTAAAATTCGGGGTGACAGTTAAATCCGTTACGCGCCTGCGTGTATCCGCGTGCGTGATATTTGTATTGTATAAAAAAATAATGCATCCATGATTTATACACACGTAATATTTCGCTTCTACCTGACGTAGGTACTACCGGCCAGGTGTAGTACTTGCGCAAAGCGAAGTGCATTATAGAACGTGTTTCAACGAATTCTAAGGGATGGCATCATTCCATACATGAATTATACCTTCTACAGTAGAACTAATGTATTTTCAACCTACTAATCGTCTCCTGTATTTTCAATTTCCTCTTCATCTTCTGCACTTCGGGGCAGACATAGACAAAAAAGAAGAACATTCAGTCCGTTGCACACGAGGCATGATTAGGTTCCTTGCTAGATTTCACTTTTCTAAAGACCGCTGCACACGAGGCTAGAAACGCTGCTAGATTCTTTGCTAGATTTGCCTACTAGTTTTCTAGCGCTGGTTTTCTTGATCGCTGTTAAGTGCTCGCTTCACACGAGACTATTTTTCAAGCTTGATTTGTGGATAGATCTGGTGCGCGCGCAGTGACAGTTCGAATATAAACACAGAGCGAAACGTGTCTGTTGTCTCACTCTGAACAGAATGCGACACCATGTTGGTTTGTGGGTGTTTGTTCAAGTGCCCACGTGACAAGATACTGCTTCCTGATTGGTTCTTGCTCATACCTAGCAGCAAATCTCGCAGGGAAAATAGCCCTTGTTCTAATTTTAAAACCTATCTTGTGAGCTAGCAGGCCAGCCCGCAGTGACGTCATTTCTAGCTTCGTACCCAGCCTACCGGCCAGCAGAAGTCCAAGCAGTGTTTCTATAGGTTGAGGTTAAACATTGTCAAATTAAAAAAAATATATATATGTGTGCGGATGAAGCCAAAAGTTCTAATCGATTCTAGAACATTAACCTTTTAATAACCAACGTTCCCAATTTGGGAACATAGCTTCATATTGTTATATTTTCAAGGGAAATACATTTTTTTTATGTTTTATGTATTTGCAGCCTTATTACACACTCCATTACTCTAGAAAAATTTAAAACAATACAAAAAAATATTTTCTTATCTACTCTAAAAAATAACAAAGTTTTGAGTTTTTAGCTGTAGTGCAGTATTTTGTTTTCAGTGTGTACAAATTGAAATTTTGATAATTATTCTGAAATATTTTGAGTAATATATCAAGATTATATAGTGTTCAAACATCTGTTAGCACTAAATGTGTCATAAATACCAATGCAGTTTTGCAAAGTGAGCAAATAATTAGATGTCCCATTTTGGGAACGTTGGCATGTAACGTGTTATATCTATATAATATTTATTCGTACATTTTTACACTGCGAGCAAGCTATAACTTGGATTGTACGCGTACTGTATTTGTTTTCTTTCAACGTTCAGTGCGTTTTGGCGGACATTTGGTGTTATTTACTACAATGGATTGCGAAAAATTTTATGGGTAAGTAGATAATTCAAAACGACAAAAATCTAATATTTGTATTATATTATTCTAATATTGTAGGTCTGGTATTTCCCGATTCCGATTCCTGCGAGACGCAGTTGAAAAATGGTGGTGGAATTTATTTTCACATGGTCTTAACATGTCTGTAATTGCTGCTTTTCGGTTTTATCAATATTTGCATCCTGATAAGAAGATGACTCATTTGGAGTTCAGAAGAAACATCGCGGTATCACTGATCAAAAGTGATGCATCTCGAAATAGATTGGGTGGACCAACAACTTCTCCTGTTCAGGACGTTCGATTTGATGGAATCAATCACTTCTTGGGGGCTGTGTCTCAAGGAAGATGTGTCGTGTGTCAAACAAATACCAGACTTATGTGCAAAAAATGTGAGAAAAGACTCCACAAGAAAATGTGTAACGAAATTTATCACAAAAAGTGTAGAACAATTTGAATGATAATCCTATATTTTATCTTATTTTTTATATCTGATATTACTTACAGAATATTTTATTTATGTATTGAGAAAATAAATATTGTTTTTACGTTATTCTACAATTTTTAGTATAATATACTACAATAATTATATAAAAATACCATACAAGTATAAGATTAAAATTTTACCTATTACATGCCAACGTTCCCATTTTGGGAACATGTCTTTTTATCACATCCAAAAGTGGAATCGTCAAAATTTCATTACATTCCGTTATAGTAGTTTATGATTGCACAATAAACTTGTTTTTGTACAGATTTTACTATTTTAAAGCATATCCGCCATTAAAAGGTTAATTAGTCTCTATACTGCTTGAGATTTCGCATGTCCGTATTGGTTTACGGAATTCTGTTTTAATTCTTGCGAGCGGCGTACGTCGACATGCAACCAGTAATTAGAGCAAAATTTCGTTCGCAACCGAAAGGTAGTAATCGGTTTGGTCTGCGTGCACTGCATGACGTGTCGCTTATAAGGGTGAGTGCAGTCGCACCCTGTCTGGGAATTGTTTGTATTAAGGGTGCGTCATATGAAACACGCGACGGAAACGGTTTTAGCTGTCTACAACATATTCTACAACCAGATACATTTTCCTCTTTCCAGTGATCCACTGTTATTCAACGTGCTTACGGCTGGGCTTTCTGCCGTCTTACATTCGACTTTGTCAGATTACAACGGATGTGCAGTCTCATAAAGTGTATCGATTGGTGTAAAGTTCATTGTTGGAGTTTAAGAAACGATTTTGAGTTATAAAGCCCGATACGGAAATTTTATGAGTAGTAAAATCAATTGGTGAGGCGTTACGCTCCACCGCTTCAAGTGTGGCATTACGTTCGTCCGCTTCAAAAGAGACAAACATATCTGTAGGATTTAACGTGCGAAAGAATGAGCTGGAATACATTACACAGCGTATCTGAGGAGTAAACTCCACTCGTGCGTCGGAGCTGACACACACACTTTTTTTGTAATTTGTGTATTGACCCTAGCAGCACCCGCTTTAGAGTTCTGACAGCCCGAGGCTAACTATGAAACTTAAAAATTTAATGAATTTCGATCACTGGGTGACCTAGTGGTCGCCCAGTGATCGAAATTCATTATTTATTTTTTTTTTTGCAATTTGTGTATTCAGCCAAGCAGCGCCCGCTTTCGAGTTCTGACAGCCCTATAGACTAACTATGAAACTTTAATATTTAATGAATTTCGATCACTGGGCGACCACTAGTATATAGATAATGACGCTTTATGCCCGATTAAGTATTAATTTAGTGGATCTTTAAATCCTTCATTGTTTTCTGGTGACCTTACAGCATTGTACGAAGTTGTCGTTTTGTATATTTAATGAACTTTTATTGTGTACTTTTATATTTTCTGTTTACAATTCGATGTAAACATCTGTGTATATATTTACATTACAATCTAAATACATAGATTACTCTACTTTGTATGTAAATATCATTAGCAAATATAAAATAAATTTGCTACTAAATATACTTATGGAGTCATAACACAGTTAATTATTATCAAAAAGACCGCAGACAATTTTATATAATTTCTAGTCTTTTATTTCAGGGGTTTGTAAATATTCAGAATGGTTCACAAATTCGCGTATTACCTATAGAATAATATATTTGTGACGCTTATTGTTGTGGTGAAACTTGGTTTATTTAAATCGTTCTCAGGTTCTCCCGGATTTTTAATTTTTATTTGAAATGTTTTCACACACAAAACCTTGCGTTTTTCTACTGAAATAGGTACGAAGTGCTATTAATATCAACTTTTGCTTTATGCTAACTACACCGAAAATCGATGCCCTAGATATCAAGAAAACATATTTTCCTCTTTTAGCATACGGTCACGGTAAATCAATAAAAACAGTTTTTAAACTAGGTTGGTTTAGCCGCGAGTTTAAGTCCAGACGCTATTTTTATGGAAACGTCTAAGCGTCGGCGTTAAAGATAATCTACCTTTAAAAAATATGCTTGCTACTAAACTTCATATTATATCCTGAATGTGGAAGACAAAGTACGAATAACCGCAGCAGCTTTTTAACCGATTTCAGGAAACGAAACAGGTTATTCAATTCATTACGATATTTTTTTTATATATTTGTTCAGCAATAACTTTTCAAGGGGTTTAATCGTTTTGAAAAATTTAGACACCATTTTGTTCTGAATTTTTACAAATTGGTATTATATGATTTTTTTTTTAAATCGATTCAGTCGTTTTTAACTGACTTCAAAAATGGCGATTTTTTTATCTCGTATGTTCTGCATTTGGAAACTATTTTTGACGAAAAAAATGTTCCTTTAACTATACATTTTGAAAATTAATAACATTAAAATTATCAACTTTGCGGAAAAAAGTTTGATCATTATAAAAAAGATTGTTTTAAACAATATTAGATCATGAGGTTGTGTCGTTTGGTAACATGGCTTTTCATAATTATTAATCAATAAAATTGAATCTGGTTCGCCAGCATGCATAGTGTCTATTATTATGTATGTATGTTTGTTTGTAACCTTATTATTATTAGTAGAAGTTTTGTTCCAAAAATATGTATTGAAGTAGATTTGTTTGGTTGAGGAACAAGTTTGAAATAAGCTTTACCAGAGTATCGCTTGTGGCCAACGTTTCGAAAAATATATTTTCATCATTTTTTAATCTCAAATTAATTGACAGAAAAAATTTCATTGTCTTAAATCATTCTTCTTAAAATTTTGCTGTAGACCAGGATGAAGGAAAAATTGCCAAGTCAGTCCCTGTACATTGTAACCAACAACACACAATGACAGTACCGTATTTTGCCATTGGCGTGTGTGTGTGTTGGTACCAATATACGAACCGTACCCCAGTTGACTTTCAGCTGTCATACGGTTCATTGTTCAGGGCTCAACCAATAGTTTGTGCATTATTCCGAGTTATTTTAATAAAGTGTAGTGTACTGTTTGGTAACATGGTGCTGTTCTTCAACATAAAAGTGAAGTGATGTTATTTTGTTTAATAGCGCAAACTTTGCGTACGCGTTTTGGTGGATTATTCAACGTCGCTTTAAGACTTTAATTTTTGTTAAAAAGTTGGATTTATGCTGGCCCAATTTAATTTTATTACGCAATTTTTGGTAGGATGGAAGTGATATTAAAATATTATAACAAGTTCTTATATAAACATGGTTTGAAAAATGTTGACATTATTCTGGAATATTGTGAATTCCTCACCGTTCACCACACGGCATCTTTTGATAGTATCTATAGAAGACTATAGAGCAGCTATTTCAAATTTTGATTGTATGCATCTTTTATTAATGTCTTACTAATACAGAAAACTGTATTGATCAAATACTTAATTACCTACTGTTCATACGTTAAAAGTTTTTGCGCGTCAACTATCGAAATCGGTTATTAAAATTTTATTTATCAATTTAACAATTCTCTCAAGCAGTGGAATACTTAACATTCGTTTTTAGGTCCATAATGATTCGTAAATTATAGCTGATTAAGTTTTTATTACTCTTTTACCTGTTTCGATTAAAAAAAATATTAATTGGGACATTAATTGACAGAAAAATTTCGAAATAAGCTGTTGGGTATATCTAAAACAAAATGCATAAAAACATTAATAAATTAATGCAACATTTTGATAGTAATAGAATATAGATACGAATCTTTATCTCGTAGTACAACTAATGGGTTGAGAGCTGGCTACGAAGAAAATGGGTGACTCGGTGCAGAGCTGAAAATTTGCAGAATAATAGGAAATAGTATAAGTAAGTACGGAAAAAAATTGCTTGAAGGCTAGGCGGAAGATAAAGAGCCGCCAGAAGGCGCTAATATTGCGAAAAACAGTGCACTTCTGGCAATTTCTGTACTTATTCTGTAATTCAAAACTAGATTATATATTGTATATATTATACATTGTATAGTTATAAGGGCATACTGAAAATTCAAACATGATATAATAATTACATTCGACAAATATTCACAATTATTGATGACATTTTGATAGAAATAAAATTAAATAAATTAATAAAATTACGTTGTTATAACAACGTAATTTTATTAATGAAAATATATGACGATTAATTTTATTTCTATCAAAATGTCATTAATAATTTTGAATATTTGTCGAATGCAATTATTATATCATGTTTGAATTTTCAGTATGCCCTTAGAAATTGCCAGAAGTGCACTGATTTTTCGCAACATTAGCGCCTTCTGGCGGCTCTTTATCTTCCGCCTAGCCTTCTGGCAATTTTTTCCCTACTTACTTGTATTATCTCCTATTATTCTGCAAATTTTCAGCTCTGCACCGAGTCACCCATTTTCTACGTAGCCAGCTCTCCGTCTATAAGAGATTCTTCTTTCTATTTTTTCAACTAGAATTACTTGGTTTTGAGTTCAATTGAAGGCAATTACTAATATCATAGAACACCACACTACGATCCAATAACCACAATACGATAAATCTGTCATTTCGCGATGACTTTAAAAATCAGTGTTACGTTTTTTAAATTCTAATTAAAATGAAAAGAAAACATTGTTCTTACAATCCCTGAATTAAAAACTAAAAGTTGCTGGATCCACAAATCACAATGGCGTCCGCTGTAGTATTTGAGTTAGACTTCAGAAATGTGTAAAAAATAGTCATAACCGAGTAACAACAGTTAATCCTTCTTTGAATTTACAATTATGATTTAAATTGGTCTATTGAGGAAAACAAATAACGAATTGTCAGTACTGCCAGTTAATAATAATTAGATTCAAATCAATTAGCGAAAGGTTTTGCCAGCATGGGAACTGTGTTCGGTTTTTTGTTACAGTTAATTTTTGCAATGACACAATTTTACAAATATAGACAAAACACGATACAACACGCATACCAGCGTATTTGTCCATAATAATATGTGAGGGCAAACATAATACAGAATGTTCCAAAATGTAACATTATTATTATTGAGGTTGTTTTCAAAATATATACCAACTTTATATGATTTATGAAATCTATTAAGTAATTGTATAAAGATATATTTAGATCTTGTCTTTGTAAAAAAATATCTCTGGCATCTTTACATATTTTTATATGCACTCAAAAGCCAAGTTATGAATCGTCCATAATAAATAAATAATATTTTTTTGTCAGAAAAAACAAATTAAAAAAAGAACATGAATATTTTACAGTTTTTTTAAACGTCTGTGTAATCTAACCTTAGGCTATTTGCATTATCTTTATATTGACCATGAAAATAATATACTTACCTACATATTATATGTATTCAAGTAGAAATATATATTTTACGGCAGATAAATGCGGTTTTCTTGAGGTATATGGCAAACATTTTTGGAGGAAGATTATTATAGGACCCAAAATATTTCTGGGGTGGCAATTAGTTGAAGATTTCAAGACAGACATATAAGTACGTAAATTGTGTATGTATATTTAGAATTCGGACAAAAATTTTATATTCTCTGATTCTGGGGTATAACCCCATCCCCCACTTGTATTCGTCCCTTGCCAATTAAGATTATATCAATTAGTATAACTTTTGCAACAATCTGTATGTGTAACACACTAGAGGCATTTATTGATCTACTTCGTAAGGTTTCTGCTCAAACATAAAACACTCACTTACGAGCAAGGAATGTCGCCTTTGATTTAAGAATTGTCCTGGATATTTTTATTGTCGTACTTTTTTATGACGCACTTAAGCTAATTAGACGAACGCGTTTTGTAATGCTTCTTCCTTATTTTTTAACCTACTCTTTGTACGTAAAATTGCGTCTTAGCTAAATTTTGTCATTTTAAGGCTTCAAAATAACATATTTGTAGCGTTATACTAATTACAAGGATTACAAGATTGATAAAATAGTAAAAAAATAACTCTAATAATTTAGAGTGATGATGATCCTGTTTAAATGTTGGAAGATTAAAGGATGAATCCTGGTGGCATAGGATCAATGAACTAAGCAAATAATGAAGGTTTTTTTTGCTTCAGTGTTTGCTTAATTCATTGATCCTATGCCACCAGGATTCATCTTTTAATCTTCCAAAATTGATAAAATAGTTCAAGATTTATTTTGCAATCTCAGTCATCGAATAATTTGTAAGCGAAGAAGAATAAGAATTGAAATGTGTTTTATTGAATTAATTGACTCCCTTTGAATAATAGGAGTTTGGCCAATAATCAGCCATGCTTTCCTAAAGAATATATGCAGGTGCTGGAAAACAGCATCTGTTATTAAACTCTCCAAATGCACAGCATCCATTTCTTTAATTTATAGTCTTTACAGATTGAGCAATTATGAACATATTAAATTATCATGAAACTTCAAATGTTTTAACGTTGATTCCTATAGCACAATGACCATCAACATTGATGCTCATCTGTGCATGAATAAATTATGCAAAGTAGCTTGGAACTACCCCTCTGGACATCGTCAACTCTCTCAGCATAATCGATACAACCGTATTGAGATTCAAAACATGCACATCCAAGATGTCGCTGTAACGGTGATTCGGCTGGAGAGATACGACTTCGAATGCTAATTTGTTGTAGGTGCTTCTGATCTACTGTGGGAAATCCGCCTATTTCGTACCGCTGTATATCCATTTTTGATGAAGTAATGTGCTTACGCAACACAAAAAATAGATAGTTTTGTAAAAAGACGAACATAATTGAAGCGTGTACGCGGTCGGACATTGTATCATCATCATATATATTAATACGCTAAGGTTAAAGATGTTTGCCTCCCTTTTTAGAAAAAACCTCACAATTTCTCCACATAAATATTATATATCTTTTTACAGATAATTGCTTGCTCTACTGACATCGACAACTAAAAAAATTATTATTGCTTTTGTTTTTGTAAATTAATTAAAATACAGCAACGCTGAACAACGTCTGCCATCTGACGGCTTTAATTTTGAAACAACGTCAACACTTCGATCTGTCGTCTGACCTTCATATTATAATACAACAGACACAATACTGCATGATGCCATCTGACGGCTTAGCTCAACGCTTTTGCTACTTGCGCCTCTATATGACAATTTTAGTAAAATATTTCTTCGATCTGTCATCTGAACTTCATATTGTAATACAACAAAAAGAAGAACGTTATAAGCAGTGTGCAAAATTAGAAACGAATTGAATACCTGCAATCATATTTAAAAAATAATTTTGTAAAGTGATAATTATTATACTTATTTAGTGCGAATAATTCGCACAGGTCACACTAGTCTAATTTATTAAATGTAATTATTTGACTCGAGAAATATTGTCAATAATTTTATCAAATTGTTGAAATGTCCTGCACTGCCTTTTTTGAAAGGAGGATTTCCAAGATGAAATGGCTTATAACAGTGGTCTTTTATGAGTTGTTCGCGAAGTGTGATTGACATAGAGTTGAACCAGTTTTCCGTATCGGCTTATGATGATAAGCTTCAGGGAGCGATTAAGCAAAACGGTCACTTAAAGAGTGACCTACTATACTGTGACCGAAGAAAGTAAATGGCCTATGATTTATATAGTAAGTAATAAATTTAAAATTGAGTAAAAATCTATCGTTTAAATCATTGCAAATGATTGTAAAAAAATAATTATTTTTTCACAATATCAATTACTATGTTAAGAATTTTGACAACAAATCCTTTAAAATCGATATAATTGATTTAAGATTTTGGTATCAGTACGTAGGTGAAACAGAACAATCAATCAGACGTTAAATAACGAAATATGAAACCATTTGTTTACTTAATTATTTGTTTGATTCATCTATTGAAGATAGCCAACACGAGGTTTGTTATTTTGTTTTGTGTGGCTGTCAAGCCAATTTTACTTGATAAATTATCGTTTTTGTATTAAAATTCTCTCGTGAATATTTTTTTTTAATTACCGACGTCGAAATTATTTTTCCTTTATTTTATTTTTAACCAATACTTATACAAATGATCTGGTGGAAACAATTGAAATGTCAACTTACATTTATTAATTTTTCACAGTTATTGTTTTTTTAAGCTTATAGTACGGTTTACTGCGTAATGTATTATAGTCCTTTAAAAATTCCAAAGATAGATAGCCTGAGATGTTGAGCGTGTATAATCTACATTCTAATGTAATCTAAATCCAAAATCCAGTGATTGGTATTTCCAAAAATAAATTTAGAAAACTTACCATTAATAATATATATTTTTAAAAACTCATCAAATTCCCGAAGCACTTATAAATATAATTTAATGATTAACGGGATATCCAAAAACAAAATAATTGTTAGCACTAAGAAATCAATGATTAATACCTGCTTTGAAGGTATGCATATATTATGAAGAGTTCAGGAGAAAAATGCCTATTCATTTTGAACCCAAGCTGCAGAAATTATACCATTGTTGAAAATTTTATATGAATGCATATTTTGAAACAATTAGCAAAATCATTTCATATGCTATTTATAGAGTACCGTTTAGAATAATAACTTCCTATTGTTATCTGCAATTAGTGATAAACTCTGACCCATTTTGAAGTTGAATTTTGCCACTATAACTTGACTGTTTTTTCTTGTTAATCAGCTTTAAATTAAATCTTTTATTTTAATCTGCTTATGCCTTCTTTACTTCTCGTTGCATTCCGTCAGTCTAATAGATGCCACTTACAAAAATTACTGTTTTACTTAGTATCATACCGAAACCCAGCTTTCAAAAGAATATTTTAGACGCGATTTTGCGTTGGTAGCTCGCAAAAAGTTTCAATTTCAGTATTGCTTCATTTTCGATCCTTATGCCACGGATTTTTTTCCAAATACCTATCATTAACTTCAATGGATCACAGTTACTCTATTTATTGAATAGAGTCAAAATGTTCCAATTTTCATTAGTTACTTAAACAGACCATCTGGTCAGCCTGAAATAGGGTTACCAGATTGGCGGGACTTGGCTGGATTGTCCAGCAATTTTACACGTTGTCCAGTGTCCCGGTTTTAGGCAAAATGTCCAGCTAAAAATAAAAAACATGCACCGCCAGAGCCAATAATTCGATTAAACTTTGAAGAAAACTACTAATTTTAAATCTTTTCTAAATACAGAGAAAGGTTCTAAAATGATAAATGCGACTAAGGGAAATACTAAATATGTGGCAAAAAAGTGACTTGATAGGTACCATTGACTGTTAGATTTTTGTACCAATTTTCAGCTGTTCAGCTCAATAGTTCATATTTTCGTTTTTCTTATTACAATAATAGCTAAGTGAGTACATATTACTTAATTATATGTCTTGTTTCGGTTGATTAATGCAGATTTTTATTTTGTCCAGTCTAAAATCCTTTGGTCCAGATATTCTAGAATATTGTCCAGAAATTTTGACTTTCCAATCTGGCAATCCTAGCCTGAAATGATTCAGACTCGTCAACTGCGCCTGTTTTCATTGAATATCACTTCCTGCCGCGCAAGGACTTACCACAGTAATTTCTTCCAAAACGGACTTGGCAAGTTTTCGGTCTGGAGTTGTAAATATTCACTATGTAACAAGCAAAGTCCGTGGAATAGCAATGCGTCGAGTGGTGGTCGTACAAACACACGCACGAAATACATTCATACATACGTAATGATACCGTACTCACATGTTATTATATTGCCTTGTCTCTACTTCCACATCGGCATGTTTTAACAAATAACTAGTCAGCCTTCAGTCTTTGGGTGACGGTCAACTTTTGCGGACATCTAAACTTCACCTCTCTCGGTGCCTTCGCAACCACATGCTTGTGGAATACCTGCGAAACCGTCGCAGATCCCGTGACACTTGCCTTCTTCGCAGATGATGACATCGCGAACGGTACAAATATTGTTCGTTTGAAATTGAAATAAAAGTGTTAGTTTTCGAAATTTGCTCTGTGATTGCGCTTAATTCAAGGTTTTTGTGTGGAGTTGTGCGTTTTTTGTTTGGTGTAAATGCAGAAATATTGTGATTATATTTAAATATAAGTTTTAACTAGCGTGACCTGTGCGAATTATTCGCACTAAATAAGTATAATAATTATCACTTTACAAAATTATTTTTTAAATATAATTGCAGGTATTCAATTCGTTTCTAATTTTGCACACTGCTTATAACGTTCTTCTTTTTGTTGTATTACAATATGAAGCTCAGATGACAGATCGAAGAAATATTTTACTAAAATTGTCATATAGAGGCGCAAGTCGCAAAAGCGTTGAGCTAAGCCGTCAGATGGCAGTATGCAGTATTTACAATATGAAGGTCAGATGACAGATCGAAGTGTTGACTTTGTTTCAAAATTAAAGCCGTCAGATGGCAGACGTTGTTCAGCGTTGCTGTATTTTAATTAATTTAAAAAAACAAAAGCAATAATAAATTTTTTAGTTGTCGATGTCAGTAGAGCAAGCAATTATCTGTAAAATGATATATAATTTATGTGGAGAAATTGTGAGGTTTTTTCTAAAAAGGGAGGCAAACATCTTAACCTTAGCGTATTAATATATATGATTTGATAGTGACCGATTGTTGCGCATAGAGAATCTTTTACTAATTATCGACAAAATTCATCAAGGACATTTTTTTAATTATCATAATCATAATTGTACATTATGTTTACGCTAATTACGGTTATGCATGACGTGATTATTTCTCAACGGAAATTTATCTTCATAAAAAAGACTTTTAATATTGAGACTCGAGAGATAATAGCATGTTTCGAAATGTATGGTCATAATAATGAAATTGTTAATAACATGAACCCTTGAAATGATTGATATTTTATTTCTCCAACATTTTATTACGAAATGGCCGAAATGAGATTTTCAAATATTGTTACGTTTAGTTTAATTCATTACTTTACTAGCTGTGTAGCGGCGTATGCATTAAGGAAAGTGTAAAAAATCGTATTTACGGTGTATAAAAATGATTTTAGTTATATCATGACGAGAATTTAATTTTGACCATTTTTATTTTTGCTCACAAAAAATCAGCAGAGAATAAACTTGCATCTTGAAATTCAAAATTCCTATTTACGCACGAGCAATCCACTAATCACCACCCTGCCCTGCAACTGCTCAACTAAGCCCTCCGAACACCTCCTCTTCTAACAGCTGTATCTTTCCAATAACTTCGAATATTATAAAATCATTTTACCAACATGTTCTAAACATGTTTAGGAATCAAAAAATCGATTTTTTCAACCTATCACATGGGGTGACCCCCTTAATTGAAATGATTTACGGATAGTGTAATGTCGAGTTAAAATCTTTCTGTATCAATCAATTACATTATGCATCATAGATACACACATCTGTCGGATTAATAATAAATTAAAAAAATCACATAATTTTTAATTTGCTTAACGAAGTGTGGAACATTTCACTTATGCACTTTCCAATTCAATTTAATAAACTCATACTTACTGACACATTTCTGCTTGAGTATTCTAGACTTTCATACAGATTCTGTTTACCAAACTTTTGTATGCTTTGTTTAACACAAACCACAGAAATTAAATTGTTACAATATACACTTTTTTATCATTGAACCGCATTGTTTATAACTACTAATATTTATATATACAAGGTTTCCTGTTTAAGTAAAAAAACCTACACGTACGCCCATGCTGGTATTTGCCAAGGTTTAGTTTTGTAACACAATCGGACAAATGATAAAATAGTCAAAATAATCATAAACTAATTACATTAAAACATTTACCAATTACTTATTAAAATAGTTGCCGATACCCGCGGCTTCGCACGCGATTGAGACGAAACACGGATCCAAATTCCCATTGTCATAGTTACTCATTTCTCGACGTAGGCCCCCCTCACAAAATATCGCAATTGATGAAATTCACGTGATCAACGTCTTGACAAACCTTAAAAATGACACCCATGTTGATTTTTAAACTATTTACCTCTTTTCACCCTCTGAAGGAATTGTTTTTGAAAAAGCATGAAACACGTGTTTATTTGTTGACAGGATTAATCCTGCGCATTTTCTAATTGATGCATCTATCTTAAAATATTTTTTTAATGCAAATTTTGAACTCCCGTTACACTCTTTTAGGGGTTGAATTTTCAAAAGTCTGTTCTTAGCGGATGCCTACGTCATAATAACTATCTGTGTGCCAAATTTCAGCGAAATCCGTCCAGTGGTTTGAGCTGTGCATTGAGAGATCAGTCAGTCAGTCACGGTTTCCTTTTATATTGCACATACCGCTAAACTAGCGGTATGTGCTTTATTATCGCTTTGTGCGTCAGAGCTGACTTTCGTTCATATAAGAAGTTATATCTAAGTTAATTTCACACGAAATCCAGTCAAATTGAAGCTTTTTGAAAAGAGGAGATTCTAATCTATAAAACAGAACCATTTTTAAATCAATTCGAGTTCATAAATACTATTAAAATTGTAATTGAAAATTACAAACAGCAGTTGTCGGTTGGTCTGTACGTATGTACGTATGTACGTACGTCACGACTCTACAGATCGCAATTTTGGTCGGATTGCCTTAGGTTATATTTTATTCACTTTGTTTACTATCAGACCAGAACCCTATTTAAATTCACTAAAATGTGTTCAGTAGTTTAATTTTTATAAACAGTTTTATTTTTTATTATTTTTGACAGCTATTAGTTTAAAAACAATATAATAATTACTGTGTAAATATAATGTAATCCATAAAACAAGTGCTACACTTCTATACCGTGATAACACCACTACAGGTATTAGGCCGCCGTGGCGTAATGGTTATGCCGTTGGATCCCCAAGGGCAAGGTCCTGGGTTCGATTCCTTACGAAATCATTGATATTTTTCTTTTTTTTTCTTTTTATTTTGTTTTATTTTATTCCACTTGATATTAATTATATATTATATTATGTATAGTTCTTAATTTTTTTTTATTTTTGCAAACTTAAAAAAAAATATTTTTTCAATTTTTAATTATTTATTTCTTTAAATTTTTAAATCTTTTTAAATTTATTAAAAATATTTTTTAATTGTTATTTTTTTATCATACAGTGGAAAACTTGCGGGATGTGCACTTTTGGTTTTGCCAACTATATTTAGATTACTGAAAAAAATAACAGAACTTTTATAATGTTCTGATATGTAGTGATATTTTCTGTTAAATTGTCTTTTTACTTAATATTAATCGTTGATATAATATCATAAATCGTATAAATTAATAATCTGATGGTATGCAAAACATATTATAACCCGTTGACTACACATTAAACATATGTTGTTGTACTTATCATTATCAAATGAACTAATATGTCTACATAAATAATCTCAACGTCATTCATTCATTCATTATTAGTCATATTGCACTTAACTGCAACTGCATAAAACGATATTATCTTTCAGAATTACACTGAAATTGAAAATTTAGAAAACAAATATAGTTTACAAAGAACATATCGCTGCTAAAAATAAACTGGTTGAAAAATTAGTCACCACCAACTGAGAAAAAGAAATGTTGCAACGACGTTATGTGCTCTATTATCGCTTTGGGCGTAAGAGCTGAGTTTCATTCGTAAAAAAAGTTATATCTAAGTTAATTTCGCACGTAATCCATTCAAATTGTAGCTTTTTGAAAAAGGGAGATTTAAGTTCATAATAAACTCCTAAAATCTCGAACAGCAGTCTGTACGTACGTACGTCCGAGCTCTACAGATCGCAATTTTGATCGGATCGCCGCGATTTATATTTTATTCGCTTTGTTTGCTATCAAACTAGAACCCTATTTTTTTTAAATTTTTATCGCCGAGTGGAAAACACATGCACGTTTGGTTTTGCCAACTATTTTTTACTTTTTTTTTTTTCGTTTTTGTGTCAGCTAACGGGATAGAGATCAATGTTCAAATGAACGGAATAGAGACGTTTTTTTTTCTTTTACGGATGCATTTAAATTTTAAACATTTATGTGCCTATAAATCTCATAAAAACCGGAATTCATTCTACATAAATATCTGTAATTTGCTCATTTAGAATCAGTTAATGGATTGGTTTTTAAATTAGAGGCGAAATGATTATCTGAACCGTAACGTGTGACTTCAGGTTTGACCCCGATCACTCTTTCAATTAACTAAGAGCATAATTTTATAAATACCTATCATATATATTAATACGCTAAGGTTAAGATGTTTGCCTCCCTTTTTAGAAAAAACCTCACAATATCTCCACATAAATTATATATCATTTTACAGATAATTGCTTGCTCTACTGACATCGACAACTAAAAAATGTATTATTGCTTTTGTTTTTGTAAATTAATTAATTAACAGCAACGCTGAACAACGTCTGCCATCTGGCGGCTTTAATTTTGAAACAGCGAGCAACGCTGAACAACGTCACAGCAATGCTGCATGATGCCATCTGACGGCTTAGCTCAACGCTTTTGCTACTTGCGCCTCTATATGACAATTTTAGTAAAATATTTCTTCGATCTGTCATCTGAGCTTCATATTGTAATACAACAAAAAGAAGAACGTTATAAGCAGTGTGCAAAATTAGAAACGAATTGAATAACCTGCAATCATATTTAAAAAATAATTTTGGAAAGTGTATAATTATTATACTTATTTAGTGCGAATAATTCGCACAGGTCACTCTAGTATTTTTATAATATAAGACCTGAATTGGCTGCTTTATTGTCGATCGATCTTGTAACGGTGATATAGATTAATTTTTAACCGACTTCAAAAATAGGAGGAAGGTCTCTATTCGATTCTATTTTTTTGTCTGTCTGTCTGTCGATATCTTCGACGGCTGTGGACTGAATTTCGACGATTTTTTTTTATTCGATGCACCATTATGTCTCAAAGTTAATCTCATATGAATCGGTTCAGCAACTTTTTAGAAAATTAATCAAAGAAATATTGCAAAAGTGGTAGTGAACGTTGCTCTTCGGTTTCATTACCCACCAAAAAAGGCCACTAAAAAAATAAAATAAAAACTTTTTTTTAATTGGACCTCTTCCAAAGAAGGCTCACTAAAAAGCGTGACGACCTCAAAACTTTTAAGCTTTTTAGTGACCCTTTTTTGAAGGAGTTTTAATTTAAAAAAAACGTTCTTTATTCAGGAAATAAAAAAGATACTGTAGACATTAAGGCTTGAGAGGAGAAAGTCTAAAAAGTAGAAAAGCGAACTTAAGACCGCTGCGCACTGCGGGCTGGCCTGCTAACACAAAAGATAGGTTTTAAAATTAGAACAGTGGCTATTTTCCCTGCGAGATTTGCTGCTAGGTATGAGCAAGAACCCTTCAGGAAGCAGTATCTTGTCACGTGGAAACTTGAACAAACGCCCACAAACTAACATGACGTCAATCTGCTCAGAGTCAGACAACAGACACGTTTTGGTCTGCGTTTATATTCGAACTGTCACTGCGCGCGCACCAGATCTGTCCACAAATCAAGCTTGAAAAATAGTCTCGTGTGAAGCGAGAGCACTTAACAGCAATCAAGAAAACCAGCGCTAGAAAACTAGCAGGCAAATCTAGCAGCGTTTCTAGCTTCTTGTGTAGCGGCCTTTAGAATCTTGATTGATGATTTTTATATTTTTAAAATTTTTTACTAACTCCGCTATGTCGTTAAATAATGTTAATTACCAAACTTATTCACAGTGTGATATCATAACTGGAAGTGGTGGTTCGTTGATCGAAGTCTACAATGTGACATAATACACTAAACTCATTTTATTTTGCAACAGCGCTCGGTATGTGTTAATAATAATTATTTGTGTCGTGGTTTGTGTTCGTGGTATTTGTAATATTTTACTATTACAATCAAATGTCGCTGCCACAGCTATAATGCAGGAATATAATATTAATAGTGTTGTTATTAAAATATTATTACCAGCAAATATGAGTATTCAAACATTTTAATATCTAAACAAGTGATTAAAAAACGCAAAATATTGTTATTTTGTGTGCGAAAATAATGTGTTATTTGAGTGCTGTTTACTGATTGAAATGTCCGCGATGACGAAAAATTCAAACAAACAACAAATTCATCCTTTTCGACCGTTTGCGTCATTCAGGAAGAAATTTTTGAAAAAGGATAAGGCGTCTAATAAAAGGTATTTACATTTAGCTTAACATTTATATTGGCAGTGACGTCACAGTATTTGCAAAAAAGTCATTTTGACGGAAGAAACACTGATTCAGACATTCTTTTTTTGAAGTGAAAACTTCTTTAGCGGCGTTGTACACTTTTTTTGTAATGGGTAAAAACTGTTAAACTCGCGTCACATCTGACGCGTCAGGGTCACGTGACCCTGACGAATTGTTGAGACGGTCTACCGTACTTGCTTCGGCAGTACATATACCTACTAAAATTCGCTAGATGTCAGTAGCAATATAAGTTACATGCAGTGCAAAAAATTATAAGCTATAAGCTTTAACAAAACCTTAAGAGATGTCGCCATGTACTCAGGTTTCGTAAAACTACAAATTTAAAAAATTACATCCAGTGACTGGCTGCATGTAATTTTATAAATGTGTAGTTTTACGAAACCTGAATCCATAGCGACATCTCTTAATGTTTTGTCAAAGCTTATAGCTTATAATTTTTTGCACTGCATGTAACTTATATTGCTACTAGCGAAATTTAGTTTAAGTACATCTAGGTTTTCACTTCCGCCGGCACTCCCGGAGTGCAACCCGTCCTTTTTTTTAACTACTTGAGAGTTTAGAGTCCAGAGAAAAATTGATGATAAAATTTTTTAAAATTGTTTTATTGGAGTGTGAAAAAATATGCAACTTGCAATACTAATGCGTTTTCCATAGACAACCGTTTGAGACATATTTTAAAAACAAAAACCTAAAACAACTAAAATTTACTTCGTTAACTTACACCATACCGTTAAACCAGAGAGGGGCTGGTTTGGCAGCAAGACACTCGTGACTCGATAAACTCTTCAAGCATCTTAACTATGAAGAGCCTTGTTTGATACAATAAATTGAAAGTTTTTTTTTTTTTTTAATTAACATTACAGTATGTACATCGTTTACCTATTGTCGAATTTCCTTATAATACGTCGAAATTTGACAATATGTTAAAAAGAGCAGTAACGAGTTGTAACATTCTAAATGCGTCTTGATTTTTTGTATGCTGTTTTTTTTTCTCCATCGAATGGCAATTTCAACGGTGTTAAATCCCGTACGGTAAATTAGCATAATTAACATTTGGTATAAACCGATGGCAGTGTTTCAGAATTACGGTGATATTTTTTTATTAATGTGGTTTAACTTCATTTTACAAAAACCGAACTTCTATTTGAAGCACAGTTCTTAGCAATAGGGTTTATTCATTTATGCTTGGAGAATTTGTTTTCAGGCATTCCGTTTTTTCGATAATTGCTTTTAAGTCACAAAAGTCTTTTAAAACATTTCGTAAATTTTTATTAAAATTCTTTGTTAATTATTTACCTACACAAAAATCTTTTTAATTCTATAAAATATCTAATCAAACATAGATAACGTGAAATTCCGCTGAAATTTCGTTTTTTTAGATAATGCATGTGTTTTCCTGTAAAAACAGTGGAATGAGTAATATATTGTGCCACTCAAGTCTTCATCGGTCATCGATTTTACTGTAAGATTTAATTTTATAAACGATAATTAGATTGTGACATTATAAAAACAATGATTTTGATATCAGTAAACTGTGATGAAGCGGATATCCAAGAGTTAAGTAGATCATTCAGGGTTTTTTTTAGTCACTACATAATATATGATTGATATGTGGATGACAATAACCGGAACGAATTGATACAAAATCCGGTTTGATACGACCTTTCGCTAAATAACAGTTAAATATATTATACAAAGTTAAATATCGATTCGATGTTATTACTAATTTGATATCATGTACTATATGCGTATATTTATTTGCTAAACGGGCAAAAACTGAACTGTGAGAGAGACAGCGTACGTCGAGGTATATCGCTTCAACTCAGCCAGTATACGCTCTCTCCCACACTTCAACCAATCCGTAGCGTCTTACTCGCGCTCACGTATAATAGACATTTTTGTAACCGACTGGTCGATATTTAGACTAGTAATGCCACGAATAGTGATTTTGCCGAATACCGAATATTCGGCCATGTTCTCGGCCGAAGCGCCGAATATTCGGCGGCCGAATGTTCGGCTAATTATTTGTACATTTCGCGGGTGACAGGTTACGACTTGTCCCATTACAGAGCGTGCGGTAGCAACGCTGCGTGCGGTAGCAACGCTGCGGGCGTATTTGTTTCATTTGCGCAACTAGACAGTGTCACGACACGCATTATTTGTTCATTGTTACATCAAATTGTGTTATTAATAGTCCTTATTACTAAAAAATATCACTGTTTGGTCACTAAAAGCTTTACAAAATAATACTATTTAAGAAAAAAATCGCATATTTTTGAGTAATATGTGCGTTTTTCCCCATGATTTGATATTCGGTATTCGGCCGAATAGTACGCAACATTCGGCCGAATACCGAATATTAAAAAAAGTAGCCGAATAGGCCGAATACCGAATAGTAGCCGAATATTCGTGGCATCTCTAATTTAGACCCGACTAAATGATCTGGCTTATTTATTTTTTATTTTCTCAAATACTAAATTTGAAGGTACAAACATTTCAAAATGGCTCTAGGACTTTTTGTAAATAAAATTTCGTAAAATTAAAAATTCACGGCTTGACTAGACCCACTACCCTTCAGCAAGGCACTAGACTTTTGTGCGCCGGATGCGCGCGGATACCATGTAATCCTCAAAACTTGGTCCTAGTTAGTGTATTTGCCATAAGGCACTTACACTATTGGCGTCGGTCGGATGGCGGGACCTAGGGGTCGGACCAAAATTTCTCGACGTTTCAAAACTTTCTAAGAAGTTTGGCACCATTTTTGGAAATGTTTATATATATATGTATATATATATATATATATATATATATATATATATATATATATATATATATATATATATATATATATATATATTTATATATATATATATTTATATATATATATATATATATATATATGTGCGGGCTATAACTTTCGAAGGAGTTAATTGATTTTAACGAAATTTGGAGCACATGTTGAAATCCATCACCGCACGAAGCCTATTTAAAATGGGCCCAATCGGGCCATGTTAAGGGTGGTATTTAGGGGTTGAAAAAAGTTTTCGGGCCCAAAAATACCGAAAAAATTTTCGGAACAGTTTCAAATTTGAAATTTAACTCTTTAGTAATTATTAAAATGTGCTGCTAAAATTTTAATAAAATCGGCCCGACAGGACCGGACTTACAAATTTTATGAAAACACAAGTTTCTGATATGGATTTTACATACTGAAGAGTGTATATAATTTGGTACAGATGTTGAATTGATATGTAGTATTGAAATTAAGTAAAAAAATGTTTTAAGGGTTGTATTAAGGGGTAATTTTTTTTATTTTATCCAAAAACAAAGTTAAGTTCATATAATAGAGCCACACTGCTTATAAAAGCAAATACACTATATGTCGGCAGGGTTTCGCACTGCGACCCGGAGTTTTTATGTTTGCGCTCCTCCAGTGTCTGCGCCCCGTTTCTGAGCACTACAGGCAGTTCTTCGATTTTGCGTTCAGACACAAATTTTCACGCTGTCTAAAAACACCTACCCCAAAAATGTTTGCTAGCTCTTGAGACCATAAGCCTTTAGTATAATACGCGCCACGAATCTAAAAAGCTCGGAAGTTAGATGTGAATGCGGGCTTGCGCTTGAACAGTCTGTTGAAAAACTACAAACTCGCAACTCAGCAAAACTAAAATAGCAATAACAACTTGACAATAGCGTACTCGACTGTTCTTTAAAGCAGGAAAGTGACAAAGGCAACGAGCGATCACGGCCTATCACCGATGAGCGCACGTTTCGTACAGGTAGCTGGGAGGTGGTGAGAATATCAACGGCTCTAAAATGTGCCTTTGCGACGCTGTTTGTGACTAACTTCCGAACCCTTTAGATCCGTGGCGCGTACTATATCTTTGGTTGAATTTCGTAAATTCTAGGACAACTACTTGGATCCGAACAGCTTTTAGATTTGTCACGATAACCTCACTTTTGCATTGCAAGTAACTAGGTGCCACACAGTTCACAATTCAAGCCATTCACCTATAATGAAAAAAAAACTGTGTTCTTTACCGGTGTTGCAGTGTGCATACATAATATGTATGTGACAGAGGTCAGTTTGTGGAATTTGAATATCGCACAATCACGATGCTTGAATACACATTATGTCTTGACGTTCCCTATTTTAATCAGTTACTCCTGTCCTTTCTGTGTTCAACTGTCCAAACCAAACTGCATAAGAAATTCCTGCTACTTTATCATTATATGTCCTTTCTTACAGATTATTTTTTTCATTCTTATGTTGAATATATACCGGGAAGATGCGATTTTTTTTCTTACGCACTAGACCAGCACAAACGAGCTAATTTTAGCGCAGTGTCTCGCAATGCGAGGTAGACATTCAGGGCCGAATTAACCCTGTCCGGGTCTCTAGGCAACAATCCTGTCCGGGCCCCTAGGCAATGCAATCAGGTCTTTTCAAGTTGATGAAGGGATATGAGTAACTTCCAGATGATCGGCTCCAGGCATCCTGTTACTTCAATGTCTTATATGATATTCAAATCTTTGATTAACGTCTGAATAGAACTCTGATAATTTCTTTGACTTGATGCTGCAACATCGCCTTACCTGAATCGTTAGCTTTATTTAAATGGTCTTAATGAATAGGTTATAGATCCAGGTTTTTTGATGGGTCAGGAAAATGAAATGGGAATTACAGACGACCAACCGACGGTCGTTCCTAGCTGCCGGGTGCCGTATCTGTAGATGTGATCGTCAAAAAAGGCGCATCCACATTTTCAGATTAAAATTCACATCGGTAACATCTCTGGTCTATGTGATACGTGCCTCTATTTTGTCGTGTTCTACTTCTATGAAGGATTTCGGAATGTACTGGATGAGAAGCTATACAAGAAATAGGAGATTCCGCGATAATTTTCTAACGGTTGATCAAATTATTAACTGAGGAGATATTACACATTGTACCTACAAATGCATGCATTGATTCAAACCCACTATGAATACATTCACAACTTTCATTCTCGTCACGATATTTTGTCGTTTTTTGCTTTGTGTGACCAAATATGGCCAAAGTACTTACAATCTGTGAGACTCTGAACATATATATATCTATGAATATGACCTTTTAGCCTTGGTATTATAGCTTATGAATCTAAAAGATCCGCCGATATAATCAGCCGGCACGACCCATTCCACTGTACTAAAAACTAAAATTATTGTTTGCTCTTCAACTGTTTCCAACAGAGCAATTCTAGGGCTGAACAATACTTACAATATTGTCTATGTTATATTCGCTTCGATTTGTCATTCGAACAATTAATGTTAACCGCAAAAAAGTTTAATTTGTTTGCATTCATTTGAGAAATTATATAAATTTATCAGTTGTAAGCAAAGAAATTGGTTTAAATATGAATACCTAAAATACCCTAAATACATATTATGTCATATGATTTATTTTACATAGGTGTGCAATATTATAGTGTTTTTACTCGACTGCAGCACGCCAAGGAAGAGTATGAAATCATGTATTTACATCGGACTATTATAATAATTGCTAGTACATCCCTAAAAATAGCAGTAATTTTGAACATTAAACCTATAATACAAAAAATGTATGTCCTATGAAATTAACTCTTTTTTTAACCTTAACTTTAACCTTCAGCCATATATTAAGTCTTGAATATCAATAGAACTTTTGTATAAACAATAATGACACACTTTTCTAATATTTGCATTTTCTAAAAGACCATGTTAAGTATTTAAATAACATACTTGCAAATTTGTGAGCTGTTGACCATAGACCTATACCTCCAGTATTGTGCGCAAACTGGACTCTCATTTTGGTCACAGAATTCATAAATACCTTCGAACCATCATCAACTCGCAACGGGTATTTTGAAAAAAATGTTTTGTTCCCTTCCCTTCAAGCCGCAAAACCTCCATTACTCGAAATCTCGACCTTCGAGCCATTTCGGTACATATTTTCCCTCCGAAACTCTAAAAAATAAATTGGATCTCTGTGTCTCGAACGTAGCAACTCAAAATTAGTTGGAATGAATCTTGACCTCTGCAAAGTCGAAAACTCTATAACAAATTTTTTGGCGTCTCCTTTGAAGTTCGACTTACAGAGGTTCTACTGTATATAGAACATAGATATTGTTCAGCGGCGGCAGAGCGAGGCGGCGCATGCCCCCGGAGGCCAGGGACGCAGTCAGCACGATGTAGGCGGCTTAGGAAGCGTTGTTTACTGGCGCCTCATTTGATCGAGCTTCAGAACTACGATACGTGTAGGTGTATAGCTCCCAAGGATGCCCAAGCTCCTTCATTCAAATCAAAATGCTCATGAAATAATTTATCATATCAAATAATAATTTTTGGCTAATCTTCTTATTGCATTGGTGCGTCCATGTAACCCATAACGACACAAAAATATGTGTAATGCCAAAAAATTTAATTCAAAAAAATGATAAAAAATAGTTACTTCTTACCAGAACAGTTTTATTAGCGGATGTACATTTCGGGAGCTATGTTCTCATCTTCAGCAAACACTAAACTGTTGTGATAAGAAGTAACTATTTTTTATTTTTCAAATCTTTGATTAACGTCTGATTAGAACTCTTCAATAAATACAATTATCGACCAATTTTTCAGACAAATTGGTCGATAATTTTATTTATTTTTTATTTTTGTTTCAAACACAATGCTCTTAATATTTTTATTAAAAAAATGAATCCCAAATTTGAATTTAATAGCATTTTTTACTAAATAAGCCAGTTGCCATTAATGTGAGCTACTGAATAAATAAAAAAAAAAAAATCAATCCGCATTATTAGGCAGTGTTTTTTTTTTTCGAAAATTGAATCCTGGGCGGAACGCTAATTATAAATATAAATAAATTCGCAACAACAGAGGTTGTAAATTTAATGAGTATTTCAGAACTGTAAGGCCACTTTACGAAATAAAACTTTCGTTAAAATAATTGAACCTTCCTTTTGAACAGCCCTAATGCGGGGGCAGCATGTAGGACGTAGGTAAAAGGACTGTGTGTTCTGAACCAATACACGACATACGTATGTACAATATATGTAATACAGATTGTTTCAAAATAAAGGAATTATTTTCAATCAAACAATTGTTCTATTATTGACGTGATAACGTCTTATAAATTGATGAAACACCAGCTGCACGCACGAAAAAGTGTAACGTTCCTAACGTTCCGCCTGACCCTGTGCGTGCAAGCGAGAGCGCAGTAGACTTCGGCCCAAGTTTGACAGCTACTAAAATTTAGGTTATGTATTACGGAATACGTTATCACGTAAAACTATCGTCCGTAAACCGACTTTACAGACAACCAATTTTTTATAGTTCAGTTTTATTCTCAAACAAGTTTTAAATATGATGAATTCACTGATGGAGCGGCGGCTTGTACGATTTTTGTACCTTCTAAAGACGCCAAAACTCGTAATTTATTGTATTTACCTTACTTTTCCCAAAAAAAATCGCAATAATAGGTTTCAAAAATAGTTTTTGTAAGCGAAACTTTATTTACACGACTGTTTTCGTGTACGGCGGGAAGAAAAATTTCGCAACACACAAACGCGGTCGCACGCGACCAGTTTGAAAAATAAAGGTTCTTTCATTTCCGCTACAAAAAAGTCTTTTTTCATTTGTTGTGTGATGAATCCTGGGGGGGAGTAATTTCCCTTTTTTCGTTTGTTGTGGTGGGTACCTGCGGTCCTGATGAATCCTGGAGGGATAATTACCCCCTGTACCCCCCATATCTACGCCCTGGGAACGATCTAAGGACCTAAGAGCTGTCCATCACTAGTTGATTTTTTCAGGTACATTCCGTATATTTATGCGTATTTATATAATGTATTTCTGTCTGTCTGTCTGCGATCTGTAAAGCTAGCGACCGTTCGAACGAATAGTACGATCCCGGTTGTTAGCGGCGACGGCGGTGACGACAGCGACGTCGTCGTCTTTATTGTTTGCCGTAGGTCAAGAAAGGTTTTAACCTTACAGACCGACCAACACAGTTAAATAGGTTACAATGTTACATATACCGTGAGAAAACTCTGGCTTTATACATGAGAGCGTGGATTGTGGATACGAACTGACAAAATTGTGGCGAAAATTGATAACAGGTATGCATTTTATACCTGTAAAATGTGTGTTTCAAATACGATTTAGAATTTCCAACTTAAAAATGTTGAACTAGGTTTGGGGATGTTTTCTTTAATCTGTAGTTTGTGAGACGAATTTCGTGAGTTAATTCATATAGATAACACAACGACACTTAAGGAAACATCGTAAAATTGTAGCTTTGTTTTTTGGAAGTATAAAATCACATATTCATGTTTTAAATTCTAGTTTCATTAGCGCCATAACAAAGTCGATATCATTTTTTATTGTCGAGATTTCGTTCTATAAAGAAATGGCCACGTACGTACGTACGTATATGTACTTCTTTTTCAGTAATAGTGTAAAAATATTGTAACAGCCTTGAAACATAAAAATATCTTAAACATTTTGATTTCTAATTCGAACACATTACAATATCTTCCCAATGTACTAGTCGTTTCTAGACTTCCTGATTGATTTATGTTTGTATTAAAGATTATTATTAATATATATATTGGATATCGTGTCCATCGAGATAATAATTAATAAAAAATCGCAGGATTGTGTAGAAAAATTAGATTTATTAATTGTACGACGTTTCGTCGATAGATAATTATTGTTTCGAATTTTCACATTTGTACTTAAAAAATTGGTTGTCTGTAAAGTCGGTTTACGGACGATAGTTTTACGTGATAACGTATTCCGCTCGAATATCATATTTAATAATCACGCACAGGGTCAGGCGGAACGTTACACTTTTTCGTGCATGCAGCCGGTGTTTCATCTTTTTATATTGACGTGATTCATCAATTTATAAGACGTTATCACGTCAAAAAGTCTAAATCTATACACGAAACGTCGTACAATTAATAAATCTAATTTTTGTTCACAATCCTGCGATTTTTTATTAATTATTATTATTTGTTCAATAATTAATCAGACGTTAATCAATGATTTGATTATTAATTGTTGTTGATATTTAATATGAAACGAAAAATGATTAATTGGTAAAGAGGCAAATTTCAGTTAGCGTGGAACGGCAAAGCTAGCTAATCCGGAACTGCATTTAACTCTAATTGAAAATCATACGAGCATAAATTTGATAGAATAATAAATAAATGCTAAATAGTTTGAAATCGCCTTTCAGTAATCAGTTCAATACCGGTATTATTGATTTATTATATATTATACGTCTTATTTTAAATAGTGTAAAATAAATTATTCACTTGATTAGTTCTCATCCAGTTTGCTGTATACGTCGTTCTTTCCGGTATCCCATAGCAACCTCACTCGATATCAGGGTTGCCAGACGTACGAGAAATCTCGTGCCATTACGAGATTTACAGTTTTTGTACGAGATACAAGAATAACAAAATTGTCGTACAATTTTGTGCGAGATTTTAACAATGATGACTGCCTTCGCTAGGTATCAGCCAAAAAGTTTAAGAATTTGCATATTTACCTACTTCACAGTTTCACACACCACAAAACGATCGACTGGGCGCATCACTAACGAAGATTATACTCGTAATAATTCAGTTTTGTGAGAATAATTTGCTGTACTTATAGTTAATTAAAATATTGATCAGTTCTAATTGTTTCATTTGAATTGACAGCTAATAGGCCCCACTCACGATCAAACTTCATGCCACAGTTCAGTGTTCAAACTTATAGTTCAGTGAAGCATGATAATGTGTGGGACAAATAAACACTGAAACCAACACTGAAGTCAAGCATGAACTCATCAAATGCATCTTGATTTTTGAACGACTTCAGTGTTCAGTGTTCAAGTAAACTGCTGTGTGTGTGGGTTTTTTTCAGTTCAGTTTTTGGAGTTCTGTGTTTTGTACAACCAGAAGCCAAAAATCTCAATGTTGCTGCAAGTCTTTTGTGCAGAAATAGATTTTCGCATATTTGTGTCCTGTTTCTCAATAAATGGGGTAACTAATTCCAGTAAATAATTGTAAGTTAATTCATCCATTCGTAAATAATTATTCCAATCAAGCGGCTCAAGATGTAATTCATTAATCAAATAAACATGACTTCTTGAATCATGCATTTCTAACCAATTTTTCACGCATATTCTTCTTTTTTTTCTTATTTCTCTGTTTTAAATACAATTCCATAGCTATGAACAGCCAATCCTCACCGTTTAAATTACTCATTTAGTTCTTATTAATGAACTATACTCTATAGTATAATATTATAGTGTGTATATAATATAATATATCTTATGTATCTATACTCGACGAGTGTATGCCAACAACTGAACCAAACTGAACACAAAAAATTTTAAAAAATGAGCAGTTTGCATGAACTGTGTGTGGTGCTAGTCAGTCTTTCGATTAATCGGTCCAACTTCACTGAACACTGAACTGTGGCATGAAGTTTGATCGTGAGTGGGGCCTATAAAAGCTCAAAGAATATGACTACTCAAAGTTAAATAGTACAGTACCTACTGTAAATATATAGGTACTTGTACAAGATTAACTGTTGAATGTACCAGATATTTAGCAACACTGATACGAGAAAAAAAATCCGTCATCTGGCAACCCTGCTCGATATAGTGTGTCCGATCCCGATGTGTAGCATAACAAAAAGTACTCGGATATCAGCTGTGAATCATATTTTGTATTTTTTTTTTAACTAGCGGTCCGGTTCGGCTTCACCCGGATTTGTAGATTATGCTACGTCGTACTTTCTTATAGAATAATAGCCGTATTTGCGGGGCGTTGTCATTTATTTATTAATAGAAGAAACGCGGTAGCGACAACATGCTCCATCGTATTGCAGTCTTGCACCTAATCTTAACATGATAGTAGAGGGACAAAAAGTTTTGATATCGATTGACAGGTTATCAAAATCGATCTTTATGCGAGCACGGATACTGGCTAGTGTATATTATAAGTGATGAGTATTTGGAAAGAATTCCGTGGCATAAGGATCGAAAATGAAGCAATAATGAGATTTTTTTAAACTTGCATTTAATACTAACGTTTCGATACGTTTTCTATCATCGTCAGTTTTGTATCGAAACGTTAGTATTAAATGCAAGTTTAAAAAAATCTCAGTATTGCTTCATTTTCGATCCTTATGCCACGGAATTCTTTCCAAATACTCATCATTAACTTCAATGGATCACAGTTACTCTATTTATTGAATAGAGTCAATCTTCATGTATATTATAAGTTCAAATAATATTGGAAACTGAACCCCCTGCTCCATTTCCTGTAAAAAATGTAGCCATGTCTCACATTAACATCCCACCAAAAACAAATATGAGAAAACATTCAACAGGTGGGGACCCAATTTAATGACAAATAGGACCTGCGTGTTAAGGTTTTCCGACTTGTTTCCTTCTTTTTAGTTACTAGTTTCATTTTTTTGCAGTCGGGTTTCATGTTTTTTTTGTAAACAGTTAATTTTTTTCACTTTTATGGTGCGAGATATCAACGCCAGTCTTCAGACTTGAGTACATTTTGTACATGAAATGGTATTTAAATTATTTTTTTAGGATAATATACCGATCGAGCACGACTTAAAAAAAAGAGTGACTTCTAGATTAATAGACGTACAAACAAAGCGCTTTAGATAACGCTATTCGCGCCTAAAAAATTTAAATTAAAAATCATAAAATATATTTACGCATTTGCAATTCGTAATTTCTTCTTAATAAATCTGTGATAATTTTAATTCGACTGACACTGTCTAAACTACCACTAGAAGGTTGAATAGAATTAATAATGTTATAATTTATTTGCGCCAAAATGTGTCACAAACATTTGAGAGTCATTCATTTCAACTGAAAGTTCTATGCGAAATTAATTAAACCTGAAGCACTAATTAATCAGTATTTTATGAACACATTTCACAACCAGCAGCCCTTTCTGTTTGTTTCGTATTCATTCACAGAAATAATACGTTGTGCGTTTTTCTCTTTACATTTAATAATTTACAAATAATAACTGATTTAAACTTCGTCACTTATTCAGCAATAACGGATCTCTCAGTGTTTCCGTAGTTAATAATCTATTTTGCAATCAGTTTTACACGTTGAACTCTAGTTAATATTATATTTCAGGGAATTCTAAAGTCTTTTCTAGCATGTAAACGGTCTTACTAAAGCGGCCTACACACCTTGAAACAAGCTGCGATGCAGGCATCGACTCTTATGTTTTATGATGCAAGTAGCAGTGTGTGTAGTACTCAATCACATATTTGGCATCAGTTGCAGCTTGCAGCGATGCAGAATCTGGAATCCCATTTTGGTCTGCAAGCCACGACGCCGAGTCGGTGATGCTGATGCGAGTTTCAGCGTGTATAGAAATGCGTCGATGCCAAGACGATATTAATTTATTTTCCCGCGCCATTTTAGAGGTTACTTTGTTGTTTGTGTGTGTAAATTCCATGATGGAAAGTGATCGTGTATTTTGAGAAGAGTTCATAAACATTTATCATCTGCATACGTGCCTTTGAAATACAAATGTATTTTTAGCTCTTCCAATAAAGCATTTGAATAACGTTTTCTTTCTATAAACTATCTTTTTGACCACTTCCTTTTATAGAGTATAAAGAGTGCCTCAACTACTGCTCATAAAACTGGTGTTGGCAAAACATACCTCATTTTATTCGTCAAGCACTAGATACCTAGAAAACAACTTAGTCTACTGTTCTTGTGTTGCATGAACGTGGAGTCGATTCAGGCATCGCAATAGGTTTCGATTTAAGTAGACGTTTATGCATATGATGCAAGTTTCATGAAACATATAGTCGATGCCTGCATCGCAGCTTGTATCAAGGTGTATAGACCGCTTAACAGACGTCCTGTTAAGTTAGGCGGAATTAAGGTTTGATGATAGATTGATAAAACGAACTTATATCGAGTTTACGTTACAGTACTTGCTCTATCAGTAGTCCATAGAGACTGGACTGCGAAGAAAGTCGTTGTCAGCAACTGTGATATTAAATATAATGTCTTTGACAAAGCAATTAAATTGCGATAATGAAATGATTAATTTTATTTGTGATTTTATTGTTACAGAGAAGTGCGAACGGTGTTACTAAACAAAGGCAGCCAAGGCCTCGGCTTCAATATCGTCGGAGGTGAAGATGGCGAAGGAATATTCATCTCATTCATTTTGGCGGGCGGTCCGGCGGATTTGAGTGGGGAGTTACGACGAGGCGATCAAATTCTTAGCGTAAATGGAATCAATTTACGGACTGCTACGCATGAAGAAGCTGCCCAGGCCCTTAAGGTATGACCTGTTTTTAATTCATAATGTGATGTTATGGTTAGGTCGTCAAAACACAAATAGCGTTTGCTAAGAATATTTCAAATATGCTGCACTCAGGGCCGGATTAACCTAGGCAATGCAATCAGGTCTTTTCCAGTTGATGAAGGGATGTGAGTAACTTCCAGATGATCGGCTTCAGGCATCCTGTTACTTCAATGTCGTATGTGATATTGTAACAACATGATTATACTTTGACTAGATGCTGCAGCATCGCCTTACCTGACTCGTTAGCTTTATTGAAATGGTCTTAATGAATAGGTTATAGATAATTGATGATCCAGGTTTTTTGATGGATCTAAGTCAATGGATCTTTCGAAATTTTATTGATATCCTATCATTCGAACTTCAGCGGAAAAATGGCCGTAATTGCTCAATCCTAGACGACACGTAATTACGTAGATATTTTCTTTTTTAAGGGGACTGGTCAGACGGTGACAATTGTAGTGCAATATCGACCAGAGGAATACAACAGATTTGAAGCAAAAATCCATGACCTTAAACAGCAAATGTCGCAACAAACAATGACAGGCACATTATTACGAACTTCTCAAAAGCGTTCACTCTATGTTAGGTAAGCAAAAAAATTGTTTCTTTTTGTTTTATGGAGAGAAATATTCTTTAGGCAATGAGTTATTTTTGTATTTGCATTTCAGAGCTCTATTTGACTATGAACCTAATAAGGACGATGGTTTACCAAGTCGTGGTCTTGGATTTCGATATGGTGATATTCTTCATGTAACAAATGCTAGCGATGGCGAATGGTGGCAAGCCAGAAGAGTACTGGCCAGCGGTGATGAACAGGGTATGGGAATTATCCCGTCTAAGCAGCGTTGGGAACGAAAACAAAGAGCAAGGGATCGAAGTGTTAAATTCCAAGGACACGCTCCAAGTGCGCAAGAAAAAGTACGTCTAGAATATTAATTTTGATAATATAAATTAGTTGATCATCACAAAGTAATACTTCTGTTGTATTAATAACAAAATGGTTAAAATTGATAACAATTAGAACAACGCTTTTAGTTAATATTTTTTTTATAAAAGTTAGTATTAATGCTGAAATAATTTTGTTTTCAGCAATCGACATTAGATAGGAAAAAAAAGAACTTTTCGTTTAGTCGAAAATTCCCATTTATGAAAAGCAAAGACGACAAGTCAGAAGACGGTTCAGACCAAGAACGTAAGTCGTCTTTCAAAATTATTCGATTGGTTTTATTTTACTTTTTAGAGTGTAATTTTCAATATCTATCATTTTTATTAATGCATTCATTAAAAGTAAAACTAAATTTTTTCATACAGACAATATTAAAAGGGTATCAACATAGATATATATATTTAATAGATTGTGGATACACTAGCGCCTCCTGTACCTTTTAGAAGCCATTTTGTACGTGGAAAACGCCGTAAAAAGCGCGCGAGATTCAAAAATATTAATTATTTTTTATAATATGATTTTATTGAGAAAAACGACAAAACTCACAGTAAACAGTGATATTTCGCTCCAAAACCTATTTTTATACTGAAACGTTTCAAAAATTACAAAATTGAGCATAAATATAATGTAAAAGCTTAGAACATTTTACATTGTCAATTTGGCATCAAGGTTGACAAGCATCTGACAATGTAAAATGTTCTAAGCTTTTATATTATATTTATGCTCAGTTTTGTAATTTTTGAAACGTTTCAATATAAAAATAGGTTTTGGAGCGAAATATCACTGTTTACTGCGAGTTTTATTGTTTTTCCATTAACATCATTTTATACAATATTTAATCTTTTTGAATCCCGCGCGCTTTTTACGGCGTTTTCCACGTACAAAATGGCTTCCATATGGCTTCTAATTGGAACCATTCCGCACAATGCTCAAGGATAGGCATACGCTATCTATTAATATATCTATGGGTATCAAGACTCATACCTTGCTTGTTTTAATGTTTGTTTATGATTTCATCCAAATACATTTGAAATATATATGACACATTTTTAATTATACATACGTATATATATTTTCGTTTTTGATTTGCTTGATTTCTTTATTTTGTTTTAATCCCCGCAGCATCTCCGCCTGATACTCCCAATACAAACAATGACACAGAACAAAATCCTATGTGTAAGTAATTGTTTATTTAAAGTATTTGTTTAATTTGCTTACTATTCAACACACCAATTATCGTTTATATTTATTTTATGTTTTCTTCATTTTATATTACGTATCAAATGAACAATCATAAGTTTCGTTTAGATTTCAAAATTATGAGGAATCGATTCAAGTTGTATCTCATGTTTAGCTCTCGAGATCACTATGTAGCACCGTCGCCTGTACGCTAGGTGTCATCGCGAACTTCAGCTAATAAAATAAAACTTGAAACCTTCGGCGGGCTCACTCGATCATTCAATTATAGCATTAATGAAAAACTTTAATATAGTTCAAAATTAAAGTTTTTTTTTTTATTTCTAGTTTCTACGAACAGTAGTTTTCAGGAATAGATTCCCCGCGGCTATCATTGTACGTTGTGATTACAAAAAATATAAAAATACCGGGCACAATAAAAACTTTTTGAAAACAAAACACACACGTTCCATTTCATTCTCAGAAAAGAACAATAAAACTGATCTAGCTGTATATACACACTAATTCTGTATACAGCTTCTGTATATAAACTATTTAACTGGAATTAGTGAAATAATAAGCTGTATGATTAAATCGCTTCATCATAGAAATGAATTGATAAAACTTTTATAATAATTTAGTCAGTTTTGCTTGCGGTATTTATAAAAAGTATTATGAAATATACTTTGCACAGTTATTTTAAAGCTTTTACTGTTATTTATAATATGCTTTTTAATTTTTATTCTTTTTCTGCTTGAAAAACCGAACATCAAAACATGTAAAACCATTCACCATATTTTTGATCGTTATACTGTTACATTGGATTTTTCTCATAAGTAAGAGCCACTGATCTTTTTTTTACACCAACGGTTCTGGAATTGTAATATACTGAACAGAAAAATCCGCCATACCTATAGTAGAACACTTATTAACACAGGCAACACTTCTGCATCAATTGGCATTACAAAGTAAATTGTACAAATACAAACAAAAATTTGCATTGCTTCAAAATAAAACCATATAATACATATTAAACCTACCACTGTACAAAATGTAAAAAAATTCTTACGTAAGTAGTTTTAGTAAACTATCAAATTTTGTACGAAAATATTGAGTTTAAAAAATACTTTTATAAATGCACATGTCCCAAACCACTGCCTTGTAGTGGTACGAAATATCCGGATATTTCATAATTTGCTCAGTATCTATAATTCTTTATTCAGTTTCTTAAAGCTACTTGCGTGTATATCCACTTATCTACATTTTATATTTCCTACTTTTCAAATGTTAATATTTCTTCTTATATGTAATATCAGATTTTTCCAGTAAATAACAATAATTGTATTCGTGATTTAATCATTATTAAGAATAAAATCGATCAGAATATTATTCAATCGCAATGGTCCTCCGTCTGTTATAATTTTTATTAGTGATGACATTGTTTATTGACTTTTAAAATTCAAAAATTTTATTTAGAGGAATGTCTGTTTTCTGCGGAAATTAAGACCTAATACCAGAATGACGACTTTGACTATATTGCTTAACGTTATCTTAGAAAGAAAACTGGAAACTCCGAAATATTATGTATTTTTCTGATATTTATTATATTTGTTCTGTATTGCAGCATTCATGCTTTGCTACACTCAAGATGATGCTAATGCTGAAGGTACTGTATACTTTTGTATCTCATTACTTGTAATATAACAAATTAATCACTTATGTGTTTTATGATCCATAATTGTAATAATGATTGTTACCTTATTAACGTTTCGATTAACTGCAGTGCAGAGTTTCTGGTCAGTGATTAATTTGTGTACAAGTTTTCTTCAGTTTAATTCAGTGTTTGAATTGGTGAATAAAACTAATAGTCGCCAATCAATTTGTAAAATTTAATTTTGCTTTGGCTCATTTTATTATTAACAGCTTGTTGGCTATCACATATTAATAAACATAACAGTTATTGAAATTCGTTTAAATAATGCTTTTAACATTACCCCCAATTCTAACACTGATTGGTTTCCCAAAATTTTTGTCGTTATTCTGATACATCGTGCATAGTACAGGTGAAATTTTATACCGTGTTGAACTACCATACATGGAAGAGATCACGATGATTTATCTGGAGAATAACGATAACTATGATTATAGTAAGTTTAAAGAGCAACAACTAATTGTCATTGTAGGATGCTCATGTTTAACGTGTCTTTTATCATTTTTCAACATTTTCGTCAACATTTTGTTTCGGCTTCATGAGCTATGCTCTGGATTTGTTATAATCAAATTATGTTGTAATCAAGCAAGCAAATGTGATTATGATTTATTTATTTTTTATAACGAAAATAATTAGATACACGTTTGTCTTGTCACCCTATTTTTGATTCTCGTCAGAGTTCATGCTAACAATTGTTGATTATTAACTAGTCTGTGTAATGATTTCATTTTAAATGATTTCTTAAGTCCGTGTTGTTTCAGTTTTAAATTTTCGAAACGCAATTAGGCTGAATTGCAAAACTAATTATGTACCTATGTCGGTTTTCTTACATTATTTTATAGTGATTCAAAATGGACAAATGTAAAAAAACGGGTATTAGTCCACAGGATTTAAACTATTTATGCAACAAATATCTGCCTACATGTAGGTACCCACTTAGAAATGAAAATTTTAAGATCATATTATAATATTACGTTCGTACAGAATTGGAGAACTGATCAACCAATTTTAATTTTTTTTTTTCAATGTTATGTAGCGTTTTTTGGAAAATGTTTTAACCAAGAGATCAATGGAATGGGTTTTTTTAGGTGAGAGACACCCTTACATAAAGAGAGAACATTTTAACTATTATTTTCATACTGATCATATTTTATTGAATCTTTATTACATTTGCCTTAATACCTACTTATAATAGAGATTATGAAAAGAAATTCGAAATTTTAGTTTAACAAATTGAACTGTATATATTAATACAGTTTTCGAACCAAGAATAAACGTTAAACTTGGGTATACTATTGATGATTTTGCGTGAACGTGTTAGCATGGAGTGATTTTCTTTAGATGATGTAAGTGCCCCCAAAAAAGCTCCGGTTTTCTTCGTTCTCCTTATATTGTTGCTCCAGCGTGTTGCATGTATGAACATGAATAATCCAAATTTTGCTACTCATTCACTTTTTCTTTAATTTTGTTAACGCATTAGTTGTTAGAAATTATTCATGAAGAAAAATCTATTTAAAAAATAACATATGTGAACATTAACACCAACATATTCATAAAATCGCTGAAGTTATTTTTTTCTTAAAAAATTATCAGTGAAACAAACTATCAAAATAAAAATAGTTTTTGATCAAAGTTGAAAAGTAACTTCCGCAATAAAAAAACCATTAACATATTTCAGCTCGTTATCATACAGTTTTCAAAAAAACGTATATTATTTTGTTAGTGCACTTGATAGATTTTAGTACAGTGGGAATCACCTTTTCATTGATGCACTAATTAGATTTTACCATAAATTGTTTATGTTTTATTACGTCTTATGACATCTGTATGTAGAACTGTGTGCATGGTTTTATAATGATAATTTAAAAAACCATTGTTACAAAAAAAAAAAGCAGTTAGCAGATATCTTAATAAACATATTGTTTTTTATGAACCAAGTATTGCAGTTTTAATTGGTCAAATAGGTATTTAATCCCTTAAACAACAACATTTTAAATTAAAGCATCCATTGCTCTTTTTAATAAGCCAGTTGATATTGTAAGCGGATGGTCATCACATTTTTTGATGATACTACTTATCGAAAAAGCGTTATGATTCAATGAGTTGGTGTTCAAAAATAAATAAAAAAAACTCTAAATTTAATATTGATTTAGAACCTACTATCTTCGACTATAAAATTTTATAGTAAACATACAACGTTCCCTAACTAATAAGAATGAGTAATTATGAATACCTGGTAGCTTAGGTCGTCATCATCATTAACGGCAGATGTTGATTATGACAAAAATTACAATCGTGCGATATCATTAGTATTTCGCATAAGTTAAAAATCTAATATTTGATCCAGAACCGACTCCAGGCATCTCGGCCTGTTTTCTTGGACGCCAAGTGTTAGAGGATTCCATGTTTATAAATGTGGAACGTCTTAAATTGTAGAAAGAAAACAATATTGTATTTTTCAAACATGATATTAGCTTGGCCTGGATGCCAACAATGTCAACGATAATCAAAATATTGCAATTATTTCTGGTATAAATAACGAGTTATGAATATGTATAATATTCGTAACTGTTATTTTGAATCATAATAGCAATATGATTGTTATTAAGATGTTTGCTTTTATTAAAATAATACTTTAAAACAATAAACTCGAAATATTTTAATATAAAAATAATAGTGTTATATAAACATGTTTTGTTATTTTTAGCTAATGAAGAATGTGTGCTATCATACGAACCTGTACAGCAGCTTCAGATTCAATATACAAGACCTGTTATTATCCTTGGGCCATTAAAAGATAGAATTAATGACGATTTGATCTCAGAATTCCCAGATAAATTTGGAAGTTGTGTACCTCGTAAGTATTCATTTTTTGACGTGATAACGTCTTATAAATTGATGAATCACCAATCTTATAAATTGATAAACACCGGCTGCATGCACGAAAAAGTGTAACGTTCCTAACGTTCCGCCTGACCCTGTGCGTGCTTTTCTCGAAAACGGCCCTAACGATTTGGATGAAATTTATTGAAAAGGGATTTTGGGGGGCAAAAAATCGTTTTAGCTAGGTCTCATCTCTCGAAAAAATCGTTTTCATACAAATTTTATCTTTATAAAAATCAATTTTTTGACGTATGAAAATACTTAAATATTGTAAGTAGGTTTTGGAATTTTATATAAACAGTGAAACAATTGTTTTCAAAATATTATGACAGTTAATCTTTGAGACTTAAAATAAATACGAAAGAAAGAAAGTTAAAAAAAAACAATTATATTATAGGTGGTGAGTAATTTTAATAAATAAAATTAACCTAAATTTGAAGCGAAAGATGCAATATCATAGATTAGAATTATTATAATTATTATATAAATTTAGGTTATGTATTACGGAATACGTTATCACGTAAAACTATCGTCCGTAAACCGACTTTACAGACAACCAATTTTTTTATGGGTTGAAATAATTGTCATTTTCATCAAATCGAATTAAGTAGCTAATTTTCAGGAAGAAACTTTAATAAAATTGTAACGAGACAATCCAAGTGGGTAGGCTTTCACGCGCCTAAAACAACTGTAGAGTAATCATATATTGCCAATAATTTGAAATTGGATGCTACTAAATATTGTTATTTGTTTTAGATACAACTCGACCCAAACGTGAATATGAAGTAGATGGTAGAGATTACCATTTTGTAGCTTCACGAGAACAAATGGAACGTGATATTCAAAACCATTTGTTCATAGAAGCTGGACAATACAATGACAATCTATATGGTACTTCTGTAGCGTCAGTCAGGGAAGTTGCAGAAAAAGTAAGTGATCGTACATTGCATTTTTAGATTACGTTTCTATCAGTGTTTTTAAACTTTGGGTATATCAAGAATAGAGAATTCTTTCAGTTTTTGAAGAATGGTGGAGGAACGTCTGGAGTGAAGACACTGAACATAAAACGATGTTAACAATTCTTAATGTGCGTTTTGCTTAACATATTGGCATCATCAAGAGATGATTAATTCAGATTTAATCATCTTCTGATTGATGCTAACATAGCTAGCGAAACGTACCTATATCTAGGCTTGTTACATGGTTTGGGTGTTTTGTGATTACTTTTTTATATTTTGTGACTTTGAGTCAGTATAAGTAATTATAAATTATTTTTAGGGAAAGCATTGTATACTTGATGTCAGTGGAAATGCAATAAAGAGATTGCAAGTTGCTCAACTTTTCCCTATCGCAATATTTATTAAGCCAAAATCAGTTGAATCAATCATGTAAGTGTGAAACAATATTTTATGCAATTAAATTTTCATCTTTGCTATATTATACTCGGGTGATTGAAAACCACTTTCGTTTTTTTTGTAGGGAAATGAACAAAAGAATGACAGAAGAACAAGCTAAGAAAACATTTGATCGTGCTATAAAAATGGAACAAGAATTTGGAGAATATTTTACTGGTAAGTTCTAGTTATTTGCAAATAATCTTCCTTTATTTTTCATTAACTTAACCAACTTGTGTCTGACGATTGCCTTGATTTTTTTTATTTTATTTTATTTAACACTCAACAGGACAAGTCCCAAATGAGAGAGTGCAAAATTGGCACATCCAAAGGAAAATATGTATAGTAGTTAGATGATGAGAAATATATAATTAGACAGTGTTACAAATAATATTATTTTATTTTATTTAATATCTACACAATAATCGTATTTACATCAGTTACAAATTGCTATTATTAGAGAAATTCAGTGAGTGATTTAGCGAGACGACCATAGATATATATATTTAATAGATTGCGGATACACTAGCGCCTCCTGTACCTTTTAAAAGCCATTTTGTACGTGGAAAACGCCGTAAAAAGAGCGCGAGATTCAAAAATATTAATTATTTTATAATATGATTTTATTGATAAAAACAACAAAACTCTCAGTAAACAGTGATATTTCGCTCCAAAACCTATTTTTGTACTGAAACGTTTCAAAAATTACAAAATTGAGCATAAATATAATGTAAAGCTTAGAACATTTTACATTGTCAATTTGGCATCAAGGTTGACAAGCATTGATTCCAATCTGACAATGTAAAATGTTCTAAGCTTTTATATTATATTTATGCTCAGTTTTGTAATTTTTGAAACGTTTCAATATAAAAATAGGTTTTGGAGCGAAATATCACTGTTTACTGCGAGTTTTATTGTTTTTCCATTAACATCATATTATAGAATATTTAATCTTTTTTAATCCCGCGCGCTTTTTACGGCGTTTTCCACGTACAAAATGGCTTCCATATGGCTTCTCATTGATACCTCAATGTGGCTTCTAATTGGAACCATTCCGCACAATGCTCAAGGATAGGCATCCGCTATCTATACAGATTGTATCAAATCAAAACGGTCCATAGAACATTCTGTGTGTAAGACAGAGACGATATTATATAAAGCAGTAAGTAAGAATGAGATAAATGATCGCTAATAGTTACTGTGGTTATACAATCTGATAGTATCGTCTTTGCTTTCTACAGTAAAAATCACAATTTTATCAAATGTCAGTATTCACTAGTGAAATTATTGATAAAATGGGTATTTATTATAATCGATTAGGATATTGTTTGGCAGAACGTGGAGGTCTTTTTGAACATTTAATAAATTAATTATTAAAAGTATTGTTAAAACTTTTGTACCAGATATAAATAATAATACGAATTAATATTACGGTTTAGTTGTTTTAATTGATAAATTGGTAAAAAGATTTACAGTGTACGTAATTATTTATTTACGTAACCACAGTAACTATTAGCGATCATTTATCTCATTCTTACGTACTGCTTTAGTGCTTTATATAATATCGTCTCTGTCTTACACACAGAATGTTCTATGGACCGTTTTGATTTGATACAATCTGTATAATATATATCTGAGACGACGTACAAAGTAAATTTTCACTTCTCAAGTATGTGTTATTACTTTTAGCCGTGGTTCAAGGCGATACACCTGAAGACATCTACACTAAGGTAAAAGAAGTCATCATCGAGCAGGCTGGTCCCAGCATTTGGGTACCTACTAAAGAGCAACTGTGACACGCGGCTAAACGGCCAGCCTGGACAGTACCTCCTCGAGCGGTTCGCACATAAAGGCTTGCCTCTTAATCCTGCGTATTATCCTAATTACCGCCGTCCTGTTATCCTCTGTATTCCTTTCGGCTATATCACATTACAATCTGAAATCCTTTCTCTCTAATAATGGTGTTGTAGTTATTACTCTCGAGTCATAGCCTTATATTTATCTATTTTTTTATTAAAATATTTTACTTTCGTTGTCGATTTATCAATCTGTCTATTAATTATTATGGAAACTATTCTTTATAGATATTAACTGTATAGGTATTATCCATTTATTTATTTTTGCTACAACACTATTTCCCTTTGCCTAAATATCTTGATGCCAAAAATAAAATGGCAACAACTCTTCATATAGTAAATTTGTATCGTCGCTCATGTGCCCCTTTTTCTTGTTATTGTCATTTTTTTATAATTATTGTAGAAATCTCAAAACATATGTTGATAAAATTTATTAATTAGTTAAATGATCACTTTGTTGTGTTCATATATTAATAATGTTATTAATGTTGATTATTTTATAATAGCGTGTTCATATCCAGTGGCTGAGTTATAGTTGATTTTAATAGTTGACAATCAACAAAGTAAATTACAATGCCAATACCGAAGTATTTGATTTGGTTTTAAGTTTTAAATTAGGAACTGATATTTCGTTTGATAAGATTGTCAATTATATTTTTTTATTGATGAATATTTCATGGTTTCTAACTCCAAGATGTAATGATTTCTAAGCTTTGATCGCTTTTTGATTTGGAAAATCAAATCGGATATAAAACATTTGTGCCAAGTTGTTTTTATAACTATTACAATGTTCCCCATTGTAGTAAAAAAAAATGGTGTCCAGTTGTGTTCTCTATTTTAAGATCTCTTTTTACGCTTTTTTCAAAGCAAAAAAAATATGCGCGACTTTTTTACATGGCTTACAATCTAGACATTACTCATCATCATTAAAATACACAGTCACCGTGAAATGCTTCAATCTCACCAAGCACGCATGATATTTGGAATATTAACTGTGGCATTTTTCAGAAGCCTGTTCTCTTTAGTAGGCAAGAAATTGCCGTATTTATTTTCTCCAAAAAGTTCATATGGAATTTTAAAGAATGCTTTAAAACGGTTATAAATAAGTGCCAAACCAAAAATTTAACCCAAAAGCTGCTATTTTATATGGGGTAGTGCGAAAAAATAAATAGATAGGCGCTGGTATTTTGAAAATAATTAACCAGCCATTATTCATCAGTAAAAAAATAATTACGGGACATTGTTTTGACCTAATGACATAATAATTTATTTTCTTCTTTAAATGTACTACCTACTTACACTGATAAAAATAGTAATTTTTTAGTTCTTCCCAAAATAACCGTGGAATTATTTGAAACATTTTGTTGACCATGAGTGTTATTCTTAATGAATATTAAAATCTACACGTTCAGTTCATTTAAATTAGGGGCTACTACGTAAACTAGTTAAAAGAGAGGTGCCTCATAATATTTCGCTTGCAGTGTAACTATTTGTTATGAGTCGTGTCCAGACTTTGTAGTAATATTGAAATTAATCATTTGCAAAATCAGCAAGGAAAAGCTAATTGCCATCGCTGACTATGATGATGCCAGATATAGTATTGCTATGCAGTCTAGACCTAGATTACGATTAGATTCACCAAATATTTTATATCGCTATAATTACAAAATGTACACGATTTTGTAATCGTATTCGACTTATTGGTGGCGAGGCAATGCATGTATGAAAATTACTGCAAGACCGGAGGATGTTAGTGTGATAGAAATATTTGGTATATTATAGACTGTAATTTGTGAATGATATTGATATTATGAAGAAAATGGTTGACCATACTGATTGTGTGTAAGAGTATGTAAGTATTTGATAAACTTGTTATTAGTATATAAAAATATCGAATGTATGAAAAATGGTACATAATAATATAATCTGTTGTTTAAAAAAAGTTTTAAACAAGTTTTTACCGAAATCTCATATAATTATCATGAAAATAATTCTGGACATTGTTAATAGATTATTATATTTAAACATGCATTCATTAAAACATTCTTTCACCAGGTTTTGTTTTAAATAAGTGTAATTTTTTATAGAAGACTTTGTTTTTTTATTTTTTTGTTAAAGGACATCTCTTATTTATACGGAAATGTGTTAAATACGTCACCTGAATTGTGATCAGAAGATTAAATAACTAACAACTGGTTGGTTTTCAGCCGAAATATACTTTGATAATATGAAAATTGTTAATTGAAAATCAAGACCTGGTGATCACATTTTGATCAACTTTGAAAAATATTTCAAAGGCGACACATTTGTTCTGTAGTGTATTTAGAGGCATACCTATTAAAATGTTTTTACCTGCCAGTATATGATAAGCGAAAATTTGTAAATAAAAGCACATTATAATATTTAAATTTAGGTTAAATATTTAACTGTATGTCCAGATGTAAGAAACTACATAACTAGTTAAGTTCAAAAAATAACTGCTTTTTGAAAGCTGTGTGTTGATAAATGAATAAAAAAATTTAAAGCTCTATGAAAAAATACTCTTTATTTCTATCCATATACCATTAAAAAAAGATATGCATATATCTAAATCTAGATTTTAGATCTGGAGTGGACTACAGTTGTACAGTGCGACCTCGATAATCCGGACTAATTAAAACCGCGGTGAACCAAATTAGTAAATAATTCGGATTACTGAAGCAGAACATATTTTATATTGAAAAAATTGGTTGTCTGTAAAGTCGGTTTACGGACGATAGTTTTACGTGATAACGTATTCCGTAATACATAACCTAAACCTCCCAAAATTTGGTTTCAAGAAATGTCAAAAGTGACGTTTGCAACTGTCAAAGTATTAGTAATAATTAGTTATTCCAATAGTTAACTTAGAAGGCGTTGCATTTCACAAAATACTAATGTCAAAAAATTGAATTAAACATTAGAAATGCAGCCGTTTTCATGTTGCATTTATACAGCTATTTTTCTATATAAATTTGTATAAAAAAACTGTTTAGGCAAATTCTGTTATACGAAATCTATGTAAAATGTTCTCCTCTTTCGTTTAAGACTGGTTTCAAACCGATCTGATTTAAATTGAGCGAGAAATTAGCAAAAAGCACGCACAGGGTCAGGCGGAACGTTACGCGTTACGAACGTTAGGAACATTACGTTACACTTTTTCGAACATGCAGCCGGTGTTTTATCAATTTATAAGATTGGTGATTCATCAATTTATAAGACGTTATCACGTCAAAAGAATCATAACACAAAACAATTTATACATATTAGATTGGAAGTTAGGAGAATCCCTCACTATCGATTTAAGTTTTACCATGTAGTTTAAATGAAATAGACGTCTAAAAATGCAGGTCCGGATTACCAAGTACTGTCAAATCCGGATTATAAAGTACACAATGCAATAGAAATGCTTGTCCGGATTATTGAATAATCCGGATTAATGAATAATCCGGATTAATGGAGATCTCCGGATTATCGAGGTCGCACTGTATTTAATTTAAAAAAAAATTGTTTTGATAGCCACTTGTTGCGTGTCACCTCTGACTTAGATTCGTCAACCCAGTTCTAGAATCTAGATAATAATGCTTTACTAATTTCAGATAATTTTGATAATGTAAAAATGTCGATCGCGGTGTATTTATGTGCGCGGCATATCAACGCTTAAGTCCGCGATCACATAAGATACAACGGCCCAAGCTGCGGTACACAAATCTAAAATGGCAGGATCTTCAACATCGATAGTGTCGGCATTAGTATGATGGAACCAAAAATATTTATCATTTTGAGTAACCAAACTTGCTCCAGGAACGCCTTGATCTGTCCAAACACCGATATCTGGTCCACCATTCGGAGTGGAAAATTCAGTAACATTTATTGATGTGAGCAATCTGTAAATTTGAATTAAACGACAGTGAGTTTAAATTTTCTGATTCCCAAAATGTTCGTGTTTAACACGTTAAGCGCCATATGCATCCATAAAATAATTAAATTAATTGTGCATCTTTATGGTTGCATATGGCGCTTAACGTGTTAAATACCGAAGCACCATTTAAATGTCTCTATCTTCATAATATGACTCTATCTCTTGTTCTTTTTACCCACGACGGAACGGAGCTGGTATATGCGTTTAACCTGAGAGATTGTTTGCATGTGTGTTTGTACACTCGATCAATGTCTCCATTTATCTGGAAAACGGTTTGATCAATTCAGATGCGGCTTTTTGTAAACGGTTTGTAATTCATCTGCGATGGTTCTTAGATAGATATTACGATGGTAACGCCCCAGGGGGCGCTGCACTCAGGCGCGGTCCGAAGGGGGGGGTCACAGGGGACATGACCCCCCCCCCAAAATCTAAGGTCAAATTGAAAAATCTCAAGAATTTGCCAAATAATAAAAAGAAATTTGTCTTGTGCAATAATGTTTATTTTATTCCAGATACCTATTTTTTATTAGTGTAGTGAGTGACCCCCTCCAAAATTTCAGGCTGCGACCGCGCCTGGGCACGTTTACCAAAAAAACTTTGCCTGCCTACTGAAAAACGAGTTTTTTGGATCCTTTTGACGCTCCCGTTAAATACATTGCCCATTAAAAGGTATATTCTCGATATTTTATGCATGTATTTGATTTGTGAAACAGAATCAAAATCGTTTTCGAGAAAGTAACAAATTTTTATTCGTTCATTAGTAAACTATTATTTTGGGGAGTAGGGAGAAAATAAAAAAAAAAACCTAAGGTATCTCTTAAAAACTTCAAGTATTTAAAAATGTACGACATTTTCCAAAAACTCGCTTTTGAGATCTTCTAGGCACATACTAACAGAAAATGACACCGAATAAAAAAATAATCTCAACTTCTGGTTCGGTGGGCATTTGAAGTGTCTTTAAACACTGAAGCTACATTCAAACGTCTCTATCTCTGAAACGGTATTGGATACAGACCTCCGGGTGCGCTCATCGAATTCGGCGTGTCTTTTTCTATCAGTTCACCGAATTTGAAACGTATCCAATGCGTAGTATAAGCCTTTGTTTTTTGCTGATTTTTTTGGACAATTTTGACAACCTCTCGAAATCGATTCAAATTCGGTAGACTTATAGAAAACTAGCTGCTGCTACCTCGCGGCTCCGCCCGCGATTGAGACGAAACACCATAGCAACAACAATAGTGGCTGTGCTGTGTCCGTCAGTAATCAGTGTTAAAGTAGTTTAGCCCCCTAAGGGGATAATTTTTCAAAAATCCCGCTGAGTACTCACTTACGCCATATATAGGGGACTTCTGTGCAAAATATCATGTTTCTAGATTCATCGGTTTAGGCTGTGCGTTGTACAGTTTTAACTAATTAGATTAACCCCCTTAAGGGATGAATTTTCAAATATGTTTTCTTAGAGCTCACCTACGTTATATGAGGATACCCCCTACGCAAAATTTCATGCATTTATACCCACCGGTTTAGAATGTACTGTTTTAGCATTAAGGAAATTTTAAGGAAAGTAATAAGTACCTAAATTTTATTGCCAAAAACGGAAATATCAAAAATTTGCTATCCAGCTCCCAGAAGCAGTAAGAGGTATTTATAGTGAATGGAGAATAGAAGAAGACAAAACATAGTTGCATAATAGTTTTTATACTCACACCAAAAATTGCCGTCTTTAATGATAATGCAGTGTCTCCAAAACTTTTTTATTTTCAGTTTCTGAACCTCGTGGATTTTTTAAGAAAGAAAGCAATATGAAAGCAATAATTGCAGGATTTTGTCTAAGACCGTTTTAAAGGCAGGTCTAATATTTAGTTTTTGTATTCATCAAATTGTTACACGGAACAATAAATTTTGATATTTTTACTACCTATCTCTTTTGCATTTTCTGATAATAACATCAAAATATATCACTTCCGTGTTAAATCTATATAATTTACAAAGATATTATGCATGCATAATAAGCTTGATAAGGAAACAAAAGAGGAATTAATGTTTCAGCTTTTCAAGTCTAAATATTTCAATACTGTAAAATTACAGACATGACCTTTTGAGGACTGCAGTATACGCTGTATTCGACATTACGCAATCTATAAAAATTCGCCAGTCAATAATATAAACAAAAATGTATCAGGCGCCGCAGCCTTTCAGAAAAAAAATAATTTTTTACACAAACTAGCTCTTACCCGCGACTTTGTCTGCGTGGAATTTATGATTTGTAAACTTGGTATATTTGAATAAAAAACGAGTTATTGGAAAATGTCGAAAATCGACTAAAAACGAGAAAATGTTCTTAGTCTTAGGTTTCTTTTTGGACAATTTTGGAAAATCTCTCGGAACCGATTCAAATTTGGTATAGTCATATTATAGAGTACCAGCTGCTGTTATCCTCGCGGCTTCGCCCGCGATTGAGATGAAACACAATAAACAACAGTAGTGGCTATGCGCTGTCTGTCTACTAAGTCAGTGTTAAAGTAGATTACTGATTAGCCCTCTAAGGAGAAAAATTTTCAAAAATCCTTTCTGAGTACTCACTTACGCCATATAAGGGACTTCTGTGCAAAATTGCATGCTTCTAGACCCACTTGTGCGTTGTGCGGTCAGTATGCTAGAGTTTTAACCAAGTGAATAAACCCCCGTAAGAGATGATTTTTCAAAAATCGTTTTTTAATACACATCCACGTTATATAAGGAACTCATGTACCAAATTTCATTACGCTAGACCAACCGGTTTAGGCAGTGCGTTGTCTGTCAGCCTTTTTGGTTTTTATTAGGAAAAAATATGAAAAAAAATTTATTTCAATGAAACGTAAATATCAGAAATTTGCTATCCAGCTCCCAGAAGCAGTTAGAGGTATTTATAGTGAATAGAGAATAGAAGAAGACAAAACATAGTTGCATAATAGTTTTTATACTCACACCAAAATAAATAGCGAATAAAGCAAGACGACAGACTTGTTATCTAATGAATTATATTTTTAAAATTTTAACCCCTTCCACAGTCAGGGCCGAACTCACCCACTTTGACCTTTTTTAAAACCTGAAAATAGTTGACAAAAGTAAATTCAAATATTTCGTTTTTTGAGTGTATAAAGAGAATTCTAAATTATCGTAAAAATTAGTTTTTAGTAAAAAGAAACATATTATGAACACATTTTTATTTATTTGTTTATTATACACAGTTGTCCAACAGAAAAGTAAGTCCAACTGCAAAGTAAACTATCTTGTTTACAAATCTTTATGTTGGACAACTGTGTAGGTATAATAAACAAATAAATAAAAATGTGCTCATATGTTTCTTTTTACTAAAAACTATTTTTTTCCGATATTTTAGAATTCTCGTTATACACTCAAAAAACGAAATATTTGAATTTACTTTTCTCAACTATTTTCGGGTTTCAAAAAGGTATAAGTGGATGAGTTCGGCCCTGACTGTGGAAGGGGTTAAAATTTTAAAAATATAATTCATTAGATAACAAGTCTGTCGTCTTGCTTTATTCGCTATTTATTTTGGTGTGAGTATAAAAACTATTATGCAACTATGTTTTGTCTTCTTCTATTCTCTATTCACTATAAATACCTCTAACTGCTTCTGGGAGCTGGATACCAAATTTTTGATATTTCCGTTTTTGGCAATATTTAGGTACTTATTTACACTTTCCTTAAAATTTCCTTAATGCTAAGACAGTACATTCTAAACCGGTGGGTATAAATGCATGAAATTTTGCGTAGGGGTTCCTTATATAACGTAGGTGAGCTCTAAGAAAACATATTTGAAAATTCATCCCTTAAGGGGGTTAATCTAATAACTAATTAGTTAAAACTTTAACACTGGACTGACGTACTACGCACTGTCTAAACCGATGAATTTAGAAACATGAAATTTTCCACAGAAGTCCCCTATATATGGCGTAAGTGAGTACTCAGAAAGAATTTTTGCCCTGAAATGAACTAAAATATTGCAATATTGCAATTTATATTCTTCTATTCTTAATTCAGGGCAGCGAATGGCAGCCCTAGACGGATTTTCTTGGTTACTTGCCTGCGTTAAGTCGGGGGATTTTAGAATTTTATTTTATTCTTTTTCTATTATAACATTTTCATTCGTCGTGGGTTTTTTCAAAATTTTTAATTTTGTTTTATCAATAAATAAAATGGAAAGATTGGTTAGTCGTGCTTGGCTCATTGTGGACCTTAACTTTTATTTTGAAAAGCTTCTTTCACATGAAGGCAACGAAACACAAATACTTAAAAAAAATTTTAGACTGCTATACTTGGAACAGAGTCAGAATAGCCCCATTTTACAATGAATCTGAGAAGCTCCAATGTAGTCCATTAAACCGCTTTTTGGAAAGAAAAACAGAAAAATTATACAAGAAGTAATTTCCTCAAGATCGTTAAATTATAAAAAAATAATAAATTTAACGTAGATCCGAGAATGATTGATTTGTTTTTCTATACCTACCTATTAACAGGTTGATTAAATTCTAAGCATATTTTCGGTAAATCTTGACTATAATATGTCTGAAAATAATCGATCGATCACTTATAAGCTATTTACAAACACTTCAAATTATTTTTAACTAGATCTGTGAACTCGTGTAATCAGACATATTTGACAATATCTTTGTAAATACTTCAAACATAGCACTTAACTAACACAACGAAAATATCAAACAAAGAAATCTAATCAATTACTCTTAATTGCGAATGCTGTTTTTCTTCAAGATCTTTAAAAAAACAAGAAAAAAATAGAAGAAACAAAAGATGATGAATAACAATGCCGGATCTAAATTCAATTTTATCAGCTGGCAAGCGAGCAACCTGCTGTTCCCAACATCTTTTCTAAATTGTACCCGACTTCATACAACAACATGCTTATTGCTTGATGCTTCCATTTAAGCCAGAGCCCAGCTGAGGCCACACCCATGTCAAGCCTGGGCTAATATACGTGCCAAAGTTGGTCACGTCATATACTTTTTCGAAAGACTTGTGTAATTAATATTACATGCACTTACTTCATAACTTCTTGAAGAATGCATCCGGCTTTGTCTGTACCAGAGAAGGCAAATCCCAAAGGACGGAATGTTCCTAAATCGGATTCCATTACAAAATCTAAATTTTGTGTTTCATTTTTGTGAGCTTCTGCATAAGCCAATGCTCCGACTAAGCCTACTTCTTCTGCTGTCCAAAGTATAGTTCTATAATAGGTACAAAAAAATAAAGTAAATGAATTTTTTGTACGCTCCTCTATTAAACATCTGCTTTTCATGCCTGTATAAATGTATGGCGATAGTAAAATAACTAACGTAATTTCCAAAGCGACCTATCAGCATTTAAAAATCTATATGAGGAACAGAAACAACAAAGATTATTACGGCATGAAAATCAGTCATTTTATACGAAATGCGTGCAAAAAATATATCTGGAATGTTATGCTATTATGACTCGCTGACTACCGTTAGAACACAATGTCACCGTTCGTACATCACTGGATTTGCGTTCCTGATACATAAACCAGTAATAATAATTAATTATAGGGTAGGTAAAACACCAATATCAAAAAACAGGTATAAGTACTGCCGTTCTTAAAGTTTGAAAATCATGATTGTAAGGCAAGAAAACTTATCCTTACCTTAAAATTCTCTTAGCTCTTAATCCAAGACTTTTTAGAATAACAAGAGCATTCCATGAAATAAAAGCTCCGCCTCCATCATCCATAGCACCTTGCCCAACATCCCAGCTATCCAAGTGACCAGATATAACAACCACGCTGTCTGGATTGACTGAGCCTTTTATTTCAGCAATTGTGTTGCGAGATGCTATGGGCGGTAATAATTGAGCGTCCATTTTAAGATTGATTTTTATAGTTTCATTTCTGAGACTTATTCTACGCAACAGTTTTGAATCTTCCACCGTTATGGAAGCGACTGGTATTTTGGTAATATTGTCGCCGTAAACTTGCAAGCCGGCGTGGGGTGTATATAATGAAAACGGTGTAACGGAACGTACTAAAGCGGCTACCGCCCCGTATTTTGAGGCCCGTGTGGCACCTTGAGTTCTATATACCACCGTATCACCATAACTTGTAAACATTTCATTATAAACGACAATTTTTCCTTTAACCTGTTAATAAAAAACAAAATTTTTACTATAAGAATACTCAACTATTTATTCATTTACACACGATATTAATTAAATTTATGTTTTTTTCACCTCACTTGATCGTTTTTCTAATTCTTCAAACGTATCTACAACAATAGCTTCAGCAGTAATACCTTCTTGTGGAGTACCTATACTAGTCCCGAGTCCTAATATTGCCAAGTTTTGATATCGTGGTTCTAAAAGTGCCGCCGATTCATTACCCCTGTAATTATTATATTTATATTTTTACCATTATACGTACTGTAACAGAATTTAAAAAAATAAACTTTATTTATGTTTTTTATTGCGTTTTTTTTTTGTTAATACATACCTAACCCAATGTGGAACCATGGCCGCTTCCCCATGTACATTTTCCAAATCAAATTCTTTCGATTTATTTAGCATGTAATCGACAGCATCCTCCAAAACTTTTGAACCAGCGATTCTTGGACCAAATCTATCGGTGAAATCAGCGAGACGGGCGTATGTTGTACCTTTATTGGCACCATTTACAGTAGATTTTATAATTCTGTCTGCTATAGATTTATATGATTCAATTTCATCTTTTAGTTGGTTCGATATAAGAAGATTGCAAGTTTTCTCATTTTCTTCTTCCAGTATCAACTTCTCTAATCCATTAGTCGCTCGGCCGTTCATTAAACAAAAATTTAAGAACAATATTGTTAAAGAAAATAAAACACTGACATTATTCATTGTTAACGACATCATGACTGTTGCAGTCAGACTGATGTGGATGATTATAAAACTCACCGATATTCATTTGAATTGAGCAGGCACATTATTATTCAGGTATCTGCGTTATCTTCAAAGATAATAAAAACTCAAAAACACGTTTTCATAGTAATGTGCAAATATATTTCAACACTGAGGTCCCTCAGCCTCTTTGCTCGAGGAAAAAAGTCTTTCAAAATAATATGCACGGAAATAGATTGGAAATTAAAAAAAAAAATTGGTTGTCTGTAAAGTCGGTTTACGGACGATAGTTTTACGTGATAACGTATTCCGCTCGAGTATCATATTTAATAATCACGCACAGGGTCAGCCGGAACGTTACACTTTTTCGTGCATGCAGCCGGTGTTTCATCTTTTTATATTGACGTGATTCATCAATAAATTTATAAGACGTTATCACGTCAAAAAAAACAAGAAACCCTACTGCACAAAAAAGAAAATAAAACCCACCAGTTTAAGCTGTGCGTTGTACAATGTTATAGGCCCCACTCACGATCACACTTCATGCAACAGTTCAGTGTTCAAACTTATAGTTCAGTGAAGCATGATAGTGTGTGGGACAAATAAACACTGAAACCAACACTGAAGTCAAGCATGAACTCATCAAATGCATCTTGATTTTTGAACGACTTCAGTGTTCAGTGTTCAAGTAAACTGTTGTGTGTGTGGGTGTTTTTCAGTTCAGTTTTTGGAGTTCTGTGTTTTGTACAACTAGAAGCCAAAAATCTCAATGTTGCTGCCTTTCTTGTGCAGAAATAGATTTTCACATATTTGTGTCCTGGTTCTTAATAAATAGGGTAACTAATTCCAGTAAATAATTGTAAGTTAATTCATTCATTCGTAAATAATTATTGCAATCAAGCGGCTCAAGATGTAATTCATTAATCAAATAAACATGACTTCTTGAATCACGCATTTCTAACCAATTTTTCACCCATATTCTTCTTTTTTTTCTTATTTCTCTGTTTTAAATACAATCCCATAGCTCTGAACAGCCAATCCTCACCATTTAAATTACTCATTTAGTTCTTATTAATGAACTATACTCTATAGTATAATATTATAGTGTGTATATAATATAATATATCTTATGTATCTATACTCGACGAGTGTATGCCAACAACTGAACCAAACTGAACACAAAAAATTTAAAAAACTGAGCAGTTTGCATGAACTGTGTGTGGTGCCAGTCAGTCTTTCGATTAATCTGTCCAACTTCACTGAACACTGAACTGTGGCATGAAGTTTGATCGTGAGTGGGGCCTATTAGAGTTTTAACTAAGTAGGTTAACCCCCTTAGGGGGATGAATTTTCTAAAATCCTTTCTTAGTACACAACCACGTTAAATAAGGAACTCCTGTGCAAAATTACATGCTTCAAGACCCACTAGTTTAGGCGGCGCATTGTACGGTCAGTTAATGTTAGTTTAGATTAACCCCCCTAGGGGATGAATTTTTTAAAATCCTTTCTTAGTACACAACCACGTTAAATAAGGAACTCCTGTGCAAAATTACATGCTTCAAGACCCACTGGTTTAGGCGGCGCATTGTACGGTCAGTTAATGTTAGTTTAGATTAACCCCCCTAGGGGATGAATTTTTTAAAATCCTTTCTTAGTACACAACCACGTTAAATAAGGAACTCCTGTGCAAAATTTTATGCTTCAAGAATCAAGACCTACCGGTTTAGGCTGTGCGTTGTCTGTCAGCCAAGTTTATTTATTAGAAATAAAGTGTATTGCAATATTTCAAATAGCGTAAAAATCAGAAATTTGCTATCCGGATTCCAGAACTATTTAAGAGGTATTTCTATTGCGAATAGAACACAACGACTATATGTATACAATATATACTATATAGTATATAGGACTGTTCATAGCCGTAGGAACAGAGAAATGCCAGGAATGCAGGGGCGGCGTTTGCGGTATGGTTGGTATGGAGCACTCCATACCCTGAATTAAAAGTGGTATGGAATTCCATACCAACATTTTTGGAAAAAGTTTTCAACAGTACTGTCCCCGAAATTCGATTCTGCTCATATGTCCAGTGTACGCAGGGCTGGGCATTGTCCTTTTTCAATCACTTTGAAATATAATTTTTTCTGAGATATATAATGCGATATATAAGTTCAAAAAAATTTTTGTTCACCTTCCCGATTCAGAGCACCCCAGGGCGGCTATCGAAGTGTGAGTTGTTCTATCCGCTATAACACAAAATTATCAAATATCATGGAGGTTTGATCTGTTTTCAAAATAAGAGCTTAGAAAAACGCTATACTAGACTACACTGTTTATTTTCTTATTTTTACAAGTTTGATAGTGGTCCATAATGACACATTAAAACTGTTTCAAAGAAATTTTGATACAACAATACACTGTTTTTTTATAATTATGCAATTACTATGTATAACAATAGTTATTATCGTGGTATGTCTTCTCTGATATCAGCAATAACATAAGATACAACGGCCCAGGCAGCAGTGCACAAATCTAGATTGACAGGATCTTCAACATCGATAGTATCGGCATTAGTATGGTGAAAGCAAAAATATTTCTCATTTTGTGTAACTAAACTAGCGCCAGGAAGCCCTTCATGTGTCCAAACACTGATATCAGGTCCACCACTTGGCGTAGAAAATTCGGTGACGTTGATTGATATTAGTAGTCTGTAAATAAATTCAGAAATATGACTACAGTTCTGTTGTAGACATTATATTCGAGGTATATCTACACTGATATCAGCAATAACATATGAAACAACGGCCCATGCAGCTGTACATAAATCTAAATTTATGGGATCTTCAACATTCATAGTATCTGCATTGGTGTGATGATACCAATAATATGTTTCTTCTTGGGTGACCAAACTTGCTCCGGGAATACCATTATTCGTCCAAACGGTAATATCAGGACCTCCCGACTGTGGAGTTGAATATTTAGTTATATTTATTGATTTAAGTAACCTGTAAAAATAAGTAATATTACAAGAAATTTTATATTAATAACAGTAAGATAACTATCTTAACTGTTATTAATTTAGTCCTACGAACTATACCCAAATAAATCTTGTCAAAAAGTTTTCCCTCAACCACGCTAACTGCAATATTATAATACTAGCGTGATCTGTGCGAATTATTCGCACTAAATAAGTATAATAATTATCACTTTACAAAATTATTTTTTAAATATATTTGCAGGTATTCAATTCGTTTCTAATTTTGCACACTGCTTATAACGTTCTTCTTTTTGTTGTTAAAGAAATATTTTACTAAAATTGTCATATAGAGGCGCAAGTAGCAAAAGCGTTGTTCAGCGTTGCCCGTTAGATGGCAGTATGCAGTATTTACAATACGATGGTCAGATGACAGAACGAAGTGTTAACGTTACGCCGTCAGATGGCAGACGTTATTCAGAGTTTAATTAATTTACAAAAACAATAGCAATAATAAATTTTTTAGTTGTCGATGTCAGTGGAGCAAGCAATTATCTGTAAAATGATATATAATTTATGTGGAGAAATTGTGTGGTTTTTTCTAAAAAGGGAGGCAAACATCTTAAACCTTAGCGTATTAATATATATTATAATATGTAAATTAAAGATATCCCATTTTTTCCCTGATCAAAAGCACAACTATTTTACTCGTTAGAACAATCTACATAATATACAATTTTCTAATGTATGTCCCTTGAGCCCTTCAGAAGGTCACCGTTGACCTATGAAGCTGAAACTTTTGTACACTTATAGAAGAGGATACGGGACGGAATCTAACGGCACGGGATTTTAGATTTTTTCCCCCGGGACAGAAACAGGTGGGGGAGCTCGAAGTAAACATGTTAAGGTTACCCGGTAGATTTTGGGACGCTGCATCCAATGAGCACAGGCGCAGCCCTGTATCTTGGTTTCGGAGATCATCAATTTTTAATTTTTGAAATTTTCTAATGGTCATAACTCGGAAACCAGAAGTGATACAGTTCTGCGCTTGTGCTCATTCGATTCAGCGCACTTTTTTCTATAAGGCATATCCGTGACACTTTTATATTTTCAAAAAAATGGAGAAAATTCAAGTTTTTCGATATTTTCGCAATTCGGCAACTTTTTGAAACACTAAGAGCCTTCCAATGCGGTTAATATTATGTGTACTTATGGAAAAAATCACGCTGAATCCAAAGAGACCACCCGCAACTCTGTATCTCTTTTGGTTTAGGAGTTTTTAAAATTGAAATCTCTCAGAAGTCTACGGAGTTGGTATTACTAAAAAATATCTAATCACTGGCAACGTTGGGCCAATGGCAGCTGTCAAACTTTACCGTGGCTTCGGAGATATCTAGGTACTTATTATTATTTTATTTTTTTAATTTAACCCGTTCCACTGCCGCGATTTATTATTGTTGATTTTGTTGAACTAGATAATATGCAATCTGCTATACCTATTATATTACTAAGCTACATTTTATAATTTTGTCGTCTTCTGCCACAATTACTTTCATTACTGCAAAAAAAGTTTAAGACTGTCCATACGAATTAATTATTAGCCACCCAATCTAACCGCCCGAGTGTTTAAAAAACGGATAAATAGTTAATTCCCGTTAAATAAAAGTTTGCAACAATTATGGACACCCAATCTATACTCACTTCATAACTTCTTGAAAAATGCACCCCGCTTTATTGGTACCAGAAAACGCAAATCCCAATGGATGAAAAGTTCCTTCATCGGATTCCATTACAAAATTTAAATTTTGCGTTTCATTTTTGTGAGCTTTTGCATAGGCAAAGGCTCCAACTAAGCCTTCTTCTTCAGCTGTCCAAAGTATTGTCCTATAAAATATAATATAAGGATTGTTATAAAAATAGGACTTTCTGTAACTATTTGTTACCGTGTTTACGAAGCTCTCTGTGTGGCGTATCAAAACGCATGAGACTTGACCAATCGGTTCGAGACGAGGCAGATGAGGCGAGAACAGACACACAAGGAGCGCAGACAGAGACACAGAAGTCGCAAATACGATTTGACTGTTACATATGCCGTATTTGTATATGGGCGAATATATGTTATTGAAATTAAACTAGGTTATACATTTTTTATTTCTACTGTGACAGTATATTCTAACAGTATATTGATTATTGAACATAGGCGCTGTTTAAGAATATTAATTTTGGGTGCAAAGAAAATTAGTTTTAAAAGTTTTTATTTGCGTATGCACTTGAAGGAACTCAAAACACACTATAAAAGTATTTGAGAACTAGTACCTATTTCAAATACTTCAGGGCTGTATGTAATTTGCTCAGCTCTGCGCACATGGATATTTTTAATAACGTCAAAAATGCATTCTTCGTCCTACCTGTCCAGTCTCCTTACCTTAAAGTTCTCCTAGCCCTTAGTCCAAGGTTTTTTAGAATTACGAGAGCATTCCATGAGATGAAGGCTCCGCCTCCATCATCCATTGCACCTTGCCCAACATCCCAGCTATCCAAGTGACCAGATATAACGACCACGCTGTCTGGATTGACTGAGCCTTTTATTTCAGCAATTGTGTTGCGAGATGCTATAGGCGGTAATGATCGAGCGTCCATTTTAAGATTGATTTTAATAGTTTCATTTCTGAGACTTATTCTACGCAATAGTTTTGCATCTTCCACCGTTATGGAAGCGACTGGTATTTTGGTTATATTGTCGCCGTAATCTTGCCACCCGGTGTGAGGTGTATATAAAGAAAACGGCGTGACGGACCGCACAAGAGCGGCTACCGCTCCGTATTTTGAGGCTCGTGTGGCACCTTGACTCCTATACACCACCGACTCACCATAGCTTATATACATTTCATTATAAACGACAATTTTTCCTTTAACCTGTTAGGTAAAATAATATTAAGAATGCCCGACTATTTAATCATTACACACAATATTAATTAAAATTGTTTTTTCACCTCACTTGATCGCTTTTCTAATTCTTCGAACGTATCTACAACAATAGCCTCAGCAGTAATACCCTCTGGTTGAGTACCTATACTGCTACCGAGTCCTAATATTGCCAAGTTTTGATATCGTGGTTCTAAAAGTGCTGCCGATTCATTACCCCTATAATTTTTATTATATTTACAAAATAAAAATCATTATTTTATATTACAGTCTTCGTACTATTTGCTTTTAATTGTTTTGCTTTTGATAATACACACCTTATCCAATGTGGAACCATGGCCGTTTCACCGTGTACATTTTCCAAATCAAATTCCTTCGATTTATTTAGCATGTAGTCAATAGCATTCTCCAAGACTTTTGAACCCGCAATTCTTGGACCAAATTTATCTGTGAAATCCGCCAGACGGGCATGCGTTGTGCCTTTATAGGAACCATTCACAATAGATTTTATAATTCTATCTGCTATAGGTTTATATGATTCAATTTCTTTCTTAAGTTGACTGGACACAACACCGTCACAGTTCTGTATTTTTTCTACTTTTGTATTTGAAGAAGACAACGTTTTTTCAAATTTAATTTTTGGTGTTTCATTTTCTACATCAGAAATCACGTTTTCTGAACTATTTATTGCTGTTACAATTGAGCGACAATTTATTAAATAAATATTATTTAAAAATAATACTATAAAACAAAGTATAATACTATTTTTCAACACTAGCATTATGAAAGTCGACGTTACACTGCATTAAGTTCAAATTAAAAATATTTTTAACTATCACTGTTACTTTATAATCTTTAACCTTTAATCTACAAAAGTTTAAATAAAATGTGTACGACTTTACAGATATGAATGCAGATGCTGTATGCCTTATTGCCTGCTAAAGCATGAAGATAAATAACAATTTAATATTGTCATTGATTGACTCTATCAAAGATAAGTACCAGAGTATAGAACTGTTGTGATAATATTGTATCAGAGGAGATCTTTGGGTGTAGTCCAATTAGTGTAGAACGTAAAACAATGGTTCCAGTTTTACAGATGACTAGCCGCTACCCGCGGCTCCGCACCCAATTAAGTTAAAACAATGTTTTATAGCTTTTTCCTGCGACAATAAAAATATTGTTAATATAACTTTTTAAATCATTATTTTAAACTTATTTAAAAGTTGGATAATCTTGAGTTTTTGGGAAGAAGCCTCGCTTCTTATTATCAAAACTATTTGATCTCTCCACGTATATCCAACCATTTGGTCAGCGCTCGCTGATAAAGCAGTCAGTGCCACTGCAAGCGAGGCTGGTTTTTTTTAAGGTATCAATTTTTTTATCTTTCCGAGGCGCATTTTCAAATCTGACCCTGCACGTAAGGAGGTTCTGTAGGAAATAATATTATTTAAAAAAAAACACGTCAATATATGATGCTACATGCTTTTAATCACATAAATATTCATATAGTATAATCGTGTTTAAATAAAATATACATATATCAGAACATCTGCCGAGTGCGAAGATGAACAATTATTGTCGCCCAGCACCAAAGATTCCCGTCAACGTAAAACGTTGTTTCAGAATAAATTAAAAACAAATTGCCGATTACATTTATTAATGTTCACTGATCAAATTGTTTGCAAGCCCTTTCTCAAAATAATATGCTTGCAGAACGCTAGCATAGCTGGTTGGCAATTTGACAAATCATTTTTAAGTTATACCTGATACAGTTATTATTTTAAAATGACAAAACATTTACTTATACAATTACACATTTAATTTTTCTTAAATGTTAGTACATGAATTTCCCTATTTCATAAACCATGGGCGGAGTATGATGGACATTGGACATGATTTTATTGTATTTTAAAAATGACTGAAATATAACTTCAGTACCCAATATTTACGTCAGAAATATATTAATTTGCTGTTAATTATAACAATAAACGTATGTGAATTATAAGCAGCTCGACGTTATGACACGTAAACGTTCGATTTTGGTCCTTGACTGCTAAAATGTTGTCTACCGCTGATCTAAACAATAAATACATTAAATCCAAACGCAGGATAGAAATCTTTCAGAGCAAATAAATGTTGAATCCGATCTGAGCACCAAACTGAACGTGCATCGTTATTGCGAAATATACGTAATGTCTAGTTTTAAATTAGTTAAAATTTATTTGAGAATTTTTTACATCACACTTCACCCATATTTGTAAACTGTCCTTTATGTACTGAATATTACCTTCCGTTTTTTTAAATAATTAAATCTGTACAATGGGGTCATCCCACACTCTTTTTTTTTAATCTACATTACAAATATAGATTATAAAACAATTTTTTTGAGAATACTTCCGAAATACTTTCTATATATAATAAAAAAATTCCGATTTGTATTTTTCAGTGGAATTTTAAAGACACGAATTATTCCAATACACAATTAATGTTAATAGCTGACTCGATCTGCGCAAACCACGAGGACGACAATTTATATATACTTCTTTTTCTATAGATAAAGAAGTGTGACTGTCATCTACGTCATGTTATTTTATAGCGGTTTATGCTCATTGTTTAAAATAAAATTGTTTTACACTATTTATGTATGAGAAATAAATTCCACTATTTAAAATTATCAAATTTTGATATGTGGAACGACGCTATCGCTAAATAAAACGACTGTATTTTACACTACACGCTGCAAATACTGCACACAACACACACACATCCATACGTCAACAGCTCAGGAGTAGTGTAGGTTAAGTTCTAATTTAATTATGGACAGGTAATGTTCAGTAATAATTGCTCGATTTGATACAAACGCACGCAGATGTCGCGTAATATTTCACTACGAAATAAAGTCAATATAGGTACCTAATACTGTAATATTTCTTAAGGAGGTTGATGCGTTACAGTCCCAATCAAAAGTAAGTCGAATTCTAAATGGGAACTTTTCCATGATAAATTTTTACAAAAGGTTACAAGTCGATGATACCAATAAATTATTGTCATAAAGGCATAAATATATAATTTTTTTTAATATTAATTAATTATTTCAGTATTTTACTTAATGGACTAACTTTTGAATTTTTTATACAGTTAGGTTAGAAAAAATAAATGTATGTAAATATCTGTATTTTACATATTTTTTGCAGTAAATAATTAAGAAAAGAAATTATAAGTAATAAAAATTAAATCAATTAAAATTGTTAAAATTGTCAAGAATAAAAATCCATAATCGAAAAGTGCTAAGGTTTAATGTTGTTTTTTATTGACTAAAAGTCTCCTAATTAAATTGGAAAAAATATTAAAATATGCGTAAGACATTGATGCTTTACATACTTAGTTTTCGGAACTGTTGACATTATTTGGTTATTTGCAAAAAATTAAAATGTACCGTTTGCATGCTAAGTTGACATATTTTCCGTAAGACTACATGTAAGTTTTTTTTTTAATTTTTAACTTTATAAATCTCCTAATGATTTTGGATTTTTTATAAAAAATTTTGTCATAAAAAAATTTATTAAAGGAACTTTATTTCAGATTTTTTTCATTATCTTCGTAAAACGGCTCAACCTCCTTAAAACAGTCAGGTCAGAATAAACTGAAAATTATTTCTATTTATTATCTATATAGCACATAAGTTCAGAATTATTTATTTACTTTTTTTTAATAATAAAAATTGCGAGTTCTTATCCATTCCGATAGATCAAAAATTATTCAAAATGTTTGGTAATTTAGACTAGGCTCCAATGACCACAATATCTATTGATCGAACTATTATCGACAAGTTCTAACTTAAAACTAATTACAAATGTTTTTGTTATCAAACAAATCCCACATAAAATATTTAATTGGTACAAATATCATTCGAATTTCAGTCTAATATCAAAAAAATATGAACTGGAATTGGAGGTTTAACTAACTCTGGCAGTTGGTGGCTTTAGTAAATCTACATTTAGCTTCCACAATTCGGTACGTAGTGTGTAATTTTTCACTGATTAATGAAATAGATTTAACGGGAAAAATATATTAAAGGAACTACTGTGCTATATTATTAATCTACGTGTATCTTTTCTAGGAACAAAATTCCAACAACATCTTAACAATACGCATAATTGACTACAACTATACATTGCTTAGATATGACCGTTCAGCAATCCAACAAACAAAAAATTATATACATCGCGAGTTGTAAGGAAACGATAGCTTTGTTGATTTTCCAGTCTACATAATATAGGCAGTAACTAAACAGTTTTCCACAAGAAAAGACCAAAGAACAAAACAAGCTCTCCACAGTCAGAAAACGAATCAACAACACTTTGCGATATGGCTCACTCACCCAAATAGAGTTGGTCTGCAAGAGTTCTTTGAACTCGGTTGTCGTACGTTCGGAAAACTGGACTGTTGCAGACAAGGATGGTTTTTCCGCTGGAATCACTGATGGGACTTGTGCTGGCTGTCGTGCTGATTACGAGGATGAATATGACGTCACAGCGGGCTCTGATGCGTGGACTATAAGCTTAATTTCAAAATTAGAACTGGGGCTATTTTTCGTGCTTGTTTCTGTGCCGACCTTATAGCAAAAACCAATGGTCAAACGGTATCCTGTCACGTGAACGACATAAACAAACATGGCGTCATAGTGTGTGTTCTGTTCAGAATCCCGTTTCAAAACAAGCATCGTATGAAGCCGACACATAAAAACCATCACGAAATCTAGCGTCACAGCACGCCTGAAACCTAGTACAGAAATCAAGACACGAATCTAGCGGCAAAACCAGATCCCTGATCAAAGACAATAATAAATTGTTGTACGTGATTTTATTTATACTTTGATCTCTTCTTGTCGCAACAAGTGTAATATGATTTGATTTACCCTAATACTATAGATTCAAGTGCAACTCTTAACAGTGCGCTCATGTCAAAAAACTATATCATCTATGAGCTAGGGCTGTCAAAGATACAACATTGGTTGCATTATTACACTAAATTATTTTCCTTAGCTACGTGGGAAAATTGAAAAAACCTAAGCCACGAGTGGCTCTAGTGTTGCTTGTTGCCAATTTTACCCCAGAGTTGCAAGTATTTAAAATTCTATAGTATTTGATTTATCGCGAAAAGCACAATCACGTGATGAATTACTGTTTCTCTGAACATGAGTTAGCGAGACATCTGAACTGTCACATCCTCGGAATGTACTATGCATAGGTTTTCAGTTTTACGTATACATAAATTAGAAAACAACACCGATTTAATAATATCCATAATTTGGTAACAATCCTTTTTATTTTTACACTTTTTTCGAATATTTCATATGTATAGTCTGAGTTATAATTTAGGTTATAGACTCCATAGTTCAGAATAAATAAACATATTTATTCAACACGCGTGAGTAATATATAATTTCGGGGCCCTGCTAAATTCGGGAGTTATAATAAATTACTTCATGTTGACGCGTAGAGTGCTAATAATGAGCCGTACTCTACGATAATGAATTTTCTGGACCAATAGGAACGCAGTAGCGAGCGGAAGCCGTACAGTAATGAATAATAACTGCATAGTTACTGGACCAATAGGAGCGCGGTAGCGATTTGTACATATGAAAACAGCATCGCAAATCAGCGAAAGTCAGGGCCATCTTGTGTGCATCGAGGGCGGTTGGTACGTCAATCAATGAAGTGATTTATTATTTTTCCCTCTTTTATCAGGGCCCCGATTACATATTACTCGTGCTAGTTGAATAAAATATTATGTGCGACCATTGATCGAAGGAGAATATTCCACTCGCGTGTTCCCGCACTCGCTAAGCTCGTGCGGCAAATTTCACGCTCATGCAATCTTCTCCTTCTCTCACTAGTCCTACACCTCCGTCGCACAAGTACGCGCGTTCGTCTGTGTAACCGCGTATGAACAAATTTATTCGCGTTTCCACATAAATATATCTATTAAATATAAATATATTTATTAATTATAATTGACTAACTGAATGCGTTTTTTTAACTGACATTAAGGTATGTAGCAGACCTAACAAATTAGTTAAATTTAACTTGAAGATTATTTGTTCATTTATGGTAAACTCAATAATAAACAATTGGTTTCAATTATATTCAAGTATTAATACTGATTACTGAACAAAATAAAAAAAAATCGTGTCCATTCTCTCAAATTATTATATTATAATTAAATTGTTAATATCATTAAAATTAAAATTCAAATAAAAATTTTTACACATCATTATTTACATAATTCGTAACTTTAAAACAAGTTAAAAAAATAACAACTAGATAACAAGTTTTGATGATTATTTTTACTGTCTTTTGTTTTTGTTTGAAGACAGAACTATACTGCGTCCAAGAAAAGAAAGCCGGCGCAGAAGGGAATCACGCCACATACAAAACCATAGGCTATTCAGATTCTCTTGGCCGGCGTTCTTTCCACTGACGAAATATTAATTGACTAATGATGATCATTGACTCATAGCTCAATGTACAAAGTAGCATTAAATGGTCTATTAAAAAAAATACCTGTTATTACTGAAATCTAGTGTTTTCAACGATGTTACATTACATACTGCTGATGGAATTACAACACAACTGAAAAATATTATAATATTCATAGTTTTGCATACGTTCTATTCTGTATAGACATTATGAATTATGGAAAATAGCTTCCAGGAATAATTCCCCCACACTTAAAAGTTACGTTCTGAGTATACATTCAGCTCAGGAGTGTCATGTAAAAATTATGTTACTTTTTCTGTGCCAATGCAAAACTTACTGTTCATTTTAAGTAAAGCTGCGCCACGCTGTAGGTACTGGAGCCAATAAACACACTGTATATAAACGAATCTATTTAGGACAGTGTATTAGAGATATTTTAGTAGCTCTGTTAGGCGTCAGCATTAGAACAGCAGAGTTCCATTCGCAGTGGGATTGCCAGATTTAATATCACGGATAACTTTTGATCAATATATTTTAATATCAATGTTTAATCTATCAATTTAAAAAACTAAATCAATCTCTTTAAATCCTTATCGAAAATTCCGTTTTTCATTTCACAAGTCAATAATTAATATCTGAACACATCTTGAAAAAATAAAAAGCGATTGGAGATCTATATCATAGAGAGATATATCTCTATGATCTACATTCATTATGATGGTTATGTCAATCATAAAGTGTTGAGTAGCTTAAGTGTTCATTTTCAAAACTAATAACCGAAACGAAACCGAAACACACAACAAAATTGAAGCCTTTAAATTATTTTGATTTGATTTCAACCCATGGATTAAACAAATAACAAAAAGGAAAGCATTCTAATATTGTGCCAATAAGACGTGAAAATATCAATAATGACGACTTATTATGTCAGTGATACATGTACCCCTAAATCAGTGCCGTGTTCAATGCAATGATGCTCCGCCACTGGCGCGGTTGCAACAACGTTATGCGGTAATTCTATAACAGGGGTGCCCAACCAGTCGATCGCGATCTAACGGTCGATCGCGGCGTAATTTTAAGTAGACCTTTATACTTTTCTATTCTAACGTCCAAAAATTCAATTTTCAAACTGAATCGAAGTATAGTGAAATTTTTATTCAAATTGGACAGTGTCAGCGATCTCATTAAAATTACTTCACTATATTCCTAATTTTGTTTCTTTATTTTTTATACGACTATAGGTACTGTTGGATTTTTAAAAGAAGACCGGTCTATGGAGTGTAGTCTTATTGCAGAAGAGCGCACATGTATTTTATATTAGTAAAAGGTAATGATCCTGGAACCGCTTCTATGCAATAAGGGAGTCCAGTCGACCAAACGTGTCGCAATTGTCGTATCGCGATAATTGTACTATTGCCATAGCTGTACGACTACACAGCGACACTTGCTAACAGTACAAAAAAATCATACACCAGACAGTACACAGGCGTGCGTCCACGGACTAAGTTGAGGGGTAATGTCTGAATATATCATCAAAATGGAAAGTAAAAAGGGAAAAACAGTTAGAAGTGGCGCTAGGGAGCTCATAGCGAATGTAATTAAAATGTGCGAGTTAGAGGCTCAAAATAATGCCTTAAAATTTAAAGCTATACATTGTTTGCATGCCTTGCTATGCGCCGCCTATGAATTCCGATAATTTGGGAACACATCAACGACTTCTTGCCCTTTCCCCACCGGTCTTCTTTCGCCGATCGCACAGTATATATTGTATAATTTTTGTTCCCACTTAAATGTTTAATAAACTTTCTATATTTGCAACGTTATAAAAGCGATTTTTATTTTTTCCCGCATATTGGTAGATCGCGATGACACTATTTAAAAAAAAAGCAGATCGCACTTACTAATAGGTTGGGCAGCCCTGTTCTATAAGAACAACATTGCATACATATGTATTTTGAAGAAACTGACTTTTTTCATTGTTGGCTAGGTGAATAAAATTTCATACAGTGGTGTACTTTGAAATTCTTAATATTTATTTCTTTTTTAAAATAATCACGTCATTGTTGCATTAAAAATAAAATTTTTGGCATATTTCTTATCAAACAAAAAAATGCAAAATACGCTTACAAATTTCCTGTCGTAAGATTCGATGTAGATCGTTTTTATCACGTATAGAAAAAAAAGTATACGATACTTACTACACTTTGCAAATATTTTTTATCGGTAAAAAAGTGACGAGGTTTGGGATATCACTTACTGCAATAGTCAAATCGCGGGTGGCGTCAGAATCTGATTTAATTTTGGTTAAAAAAATAACTCAACATTTCATTGGTGACATATGCATCCACTAATTAAAGCAAGGAACAATGTATATTTGTCTAGAATTATTATAATATATACCTATAGAAGACGTTTTTAAAAAGAGAATATTATACGGAAAGACGTTGTTCTTATGTTTAGGAAAATATTAATTTTTAAGTTTCAAACACAACTACAAATTTTATATTGTGTCTCAATTAATCGTTTGCTTATAAAAAAATAAAATTGCTAATTTCTTCGTTCATTAAAGTCTAATTATTTTTATGAGCCATTTCCTCACAGTATCTTGTGAGTTTAAAATAAATAAAGAATATAATTAATCGAATTATATTTTAACAGTATAGTTTTTCGTAACAGCTCCGCGTGAGAGGTGTTGATATACAGAGCAGGGTCGGCGACTAAATTTCTATACACTTTCTTAGATCCCTCCAAACTGGTTTGAAATAACAACCAAGGGCGTAGATATTTTTTTCTGGGGGCTGGATAAAGCAAAAAAAAATCAATATTTTTTTAAGTTTTATCACACAACAATACTCAAACTAATTTTTTCCAAACTAATTTTACAAATTCTTTTTCAAAAAGTATTTCTAAATTTTATTTTATAGCCAGGCATCCGTATTATTTTCAATTTTATTTTTTTATTATAATGATCACTTTAATTACCCCCCAAATCTACGCCCTTGATAACAACACTCAACCTTTAGGTACAGTAGAGTCCCATTAACCCTGACATGATCATCGAAAGTTCGGATTAAACTGAATTTGCCTTAAATTGCACACAGCGCAAGTTTTAGATGGATAAAACTAAAAAATCGATGATTTTTTCCCCTACAGGCTAATTTTAGTTTGACACCATTGTACCTAAGTTTATAACCTACGTACTGATATAGGATTATAAAAATAAAATCCGTCCCGGGATTTTATTAAGTGTTAGGTTTGTTTGTTAGGTATTATTTATTGCGCCTTATTTATATAAGAGGTTTTATTTCTATATATTCTGTTGGGTAGGGGGTCCCACTCCAATAAGGGGCCTCATGGTGCATTTGTCTCCTTTGGCGTCGTCCGTGTGTATCTCTAAGAATAATTGTTTATTCAACTCATGCGCGTTATTCATGTTTTATCATGCCTAAAAACCGAACCCTAAATAGCCATTTACCGACTGGTGACAATTACTTGTCATAACTCAATGAAGATTCCTACTAGCTCGGCCATTGTGGAGTAATGAAAATAAACGTAACTATTTTCTGAGTCGTAACGAAATAGTAGGTAACAACAACTCCGTTGTTACCCATTGACACTAAAATTGAGAGGCCGAATGTTTTCGACATGGAGTTTATTCATAACCGGCTAGCCTCAAACCAAAACATTGAATCGTGCTGTTTGGTGCTGTTAGTATTGACAGTTTTTTTTTTATAAAGAAATAAATAGATATTTACAACATCTCATTATAATTAAAACATGAATAACGCGCAATTGTTGAATAAAATTATGGGCGCAACTTGTAGGCTAAGTCATGACCTGTCAGCGCCATGAATGACTTAGACTACTAGTTACGCCAATAACTATTTCACACTGGATCTAATTTCATAGAAACCGAGGGAGTCAAATAATCAGGATACCAGAGACATTTCAAACCATATCCTTAAAAAGTCGTTCATTTTAAACTCACTTTACTTTTCATATCTTTAACAAATCAGTAAAACTCGTATTCGACTTTGCCAGCGCTTTCTTTTTAAAAACTTCTTTAATATCTATTCATATATATTTACAATAACATGTCGCTGATAATTTAATAAAACAATGCACCTGGTTCTCTTTTTTTTTACTAAATTTCAATATCGCTTAAAATTAAAATATCACTTTTGTAATTTCCAATTGAAAAAATACGCTTTGCAGGGAAAAAAAGAAATCAGACTAAGGTTTTATCAAATTACACATAATACTACGCACAAGTTTGTACACTATCGGCCATATTATTATTAGAACCTTTTTATCCTCGTTGAATGCCTAACAGTCTTTCGGCAACGCCTAGATAGTACACCGTTTGAGCAATACCAAATAGCGGTGCTATGACGATCATACGGCAAGCACCTCCTTTGAAGAAAGCTGTTACACCTTCATGCTTGAACGTTTTTCTGTTTTTAAATAAACAAAAGTAGTCAATTAATCAAACAGCTGATATGTAACCGTGGGCAATTTGTTTCAAAGATCAAACGGTTTTCAAAAACATGAATTCGATTAAGGACGTAGTCTGGTGTTCGAGTTTTGAAAAAACGAATTTATTTTTTTTACATTTTAAGTAAGTATAATATATTGAGAAAATACTGTAAAAATTTTAGACCGAAATATTAAATATTTACAAATCTATAGCATATTATAGTCGAGAGCAGCAACGGTCTTACGGTAAGACTCTTACCTGCTCTTCTCTCAATTGTTATCACGTTACCCTTATACTCTCGCAGAGTAGAGCAAACAAATTAACAGAAAACGATGCCTTTGAAGAAACGGAAGGTTTAATATACACCAGGCATAGCTGATTAGTGTAAATATTCATTTTTATTTTTTTGTAAGAAATCTGAAATTAAAACTTTAAACGCATTTTTCTCAAAACTACGTTTTTCTAAGTGGCGCGGGTGATTGAAACAATTGTTTACAACCGATTGCTTTCAGTTTTGCACAGGGTATTCTACACAACAATAGCTCCGTCCGGTACTAGAATTACTTAAGTATAAAAATTATTTCTATTTTTTTTAACCGATTTTCAACGAAAAAATCACGATTTTCTCGTTGTTTTTTTTCTAAAACCCGCCATTTTGTTATTTATCAATAAAAATGTTTATTTCTAGTACGGGATAGAGCCACAAGCCTACGAAACAATAACCAATTTAATTTTTTAATTCAGTTGACTCCAAGTGACGTTATCACCCGCGCTACCCACCTACCTCCACTTAAAGTTGTCTACTTTAGGTTAAAAAAACAATTATAAAATGGCGTAAAATTAAGCAAAAAAATTTTTTTATCTTAGTTTACGATGTCAGTAAAAACATGTTACAAAATTGAAAACATCGTACATTATTTTGATATTAAAAAAAATTTCTGAAATAACGGTTGAAAACGAGCCTGAACATAGGACTACGTCCTTAAATCAATCAGCTCAACGATTCATTTATTTTTGGGTCTCAAAAAATACAAAACAAATCAAGATTTTTAGATCAGAAATACTCACAAAATTGCGTCAGCGATACCGTTGTACGCCATTTCACCTTCAGCTCGAGAGAGTGCCTGTAAGCGCGTCTTCACAACGTCGAACGGATTGACTACAAGGGCGGCTGTTGAACCGGCAGCGCATCCCGATAAAAAGGAGCACCAAAATACAGCCTCGCCCGAACCGTCGCTCTTTCGCGGTCCAAGGTCGTTTAACGTCGCAAACAACGGGAAATAGACCACCGAGAATGATACATCTCTTAGCATAGTAGCTGCAGTGCCTTTGTAGAGCCCGAAAATACCTTTCGTACGGAGCAACTGTAACGCTATTTGGGTCGCAGAAGTTTTAGGGACCGTTTTTCCAGCTACAAAAAAAAATTGGTTGTCTGTAAAGTCGGTTTACGGACGATAGTTTTATGTGATAACGTATTCCGTAATACATAACCTAAATTTTAGTAGCTGTCAAACTTGGGCCGAAGCATACTGCGCTCTCGCTTGCACGCACAGGGTCAGGCGGAACGTTACACTTTTTCGTGCGTGCAGCTGGTGTTTCATCAATTTATAAGACGTTATCACGTCAAAAAAACAAAAAAAAAAATCACACCAACTTCTTCCTATTTACACGTTTAACATCCTATGAAAATCTGGTTTTATTCGGCTTGGCCGTTTGACCTGTATTGTGCTCTCAAAAGACTCCTTCGAAAAATATGCTTTTGGAATGGAGGATTTCAAAATGAAAAATGTAATATAATTTTGAAAAGCGAATTTTGATCTAAATTAGTACCATTTCCCACCAGTAGTGTTGGAATGAAACAAGGACTCCACATTGACTTTCCAAATAGAATAAATCTTCGACGGAATAGATCTTACCTAATTTAGCTTGAGCGGCGACACGACCCGCGTCCTGCATTTGGATTTTGAGTAATTCCATAGGCGTTGTAATTACAATCTGACAAAAACCAGCCAATCCACCGGCGGCCATTTGTCTAGACACTGGTAGCTTTCTACAAATAAAAAAATAATAATAATAAACGGACTACAAAACTACTAAGATTGATAAGATTTCCTTGATTCTTGTTCACGTTTTTTAAGCTATTGCATAGTTTTTATCGCGGGCTTTGAGCGCGGCGACCGAATCAAGAAATTCAGTAACGAAAAAACCTAACACCCCCCACTCCGACCGGCACAGCGTTGAAAGCCGTGCATCGTCTAACGTCGTTTCAGTTCGGCAGACTTCGGCACGGTGTTTGTGTGCGTGCGACTAGACGTATGGTTGCTCATAACTGATTCTATCTTTATTTGTGTATAAAGTGTTTTAGAATAAACAAAGTGCATTTATTAATGAAGAAAGTGATAAAAAAATAGTGAAAGAAAATCAGTGAGTACTCTATATACATACATTTTATTATTATCACAAATGAAGTATTTTTTTTTTTGAATTTTTTGAATTTATATATAATACTGCTATAAAAATAACCTAAATTATTTACGTTATGTGCAGAGAAAGTATATATGATATTATATCTATATAAATGTACATCGCGCGAAATTCTATGATCAAACTCTTAATATCGATCTTTTTGTTCAAATTTTTTGAATGAATAATTGTTTTGGTGTGTAATTACACTATTTATACCTTATTATTTATACCTAGCTATTTTCGTTTTATAGAGAAGAAAAACTTAAAGACCTAAAAAGAATATGCAATAGCTTTACCGCGGCAGTCCCCGAGTGCCACACTTATTTTTTTTTTAATATTCACAACCACTGTTATCGCATTTAGTAAAATCCATAGTAAATATTATACTAAGAAAACAGACAGCATTAATTCTCCGAAGATGGCATAAAGTTGCCGAAACGTCAGACAATAAAATGCAATTATAATTACCCTTCTTTTGTTTGTAAGTGATATCTGAAGAAATCGTTTGCGGCTAATTTAATTGCTTTTTCAGGTGTTATCAGTAAGATATTCACTCCCGAACCCCTGTACATGCCAAAATAACCTTCTGCTCTGTACGTTTTGCGAAAGCAGTCCAGCCTACGAAAAATAATTAATTAAATAAATTATGCATTGGGACTAACACATAGAGAATCACAATTATTATTATTTTTGTTCTCTCATATATGAGTATTTTTTGTATTAGGGGTTGAGGAGGGTGTCTAAAAGTAAGAAAAAAACGTCCTGCGTCACAAATGAACGGCTCCTTGAATTAATAACGCGAAAACGTAGAGTTTTGGAAGTTTGGGACCTCTTATTGAAACTTTTAAAGACAACACAGCAATACCAAAAAAAAAAAAACAGCGACTTACATCGACGTGTACATTCGTTCCCCTTTGGGTCCCACAGTTTGATTCTGAAGGCGAGTTTTGACTAAATCTAGTGGAAATACACATGATACGCCAATTATTCCAGCTATGCCTCCATTGATAATCTTTGGTACGAGACTTGAAAATAAGACAAATAAATATTTTATTTGACGGAAAAAATTGAAACGAACTGAAAAAGAAATATAATAAAAATATTTAAGTTAGGGATAGTACGCATTAAAATTATCCCCCACACAAAACCAAAAATAAATTTCATTAGAATTGAAAACGTTGTTATTGTTTTTTCCATGTTTGTTTTTTTGGACCTGGTCCACTTCAGCTTTGAGCCCTTCAATTTATAATTTCCTGATGTGTGAAAAAATCATGTAACTATAAAACTTATTAACGATACTGTACAAAAATCGATAAAAAAATACAATACTTACGAAAACTGTTGTGCTTGTTGCTGAGTTGCCATCTTTTATAATACCTGTTTAAATTAAATATATAATTATTAAATACATACAAACAAAAGTAATGCTTTAAGTGTACACTAATGACCGTAGTTATCGAGCATCTATAATTTACAATAATCTAATACAAATGTGTAACACTCCAAACTTCAGGAATGTCCCGCAAAAATGTGGCACCATTTTTGAATTTCCAAAAACAAAACCTTTAAAAGATAGTTATTGTGACAGGATTTTACCACGATTTTGTCTGAAGTCTTTAACGCAATTCGTTCAAGAGTTAAAATGGGGGGGGAGACTAGAAAAATAATATTATCAATTACGACGTATTATGTAACAAACCTCCAATAAAAAGACCTGGCCTTAATAGATGTTTTTTTTTTATTAATGTTAGGTCTTTGCATACATTTTAAATATACTATAGGTAGAGAATATTCTATATCTAAATTATGTTGATACATTTTCTCAATAATTTGACAAACAGCGTGGTCTATATTTTATGTTGATTGGTATCGTAGGGTTGGCAATATCACAGTTTAATTCAACCACTAGCGGAGTCGGCGGACAATCGTACGGACGATTTAGACCAAGAACAATTACTTGTACCATGGTTAAAAGTATCTAAAAATGTATTAAAAATAGTCTGACGAATTCGTTAGCAACATATCTGCACGGTTTCGTTAATTTTATATGAACATTACAGCTCCTGAAGTGATTCGAACACACTTTTTACTTTTTAGTATTTCGTTTGTAGAACTGAAAAACTAAGAAAATTTGCCAGAATTATTGAAATTTACTTGACCTCAGTCATTCTCACAAAATTTTACTTTTTTTTTATTATACAAGAATATATCAGATTCTAACAACATTTACATACCTTCTTAAATAGCAACAATAATGTTATAAGCTTTAGATACTTTTGATTGCACAGTGTATAGTTGAAAAATATAAGCATTAGCGTCAAATATAAAACAACTACGTTATATAAATTAAATTAATTTAAATCTTATCAGTTACCAGTTTTGCTTATCACAATAATTTAAGTTACTACTTTTGTCAATATTTAATTCTTAAGTGTTTATATAGTAATAATACAAGAGTAGGTAATAGTATTTTTAACACGAAATATTTGTTTTACGAACTATAACACTAACGATGCTATCAATGAAGTAATTAGCGAGAAATTAGAAATAAAATAATGTAGAATTTAACAAACTGAAAATGTGTATTTCTTGCATTTCTGACGAGGAATTTGAATCTTGCATTACACATAAATATATGCGATCTTGTATCTACAACTTTATTATCATAAAGCATTATCTTTATCTCGTGACAGTGACCGCAAATTTTTAATTGAAATATAGCAAAAGGTCAAATGTCTCGCAATCTATACTACCTATCTATACTAATATTATAAAGAGAGAGAGTGCGATTTTTGTTAGTTTGTGTGTATGTGGAGGTTAATCTTCGGAACCACTGCACCTATTTGAAAAATTCTTTCACCACTATTTAGAATGAACCTTCAGGTTGGACACAGGGTATATACTATCGCGTTAAAATAAAAGCACTTTTCGTGGAGGCCAATTTTGAAAACGCAAGTCGACGAAAAAACGGTGGCAATCTACAAATTCGGTCGAACCGGGCCAGGCCACTAGTTTATAAAAAAATTGTAATTGACATAAATAAACACTTTAGCGACACAGTTAATTCACATTTTTATGCCGGTTATAAGAATATTATAGATTCAAAATCAATTTGACACATCAGTGAAAGTAACCTATATTTGATACGGCGTAGCGAAATTATCAAAAATATAATATATAAATGAAAGCCTTACTTGTTAAAAATACACTCACGGAGAAACTGGACAGGCCAAAAGAAGTTAAATGAACTTTGAAAATTGAAAATCGAACCCTGTTTTAGGTTCACTTTTTATTCTGAACGTAAGTCTTTTATCAGTATTCCTCGGTAGCTGTCACGTGTGTTCAGTCAAAAAATGACAATTCCATTGACCCTATAACTATTCTAGACTATGCCTCTACTAGAGTGATTATGAATATTATATAATCGCTAAGAATTTTAAGTAACTGTTTATTTATTTATGGTCATAGTTTATGCTATATATTAAGAAATAAATAATCTCAAACATTTCATAAATATACTTCCATTGCTATTGTAAAAATAAATATTAATTTATATATTGAATTTAAGTAAAGAGTCATCTATTGACTGGTAGCATACACCGAGTAATATTATATATTCAATACTGCTGGGAGCTACTTCGCTCTGTTAATCTGCGTTGCAGTTACCTGCTTTTAGGGATAAGTTCAATATAATATACCTACCTACATTAATATATTTTGTCGTCTTGAGCAGCAGATCAAAATTAAAAATAAACAGCTGATTCCACTCTTATTTTAAAAAAAAGTCATAAAAATCAAAATTCTAACAAGTGTTGAAAAAAAAAAATATAAGCGTCTTTGTCATCTAAAGCGCGTTTGTCTTCGTCATCTACAGGTCCGTCTTTGGAACATGCGAGGCCCTGGGCCGAAAAAAGCTTGGAGGCCCCCTTAAGGAATTTTTAATGAATCTTTTAAGAGGATCTTTTTATCATACATTTTTATTTTTTGATTGTTTACTATTTGTTACAATTATTTATTTATTCATTCAATTAAGCATATTTTCGAGGCCTTGAATGTTAGAGGGTCCCTGGGCCTTGGTCTGATCGGCCCACACCTAAAGACGGCCCTGGCCACTAAAGCACGCCCGTCTTCGTTTGCGATCCAAATGCATAAGATCAAATGCACATACCGCTAACCTAGCGGTATGTGTTTTATTTTTCCCCATCTCTATCTGTACTACCGATGGGTGCTTGGGAGTGTTGGGAGCCCTAGATGTGGGAGCATGAAGACATGCGCACATGTAAAATTAAAGCATTACGTAATCACGACAATGCGTTCAATATATTAAATTGTGTCGAAATAGGTTGACAGTGGAGCATCAATGCTAAAGTCATTACTATTAGCTAAAAAAAATATTTTTGTCCTATAACATTATATGTCCTTCGAAGTAAAAAATGTCCTAAGTAAAAAAAACTATAATATTTTTAAAAATTAATAATATTTGTGTGCCTATATTCTTTACAAAATAAAAATATAAAACAAAAATAGAATTGAAATAAAAAATCATGACTGAAACTAAAAACACATCGCAGCGAGAAATAATCGAACTCAACAAAGACAATTTTAAGCAAATAATTGCTGATAATGAATATATTTTTGTCAGCTTCTGTAAGTATTTTATGCTTCATTAAACGCTGCATAGAAAGTTACTAAATAAGGAACAAAAAATAAATTATTATTGATTATTTTTTGTGCTTGCTTAACTATTCTCAATGCATATTATTGCTTACGTATGTGTAAAAATTATCCCACCAAAAAAATAAATGTGAAAAAGGGCCAAGTTCGATACAAAGAACAAGTGACTGCCAAAAAAAAAGAACTGAGATCTAAGAAGGTGGTAAGTTTTCACTTGGCAGCTTGTAAGATCTCATTTCTTTTTTTAACTCAGGGCAAAATTTTCAAGCCTAAAAATTAATGTGTTTACCCCTACCACTGTTATAACAGGTGACCTTGCTAGCAAACAAACGGGAGCCGCCATGCCCCGCCCAGCTTCTAACCATCATTTCAGCAGTGGCGTAACTATACCGTTTAAGGCCCGTACTGAAAATCGTGATTTTTGAACACTCCTATCTTGGGAGCTATTCAACCTAGACGTATGAAATTTGGAATACTGTAGCTCGTTTATGGAGTCGTATTTTTTGTTTTACTTTACGCACTGGCGTAAAATGCTACCCGGACATAAAAATCAGCTAATTTATGGGGGGGGGGGTCCGCAAAAATGATTTTTTGATTGCCAATTTGAATTTGATATCTCACGACCAGTTCCAGATAATTCTTGGTTTAATGAAAAATTGGCAGAAGAATATAATAAAACAGCCAGTCTATTGGCGGAAAAAAATCTGGAAATAAAGTTAGCCGGATTAAATTTAGAAGAAAATGAGGAGATAGCTGAAAGCACTAATTTTGGATGCTATCCCACATTAGCTTTTTATCGCAAAGGAACTGCAATTGAATATTATGGTGAGAGAAGCTTCAAAATTAATAATACTTGCAATTACTATTAAGGAGGTTGAGCCGTTTTACGAAGTAATGAAAAAAATCTGAAATAAAGTTTTTTAAATAGATTTTTTTATGACAAAATTTTCTGTAAAAAATCCAAAATCATTAGGAGATTTAATCTCCTAATGATTTTGGATTTTTTACAGAAAATTTTGTCATAAAAAAATCTATTTAAAAAACTTTATTTCAGATTTTTTTCATTTTTTTTTTAATTTTGAACTTTATAAATTTTATAAAGTTCAAAATTAAAAAAAAAACTTTTACATGGAAAATATGTCAACCTAGTATGCAAACGGTACATTTTAATTTTTTGCAAATAACCAAATAATGTCAGCAGTTCCGAAAACTAACTATGTAAAGCATCGATGTCTTACGCATATTTTAATATATTTTCCAATTTAATTAGCAGACTTTTAATCAATAAAAAAAATTATTAAACCTTAGCACTTTTCGATTATGGACTTTTATTCTTGACAATTTTAACAATTTCAACTGAATTTTCAACTTTTTAATGATTTAATTTTAATTTTTATTACTTCTAATTTCTTTTTTTCATTATTTACTGCAAAAAATACAGATATTTACATAAATTTATTTTTTCTAACCTAACGTACAAAAATTCAAAAGTTCGTCCATTAAGTAAAATACTGAAATAATTAATAATATTAAAAAAAATTATTTATTTATGCCTTTATGACAATAATTTATTGGTATCATCGACTTATACCTTTTTGTAAAAATGTATTATGGAAAAGTTCCCATTTAGAATTCGACTTACTTTTGATTGGGACTGTAACGCATCAACCTCCTTAAAAGTAAGAGGGCTGTCAAAAGATGCTTATACAATATATTTAGTAAATACTGGCTGTAAAACTGACATTGTAGTTGGATTAGGTTTACGGTCCGTAACTGAAAATTATTTTGGTATTTGTTGATACCTTGAATTTATTAGTACAGAAAATAATAGGTTTTTAATTTCTTCAAGCACCTCGCATAACTATTGTACATTTTCCAGGTGATAATTATAAAGCGAATGCTTTTATTGAGTGGCTAGTTAAAAAAATTGGCCCACCTGCCAAAACTTTGTTTTCAGTCGACGATGCTAAAGCATTCATAGATTCTGCTCCGGTGGTGGTTATCGGTTTTTTTAAGGATCAGGAATCGAAAGAAGCACAAAATTTTATATCTGTAGCACTGAAGGCTAATTTCATACCTTTCGGAATTACGTCTGAAGAAACTATTTTTTCTGAATATGATATATCTGCAGAAAATGCTATTCTTCTATTTAAAAAGGTATATCATCACTTTACACACAGGGATGTCGCTTTTGCAAATGCAATTGATTCTTCCATTTTAATATCATTATTTTCAAATTAATTATCTGCTGAATACTTGCAGTTTGATGATGGAACTGCGGCATTTAATGACGACGAATTTACTGAAACAACAATACAAACGTTTGTACGGAAAGCATCCCGGCCATTAGTTGTTGATATCGATGATAAAACACCCCTTGAAGACTTTGGATACTACAATGAGAAAATTTTGTACCTGTTTCTGTCAAAGAAATCCGGAGATTTCGATAAGTATGTTGAAGAAGCTAAACAGGCTGCGATGAAACATAGGAATGTAAGTTTCATGTCAGGATTGTCAGGCAGTTCCAAGGGCGTAGATATGGGGGGTACAGGAGATAATTACCCCCTAGAATTCATCAGGAACGCAGGCACTCAGTCACAAAAAACGAAAAAAAACCTCTTTTTGTTGCCGAAATGAAAGGACCTTATTTTTTTTGACGTGATAACGTCTTATAAATTGATGAATCACGTCAATATAAAAAGATGAAATACCGGCTGCATGCACGAAAAAGTGTAACGTTCCTAACGTTCCGCCTGACCCTGTGCGTGATTATTAAATATGATATTCGAGCGGAATACGTTATCACGTAAAACTATCGTCCGTAAACCGACTTTACAGACAACCAATTTTTTGCTCTCCAAATGTGCACACGGCAAAATTTTTCAAGTTAGGTTGCTAAACAAAAGGTCATTCGTATTAATGAAACTTAAAAAAATATTGATTTGTTTGCTTTAGCCTCCCTCAGAAAAAAATATCTACGCCCGTGAGCACTTCTAAAACTCTATGTAAGATGGTTTCCGAGATATTTGCGAAAAACTTAGTAAACATATGAATCTGACACTTAATTAACAAACCCCTTCCTCCCCAACCCGACGGTCTTGCTGCTGAGACTTTTTACCATATATTTTAAAGAGTGTTAAACAATTTGTTGTTGGCTGTATTTTTGTATAATTTTACTGTACTATATCGTAAACAGTGGTGTTGTCGAGCCGGAACGGTCCGGAACGTCGTTCCGGTACTTCCTTTTTGGACAGGAACGCGTTCCGGAACTAAAGATGATTTCTGATAACGAGAATTCCAAACAATGAAAAAATAATGTAAATCTTACTTCAGAATTTTATTAACGTAATTTGTTTTTTTTTTTCTCAAATCGACATAACAATTGAAAAAATTTGTAACAATGTGCCAACAAATAGAAAAATTCCAAACAATGAAAAAAATAATGATAATGTATTTCAGTTACAGTTTTTTATCTCTTTTCACCCCCCCCCCCCGTCGTCAAATTTGGGAGCGTTCCGGTAAAAAAAAATTAGCACAACACCACTGATCGTAAACATTCTTATATCGAAGTAGTCTAGAGTCTAGACTACGGTTTATGGTTTTACACGTTGTTTCAAACAGAACTACTTACTATTAGAGGTCTTCTACTCTTTTGATTATGCGCTGAATATTGTCACGAAAGTATCGACTTTGCGGAATACTGCTGGGAGAGCGTAATCGTATTTAACGAAGAACTATATTATTATAGATATTTTTTTTGTTATAATATAGATTCCATTCAGTGCAGTAAATGTAGATAATGAAGAAAATGAAAACATGTGGCAAGGTTTGGGTGTGAAGATCGAAGACGCGCCTACGTATCGTATTCAAAATTCCGAAAATGGATTGGATAAATACAAACCTGAAATTTCTGAGATAAATTCTGAGAATATTAGTTCTTTCGTTCAGGATTTCCTCGATAAAAAGCTTAAGCCTTATTTGTTAAGCCAGAATCTTCCAGAAGATTGGGACAAGAAAGCAGTTAAAGTTCTGGTCTGCTCTAATTTCGATTCGATAACCCTTGACGAATCAAAGGATGTAGTTGTAGATTTTTGGGCACCTTGGTGCGGACCTTGCATGGCTCTTACGCCTGTTCTCGAAAAAGTTGCTGAAAAGTTTGAGTAAGTTTTGTTTTATTCTGCAGTCCAAACCCGTTATTTTATTAACAGGAACTAGAGTGACCTGTGCGAATTATTCGCACTAAATAAGTATAATAATTATCACTTTACAAAATTATTTTTTAAATATGATTGCATGTATTCAATTCGTTTCTAATTTTGCACACTGCTTATAACGTTCTTCTTTTTGTTGTATTACAATATGAAGCTCAGATGACAGATCAAATAAATATTTTACTAAAATTGTCATATAGAGGCGCAAGTAGCAAAAGCGTTGAGATAAGCCGTCAGATGGCATCGTGCAGCATTGCTGTGGCGTTGTTCAGCGTTGCTCGCTATTTCAAAATTAAAGCCGTCAGATGGCAGTATCGGGTATTGTGTCTGTTGTATTACAATATGAAGGTTAGATGACAGATCGAAGTGTTGACGATGTTTCAAAATTAAAACCGTCAGATGGCAGACGTTGTTTAGCGTTGCTGTATTTTAATTAATTTACAAAAACAAAAGCAGTAATAAATTTTTTAGTTGTCGATGTCAGTAGAGCAAGCAATTGTCTGTAAACTGATATATAATTTATGTTGAGAAATTGTGTGGTTTTTTCTAAAAAGGGAGGCAAACATGTTTAACCTTAGCGTATTAATATATATGATGGCAATTTATTTATTTTAAATGGGATGTTTTTTTCTTTTTAAGGTCCCGTGATGATATTGTCATTTGCAAACTGAATACCGATCTAAACGAGTTAGAGCACGTAAAAATTGAATATTTACCAACGTTAAGAATGTATGCTAAAGGAAGTAATAAGATTTTTGAATTTAATGGTGAGGATAGTTTTGAAGAAATCGTTAAATTTATCGAATCCGGCGGCACGTATTTGTCATCAGTAGTGAAGGTCGAAGGTAACGATTCCGATCAACAAAAAAATGAGCAGTCGACTGAAAATGAAGATTAAATAAAAAGATAATGCTCTTTAATTTTTCCTTGGCTTTGTCCATTAATTCCGAAATGGGCGTTAAAAATGCCAACATTTTTATTAACGTTTGTGTCTTATAACTATTGTAGGTGTTGCTTAAGGTTATAAAAAGCAATTTAGAAAACCAAAAATTCAAATAGAGTACTACACGTTTTGAAGTACATAACTATTAAAAAACCTATACCTAAGTGTTAAAATTTAACGGCTATTTTACCATAAAATAGCAATTTTTGCTGTGATCTGTTCGATTTATAGGTGTTGTTGCCTAAAGTTGCCTACATAAGTGAATTTTTTATTATATTCATAATAATTGATAACAAAAAACACTTGAACGCTATACAAGGTATTTCTAAAATCATCCGACAATCCCTTCCAGTAGATTCATGGAACAATAATAATAGGTGCCTTTGGTATCGAGATCCAGTGCAAAAAATGTTGACACTTTTGTCACGATTGCATTTGAAGGGTACACGGGAAGAAGGCGGTTTGTCAAAAAATGTAAATTGTGCAGGAGAGCATTTTGAAGTGTTTAAGATCGTATACCATTTACTTGCTGATGCATTTCTTTCAACGCTTATAACTTATGACCTAGGTAGCGTATTCTTGTCTAAAATGAATAAACCAGCAGAAAGGTACGACTTTTGGCTACAAGATGGCATAAAAAAAAATAATTTCGAAATTTTACTGACTAATCGCCTTCTTCCCGTGTACCCTTCATTTGTTATACAAAAGTGTTTGGTATTTCAGTGTAAACACTAGCAGTCCCGACTTTAAGCAGTGGAACGTAGAGCATTGTAGATCACGTGATAATGTTTGAATTTATTGTGAAGCGTTGTCGGTAAGTTTTAGAGACACCCTGTATAATATAAAATATTAATAAACTTGAAATATTTGAGTCAGCCAAATCTAGTTTAAGAAGGATACCTATTGAATATAAAAATCAATAATAAAGCTCTGAGAGGTAATTTTCTCTGGATGGGGATTAATTTATTTTTTATAATAACTAGATATGGCGATTCAGTGAAATAATAAATGTAAGTGGCTTAAAATTCAAATATTTTTGCTATAAATTATTCTAATATAAGAGTTATATTGAAAAATTATATCTATTAAATATTATACAATTATTATATTTTTAATAATAACCATATGCGGTATTTGTGTGCCTATTAAAGCAGTTAATAAAGTAAACATTCCTGTTAAAACGTTATTTTTTCAGTGATTTTTAGATTCTGATAGAGAACCTAATTTTTTGCACTCAAAGTTATTAAAATAAATATAAATAAAATGAATAGAATCAGTTTTATTGACAACGAAATTTACATTTTCACAAATCTGTATTGCAACTTTTATTCTTTGATTTTATCCATTTGGATACAATGGCTTGGAAATGTTTGAATATGAGCTTTGATATCAGCTTGCTGAAAATTGAAAATGAATGAACAGAAATAACTTTTAAAATTGCTATTGAATATAGCAAATATAAATGATAATATGCAAACACATGAAATTTAGCTTTACCTCTGCAAATGCAAGAATAATATCATCAGGGCTTTCTGGTTCCCGAGAGAATCGTCTTGGTTTGATAAGTTTTCTGAGAAATGGTGACAGTAAAGCTGGATCGACATCGCGTGGATCGTTCCATTCCGAACAAAGACTTACCAAAAGTCCAACGCCCATTGAAAGTAATGCTCCAATCAGAGTGTGCCACAAATATGATAGTCGATATAACATGAACACTTCTCTATGAGTAGCACAATAATTAGAGATATTAATCTCCTGACTTCATTTTTATGTTACCTTAAAATGTTAAATGAAATTCTACTTACTCAGTATGTGAAACGTCACCAGTGATATTGAATGGCTCATCCAAACGAAGACTCATAACTGGCGGTTGAATTGGCGTGAAATGATAATGACATCCCTCTGTAGTTACAGGCTTTTCGGGGAAATTGAGCGCGCCGGTTGCAATTGCTGTTTGAACGTTAATACACAACCAGCTCATAAAACCTAAACTTGCGATGCCGCCATACAGCGCACCCTAAAATATCAAAAATTGTAGGAAATGTTTATTAAATCATCACCCTTTTTATAAATATTGCAACAAAACTGTCTGTCAGTGGCGTTCAAGTAATTTATTTACAAAATTAAAAGTCGACAAAAAAATTAAATGTAACTCTAACAAAGAAAAAAATCACTAGATTGTCTGCCTCCATGTTGCACGCTTCTATTTGTTATAGCCGCGATGTATAGTTTTGGAACAGCTTGTATCTTCTAGAACAGTGATGGCGAACCTATAATCCGCGGGTCAGACACTGAGCCACGATGGCTTTTTAAATGACCCACGTTGTTATTTCTATAAACTCATTTTTTTATTTTATAAAAGAGAGAACAGTCAATAATACCTACTAAAAAAAGACGGACAAGTGCGAGTAGAAATTTTGAAATTTTTCCAAGGTATACCCCTTTAAAAACATGCGATTTTTGACGAAAACCGAAATCATTAGGGACTTTGGCAAAATCATCATACTCGTAGAAAAAAGCACGCTGAATCCAATGAGCACAAACAAACGTCTGTATGTTTTTTGGTTTAGAAGTTATTTGCGTTTATAGCTTTCAGAAAATCATATAAAACCTTTCGAATGACCGTAGTTTCCAAACTAAAAGATATACAGACGTTTGCTTACGCTCATTGAATTCAGCGTATTTTTTTTTAAAGCATTCTTAATTTCAAAAGTATATTAAAGAATTCGATTTTAGCAATTTTTTCAAGGCATACCCCTTTAAAAAAATGCGATTTTTGACGAAAACCGTAATCTTTCGTACCTTTAGCAAAATCATCATGCTTATAGAAAAAAAACACGCTGAATCTATCATGTGTCGTCTAAAAAAAGTTTCGAATTTAAAAAAATAGTATTTAACTGACTTAGTGGCCCACGAGCTAATACTAAAAACAAAAATGACCAAAATTTGACCCACTTCTCAAAAAGGTTTGCCATCACTGTTTTAGAATCTAATGCTATTCTAATCTGTTTGCATAATATGCCGCCTGGTCCACACACTCACACCAACAAGTGTGGATGTTTGTACTTTATATACAGGTGATCCGCTACAATATGTATAAAGATTACCTTTGCACTAATCCAGGGTAACAGAATTCCCATACTGAATATTCCTAAGCCTGGACCACTTGTGATTGAACTTAAACTCATCGCTAACTAAAAAAAAATTTTAAATTATTTTATGCAATTCACTAAATCAGAAACTGAAAATTACCTGCAAAACCGTTCCCATTTTTTCCACGAGGAAAGCAAGTCCCACACATATAATTCCAATTATAACAACAGACAATTTCATTATCACGTCGGTTTGTCCATCGGATAATTTTTTACGGTGAAATGGCTTAACAAAATCTTCCAAAATAACAGCAGCCATTGAATTCAAACCAGTTGAGAGAGAGCTCAGGGCTGCACTGAATACACCAGCCAAGAAAAGCCCCGGTAAACCAGGAAGTTCCCCTAGAATTTCCATTACTAACAAAGGAAGGAGCTGATCTTTAGCTCTTGCTAACTGAAAAAGTTTAAACTAGGATTATATAAAAGCAAGATGCGTATATTTTTCTAATATTGTAATCTTAGATACAGTCATTTCAAATACAAAAATAAAATTAAAATTTTATTGGTTACCTTTGTCGTAAGGGGGTCGCAAGAATGGTAAGTGGCATAGATAAGCATACCGCTGTATGAACATGCTCCAAGAAGAATCAAAACTCCAATGATAAATATCCAAACAGCTCTGTAAAATCAAAAACATATAGATATGAATTATAAGTTATAACATCGAAATTGAAATAGATGTGAAGTTCCAGAGAATACATAATATAATTATACATTGTTCAGTCCGCAGAAAAGAGAGGAAAATACATTTCATAGGTAGCTTTATCGGTTCGTTCTCAAAACACAGGAGACGTACAAAAATATTTTTTTGTCAGAAACTATGAGAAAATGTGTAATATCTTTTATCAAATTTTGATATTATTACAAAAGAGTATGTACCTCGTCGCAGATTTCAATGTAGGAAGAGCCAGATATCTTTGGAGCATAGTTTGATTAATTGCTGCCGTCTGAAGCCAAAATACAAACCCGCCAATAACCAGTGCCCATAAGGTGTGTCTAGCTAGCGGATCAATATCCAAGCTGTACAGTACAACAAACATTAATAATTTAAATAAAAGAATCGATTTAGTGAAAATATAATTAATTATACTAACTTGGGTAACTCAATTCGACCACTGTCTAGATTCCTCTGCCATACTACAGAAAATCCACCAATATCCAAAGTTCCTTTGATAATGACAAGCAACATTGATCCAAACATCACAAATGTTTGAATTACATCCGTCCACACGACGGCGCGAAGGCCTCCCTGCAAAATATTATAAAATTTTATATGTGATTCCAAATGTTTACACCGTGTGATGTTTGATTTTAATATGGTAGGCCGTCGAAATTTCAATTTAACTACCATGGAATTATGGAATAGCAATATTTGGGAAATGTGAAATCATTACAATAGAGTTATTTTCGATCAGAGTGTAGTTTACCAGTTTTTATTTGCGGATCTGTCCGTGGTACGATAATTTTGCTCGTAGATTCTAATGGTGGCTTTGGCGGGAAATTGTTTATTTAATCTGAACGTAACCCGGGAAAAAATTGACTGTAGGTACTTAAAATTCGGGTATCAATTGGAATACTAAGTTTCATAAAAAAGATTTGTCCGTACGCATGGAAAGACAAAGTGACAAGTATTTTGAAAACGCGTTTTTCGTGTGGTTATTTAGGGTATTATCCTAGTAAGTATTCGGTTGAAAAATGCTGCGTTTAATTTTCAGAGGTTTCCCGCGAATTCAGGGGCTACTTAACCAATTTCGACGCCATTGTTTTTGACTTACCACACAGGTATAAAAAATGCAAACAAGACAAACGACAGGTGTAATAATATGCACATTAACTCCAGTTACTGAAACAAAGAAGGAATAATTATAAAATAATATTTTTTTCACTGCAAAAATAATATTACCTTGATTAAAAGCCAAAGCAGGAACGTAAATTACGATCGGTAGCCATGTGATCTAAAAATAAAAACAATTAAAAAATTCTAGCAGATTTGCCGTTTCAAATTAGTTATTACAATTTTATTTTATGATTGTAAGAAAACGTACAATTCCAATAACACAAAGGACAGATCCAAATATTCGTAAACTTTTATCAAACCTTCTTTCCAAATACTGAAAAAAGAAGAAGAAAAATATCACTTACAACTAATAGTTTATCCATAATTTGAATGTAAAGTTCTGAAAAATATTCTTTAAAGTTTAGAAAAAAATTAATAAGAAATAGAAAACTATAAATAAGATCATCACGGAATCTGGAAAGCACAATCGAAATCTTACCTCATAAGAAGATGTTATTTGGAGGTTATGAAAAACGGGCAAATAAAAAATTCCCATAACAATTCCCATCACAATTATGCCCCCTCCAATATACATGTACTGAACACCATACACGTATATTTCTGTCGGAGTACCCAGTAGAGAAATTCCTGAAATGAAACTGAAAAGTCATTAAATAACAACAATGTGAAGATATTAATAGAAATATTATAATTAGAATATTAGGCAAATTAGCTTCATGGAGACTATATGTGCAATTGTTTTGAATTACCAACCTTGCTATCAAAGACATAGCTACAGGAAATGTATTCATGTTTCTTCCGCCAACCAAATATTCTTGTGCATTTTCAGCAACATGGAAAAATCCAAAATATATTCCGATAAAAACGCACAAAAGTAACATTAGGACGAATACAAGGTAGTCCGGCCAACCAAATCGCTGCATTGCCGCCCCGACCTCATCAACCCCAACAGAATCCATTAGGAATTCTTTATCCGAAGTGTTTCTAAAATTTTTACTTTATAAGAAGCATTTTGAAATGAAAATTCTCTGGAAAAAAATGTAAAAATTGTAAAGTAAAATTGATGCTTTAACATCAAAAATATTGGTGTTGAGTAAATTAATCTCATGGAGTTTACGAACGTTATAATGGAATGTCAAAAATTCATAAAAGCTAATGAAAAGATATGATTTTAAAATATTTTGTGATTTTTTTATAAAATGTAGTAGAATAAAATATAGTTTATAATAATATATCAAAATGGTAAAACAGACAAAAATAAGTCATTCACAGTCCCCACTAAATGTCTTTGTTAATAGAAAATTTTACTTACCATCTGTTTTAAGAAAATATCAATACACAAAAAACTAGAAAAAAATACAATTACTGCACATATGTTAGTAGGGCAGTGGAACTTTCAGTCGACTCAATGCATTCAAACAAATTGAAAGTGAAGAATTAGATTAATAGGGGGGTTAGAGGTACGTATTATGTTGCACACAAAACTATAATCATAATGTTTCTAAATAGTAAATACCGGATATTCCGTCCCTGGTCTTAAATTGAAACACATCTACCTATCCGAATAGTGAAAAATCACCGCAACAATAAACTGTAAAGTACTATTGTAAAAATAAGAATTATATTGATATTGACAGCGTTGCGGTTACTTTGTTAAATAAAATTTTATCGTATGATATAAATTAAATATTCACTATTGTCCTTACCTACTAATATTATTAAGAGGAAAATTTTATTTGTCGCTGGTAATCTCAGAGAATACTGGACTGATTTTAAAATTGTTTTTACTGTTCAATAGGTGATACTCGGTTTTAGGACACAGGTTATAATAACTGGTCGATCTAGTTTCGTTTTGGCGAAAATCGTATTGAATTCGTTATGCTTAATTGGAGCTTTTGACAAAGATATATTTTTAGGTCAGTACCTAACTGATTTGGAATTTTTGGCAAATAATAATACGATAAAGAAAAGTAAATTAAGTTTTTTTTTTATTACGTCATGTATTCTGAGAGATTACAATACAATAGTGCAGTCTGAAAATCCATTAACGTTACATTGCAGTTAACATTATGTTTGCGTATACCCCAGCCTTTACAGTTACTTGACAAGTTGATTATCTCCTACATGAGTTATTATATTGAATTGAATAATTGAGAATCTAATTTAGCAATCCCTATATTTTTGGTTTGATGCGAAAGCCCCCTAGTCTCAATTATTCGGCGAATTTTACTTAAGATGCAACATATGTCAGTTTTTCAAAAAATAAAATTATCGACCAATTTTTCAGACAAATATATTAACAAAAAATAATAATTAATAATTTACGTTTTTCTTTCAATTTTGATAATTCAAAACTTAAAGCGATTTTTTTTCAATTACCAATTAGAAACTAATTATTAATCAATTTTTATATTTTTTAGATCAGTTCTGAAGAAGGTCCAAATCCGGACCCAAACGTTAATGTATTAATAATTATTTTTTGTTAATCTGAAAAATTGGTCGATAATTTTATTTATTCAACACGCGTGAGTAATATATAATTTCGGGGCCCTGCTAAATTCGGGAGAAATAATAAATTACTTCATGTTGACGCGTAGAGTGCGAATAATGAGCCGAAACTGTACGATAATGTATTACTGCATAGTTTCTGGACCAATAGGAACGCGGTAGCGAGCCGAAACTGTACGGTAATGAATTATTACTGCATAGTTTCTGGACCAATAGGAACGCGGTAGCGATTTGTATATATGAAAACAGCATCGCAAATCAGCGAAAGTCAGGGCCATCTTGTGTGCATCGAGGGCGGTGAAGTGTTTTATTATTTTTCCCTCTTTTAGCAGTGCCCAGATTACATATTACTCGTGCTAGTTGAATAAAGTATTATGTGCGGCCATTGATCGATGGAGAATATTCCATTCGCGTGTTACCGCCCTCGCTACGCTCGTGCGGCAAATTTCACTAGTCGCACAATATACTATTATAGAAGAATTCTAATCAGACGTTAATCAAAGATTTGAATATGTCAGTTTTATTTATTTGATAATTTATTGAAATCATCATTGCATCATTTACTTAAAATCAACATCCACAGAACAAAGATGTGCATTATTATTATTTTAATTTAAAATCAGGCAGACAGTAATGTGTAAAAATTGGTTAAATTGGGAAAATATAAAAAAGGTGGACCGCAAAGTGGCATCCTACCACCTAGCCTTTTTCTATTATTTATTAAGGACCTCCCAAAGGTAATTACAGAACAAATGACACTGCTGTGGTAGGTTAGTCAAATTACCCAAGGGCCAGGGCTAATAAAAAATAAGATGGATAACTGGCTCACGAAAAACTGCTTACGATTAAACAAAAATAAAACTGAAATTATAAAATTTGAAAATTACTTCAGTGTATCAAGACACATAAAGTACTGCTGTTGCTGTACAAAAGAGCGCAAAATTTTTGGGCGTTACATGTCCACTCTAAATGTCTTCAATTTGTGGTAAATTGTTTTGTGGAAGGAATCTTGGTAAACAATTTTTGTTATGGAAGCAGAGCAATATGGGACAGATATTAATGAAACAATCAGATAATATCATATAAGGTATTTTACATATTTTATTATGCCCATTATATTTTTACATGACATTATATCGTGATCGTAAATTATCATTTTAGAAATATTATCTTCAAGGACCGATTATGGTGAATACTTATAAAGCTCTGGAAAGAAAATGTTTTATATTGAAAATTTATTATCGATAGCCGGTATTACAGCGTTGAGTGTCGCCACTGTTTCACCATTTCAACTCTACAAGTGGTGAAATTACTACTGATGAAGAGATTTAAGTAAAATTTATGTCATGCCTCTCCCTGTAGGTATGTCCTATTAAGCAAAAAACGAATAATGAAAAATCGGTTCAGAAGTGCTGGTGATATGAAGTAACATAATATACAGATTGTATCAAATAAAAACGGTCCATAGGACATTCTGTGTGTAAGACAGAGACGGTATATAAAAATCTAAAGCAGTAAGTAAGAATGAGATAAATTATCGCTAATATAGTTACTGTGGTTACGTAAATAAATAATTACGTACACTGTAATTCTTTTTACCAATTTATCAATTAAAACAACTACAAATAAACTTATTATGTTGGCGGTTGAATTACCACCATAAAACCATTTAATTATTTGGATTTTTTCCCGAACAGTATAAATAGCCATTTTATCAATAATTTCACTAGTGAATACTGACATTTGATAAAATTGTGATTTTTACTGTAGAAAACAAAGACAAAACTATCAGATTGTATAACCACAGTAACTATTAGCGATCATTTATCTCATTCTTACTTACTGCTTTAGTGCTTTATATAATATCGTCTCTGTCTTACACACATAATGTTCTATGGACTGTTTTGATTTGATACAATCTGTATAAAAAAATTACTTTTTTGAAGTTGGCTTAAAAAAAAATTTCCAACCTGTAAACATTCGGTTAACCCTTCGAGAAAAGGTATGCCTAAACAAGCATAAAAAATGAAAAAATAAATACTTGACGAATTGATAACACTTTTTTATGAAGTTGGTTAAAATAGAGAGCCAAATCTCGAAAAAATCGAGTACCACTCGCTTCGCTCACTCAATCAAAAATCGTTTATTTATTTATTTAATTTTATTAACAAAGAAACAAATGCGATTTGGCATTTGCGGTTTATTGTTATTTAGAATTTTATTGACAAAGTTTTTGAAATGTACATGACGTATTTTTAAGCTGATGTATTTTATATTGTATTGGCAGCTTGTCATGTTTTACTCTGCAAAAACTGGTATCAAAAGCTGGCTGGTATACAAATCAATCTTGTATCAGGTAACACTTCCGTAACTGAAAACTCTTGAGAATGTTCTTCAATAAAAATTACTTGTTTCTAGATTAAAAGGCTGTTGCCATGATCCAAAGTTGTTTTGTTGTTTACATATCGCAATAAGTATTATATTGAATTCATTATAAACCGACTGGTTTAATTGACTAAATAGCAAATAAAATTAAAATAAAATATAGTTTAAAAAAAACTAAAAAACACGCTTTATATCGGACTAAAAAGTAAAAAATAATTGTTTTAAAATAAGCTTAAAAAGCGTGGGGCGCTTTGTTCCACATTTTCGTACATCGAGCGCCCAACGCTTTTTAAGCTTATTTTAAAACAATTATTTTTTACTTTTTAGTCCGATATAAAGCGTGTTTTTTAGTTTTTTTTAAACTATATTTTATTTTTCACTTTTTAGTGAGGATCTATAAAAGAATTTATTAATCCTGGGGGTCCTAATAAGGATAATGGGAAACTGTTATCAAATTATTGCATTGTCATCGGTCCTTGATACGTATGCAAAGTTTCAAATTAATCAGACTTCGGTAAATTGGTGAAAATTATGCTCAAAGATTCCGTTACGGACATACATACATAGTTACAACCCAAACTAATATAAAGCGTTTAATAATAAGGATAATGGGAAACTGTTATCAAATTATTGCATTGTCATCGGTCCTTGATACGTATGCAAAGTTTCAAATTAATCAGACTTCGGGAAATTGGTGAAAATAAAGCGTTTACTACAGAGGATCTATAAAAGAATTTATTAATCCTGGGGGTCCTAATAAGGATAATGGGAAACTGTTATCAAATTATTGCATTGTCATCGGTCCTTGATACGTATGCAAAGTTTCAAATTAATCAGACTTCGGGAAATTGGTGAAAATAAAGCGTTTACTACAGAGGATCTATAAAAGAATTTATTAATCCTGGGGGTCCTAATAAGGATAATGGGAAACTGTTATCAAATTATTGCATTGTCATCGGTCCTTGATACGTATGCAAAGTTTCAAATTAATCAGACTTCGGGAAATTGGTGAAAATAAAGCGTTTACTACAGAGGATCTATAAAAGAATTTATTAATCCTGGGGGTCCTAATAAGGATAATGGGAAACTGTTATCAAATTATTGCATTGTCATCGGTCCTTGATACGTATGCAAAGTTTCAAATTAATCAGACTTCGGGAAATTGGTGAAAATTATGCTCAAAGATTCCGTTACGGTAGTTAGTTACATACATACATACATAGTTAGTTACAACCCAAGCTAATATAAAGCGTTTAAAAATACTTATGAAGTTATTTAAGAAGCCTATCAAACCGTATTTTTATAAATATTTTAGCCGTACAAGGTCGATAATAAACAATTTTCTCCTACGTGTTCTATCACGTGAAAAATGCTAAAGGCTCTTACAGGCGGGAACTGGCAGCGTTGGCCAAACGTTTCGTGCGTATTTGGCCACTGAACGCTGTGTTAGCTGTTAGTTGCATACACGTTATTGAAATGTCGAGTAATACGGAAACAATTATTGAACACGTTAAAATGTATAACATTTTATATGATTTGTCACATTCAGATTATATTAAGACACTAATAAGACAAAATAATAGTATATTGTGCGACTAGTGAGAGAAGGAGAAGATTCCATGAGCGTGAAATTTGCCGCACGAGCGTAGCGAGTGCGGTAAAACGCACGCAAGTGGAATATTCTCCTTCGATCAATGGTCGCACATAATACTTTATTCAACTAGCAGGAGTAATATGTAATCGGGGCCCTGATAAAAGAGGGAAAAATAATAAATCACTTCATTGATTGACGTACCCACAATAAGATTGCCATGACTTTCGCTGAATTGCGATGCTGTTTTCATATTATATACAATACCGCCTACCACGTTCCTATTGGTCCAGAAGCTGCGTGCAGTTTTTTTTCATTATTTCGCGCTTGGGCTTGCTACTGAGTTTCTATTGGTCCAGAAAATTCATTCACACTCTACGCGTCAACATGAAGTAATTTATTATTTCTCCCGAATTTAGCAGGGCCCCGAAATTACATATTACTCACGCGTGTTGAATAATAGTATATTGTGCGACTAGTGAGAGAAGGAGAAGATTCCATAGCGTGAAATTTGCCGCACGAGCGTAGCGAGTGGAATATTCTCCTTCGATCAATGGTCACACATAATACTTTATTCAACTAGCAGGAGTAATATGTAATCGGGGCCCTGATAAAAGAGGGAAAAATAATAAATCACTTCATTGATTGACGTACCCACCATCAGTGTATGCACACAAGATTGCCATGACTTCACTGAATTGCGATGCTGTTTTCATATATACAATACCGCTTACCACGTTCCTATTGGTCCAGAAGCTGCGTGCAGTTTTTTTTCATTATTTCACGCTTGGGCTTGCTACTGAGTTTCTATTGATCCAGAAAATTCATTATCACACTGTACGGCTTATTATTAGCATTCTACGCGTCAACATAAAGTAATTTATTATTTCTCCCGAGTTTAGCAGGGCCCCGAAATTACATATTACTCACGCGTGTTGAATAAAAAAACTTACTCTTCTTTTGGCTGCTAAAAGTAAACATTCTTCTAGTTCACAAGTCAAACTCATTTAATCTATTGATATACATAGGTATACGTTTTATTATTTGTTTTGCGTATTTCTATGTGTGCGATCAGGCGATAAATTCGCTTTGGTGTGTCTGGGCCTGATCGCAACCACGATCGCCACCACGGCCGCCTTGGTCTGTGGGAACCTTAACATTGTTTGATTGCTCCGCCGATCCATTTAGTAACTTAATGAAGAGTCACTTTCTATAGTCTCTATACTTTTTCAGAACCGTAGTATAAGTAAAGTAATTAATAGCAGTGAGTGTAAAGAACATTGCTACGATTATGAATGAATGAATGAATCTTATACGGCTTCAACATGCAAACATCCTCAAACGAAATATCAATACGTTGGATATTCTCACTTTATTAGTTTCGACCTCAAAGCACGTAATAAAAATTTTAACTGTTGTAATTATAAATTATTTAGTTTCTGCTTTGTGCTGTAAGCACTAAATTATAAATAAATATAAGACGCTTTAAAATAAAATTATATAAACAATTCGTAATAAATTGTTTTGTCTGGGTGTAATCAGAAGATCAAATATTTTTCAGAATGTTATTTATAACAGCTTTCAATTTTCCTGCGTAGCTGAGAAAAATTACTTTTGACAATATTACATTTGAGAAAGAGAGTTAATGTAACAGTACTTGCTACCGTGCTCGTATTTAATTAAGTGACTGTCATTAAATTTTGGTAACCGCACGCACTATAACAAAATGTGAATATCACTGTTTAAAATTGCCACATTATATATTTTTGGCGTTATAATCAATGTGAATTTTTAATACGGTATAGTGCGTACTACTATTTAATAACTTTAAAGAATAGCTTCTGTTGCTACATTGTTGAAACACCCATTGTTACATGTCTATATTAGAGAAATTTATTTCTCAAACAATGTCACCATCGGGATACGAACCCCGAATCTTTCCACTATCGCGGCGGACTGAGTTACAATACTCCACAGTGACACATAAGGTCAATTTATCATTCTAATATATAGCCATTTGTAACTGTATATTTCACATCATGCGAGAGCTAATTTTTATCTTAGATAACGTCAGATATGAACCTTCACAGAAGTGAGAGCTGTGGGTGAATCAACGATGAAAGTGTTTTTATTTATTAATCTGATTCCTAAATCAATACAATTTCTATTTCATTAGGAAAGATAACAGCGAAAACTTTTGCGTTCATATAGTTGAAACGGCCTTTTAATAACAAATGTGAATTTTTAATACGGTATAGTGCGTACTACTATTTAATAACTTTAAAGAATAGCTTCTGTTGCTACATTGTTAAAACACCCATTGTTACATGTCTATATTAGAAAAATTTATTTCTCAAACAATGTCACCATCGGGATACGAACCCCGAATCTTTCTATAATAATATTATTAGAATGATAAATTGACCTTACTGTGTCACTGTGGAGTAATGTAACTCAGTCCGCCGCGATAGTGGAAAGATTCGGGGTTCGTATCCCGATGGTGACATTGTTTGAGAAATAAATTTTTCTAATATACAGGGTGAGTCAGACCACCCGTATCAGTCGTTTTTTTCGAAAACGGTTAGTCGTAGAGAGTTGTCTCAAAAATCTGTATTATAAAAGCTCTAATGAAGAATCGAATGGTGATATTTTTCCCCCCCGGAAAGGTCGGCTTCCCTGTTAGTTTGCTCCGGAATGTTCAGAACTCCGGAATGTTAAATGGCACGATAGGTCGAAAGTGGTATTGTTGAAAAGATCTTTAAAAAATAAGCAAGTTTTGTAGGACATTTTTTTTTCTTACTGCCACCCCTGTTAAGTAATATTCGTTTGAAATTATGAAATTAACATATCAGAATAACAAAAAGTCGGCATTTAAAATCTAGTTACCTAATTAAACAATGTCACAATAAGTTTTCAATAATTACAATTGTTATTTTTTTGTCGGAAAATACTTCCAGGTACTCATAACATATCTAGAAGAGCTCCGCAGTGTTTAGAAGTAAATTGAAGACAGTTTGAACATTTGTGACATTGTTTAATTAGGTAACTAGATTTTAAATGCCAATTTTTAAAATTAAGTTTGTTTTTCTTACATGTTAATTTAATAATTTCAAACGAATATTACTTAACAGGGGTGGCAGTAAGAAAAAAAAATGTCCTACAAAACTTGCTTATTTTTTAAAGATCTTTTCAACAATACCACTTTCGACCTATCGTGCTATTTAACATTCCGGAGCTCTGAACATTTCGGAGCAAACTAACAGGGAAGCCGACCTTTCCGGGGGAAAAAAATATCACCATTCGATTCTTCATTAGAGCTTTTATAATACAGATTTTTGACACAACTCTCTACGACTAACCGTTTTCGAAAAAAAACGACTGATACGGGTGGTCTGACTCACCTGTAGACATGTAGCAATGGGTGTTTTAACAATTTAGCAACAAAAGCTATTCTTTAAAGTTATAATCAATGTTTTTGTAATGTTAAATGTTAGGAAGTAACAGAAAATTAACAGCACTATACATTCTTACAGTGACCCTACAAAATAGAAGCATTTAATTTCGTGGTAGAAAAAATATAATATTAGTTTATATGGGTAGTATCTAAAATTTAATGAAGATTATTTTCGGTGAGTAAGTGACATTATGTTAGAACAAAAATATCATTTCGTCCGAGATGTACCATTATTATTACTATGTAATCAATGCCTATACATGTTTAGTATACGTGCAGGGTACTGTGGGAAAACCACCTATTTTGTACCGCTGTATCTACATTTTGAAAGTGACCTCTAATGAAGTAATATTACGCAATACGCTATAAATCCGTGGATATTTTTGAAAAACACGTTTAGAGTTTACTAAAATGTGTCCGCGATCGGTTATTGTAATAAATATAATTGTTTTAATTTGAGAATGTTATCTGATTTTTGAAATCTCCTATACATTACCCTCTATATTTTTAATATTTTTGACAGTTCGATTCTGGAATAAACATCACTTCTATTAATTTATATAGATTTGTAATGGTAAGCCTAGATGCTTTATGGGAATTGTTGAACTGATTAAATAACATTTTTTTTTATTTTACTTTACGCACTGCAGCGTTAAACGGCTCGTTTTACGACCGCTATACAGACATGAAAATCATCTATTTTATATGGGGATATGTAAGAAGAGATTTTTTGTCATATTGTTATATTTCTTAATGAACACAAACTTCATTTTTGTATTAAATATTTTGTGGCGTCGATTGTACGTTTCCTGAACCCAGTACGCACCATCTCTGTTGCGCAGTGCGTGTCTCAACGTTCTCTTCGACGCAGCTCGCGTCAACTGTTTGACAGGACCGGTATTTTAGAGTGAACATATCTTGAGCATTAGAATTTGACTGGTTTCTTGTAGTTTTGTTATACATTAACGTCAGTATTGACAAGAGAATACGCATTTACAGTTGAGAATAGTGCGTACTACCTATGTGGTGTTTTGTGAAATTCCAGTGTTAAAGCATAAAAAATTGTTACAATACCGTTAAAAATCAAATTTAAAATATGGCGGCAAATGAAAAAACTCCGTTAGTGTCAAATAATCTCAGTGTGTGTGAAAATCCTCGACAAAAGAATGGTTTATCAGTATTTTTTGCGACATTGTGCCTTATTGATATGTTTGGAGTTTTTCCTATTGTTACCTTACCGAAAACAATAATGCTGTGTGGTAAGCCGTTTATTTGCTTATTTTTTAAGTTAATTTGTTTTGTAGGATTACCTAACAAGTTGTGTTAAGGACGTAGTCTGGTGTTCGGGTTTTGAAAAAACGAATTTATTTTTTTTATATTTTTAGTAAGTATAATATATTGAGAAAAAACTGTAAAAAATTTAGACCGAAATATTAAATATTTACAAAGCTATAGCATATAGTCGAGAGCAGCAACGGTCTTACGGTAAGACTCTTACCTGCTCTTATCTCTCAATTGTTATCACGTTACCCTTATACTCTTGCAGAGTAGAGCAAACAAATTATCAGAAAACGATAAACGGAAGGTTTACTATACACCAGGCATAGCTGATTAGTGTAAATATTCAGTTTTATTTTATTTAAGAAATCTGAAATTAATACTTTAAACGCGTTTTTCTCAAAACTACGTTTTTCTAAGCGGCGCGGGTGATTGAAACAATTGTATACAACCGATTGCTTTCAGTTTTGCACAGGGTAATCTACACAACAATAGCTCCGTCCGGTACTAGAATTACTTAATTATAAAAATTATTTCTATTTTTTTTAACCGATTTTCAACGAGAAAATCACGATTTTCTCGTTGTTTTTTTTTTCTAAAACCCGCCATTTTGTTATTTATCAATAAAAATGTTTACTTCTAGTACGGGATAGAGCCACAAGCGTACGAAACAATAACCAATTTAATTTTTATAATTCAGTTGACTCCAAGTAACGTTATCACCCGCGCTACCCACCTACCTTCATTTAAAGTTGTCTACTTTAGGTTAAAAAAACAATTATAAAATGGCGTAAAATTAAGCAAAAAAATATTTTTTTTCTTAGTTTACGAGTCCGTAAAAACATGTAACAAAATTGAAAACATCGTACATTATTTTGATATTAAAAAAAAATTCTGAAATAACGGTTGAAAACTAGCCTGAACATAGGACTACGTCCTTAAACGTACATCCTGGAATAAAAATCGACACAAAACTTAAAACAAATTTGTCAATAATTTTTCTTCCGTGTTTCGGATCAGATCAAAAAATCGTATCCGAGAAGAGGCGTTTTCGTCGTAATAAAAATCTATCGCAATAAAATATCAATGTTTGGTTTTAAAAATATACTAACTAGACACTAATATTTACCATAAGTTCGTAACCTATCCTCGTGTTTGTATCGTAGTCTTCGATATCCGTTGTGGGAAGGAAATTTTTTTCCACTCTTCAAAATAATATCACTTTTTTCGCGTCATGTTTTGTTATCTAGGATTTATTATCAGTCTAAATAATCTTTATTTTACTGCCATAAGATTATTTAAACTGATGATTAATCCTAGATAACAAAACATGACGCGAAAAAAGTGATATTTGAAGAGTGGAAAAAAATTCATGTAAATGGAGCGTGTGCCTTCTTTTTTCTCAATGCATACTCAAATCAAAAAAACGTGACGTCTAAAACCTTTGATGATACGTAGAAAGATATTTTACGGGTACGAAAATGTATACTCTTCAAGAATCAAAGGGCTAGTTGTCTGATGAACTCTTATAATATCTTTGTCCATTTTGTTTTGAACCACTAACGAATTAAACTTGTTTTTTGTTTCTCTGTAATTCAATGCTAACGAGTTTTCTAACAAAACTAATTTGAATTTAGAATTCTAAATAAAAATAATTTATTCGTTTTTCAATTCGTGGTTTAATATTTATTGGAGTGGTATTAAACAAATAAAATGCGTATATGTTTTGCAGTATGTTGTCCTTCGAATATTAGAGCAGGTAGATAGGTATTGAAATAAAATAGATACCTAATGTATGAAATATAAAAAAATAACGTATTTTATTTAAAACATTTTACTCGAGTAATCAAATTTTTGGTTTACAAAATTCATTTTTTAATACGCATCTATTATTATGGAATAATATATTTATTATAATTTTATTAATTATTCAATTTAAAATCAGTTAAGCTTATCCGCATCAAGATTTAGCAATAGTATTATTTCTACGACGAAATCCAATCCAAAATCCATTTTTGGCCGTTAACTGTGAGAAAATTGGCTTTAGTTCCATTTGAGGGTCTGTTTTATTCGTTGCAACCAAATCGAAATTTGATAATAATTTAACCATTGTTAACTTAATTTCCATCATTGCAAAACGATTACCTAAAAAATTGAAAAATGATTTATTGTTGTATAGTGTTGAATCAGAAACCAATTCTAAAAATGTTAACAAAAAAAAAGGAACAATGTATTCTTTAGTTGGTGCTCTAAGAAAATTACATTAAAATTTATATGCAAAGGTATTTTAATTAATTAATCTTTGGAATTGTTTTTGTTTGATGCGATCAGGAGATTGCTATTTCTTCAAAAAAGCTTGCAAAGTTTGCTTTTACCGAATTCAATAACAGCGCATGTAAATAATAAATCGTCTACTACTTACCTATACATATTCGAGGTCCATTTCCAAAAGGCATGTAAGTAAAAGGTTTTATGTGCGATTTGTTTTCACTGTTGAACCGTTCCGGATCGAATTTATCCGGGTCAGGGAAATAGTTTGGATCTCTATGATAACCTATTATTGGAATCAAAATTGTTGTTCCCTTTTCTATTCGAACTGGTTTCCCATCATCATTGACAGTGTAGCTTTTACTGCATTGTCGATCAGTAAAAATGGCTGGTGTCCACTTTCGTAAACTCTCTAGAAGGAAACAAATGAAATATAAGATTCTTCTTCTTATTTTAGAGTACTTACGTCATTGAAAGGTATGTACAACCTCGAATTTTATGATTCTAGACTCAGAGGTTTGGGCTGCAGTAGTTGATGAATCAGTCAGTCAAGATTTAAATTAAGTTAGTGACTTACAGAATCAAAAATTCTATTGTTACATTGCTAAAGCCTATTTTATTTGACATTATTTTTAAACAATTTAAAGTTAAGAAATTACAATTCTGTTAAATTAATAGTTTTTGCACCAAAAAGTGCATAAAAATCATGTTAGTATACGTAAATCTATAATTGCAAATTTTGCTGTTGTGATTAGTTCTGTGACTCGGTGTTAATTATTTGGTAAATATTATTTAAATTATAGGCGTACCTGAAATAACCATGTCTAAATATTTAATGCTGTGTATTGTGTCGTACGTAACTTTTCCATCTGCTTCTGCCAAAGCTTTATCAATTTCATTTTGAAGCTTCTCCTGGATATGTGGATTTGCTACCAACTCGTAACTCATGAAACAAAAGGCTGTTGACACCGTATCGAATCCAGCAAATAAAAATACAAACACTTGTGCAACGATGTCATCGATTGTAATTACTGAAAATTTCATTATTATTTTATTATCAAAATTTTTCGACATTGTTTTTCCATTAGGTATGGTTTATTTTTTTGTTTTTTTTTATAGGAAAGTTATAGGTATATAATACGCGCCACGGATCTAAAAGGTTCGGAAGTTAGTCACAAACAGCATCGCAAAGGCACATTTTAGAGCCGTTAAGACTCTTACCACCTCCCAGCTACCTGCACGGAAGTGCGTTCGTTGGTGATTGGCCGTGATCGCTCGTTGCCTTTGTCACTTGTGGCTTTCCTGCTTTAAAGTACAAAGTTGTTGTTGTTATATGAGTGTTGTTGAGTTGCGAGTTTGTAGTTTTTCAACAGACTACAAGCGTAGCCCGCATTCGCATCTAGCTTCCGAGTCTTTTAGATTCGTTGCGCGTATTATACTTTAATTATGTACATAAAGTATTTTTGCTGAATCCTATATAGGTTTTGAGATATTTTAGAATTATTTTATTTTTGAGATATTGTTATTTTAATAAAAAAACACGTTCTTTTTTATATAAATCTGCACGCAGCGGCTAAAGCTCACCTAGCACGTTTATTTCAAACCTAAACTTAAGGGATTAAAGCAATTTCCAGCTTTCCCCTAATTAATTACGAATTAAGATTATTTTTACTCTTCTGCTACTGGTCTAAAATTGTAAACTTTAATAAAAAATATCTAATTAGACTAGTAAAGATGTTTCAGTACTTTTTTTTTTGGTTTGCATCAACCGATCTTCCAGAGATGCTACTTCGTAAGTCAATAATAATTTTTGTAGAAAAATATTTAGAAATAGATCTTACGTTGTTTTGAATTAACTGATTTATTGTCATCGTTTGTTTGTCCATCTTCTTGTGATAAAGTTCCATCTTGAGCTTGCATCAACAAATGGATCATATCAGGTCTAATAATGTCATGTTGTTTTCGGATTTTTAGGGTCTCTTTTACGATTTGGTTCAAAAATGTGTGAACTTTTTGCGGTAACACGTAACTGGTAAACAACTAAAATGAATCAAAGTGTTTTTATTAAATTATTTGCAATTTTTTATTATAAAAAAAATCAATCGCAAATGGATGATGGTACTGCAAACCGTTGCCCAGTTACAAACTAACGTATCAGATAGACTGTAGATTTTACCCAAATACCCAGTAAACTAAATTTCATTGTGTGATCTTCGAGAATTGCATAAGAAGTAACACTTCCTTCGAGTCTCACGACATTTTTTCATTAATTACCTTCATTATTCCGGGAACTAGTTGAGAAAAATAATATCTAAGAGTCTCCAAATTTGTAGATTGTTTGGCGACTGCTAAAAATTCGTTATTTCTATCCTTTAACGAATCACAATTGACACCGAATGCACACGTGGCAATGACGTCATTAGTGACACGTGTAAACAGATCTTTTGCTTCCACTTCTATTTGTTCAGTATTTTGACTTTCCATCTTATCATAAATATATTTCAATAACTGTTCTCCAATTTCGTCAACGAATCCAAACATTGCCTTCATTTTTGTCCCGGTATACGCCGGGCTCAAAGTGGTTCTCATATCGCGCCATGCTTTACCTGTTTTAAAAATATTATTAGTTTATTTTTCACAAAGTTTTTCGAGACATTTCAAGTATTAGAGAAATGCATGGAAAGCCATAAAAATATCGACGTTTCGTATTATTTTGAACGTTTATTAAAGTGAAACTTTTATTCTATCGCCCCGATTTTTTCTGGCCGTCTGTTGCATGTCGCATTACAGGCGGCCGCGGAGTAGCGGTAAAGTGAAAGGCGTTCGGAGTAGGCGCTCGGTAGAGCAGCCAAGGCCAATATGGCGCACCCATGGTTAGCATCAGCTGACCGTGTAGTATGTATAACACATAGTCAGTCTGTCATGCGGGCAAGTGCTGTACAGTGTTTACATGTTTTTATTCGTGTATTCATGTGAATATTGTTGTTTATAATTAATCGTGATGGATAAATGTCTACAATCCAATAAAAGTTTCACTTGCGTCGTGGTTTCTTAAAACCACACAACTGTTCTTTTTATATAGGTACACGATTTTTTTCGAAATGTTTGTGAAAAACTTTACATTCAAAATATTAATATTAATTCTCATCGATATTCCATTGTTCGGGCATTTAATTAATTACTAAATCTTAACCTTTTAAACTGAAAAGATTTGTTGCCAGTAAAGAATCAACTTCGGTTCCAAAGAAAACATTGGAATGATCAACAAAGTTATCGAAATTTTTGACTGTGATTTCTTTTAATAATTCTGGATCACGAATTACTAGCACTGGTCTGTTATAGTTCAAATGCACTCCATAACATCTGAAATGTAATATTTTCATCATCTTTTAATAATTATGCGAAATTAAGATCACTAAAAAAATAACTGTACTTTGTAGAAAAAAATCTTCTCTGCAATTTTTGTCGTATGGTATTTTAATCGTCTTAGAAAAGCTCAAAACAGGTTTAACACACTTTTGGTTAAAATAATAAATGATAAAAAAAAACTTACCGTTTTCCAGGAAAGAGTCTATAGTAGTGTAAAACTTCGTGATATATTGATTCTTTTCGAACGCCTAAAAATGTTTTCCCGAAATTTTTTAACAATGAGGAAGGCGACTCAGAAGGTATACCGCGTTCTTGCCAATAAAGCAGTGGTTTCCATAACAAAAAATAGAGCGCTAACAGTGCACCAAATAATAATAACAACAACATTGTAACAGAAAAGATTGAAACTGTTTTTGTAAATCTAAATTCATCAACTATCGCTCATGGAAATTAATCGAAAGTCTATTTATATATACAACGTAACATTTACAAGATAATTGATAACAAATATTAAAATGGTGGGGGAATTTGACTCTTTTTGTGTATCGTTGATAGAGTGCAGTGGTGTACAAAACTGAAAAATTATTGAAAGTTTCGTATAACACTGTTGGAAAAATAACGAAGATCTTAAACTTAAGAAAGAATTTTAATTAATTTAGGTTCAAGTTAGATTTTTAATTAAAACCGTAAATCGAATTATAACAATAGATTTCAAACTATTTTTCACAATACGGGTGCCACCGTTTATGTAATTCTGGTACAAAGTTATCAAACTAACAACTAATTACAAATCATTGCTTTTAATTTTTTTGTTTATATAGTTATCAATAATTAATAATATGACTGCAGAAATTATTATTAGAAATTTATTTTCTTTAAACTAATACAGTTAGTTGTTTTTACAGACAAATTACTTCTGAAGTGCCGGTCGTTTAAGATTTTGATATGATTTCAGACCGTATTATTGTATAGTAATTTCGTGGAGGTCGTTTCGGGCAAAATATTCACTATTCAGTATTTTTATCAGTTTGATAATTTTTTACTGTCAAAAATGCGGAAAATATTAAGTGTAATTCAAGAAGCAATTTTATGATAAAAAGTAGTTCGATCTGAAAAAAAATTAAGATTGTATAAGAAATAAAAACCCTTTCAAGCGCTATTTACAATTTTTGGGGGAGCTACTAGCCCGTACACAGGGCTGGGGCTGCATGAATGATTTTTCCATAAAAAATGATATAAAACTAAACGTATGTCTATTCGTATGTCACAGCCTTGTAAATCCGCCATAATTCCATCGATTCGGATGAAATTTTACACGCAGATGTCTTATGTAAACCTCTTTTGTGTAATGAAATTATAAACAAAATAATTTAGAGAGCTGTCTTTGACAATGCAAATAAAGTGATTTGTTTGCTTAGGACAATATTTCCAGAGATGTAACCGAAAAGTAACAAACTTTAAGAAATGCGTCAAAAGTTATAGTTTTATATTTTATTATAAAAAAGTTACTCTTAGTACATGTATTAAAGCGTTTTTTGAAATAATATATATTAAAACGTGTTGTTAGTGCAAAGTACGAGTTGGGTAAGTTATGATTGAAGTTCATCATACTGCTATTTCAACGGACATTCAAAACGCTCTTCTAGGTTTTAGCCCAATCCATAGTCCGTTCTTGGGTACCAGTTCGAATGATCTTAGTTTTGGTGGAATTTCTGTTTTGCTTCCAACGACGAGTTCGAAATAATTCAGCATGTAATATAAAGCTACTTTAGCTTCCATCAAAGCAAATTTGATACCTGAAAATTCAAATTAGCTATTTAACGAAGTAGCACACATTAGATCAGCACCAGCAATTGGCAACGATCGTCAGTCGGTTGCCTGCAATTTCTGTCCAGTCATGCTGGACCGATCTAGTATGCTAGTGATATCACTTACCAATACAAGTACGGGGTCCTGCACCGAAAGGCATATATGTGCAGGGCTTAATGTTTACTTTGTCATCGTCACTAAAACGTTCAGGATTAAATTGTTTTGGGTTTGGAAAATATTGTGGATCCATATGCAGTCCTAACGTTGGTATATAAATTCCATCACCCTCCTTGAAATGAAATTGTCTATTTTTTGTTCGCAAAATGTACGGTTTTGTGCATACTCTGTCTAAAGCTGCCACTGGAGGCCATTTTCTAAGCGTTTCTGAAAAAAAGTTGCCAAAAAACTTGTATATCCGGATATTTATTAATTGAAGGTTGTAATATTTTGTTCAATAAATAAAATTATCAACCAATTTTTCAGAAAATATATTAACAAAATATATAATTAATACATTAACGTTTCGATATATTAATTATTTTTTATATTTTTTAGATCAGTTCTGAAGAAGCTCCAAATCCGGATCGAAACGTTAATGTATTATTTATATATTTTGTTAATATATTGTCTGAAAAATTGGTCGATAATTTTATTTATTGAAGAGTTCTAATCAGACGTTAATCAAAGATTTGTAATATTTTGTATTTAAGGCAGAAAAAAGTCAATTCCAGAATAACACTTTTTTTCTATCGTTGCCCCACTTTATAGCGACAAACTTTCACAGATGAAACTTTATATAATTGCTACGCTTAACAATAAAAATTAAAATTGTGTCGCTCTCGGGGAAGAAAGAAAAACTAACTATCAAACAAAAATCATCTAAAGTTTTCATCGGACAGTCAACTCAAGATTTTTTCTCTGAAAAACAAAATGTAAGAAGTGAAAAAGGAAAATAGGGAGTTACCATGAATTACCATATCCATATATTTCATTTTTTGTACGGCTTCAAATGTCAGTGTTCCTCTGCAATATAGTCGAATGAAATCTACTTCCGCTAGAACTTTTTTTTGAACATTTGGATTGACCGCCAGTTCGTAGGCAGCGAAACAAATTGTTGACGCGGCTGTTTGGAAGCCAGCGACAAAAAATACAAATGCTTGAGAATAAATCATCTGATCAGTAAGTACTAAAAAATAGGTATAAACCATTATTTGAAATTTCAAATAGTTTACGGCATATTGATTATCTTTCAAATGTTTTTGACTTACACTCTGCCAAAACCGATTTAGATGGCGCATTTTCAATAACTTCTTCGTCCTTTAATTGACCTTTACGTGCCTGCATAAGTAAATTAATCATATCTGGTCTAATTATTTTGTCCCTTTCGCGAATTTTCATGGTTTCGCTGATCATATTTTCTAAAAACTTTTCTACTGTTTTCGGCACTACGCCTTGATTTAAAACCTAATAAAAAATTGGGTGTCTGTAAAGTCGGTTTACGGACGATAGTTTTACGTGATAACGTCATAAAGAAACATTGAACCATACTCGTAAAGTGTTGAAAAATAACTTTTTTTATTTTTCACATTATACGTATACGTTTCCAAACATTTATTTTTACATATTTAAATAGTAAAATTAGAGTTCTAACCAACTGTAGAAACGGTTTTTAAATATAATGAACCGTTTTCAAAATACACGCAGTTTTAATAAACGGACGGTCGGGTGGTGTGGATTTTTCACTCCCTTTAAGTATATATACGAGCGAACTGTGGCAGTCTATGGGAAACTTTGTGTCGTGTGATCTTTTTAAATAAATTTTTGTAGCTGTCAAACTTGGGCCGATCGTGCTTCTCTATCGCTTATACTGCGCTCTCGCTTGCACGCACAGGGTCAGGCGGAACGTGACACATTTCGGAACGTGACACTTTTTCGTACATGCAGCCGGTGTTTCATCAATTTATAAGACGTTATCACGTCAAAAACAACCTTATTAGAATAAATTAGAATTTATTGTTCCCCAAACAAATACAATAAAATATGACACAAATATATATTTCAAAAATAATAATATTATTAATACCTTCATGATAAATGGAGCTACTGTTAACATTATTAGTCTCCAAGGAGCAAAGCTCATCGATTTAGTACCAATCGTATAAAAATCATTTTGCTTGTTTGTCAGAGAATCCACTTCAATCCCAAAAGCACAAGTAGCTATTACATCACAAGTAAAACGCGAAAACGTGTCCTTTACTTCGATTTCAAGAGGAGTGTCTCTATGAAGTTCTTTGCTAATCTTTTTTAAATAATTTTCCATTTGCGTTCCAACTTGACGCATCAATTCAAACATGGATTTCATTTTGTTTTCAGTAAAAGCAGGCAATAATATTGAACGCATATCACGCCATTTTCTACCTAATTCAATGAAAAAGGAGATTGTATATTTTTCACTATTAAATTAGTATAATGTTTATACTTTTTGTTTTTTAACATTTTGATAGCAATTTAAACAGTAAATATTTAAATAATTACCGTTTAGTGAAAACAAATTGTTTCCAAATAAAGGATCGATATCAGAATTAATAAAAGTGCGGGCATGATCAACAAAATGATCGAAATCTTTTATTAAAACTGCATTTATTAATTCTGGATCACGTATCAGAAGTACTGGATCGCGAAAGAGATGAATTCCACAATACCTAAAAATGTTGATTACTTGTTAAAAGTTGTAGTAAATAATGGCTTACTCCATTTGTTATGGTTATGGTGAAAACATGAACTTGCATTTATTTTATCATCATACCATAAGATATGTAAACAAGAAAACATGTCACAGGTCGCATTTATTAATAAAACTGCGCCTGAAAAAAAGTAGCAGCAGCAACAGTGCTTTTTCATCTAAATGCAAATTGCAATTGGATCTAAGAACAGCTCGAGAGGTTGACAGCGACTGCTTGAGCGGTTCATGTTTATTTTTTGACGATTTACTACTCAAGTAATCCGTGTCAGTTTTATAAAAAAAAATTCGGAATACGTACTGTGATTTTGGAAACTGATTGTATATTCTTAGAATAGCTCTGTTTAAGTGCTCCTTTTTTAGAATCATAACATTTGCAAAGTTTCCAACAATTGGCCATGCTGGAACATGCGGGACACCTTCTTGTCTCCAATAATAGATCGGTTTCCAAAGATAGTAATACAGGGCAATGCTTACTATCGATATTATTGCGCAAGTTATCATTATCGTTGAAAATTCTATTAATTAAAATAATACACACTTTTTCTATCGACATGTTAAATTAAATAAATCATGTTTTCAGCGTGGGAAGTCAAAAGTAATGTAAACAATACAAATCATTAAGCACTTTACACCCACAATTGATACTGCATCATCATAATATTATGCATATAAATATTATTATTGATACTTACACAAAATTGGCTGATCAAAATATACTTATATAGGTATATGTAGGTACAACACAATCACATAATTTTGCTGGTATTCATGTAAATAATAGCTTATTTACAAATTATAATACACTTCTAAGTAACTGCTTTTTGAGTGTTATTCATGAAATATTGAAATTTAGAATGCGCATCGCATTCAAGAAAGCAAACACATTTTTAACCATTAGATTACTTTCGATATATATGTAGGTATTACATAATTGGTTCAATTGACACATCTGCCCTTTTCTGAGTTGAGACAGTAAAATTATGTAAATGCTAATATCTACTTTGGTTCAGATTAATTCACTACTGCTAATAAGCAGGTTTGGACAAAATACATCTCAACTTACGAATATCTGGGCACGCTTTTCCGAGGGCTTTGAGTTAATTACCCGCGACGGGTTAACATTGATCTAACTTTATAGCCTACGGGATATGGAAACCAATTATTACATGAAGAAAACTGAGTTACCATTATGTTTGATCATCATTTAAGACGGTAACCTATTCCTAAAAATAAAAAGGTCTAACTTAATGGGACTAGTAAATACATCAAAATGCAGACCCGAAGTAGTGTTTCCCCGTTGTCGAATCAAGTTTTTTGTCTTAGGGTGGGAGGGAACGAGGATGAAAATATTCATGAAGGTTACACTTAAGTACTTAACTTCGAAAATAACGAAATACCTACATGTTCGATTACCTTTTGAACAAACTACCCAACGGGAAGGGAATGGGATTTATTATTATAATTTTTGGATATAGCAGCTTTTCTGCGACTTCGTTCGCGTGGTATAAATGATAGCTTTGACTCACTCAAATTCTTTACTATATATTTGCACCTGGACGAATCCGGACTGTGCCAGTTTATTAGAACAACGAAAATTGTAAAACAAAGTAAAAACTTAACTACCTATATTTTAATGTGTTCGCCCGTGCGAATTCGCTCAGTGGCAAAACATCGATGTATCAAACTAAGGATGCCAATATTGCTCACTGAATATTAAGACCTTGAATAATAATTTCTTAAACTGTGATATGAATAACAATAACCATTAGATACCCACTGATTTGACACCATTTAATATTTGGCAAAGTCATTTATCATTTCACATATTATTTTATGAGTCGATTTTGGAAAAATAACATACACGTCTTTGAAACATAACAGTTTATTTTTATATCGTAGTGTAACATTCTTATATGTTTTTCCTCAATTTAATTCCCAGAAAGAATCCCTTCTTTACCGATACAGATACAAATTTTTGAGGACTTAATTCAAGTGGAATTTCCGTTTTATTTGAAACAAACAATTCAAAGTTGTTTAACAGGTGGTAAAGTGCTATTTTTGTCTCCAGTAAAGCTAGTCTTTGACCTAAAATAATAATAACAACATTAATATTGTTATAATATAAATGCTTCACAGTTGACAGGATATTATTGTTATTAGCAATTACCTATGCAAAATCTAGGTCCAAGTCCGAAAGGCAAGTAGGTGTAGGGAGTTATAAATTCTTTGTTTCCATCGGCAAATCTGTCCGGATCAAATTTCTCTGGGTCAGTAAAATATTTTGAGTCATTTTGAAGAGCCTGAACTGGAATCGTAATTTTAAATCCTTTTTCTAATTGTATTTCCTGTTTCCCGGCTTTCAACAAGTAGGGTTTTGTACATTCTCTAATAAGAAATCCAGTTTGGGGCCACAGTCGATGAGTTTCTAAACAAATGCAATAAAATAATAATGTTAATTAAATAATGATTTGGAAAGAAAGGCTGCTACAATTTCAAAGAATATTATTTAGGTTTACCGGCAATCACTGCATCCATATATTTAAGATGAGACAATGTTTCGTAGGTGAACTCATCGCCAAATTTCAGTTTTATATCATCGATTTCTTTTATGAGTCGCTTTTGAACATCTAAATGCATTGCTAACTCTTGTGCAATAAAACAAATGGATGTAGATACTGATTCGTAACCAGCTTGGAAGAAAATGAATGCTTGACTTGCAATGTCTTCATCGGTTAATTCTGGAAATTATATTTTCATAGAATGTAATTATATTGATTATGAAACAGTTCAATACTTGCACTGTGAGAATGAGAGAAAAATGTGTTATACCAATCTTTTTAGTAGATTTATAGTAAGAACTGCCAACACCATATACTTTATCTAAGCCAGTTTCCTTAATAGTTTCTTCATTTTCCAAATTTCCTTTTCGTGACTGTAATAATAAGTGAAGAATATCTGGCCTCACAATTCCCTCGCGTTCTCTGACTTTTATATTTTCATAAATTATATCCTCAATGTATTTATAAATATATTTTGGTACAATTCCCGTGTTAAGAATCTATAATATGCAATTGTAAATATCTTCAAAGACATTTTTATAAAATACTATATGTTCTCTAATTGAGTAACTTTGGCAATTTTTCATTGAATTTGCGGGACTTGCATAATTATAACTTAAATATTTCTCATTTTATTGAAATAGGGCAAGAAACGTCGTCTAAGGTATTTAATACCACGAATGATAAATGTACAGTGGCCTTAATTATACACACTTTTAAGATCCATGGAGCCGTCGAAGCTAATAAAAATTTCCACGATTTAAGTTGAGCGCATTCTTTGCCCATTTTAAAAAATTCATTATCCTTTTCTTTTAAGGAATCTACTTTTATTCCAAACGCAATTGTTGCAACAGCATCTGTTGTAAAACGTGCCAAGATATTTTTCATATCCACATCAACAAGCGGTTGCATTTTATTATTTTCAAATTCCTTTTTCAAATAATTTGACATTTGTTCGCCACATTCAGATATCAGTTGGAACATAAACTTCATTTTGCTACCAGTGAATGCTGGACTTAATGTTGATCGCATCTCATGCCACCGTTTACCTTTAAAAAATCTGAGAATTGGTATAATATAACAATGAATCACTAGCCTTACATAAATAAATGAAAAGGATATAGTCTTGCTCACATTTTTTGCAGCCCTAAAGTAATCACATTCTAAACGACATCGATGAAAACAGATCTATATCAATGTTGCCAAACTGCAAATGAGCATTGAATGATGTAATTGATAAAGCATACTTAGATTAACAAAAATGAGACATTCAAATCAGTAATTTATTGATGTTAACGCCACTGACAAATAATATACAGTATGTAAACGCGAAAGGTGCACATAGGGAAATTAACATTGGGAAAAAATACTTGGATCAGAGTTAGTCATGACTGCATTAATTGTTATTTCTATTGAATTATTGTGGTAATCTTGATGATTTCTATTTTATTTTGATTTATTTTTATTTTACTTGGCTTTTTTAATAATAAAAAGCTCTTATAAATCATTATTTTAATTTTTTTGTACAAAAATATCACAAAAAAAAAATTTGAAAAGAAGTTTGACCCTGCAGGCCATCCCTGTAACTTCCCGCTATTTTTGAGTTCAAAACGCTCAAAAATATATAAAATATAGCAAGAAGTTTATTTTTTAGCTCTTCGAGCTCAAAAAAAAAACACTTTGTTAAGAAATTTTCGTTCACGATATCTCATGAACAAATGAACCAATTTTGATGCGATTTGCGGCAGTCGACGCAATTTTTTATCCTAAAAAAGTAATTTATTACAGAAAAATCGATCTCATAGGAATTTTACGAGCAATTTAAAAAAAAACACTTTTTTACAAATTTTTCGTTCAAGATATCTCGTGAACAAATGAGCCGATTTTGATGCGGTTTGCGGCGATCGACGCAGTTTTTTTAACCTAAGAAAGTAAATGATTACAAAAAAATCGATTTGATAAGAATTTTACGAGTAATTATAAAAAATTACTTTTTTCCTAATTTTTGGTTCACGTTATCTCATGAACAAATGAACCAATTTTGATCTGGTTTGCGGCGATCGACGCAGTTTTTTTAACCTAAGAAAGTAAATTATTACAAAAAAATCGATTTGATAAGAATTTTACGAGTAATTATAAAAAATTACTTTTTTCCTAATTTTTCGTTCACGTTATCTCATGAACAAATGAACCAATTTTGATCTGGTTTGCGGCGATCGATGCAGTTTTTTTAGCCTAAGAAAGTAATTTATTACAAAAAAATCGATCTGATAACAATTTTAAGAGTCATTTTAAAAAAACACTTTTTTACGATTTTTTCGTTCACAGTATCTCGTGAACAAATGAACCGATTTTGATGCGGTTTGCGGAAATCGACGCAGTTTGTTAAGGAGAAGAGCTGATTAGATTTTGGAATTAATCGGTTTAGTAGTTTAGAAAATATTTTACAAAAACAAATTTTTAAAAATTTTTGAAACTTGTTTTTTTAAGATTTCTCAAAATTTTTTGGGCCGAATTGTTTCAAATTTTCAGGAAGTCTAAGTTCACCAAGATCACGTCAAATGCCGCAAACCGCGTTTCAGTCGGACACTCCGTTCAAAAGATATAAAAGGTTTACATACATACATACACACACACCCCCACACACACACATACATACAGCCCTACGGACATCATCGCCAAAATAGTTTCAATAGCTTCCTAGGACCTCAAAACGTCGAGATCTGGCGAAAACTCGATTTTCGAAAATCGGGGTGAAACCAATAACTTCCCGATTTTTGAAAAAAAAAAATTTTTTTTTTTTTTAAAGCGGGAAGTTAAAAATTGGTTGTCTGTAAAGTCGGTTTACGGACGATAGTTTTACGTGATAACGTATTCCGTAATACATAACCTAAATTTAGATAATAATATTATAATAATTCGAATCTATGATATTGCATCTTTCGCTTCAAATTTAGGTTAATTTTATTTATTTAAATTACTCACCATATAATATTTCTTAATAAATAATAAATAATATATTCTTCCGTATTTATTTTAAGTCTCAAAGATTAGCTGTCATAATATTTATAAAACAATTGTTTCACTGTTTATAATATAAAATTCCAAAACCTACTTACAATATTTAAGTATTTTCATACGTCAAAAAATTGATTTTTATAATGATAAAATTTGTAAGAAAACGATTTTTTCGAGAGATGAGACCTAGCTAAAACGATTTTTTGCCCCCCAAAATCCCTTTTCAGTAAATTTCATCCAAATCGTTAGGGCCGTTTTCGAGAAAAGCACGCACAGGGTCAGGCGGAACGTTACGCGTTACGCGTTACGAACGTTAGGAACGTTACGTTACACTTTTTCGAACATGCAGCCGGTGTTTTATCAATTTATAAGATTGGTGATTCATCAATTTATAAGACGTTATCACGTCAAAACAACTCCATCTGTTTGGAAACATTTCATTCAAAAATTGTCTGATTGGTATGACGTATGTGCGTTGGTAAATCAGTGACCCAATGTCTTTAGGTTCAACACGAATAGGCGGAGATATTTGATCTTGCACCATATTTAAGTATTTTTGGAAATTTAATGTCCCATTAATAAAAAAAAGTCCGATTATGTTGTAATCATTTGAATATTTTCTTCGGTAGTATACACATTCATTTTGCAAAAGAATATTATCTGTCAAATTGAAAAACAAGATTTGAAGACTCACTCTGATCCAGTCATTTTTTCCCAATGTTAATTTCCCTATGTGCACCTTACGTGTTTACATACTGTATAGAATTTGATGGGACTATGTTCAAAAATAATTAATCGACATACAACTCTGGGACACTTGTATAGTTAATACCTGTTAAGTTGACAAGATTCTTCGCAAATAAAGGGTCTAAATCTTCACTTAAAAATGAACCTCCGTGATCAGAAAAGTGGTCGAAATTTTTAACAGTAATCATTTTTATTATTTCTGGATCCATAATAAACAATGATGGTTCACTGTAGAAATGAATTCCAATGAATCTGTAAATTAAAATGTTTTATTTATTAACAAACTAATCGCAAAAAAACTTCATTTTAAAGAAAGCAGTTGACAAAACAAATCTACTTACGGTTTATCGGAATGTTTCTTGTAAATCCTTTGAAAGGTATAAATAACATGTTCATATAAGAATGATGGCCTTAAAAGATTTCCAAAAATTGGCACAGCAGGTTCATAATCAATGCCTAAATTTTTCCAATAATTAATATTTTTCTGAACCTTCCAATAGACTAAACTAACAATTATAATAATAACTGATATTAAAATGTAAATCATTGTGCTATTTTCCAATGAAAACGTTTATATTTTAAACAATATAATTATTAGCTAAACTAAATAACGCATGCGGTTAATAGTAAACCACAAATTATTAATGTGAACAAACTATTCTGTGAGAGGGCCTATGCGCAAAAATCTCTCCTAGTTGATATTGATAGCGTTGATGGCAATTGGTAATTTTTATTAATAGAATGATTGGCGATTTTAAATGGAATAGTAAAGTGTTTATACAGCGTCTGTCCACTTTGATAGATATTTGTTAAGTTTTTAAGACAAACAAACAAAATGCTAAGTCATTATTTGTATTTGATTGACACTTTATGAAATATACACGACTTTATAAAACAACGAGGACTAGAAAAATAGAAAAAATAAATTGTATGTGAGGTTATCAAAAATTTTAATTCACGAATGGGTCCTGCTTCATAAAAAAAGTTTTAATTATTATTGGAGAAACTTGAGTGTTTTTTGCACATACCGCTAAACTAGCGGTATGTGCTTTATTATCGCTTTTTGCGTCAGAGCTGACTTTCGTTCATAAAAGAAGTTATATCTAAGTTAATTTCACACGAAATCCATTCAAATTGAAGCTTTTTGAAAAGAGGAGATTCTAATCTATAAAACAGAACCATTTTTAAATCAATTCGAGTTCATAAATACTATTAAAATTTTAATTGAAAATCACAAACAGCAGTTGTCGGTTGGTCTGTACGTATGTACGTACGTACGTATGTACGTATGTACGTACGTCACGACTCTACAGATCGCAATTTTGGTCGGATTGCCTTGGGTTATATTTAATTCACTTTGTTTACTATCAGACCAGAACCCTATTTAAATTCACTTAAATGTGTTCAGTAGTTTAATTTTTATAAACAGTTTTATTTTATTATTTTTGACAGCTAATAGTTTAAAAAAACAATATAATTGCTGTGTAAATATAGTGTAATCCATAAAACAAGTGCTACACTTCTATACCGTGATAACACCACTACACGTATTAGGCCGCCGTGGCGTAATGGTTATGCCGTTGGATCCCCAAGGGCAAGGTCCTGGGTTCGATTCCATACGAAATCATTGATATTTTTCTTTTTTTTTCTTTTTATTGTGTTTTATTTTATTCCACTTGATATTAATTATATATTATATTATGTATAGTTCTTAATTTTTTTTATTTTTGCAAACTTAAAAAAAAATATTTTTTCAATTTTTAATTATTTATTTCTTTAAATTTTTAAATCTTTTTAAATTTATTAAAAATATTTTTTAATTGTTATTTTTTTATCATACAGTGGAAAACTTGCGGGATGTGCACTTTTGGTTTTGCCAACTATTTTGTATTAGTTTTCGAAAAATTCGATCGTTTGGAAAAATAACGAAAACAGATAAAAAAATTTTTTTAGTATGCGTTTCAAAGTTTTGTTACCCCAAAATAATAAATAGTTTCGAGATTTTGTTAATTTCTTCAAATAAATTTGCCTGACGATGAGGCAGCTATGGTTGGCCAAACCTCCAGTTTTAGTGTGGAGACTCCGGAAAAAATGAGGTTTTTCCATACCCCAGCTTATAGAGGATAATCTCAAGATTTTTCGATTATTATGAAAAAAAAAATATTGATTCTTTATGAATAATAATTTAATTTATTATCTCAAAAAATTTATATTTATTTATAACACTCTCGTATCTCAGCTTCTAATAGTAGGTGATAAGTAGTTAATTAAAATTGGTTAGCGCAAACACTTTGCTTTATTTTACGAACTATAGTGTTAAACTGATAATTTTACTGCCGGTATATTAATGCATGAAGAGTAGTTATTATATAGGTCAAAAGTAATATATTTTATAGAATTATAATATAAAATTTATTAACATTAATTATTGTTTTTTTCCATATTATTTTATAAAATTTGTACCTCTATTTGTAATTAATTAACGTAAATTCCTGAAATACATTCGATGGGATAATTATCTAAATTATACACTGAGCTTTTTTAATATTGTCAATATTTTTGTAAATAAATCTAAACTAAATTATAGGCAATTCTTTTGATGTTTGTAGGACATTTAGTCATTGCATTAGTCATATAAGGTCAAGTTTATGTGTTTCTTGGTTTTATGCCGAGAAAGAATCCTTTTTTGACTGAAACGGCGATAAATTTTTTAGGACAAAATTCCAGTGGAACTTGTGTATTCTTCGTCGTGACAATCTCAAAGTGGCTCAACAAATGATAAAGAGCGATCTTTGTTTCCATTAATGCTAGCCTTTGACCTAAAAAAATTATAAACTCAAATTTTGGCTTTCGATATACATTTTTAATAAAAGATAATTTACCTATACAAAATCGAGGTCCAATTCCGAATGGCATGTAAGTGAATTGATCAATTGATCCTTTGTTTTGATCTGAAAATCTATCCGGATCAAACTTTTCTGGATTTGTAAAATATTTTGGATCATGCTGAATTGAATACACAGGAATGAAAACAGTCACACCTTTTTCTATTCGTGTTTCGCCATATTTTTCAGTTTTAAATGTGTAAGGTTTTGTACAGGATCTAAGAAGAAAACCAGACTGAGGCCACAGTCTATGAGTTTCTGCAACAAAACATACGTATTCATGATTTAAAGTTAATTTTAAAATAAACTTTTCATCATTTATTTATGTTTTACCATCGATAACTGCATTCATGTATTTGAGCTTATTCATTCCTTCGTAAGTGAATTTTTCTCCGCAGCTCTGTCTCACTTCATCAATTTCTTGTAATAAACGTTTTTGAATGTCTGGGTGAGTCGCTAATTCTTGACAAATAAAGCAAATTGATGTCGATACTGTTTCATAGCCAGCTAAAAAGAAGATGAAAGCTTGGCTGGCAATATCTTCATCAGTTAAATCTGAAAATTTATATTTGACATTTTAGCAAAACTATTTTTAAAATCAAACCTCACAAATTTATAATTAATAACGAGGTAACTATTAGAAAGATAGATAATTTTAGAAATTCGCAATCGTAAACTGGCTGACTGGAAAGTCAGTTCAAAGTTACCAACTGGCGTTTTACAGTATAGGTACTATTGAAATACACGCCAGAAATATAAATCAACACTTGGTGACCAAATTATATATTTTTGCGTTTCATAATATTCATATTTTTTTCATTTTACAACATCGTCTCGTCAATAAAAGAAACTTACTAATTTTCTTAACGGATTTATAAAACGAATTTTCAATTCCATGCAACCGATTTTCGGTTTCATTTTCTTTTTCATCACTTTCCAATGTTCCCTTTCGCGACTGAAGCAGCAATTGAATCATATCTGGTCTATTGACACCGTCACGTTCCCTGATCTTTATATTATCGTAAATTACATTTTCAATGAAATTATAAACGCAGCGTGGAATGACTCCTGTTTTTAATAACTGTAAAAGAATGATTTTGTACAAAACTGAAACTGTTATACAGCGTGTCTCTAGAAACTATCGACAGTGCTTTACAGTAGAATTATTAAGCCCAATCTACATTTCAAACGCGCAACCTTTCGGAAATTCCATAATTTAGGTCTCATGTAAAAATAATGAATTTTGAAGCACCTATATAAGCAACGCAACCCTATTTATATGTTCAAACGAGTGAACTTTTGTTAAGTAGCATTGTTCTATTAGACACCTTACACGATCAATATTACTGTCAATACTCAAAAATACTGACAGTATTATTGAATGTGTAAAGTCAAATCGATCGTCAATACAGGTATTGACGACCAGTATTGATGCAAATCCGGATTTTTTTATATTCACGCATCAATACTGGAGAATGGAGGGGATAATGTCAATATTACTGTCAATAGTATTGACCATGTACGTTGCACTTCAATATTCCATCAGTACCCGTTTTACTTGCGCCAGTACAGACGTAACAATGGAGGATAGCCTATTGAAGCTGGTGACATTACAGCTGAAAACTTCATGTCTTCAAAGTTTCTACCAGTTGCTAGATATCTTAAAGTTAAAGCTAGTCGTTCATTCACTGGTAAACAGGTTCGCATAGTAGTATTTTCCCTTCTTAAGAAAGGGGTAACTATTTGTAGTAATTTATTAAATGTTTTCTCATTCATCTGGAAGTAGTTTTTAAAATCATACATTTCTTTAGTACTAATTTCTTTTAACAAGACGACATGTGAATACTTATCACGTTTTTTTAGTAATTCTTTCATCCACAAACGTCGATTAACAGGATGTTTACTTGCTAGTGCTAAAATTATGGCTAGACAGGCTTTCTTATGTGAATCCATTTTCGGAAGAAACCAAAAAACACTGTACATACACTGATGGTTCAACTAGTACTGAAGCAATATATTGACAGTAATATTGATTGTGTAAGGTGCGCTCTGATAAAACAAGAATAGATTTGAAATAATCGAGTACTGACAATACTACTGAAGCAAAACGTTTGACAGTAATATTGATCGTGTAAGGTGCCTATATCAGTGTACTGTGAAAGGTTGTCAATTGTTTTAAAGTTTATTAAAACATTACTGTCCATACCCGTAATATCCATGGAGCCTTTGAAGCAAACATAAATTTCCATGTCGGAAGTTGACCAGCCATTTTGCCCATTGTATAAAACTCATTTTCCTTCTCTCTTAAAGAGTCTACTTTAATTCCAAATGCAATAGTCGCTATTGCATCCGTGGTAAATCTGGATAATGTATCTCTCATGTCCAATTCTATTACTTTATTATTACCCTGCTTCTTAAACTCGTCCTTAAGAAAAATTGCCATTTGTTCTCCACAATCAGATGCCAATTGGAACATGTATTTCATTTTGCTCCCAGTAAATGCCGGGCTCAAAGTTGTACGCATTTCATGCCAGCGTTGTCCTGGAACATGTTTTCTGGATTGATTTTTCATGTCACATATTTTATTAAAGATGTTAAAAGTAGTAAATAAAGTATTTAGAGAAATTAAATATAAATGAAGCATTTTACTAAGAATACAGGTATGGTAAATTTTTGAAGAAATTAATAATATTTTAGTTTTTATGTGGCTACAATATCTCCAGAAACAATATGTGGATTATATTTAAATGAAGTGTTTGTATAAAAATACTAATAACGTACCTTTTAAAGAAAATACATTGTTAAAAAACAGTGGGTCCAAACTTTCATCCAAAAAACTTATATCATGATCGACAAAATGATCGAAATCTTTGACTGTGATTGCTTTTACTAATTCTATATCTTTAATTAATACTGCAGGGGTGTTAAAAAAATGCATACCAATGAACCTGCAAAACAAAATTAACTGAACAAACTTATTACGCTATGATTATATGTATAAATCGGACGCTATAAGTAGCTAGCAAAATTAGATTAAATTATCCCAAAGTAATAATAAAATGGAAGATGTCAAGTTCAGGAATTTTTATAACTGTAGCCATGCGATTTTTATCGTTGTCAATTTAATAAATGGCTCGTTTTTATTATATTATTTACTGGTGGTTTTTAGGAGTTCAAAAATGTTTTTAAACCCAAAAATACCGAAAAAATCACAGAACTGTTTCAAAATTGAAATTTAATCCTTTAGTAAAAGATTAAAATGTGCTGAGCTATGTTTAATAAAATCGGTTCGACAGGGCCGGATTTACAAATTTTTTGAAAACACGTATTTGCGAAAGGTGTTAATTTTAGTTACGAATGGAAGCTCCAAATTACATAAATTAAACTTTTCTAAACTAGTTCGGTTAATATTGGATTGTCAGCGGAACTACACACTTGTGCAAAATTTCAACTCAATCGGTTAACGGGAAGTCGGCGAAAATTTAAAAGTGCCATTCGTACCCGGACGAAGCCAGGTTGATTAGCTAGTTAGCCTAATATTGTATTGTCATCGAAAGTACACATGCGTGCAAAATTTCAACTCAATCGGATAACGGGAAGTGGGCGAAAAATTCATCGCAAAATTTGAAACAAACAAAATAAAAAAAGTATACGGAACGTGAAGTTAAAACCTTTACACAAAATAAGTCTCATTTGTTGGAAAACTGCAACCCGTAAAAATGACGGTAGTTGATCAGTGACATCATGAGCAATAATATTATGCCAAATTTGAGCAAATTCCTTTTTCATGAAAAATGATCAGTGAAAATGACTCTTGAGAACTCGGCTTAAGTTAATGAAGAAGAAAAGTAATTAGACGATTTCAACATTAACGTTATAATTGTTTCTAAACAAAGCGTTCTTATGGATAAGGTTTTTTACGATTCGAAAATGATTTTTACTAAACAAGCAAACACCCAAACAAACAATCTCTCACCCTAAACGCATATACCCTCTCCGTTCCTTCGGGGGTAAAAATTTAAGGTAACACTTACGGTGAATTTACATGTTTCGTATACATTCTATGAAATGTATTTATCATGTGCTCCATTTGAAGAGCCGGTCTCCAAATATTCCCAAAAATCGGCTTTGCCGGTTCATAATCAATGCCTCGTTTTTTCCAATAATCCAAATCAAAACTGAATGATTTCCAAAACAATAAACCGACCACTACAGTCACTAAAGTTAACACTAACCAAATCATTTTTTTTGCAATGTATGTTCATAAAATCAGTACATACAGCTGGCAAACAATGTACTGTTTAGTATTCTAGCATCCTAATTTATATTAGCATCTTGAAATTAGATAACAACGAAAGGAATCTTTGTGCGCATGACTGATTATGATATGTTTTAAAAAAATCAAAACCTGTCTTGGAAAGTGTTTACTGAAAAATCTATTTAAGTGGCATATTTGCATAAAAAAATAATTCTTAATAAGTTTTCTTTATGATTTTATCTTTATTTCTAAATAAATTTAATTTTAAGGAGGTTGAGCCGTTTTACGAAGATAATGAAAAAAATCTGAAATAAAGTTTTTTCAATAGATTTTTTATGACAAAATTTTCTGTAAAAAATTCTAAATCATTAGGAGATTTATAAAGTTAAAAATTAAAAAAAACTTTTACATGTAGTCTTATGGAAAATATGTCAACCTAGCATGCAAACTGTTCATTTTAATTTTTTGCAAATAACCAAATAATGTCAGCAGTTCCGAAAACACTATGTAAAGCATCGATGTCTTACGCATATTTTAATATTTTTTCCAATTTAATTAGAAGACTTTTAATTAATTAAAAAAAATCATTAAACCTTAGCACTTTTCGATTATATACTTTTATTCTTGACAGTTTTAACAATTTTAACTGAATTTTCAACTTTTTAATGATTTAATTTTAATTTTTATTACTTCTATTTCTTTTTTTAATTATTTACTGCAAAAAATATGTAAAATACAAATATTTACATAAATTTATTTTTTTTAACCAAACTTTGTACAAAAAATTCAAAAGTTAGAAATAATTAATTAATATTTAAAAAAATTATTTATTTATGCCTTTATGACAATAATTTATTGGTATCAACGACTTATAACCTTTTGTAAAAAGTTATTATGGAAAAGTTCCCATTTAGAATATTCGACTTACTTTTAATTGGGACTGTAACGGATCAACCTCCTTAAGTATTTCACAACTACGTCTCCACGGCATTTGAAACCGAGTATACTGTCGATCAGATTTATGAAGGTACCTTCCTTTTGCACGAATATCAAAAATGCCAAGTTGACCGATTTTTGTTGTTCAATCTACACTTTAAAGCTAAAAAAAATCGAATGTCTTCTTATGTGCTATGCTACCGTAAAAAAACAAAGGGCAGTAAGTGACCAACTTATGAATTTGAGTAAATCAAGATTTACTAAAAATGTATTGACCGTCCAGAATTTTAGATTATGGAAACCAAAACATGGGGGAAACATTTTTTAAAGACAATAAAATTATTGATGCAGCACTTACTGCTGTCGTTGGTTTCAGTATGAACTCATTTTTCAACAAATGCCACTTACTGCCCTTTGCCTTTTTAGGGCAGTATGGAGGTTCTTTGAGACAGATATGAGAGAGTGCTATTTTGAATTGCACTAAATTATTAAATAAAGTGGCTGCTAAAATTTTATTTGCCGAAAATCAACCAAAACGCTTAGATAAGTCAAAATGTGGAAAATCATTTCTTTTATTATAATAGTCGAAAAGCCCGCCTTTATGATTTCTTATGTGTCGAGGTACCGGATAAGATTATATGCATTAGCATAAGCTAATACTGAATTTGGCCGCTTCATAGATTTTTTAGCCTACTTCCGTTTGCCTTTTTTAGGACACATGACATCCAATGTGTATCGACTTGCCGGATAAGCTTTTGGGCAATAACGATGTAAGGATGCCAACCTCCATTTTGTCGCTTCAAAGATATCGTACGACAAAAATTTCTTTACATACACGAAACGTCGAGATCCGATGAAAACCCGATTTTCGAAAATATTACCGAAACCAATAGCTACCCCCTTTTTTTGAAAATTTCAATAACGCTAGTTAAAAACTGTTCAATATACGAAATCTATGCAAAAATTTTTATCGAAAATTATGTACGCATTTTTGAGATTTTTTTTATTATAGAAATAGTTTCCAAGAAAATCGTTTTATAGTTTATTCGTTATTCCAACAAAAAAAATATGTAGAACAGCCCCATTGTTACCAAAATAAAATTGAATATCTACAAGTAATAAGAAAATATTGTCAGCATTGTTGTTAATGATTTATTTAACTATTAGAAACCGTTATCACAATTCTATAGTAATGTAAATATGAAGAGCTCTTTTTATTTCTACGAATTTAAAAGTAAAGAAAAAATAACAACTCCTAATTGTTAATATTCTGGTCAACTATCTTCTACAGACCTTGAAATAATATAGCAAATTATATTCAATGAAGATGATGTAAGAAATAAAAATGTCTTTTAAATAGACGTTTGGATGGGACCTTTAACTATAGATATCGATATGGACTGCTAGTTACCCGTACTTTTCCCATAGAAAAAATCTAAAATTATTGACACCAACATCTTTCAACAAAATGTTTATCGCCGTTAATTGATTGAGTTTCTTAAATGGAATTTATTTCAAGTATAAGAAAACTTTGCTTTCGCTCGGTTCTATTGAATGCACGCGTATCTACTTAAAATCAATTTCGTAAAAAATGATAAGTTTAAAAGAATTTAACATGTATTATTTTTTTCTCAGCACACACGTTTCTGGTTGCTAAATGATTTGCATTTATTATTCAAATTCTAAGTAATATATTGTTTATCAACATTTTAGATAATGATTGTATACATAATATTACGTATATAAAATTATCTATACTAATAATAGTTGTAGTCTTCAAAAAGTAATGTTATCAGAAATGTTTAACATGATTTTCTTAACGCACTTGTTTACTTTTTTATACTGATTAATTTTTTAAAATTGTAACTGATTATATTTATATCATTTAATATGAATCTAATTCAGAAATAGTGCGCGGCTAATGAACATTGGTTCTACTATTATAGGTTTTTAATTCTTTTTTTTCAACTCATGCACGCTATTCATGTTTTATCATGCCTAAAAACCGAACCCTAAATAGCCATTTATCGACTGGTGACAATTACTTGTCATAACTCAATGAAGATTCCTACTAGCTCGGCCATTGTGGAGTAATGAAAATAAACGTAACTATTTTCTGAGTCGTAACGAAATAGTCGGTAACAAAAACTCCGTTGTTACTTGTTACCCATTGAGGCTAAAATTGAGAGGCCGAATGTTTTCGACATGGAGTTTATTCATAACCGGCTAACCTCAAACCAAAACATTGAATCGTGCTGTTTGGTGCTGTTAGTATTGACAATTTTTTTTATAAAGAAATAAATAGATATTTACAACATCTCATTAATAACAATAAATCAAACATGAATAACGCGCAATTGTTGAATAAAATTATGGGCGTAACTTGTAGGCTAAGTCATGACCTGTCAGCGCGATGAATGACTTAGACTACTAGTTACGCCAATAACTATTATATGGGTCAATAATTTTTTTTTACAATGCGCAATGCAATAAATTCAATGTTTGGCAGGCACAAGAAAAGAATTTTTTTAGACCTAAATAGAATTTTGTATATTTGAACTGAAAAAAGTTCGAGCTTACAGGTTTCAGTAAAAACTCCAAGTGTATTGATTTTAATGCCAGTCGAATCAATGATTTTGAAAATACAGTCGCATAATTTTATGATTTCGTTCAAAATATGCAGGCTTTTTAACAAATTTCATTGAAATTTTTCGTATTAAAAGTAGTTTTGATAAATTAACAAAATGAACAAAAAAATGACATTGAACTCTACGTATCCAGATTATCGGAACGGCGCTAGCTGAAATATTATTAGATACAGAAGGTGAACGGTACCTAGTACTAACCAATCAATAACAATAATTGTTTTGTCATTTTGAAGTGTGTACTTGAAGTCAGGGCTTGCACGGTGTACCAATGGCCATATGCGACAGCTGTCTAGTATAGATTAATTACTTTTTATTTACATAATATTTTGCACGCTTATTTTGTTTTAATAACAAGCGATTATGAAAATGATATACCAGTTATTCTGAAAAATTACATTCTTTTTTAACGCTTACAACTATTTGCCGACAACAAACTATTTACATAAATTGTCAACCTTCAGATCTATTTATATTTTATTTACTTTTTGTTGATATGAAAAAATAGCAATATTATTACCTAGAAAAATGTTTTCAAAACATGCTCTAGTAGTCAAAGTATAGTTGTGTGTAAGGGCTATGTTTCGTCATGAAAAAATTAACCAAAGCATGCTTAACTAAAAGAACAAGTGTTTTTTTTTATTTTCAAAATGTTTCCAGAAAAAAAAATTACCAAATTTTCTTATAAAAATAAATAGAATAATAAAGCGTTATAAAAAATATAGGTACTATTATTATATAAAAGACAACGTTATAGCAGATATCTCTTTTGCGCATTCGCCGATTTTTCTCAAAATCAAGAGGGCTCTTTATATTTGGATATCAAACTTAGACATTGAAAAAATGTTGAACTCAACAGGAAATAAATTTGGACTTGTAGGTATTTGTTATTCAGCGAATCAAATAGCACTAAAACCTGAGAGTTTGGGTTAATTATTATTAACTGAAACCAATAGGCAAATTTTATTTAATATTTGTTTAAAAAAATATATTTTAATAATATAGTTAAAATACAGCTTATTGACATTGACTTCTCATTTCTACATTATTATTAGAATAAAAAAATATAATAAAAATTATTTTTTTTAAACAAATTGATACATACTGTATACAAATTATTCTTAACAACATACAACCCGTTACGGATACAATATTGATTATTAGATTTTAAACATACATTAAAATTCGGTTTTATCCATAAATAGCATAGTTTTAGTAAAAAAAAACATCAAGGGAGTTTTAAACTTTTTTTTTTTATTTTTTATGAAAATTGGCTTCCAAAATATCTTTTTCAGTCAGTTTTCGATGGTTGCCTTAATTTTAAACCGAGGTCAAATCCTTTCTCAGGGAGCAATAGTATATTTTTTTTCGACATCTGTATTGGAATTTGAGTTTTTTCAGTCACCACTATATCAAAGTTCTTCAGTAGATGGTATATTGCAATCTTCGTCTCCATGAGGGCAAATCTTTGACCTATAAGATAATTGCAAATAAGTCAATCAGCATTTAGAAAATAAAATGTCCATAATGTGTGAATCGACTTTATTTACCAATACAAATTCTTGGTCCAAGTCCGAAAGGCATATATGCTGATCGTTCTAATGAATTCTTATTCTCGTCACTGAAACGTTCAGGATCAAATTTCTTCGGATTTGGAAAATATTTCGGATCATAATGAATAGCGAGAATTGGAATTTGGACTATATCTCCTTTAGCCAATTGGATATCGCCATCATTTGTTTTCAGTGTATAGGGCTTTGTGCATACCCGGTCCATGATCGGTAACAGTGTCCACATTCGGTGTGTTTCTGCAACCAGGTAAAGATGCTATAATTAACTATTAAATAAAATTCGCTGTCAGTTTCAGAAATCTGTTATATATGCATTTTATTAGTTTGATATTAATTGCATAACAAAATATACCTATAGGTATGGACACGAGCAAATCATTGTTAAAAAAAAATAATAAAATATAAAAAATGTCAATGGAATTTATCAGAAAGATGGTTATACGATGCTATAGACAATATTATTACAGATAATCAAATTTTAACATTTCGATCAAAGTACCTGCGATTACCATATCCATATATTTGAGTGCTTGCAAACTATTGTAAGTAAACATTCCTCCATTTCTTTCTGTGACCTGATCAATTTCATCCTGAAGACGTTTTTGGACGTCAGGATTTAGTGCCAACTCATAAGCAATAAAGCCTATAGATGCCGCAGTGTTTTCAAAACCAGCAAGGAAAAACAAGAAACCTTGTGAAGCAATATCAAGTTCCGTTAATTCTGAAATCAACACATTTTAAATTATTCCAGATTCTAGATTAACCACAGATTACAGAAGATGCAATGCACAAAATTCGGCTGTCCATGTAACCCATGGACATTTGGCTGCTAGAATACGGACATTTTTATTTCAATGTTTCTTCAAAAAATACAGCTGTTTGCTGAAATCTCGCCTTGAGAAATTAAAAATCTTACGGAATTGCCAATTGAGATAAATAATATATAAAAATTTTACCAATTTTTTTGTGCGTTTTAAGAATAGCAGTGTTCATCCCATACAATTTATCCAATTCATTTTCTTCATTATCGTTATCTAAAGCTCCTTTTCTTGCTTGCATTAGGATGTGAATCAAATCTGGTCTAACAATTCCATCACGTTCTCGAGTGGCTATATTATTTTTAATAATGTCTTGAACAAAACTATACACTGATTGAGGAAATAAGCCTGTTTTAAATATCTGAAATCAATTACCATTATTACCATCATTGCTGTGTTCTCAAAAGAATGAAATATACAGATTGTATCAAATCAAAACGGTCCATAGGACATTCTGTGTGTAAGACAGAGACGATATATAAAGATCTAAAGCAGTAAGTAAGAATGAGATAAATGATCGCTAATATAGTTACTGTAGTTACGTAAATAAATAATTACGTACACTGTAAATCTTTTTACCAATTTATCAATTAAAACAACTACAAATAAATGTATTATGTTGGCGGTTGAATTACCACCATAAAACCATTTAATTATTTGGATTTTTTCCCGAACAGTATAAGTAGCCATTTTATCAATAATTTCACTAGTGAATACTGACATTTGATAAAATTGTGATTTTTACTGTAGAAAACAAAGACGATACTATCAGATTGTATAACCACAGTAACTATTAGCGATCATTTATCTCATGCTTTAGTGCTTTATAATATCGTCTCTGTCTTACACACAGAATGTTCTATGGACTGTTTTGATTTGACACAATCTGTATACAGTTTGAACAAATGCAAGCACAATTTAATTTTTGTTTGGTGTAGGCTATTAAACTTATTGAAAATTCTAGAATTTCAGCGTTCTAACATAGTTTATACAAATAAATAATTAAGAGTAATGTTTTTCAAGTATTGAAGACTTATTTTTAAACTCTACCTTCATTATCCAAGGAGCAGTTATAATAACTACAAGTCTCCATATTGCGAACTGTGAAGCTTTTTTACCCTGTTGCATAAATTCGTTATTTTTATCCTGAAATGAATCAACTTTTATACCAAATGCCGACGTAGCAATGACGTCAACCGTATATCGAGACATGACATCTTTTAGCTCAATATTCGTAACATCGCCATTTTGATTTTTTTGAATTTCGTTTTTTAAATAATTTTCCATTTGTTTGCCACAGTCGGATATCAATGGAAACATAAATTTCATTTTACTAGCCGTGAATGCTGGACTCAATGTTGATCGCATCTCGTGCCACCTTTGTCCTAAAATGTTTTTAGGTGATCAGAATTGATCTGTATGCCTTACACGATACTAGTTCAAAGTTTCGGATTTCTAGGCTAATGAAGGCTTCGTAAAACCCTGCTATTTTTATTCCCCGGAGAGAAATTCAAAAAGCAGACTACGTTACGTTTCATCACGTGTCTAAAGTTTACCAAGTTGCTTCTGAAGGGTCAGGAAAGACAGATAGGGTGACCGAAAACCGGAAAATTATACAGGGTGTCCCATTAAGAATGGGACATAGAACAACCGCAGATTCTCCAATTCAAAATAAAACGATTAAGCGAAATATGCTTAGATAAAATGTTACTCGTTTCCGAAATACAGGGTGTTGAAGTTGAAAACTGAAAAATTATTAATGTCCATAATTTTTCTAATACACCGTATAATTTTACTCAAATCGGCACACTTGTTAAATATCATAAAATGCACCTAACAATAAAAAAATTAGTTCAGTACGCTCTACCAGTGGCGTACGGCAGGAGTAAGTAATGCTTGTACCCCTTCTAAATGTTACGCCGCTGTTTAAATTTTAATTTTGACTATAATTTTAATTTGTTAGTTTGGTTTTCGAGATATTCGCAGTTTTTTTAAGACAAAATTGTAAAAATGAATATTATTAATAATAATACAAATAAAAAGTACATGTCTATCTATCTTTAACTGCGAATATCTCGAAAACCAATGACTTTACAACAAACCAACAAGTGTACATTATTGACTTAGAAAATATCAAAAAAATTAAAATTGTAGTCAAAATTAAAATTTAGACAGCGGCGTAACATTTAGAAGGGGTACAAGCATTACTTACTCCTGCCGTACGCCACTGGTAGAGCGAGTAACATTTTATCTAAGCATATTTCGCTTAATCGTTTTATTTTGAATTGGAGAATCTGCGGTTGTTCTATGTCCCATTCTTAATGGGACACCCTGTATATATCTAGATAAATAAGAAAAAATTATTACCCTTCAAAGAAAATAAATTTTTCGCCATCAGTAAGTCCAAATCGTCATGAATTACTAAGGTATTATGATCAACAAAATGATCAAAATCTTTAACTGTAATTGCTTTGATTAATTCCAGATCCTTCACAAGTAATGACGGTTTAGTAAAGAAGTAAAAGCCTATACATCTACAAAAAAATAAAATAATATTCAATTCATTTTAATAATACATTTTTTATATTTCATTATCAACATTTGTACAGAATGTTTATAAAAATAGCAATCTCGTGGGACTAGAAACGTATTAAGTTAGACATAGTCGAGGGAAGAGAGATTATACCAAGGGCTCCGCTGCAAAATAATTTGGATCCCATAATCATCGTTAATAACCCACGAACAGATACCTAAGTAACAGCTTTAGTGTTCATTGCTTGCAGAGTTGGGTGCGTGATTGAATAATCCAACATTTGGTTTCGACAGAACGTTCGACCTGATTTTGTTCAAATCCGAATGTTTTGCCGGTGATTAACTTTTAGTCGAAGATTCGGCAAGATTCTAATTATAAGAAGTGTTAATGACTATGAACTTGATGTCTGAACCGGCAACAAGTCACCTTGTCGTCTAATATGCTAGACATGACCTTTATTATATGTCATAACAACAATAACAAACAAAAATACAAATTGAAACTAGCTTACTGTTTATCGTAATATTTATCATACGTCCTTTGAAGACATTCTTTCATATGTTCAAGCTGAACTACTGCTTTCCATCCAGTTCCCAAAATTGGAAGACCGGATTCATAACATATTCCTTTTTTCTCCCAATAATCAGTTCTTAAAAATAGTTTCCAAACTACTACAGCTATAATAACACTAATAATCACAAACAGAAACATGATTAAGCGTTAATTGTTTTTCCGAATAACTCACAATTAAACAGAACATTAATTTGAACAAAAAAATTTTAATTAAATTTTGTTATAAAAGCAGTTTTTTATTATGCTTTAATTGTTTTTAAATTTTATTTATATATATACAATATATTGATATCAAATCTTTTTTATCATGTTTTATGTAAACACTTTGCTGCAAAATTCACGAATATAATAAATTCTGATTATTCAAAATTTTATTTAAACTGACAATAAATTATATTTGTTCTTGGTAATGTAAACAAATAATTTTTTATTATTAATTTTCGGCCTACATTGTCCATTGTCCAATAGTACACATGGCTACTGTAATACTAAAAATTAAAAAAATCTGACTTGTTCTACTAGCAGCTATACACTATTTATATAATATATTGTAGTGGTGTGGTATTCCGTAGCAACAGGCAATGATTTAATTATGCAGATGCTTTTCTACGAATAGTCTACGAGGCGACGACGCTTTTGCGTATAGTATTATAATATTTTAAAAAGCGTAGATAAATAAAATAAATTTAACAACGAGATCCATCTGGCAGTTTATAATTAGAAAATCAGGCCTTAAAATATAGAAATATGCAAAACGGTTTGTTTTTTGTCATTTTAATTGTATAAATGTTATTTTATGTAGGTAGTATAGACACATTAATGCATTATGAAAGACTAGACTGACCTGTGCGAATTATTCGCACTAAATAAGTATAATAATTATCACTTTACAAAATTATTTTTTAAATATGATTGCCGGTATTCAATTCGTTTCTAATTTTGCACACTGCTTATAACGTTCTTCTTTTTGTTGTATTACAATATGAAGCTCAGATGACAGATCGAAGAAATATTTTACTAAAATTGTCATATAGAGGCGCAAGTAGCAAAAGCGTTGAGCTAAGCCAGATGGCATCATGCAGCATTGCTGTGACGCTGTTCAGCGTTGCTCGCTGTTTCAAAATTAAAGCAGTTAGATAGCAGTATGCAGTATTGTGTCTGTTGTATTACAATATGAAGGTCAGATGACAGATCGACGTGTTGACGTGGTTTCAAAATTAAATCCGTCAGATGGCAGACGATATTCAGCGTTGCTGTATTTTAATTAATTTTCAAAAACAAAAGCAACAATAAATTTTTTAGTTGTCGATGTCAGTAGAGCAAGCAATTATCTGTAAAATGATATATAATTTATGTGGAGAAATTGTGAGGTTTTTTCTAAAAAGGGAGGCAAAACGTATTAATATATATAATAATTTGTATTTCTGTATAATTTCTATAAAATTCAAGAGACGAAACGTAGACACTTAACAAAAAAACCGTCGTCAGCTCTTTGTTTAAGAGGAGGCGTCGATCGATTTTAGGAGCATACTAATTAGGCCAAGAATAATGGTCATTCCTGGATGAGGAAACTCCAGACCGCTATTCCCTTTTCGTTGAACTATTGTAAGATATGACATATACAGGGTTTATGACGCCTCTACTAAATCTATTGGAGAATCAATAGTAATGCTTTATAGATTTCTGATTTAATCCAGATTGAAGAATTTTTAAAGCCGTATCAGAAACCGAGTTTAAAAGTTGCAGCTAATTTTTTTTATGAAAGTTAGGTCCCTATGTTTTCTCTTGCGGTAGTGCGTATGACGCTTTGACAGAGAGAATAGAAACTATTCTCTCACTCTTACCCCTCAACTGCCCGTTGAAGTCGAAGAAGGGAACTGTTTCACTTTTCATCTGATCCAGGCCAATTCATCCCCCTAGCGTGCTTAAAAAGTGTGATTTCAAAAATAATAAATTATTTCTGTTCGTTTCCATATTTTTTTTATTTTCTTTCGCGGCAAAACTTCCATGTCGCGAGACCCTATAAGACATTAATCCATGGATCAGTGCTTACCTACTTTACCTATTTAATAATCCGGTACGTTGTATATCATTGAAAAAAAAATGAGGCTTGGGCAAGAACCTAAATAATCAGCAATATCAATATATTATTATTAAGAAACCCGATTGGAAAACTTTGGAAGCTTACTTCGGGTTTCAAAAAATATCTATTTTTCCCTTCAGTCTACTATTTTTAGAAAAATAGGTCTATCTTATACTTTATTTTAGCTCCGAGCCGATTTAGGAAATGATTTTCTGAAGATATTGGACAGTAAAGTTTTCATGAATTCTTTTTTCTATTATTGACGCCAAAAATAAAATTTACCAAGTTATCCTGTACAACAGTAAAATTTAATAATTTAACCTTGACTAAAAGCGATATGAGGCCACACAATTTGTAAACGAACGCATCCGGCCTCATGATTCATGAGGGATCAGTATCAAAATTTAAGCTGTTTTATGTTACGATTATGTAAACAAAAAAATAATGTTAATTATTGCGAACAAAAAATAATGCAAAGAAACCAAACACGCGATAGATCCCAACATTCATCGCAAACGATTTTTAGAAAAAAAATAGTTTTGATTTGAATAATTAAATTCACTTCCAAGCCTTTTAAACTAAAAAATTCTTTTTTTAGACGCTTTATATTAACTTCGTTTGTAAATATGTATGTATGTATGTATGTTTGTAACTTTCATTTGGACTACAGCAAGTGGTTTATATAGCGGTATAATATGCCAGCACAGTAAATACACGAGCAGCCGTGCGGTCTAAGGCACGGGTCTTCGCTGACGTCAACTTTCGACATCACGGGTCGTGGGTTCTAATCCCGTCCACGCCGAAAAAAAAATTGTTTTTTTTTTTCGGCAAATTTTTGACAATAAATCGAACTAAAAAGTGGAAAATAAATATAGTTTAAAAAAAACTAAAAAGCACGCTTTATATCAAACTAAAAAGTGAAAAATAAATATAGTTTAAAAAAAACTAAAAAACACGCTTTATATCGAACTAAAGAGTAAAAAATATTTTTTTTTAAATAAGCTTAAAAAGCGTGGGGCGCTCGATGTACGAAAATGTGGAACAAAGCGCCCCACGCTTTTTAAGCTTATTTTAAAAAAAATATTTTTTACTCTTTAGTTCGATATAAAGCGTGTTTTTTAGTTTTTTTTAAACTATATTTATTTTGGTAATGACGTGAAGTCTGAATTAGTTTATAGTAATAATATTTAAGTTCAAAAAATATCTTTTGAATAGTTCTTTAGCTAGTTAATAAACTAAAACTTTTTAACGTTGAATGGTAAACTTGTAACCTTCAAGGAGAAGTGATTCATCTGGTTTGCTCAATTAAACTCAAATTGTTTCGAAACCCATCTTAAAGGAAAGAGGAGAAATTTTTACATCGCATAATGAAATGTATCCAAACAGTGTGGGAACAAAAGTGTGATGACTGTTAGTTTATCCTGGTACATATAAATTAATATATTTAGTATCCATTAACAAAATTTATTTTTATAATATTATTTTAGCATAGATACTTATGGACTAAAAAAAATTCAAATGAAAAATTTACAATAATGAAAAAAAATCTTATTGATATTTCTATTCTATAACCTAAACTTCTAGACAAAAAATGATTTCATGATCTAGTTTTCACTTGCTGCCTTAATTTTAAACCCAAATTGAACCCTTTCTCAGCTACCATTAATAAACTTTTGGTAGATATCTTCAAAGGATTTTGAGTCTTTTCTGTGACAATCAAGTCAAAGTTTTTCATTAAATGGTACAATGCGACTTTCGTCTCCAATAGAGCAAACCTTTGACCTAAAAAATAAATCGTATAACTATAATATCATTGAGTTATTTAGATCCAGTTATGACATTATACCTAAAAACAGATTATGAAAATGTCGGAAAAGTAATTCAATCATTACACATCTAGATGTTAAAAATATTGCTTCATTTGTTCCGAATACCGGATGTAACGTCGTTTATTTTATATCGATTATAAGTACACGCAATTTTTCAGAAACCCTGTATATTGAACTTACCAATACAAATTCTAGGACCCACTCCAAAAGGCATGTATGCGAATCGTTCGAAAGAATTCTTATTCTCATCGTTGAAGCGTTCAGGATCAAATTTCCATGGATTGGGAAAATATTTCGGATCGTGATGAAGTGAATGAACTGGTACATGAACGATATCTCCTACCTCTAGCTGGATATCACCATCTTTTGTTTTGAGCGTGTAGGGTTTTGTACAGACTCGGTCCATAGCCGATGCCTGTGTCCACAATCTATGAGTTTCTGTAACACCGCAAATATTTAAAATATTTTTAATATTAAGCTACAAAATATCTCTTAAGTGCGGGTCACACTGGGCTGCTTGTCAGCCGCTGCTGATCAGCGGCGGGCAGCCCGGTCACACTACGGCTGCTACTCGCTAGTCTACAGCGAGTAGTGGCTGCCAATCCGGTCACTACATCATCGAACATAAACCACGTGGTACGTGATGGTTTACTAGCCTATGATGCACTGCTTCGATCAGACTGCGCTGCTCGCTGGTGGTAGCGGGTGCGAGTGAGTCACGTGACCTGCTAGTCACCGCTGCCTTGCTACCAAAATAGAACATGTCCAATTTCACCAGCCGCTGATAAAAACTCGCCGGCTGTCGGTGCCAGCGGCGAATTTTATGCTCACACCAAGCTGATTGATGGCTGACAGTAGCGGCTTCCACAACTCGCGGCTGGCAACCAGCCTAGTGTAACCCGCGCTTAAGTTAGCTAATAGCCAGCTAAAATAAAGTTTAGAATAAATATCCAAATTCACGAAGGATATTACCCGCGATAACCATATCCATGTATTTGAGTTCTTGCATCATTTGATAAGTAATATTTCCCCCATTTTTTTCTGTAACCTCGTCAATTTCATCTTGAAGACGTTTTTGAATGTCGGGATGTAGTGCCAACTCATGGGTTATAAAACAGATCGATGTTGAAGACGTTTCAAAACCCGCCACGAAAAAAACCATTGCTTGCGCGGCAATATCTTCTTCTGTTAACTCTAACATTAAAAAAAAAAATGTTTTGTAACCTATTACATCTTTGAAAAATCGAATACAATTTATCGTTTAAATTGTTCATGTTCGTTTTAATAATTATTTATAAGCACTGAAATTAACGTTTTACCAATTTTTTTATTAATTTTGATTGTAGCAGTGTTCATTCCATATAATTTATCCAATTCGTTTTCTTCATTATCGTTATCTAAAGTTCCCTTTCTGGCTTGCATTAATATGTGAACCATATCCGGTCTAATAATTCCATCGCGTTCACGGCTGATTATGTTATCATGTATAATATTAGTTACAAAACTGGAAACTGATCGAGGTATAATTCCTGTTTTTAATAGCTGAAATTTTAATGTAATGATGAAATGCAAAACACTGCTGGGATAATTATTTTTTTATTAACATAAAAAAGTAAAGTGATGAATACCTTCATAATCCATGGACTAAATTGAATAAGTACAAATCTCCACATCTCAAATGACGAAGCCCTTCTCCCCATTATCAAAAACTCGTTTTCCTTATTTTTAAATGAGTCGATTTTAATTCCAAATGCCGTAGTACCAATTACGTCTACCGTATAACGAGACATAACGTCTTTCATTTCAACATTCAATGGTAATCCATCTTGTTTCTTTTCGAGTTCATTTCTAAAGTGCTTTGCTACCTGTTCGCCACAGTCTGATATCAAGTCAAACATAAATTTCATTTTGCTACCGGTAAATGCTGGGCTTAAAGTTGATCGTAACTCGTGCCATCTTTTTCCTAAAATATAATATGTAAGCATTATGAATAATTGAAAATTAATTATACAATAATACCTATTATCATTAAATCGCACTATAAAAAATATTCTTAATTTTTTATAAAGAAATAGTATATTGTGCGACTAGTGAGAGAAGGAGAATATTCCACTCGCGTGTTACCGCACTCGCTACGCTAGTGCGGCAAATTTCACGCTCATGGATTCTTCTCCTTCGATCAACGGTCGCACATAATACTTTATTCAACTAGCACGAGTAATATGTAATCGGGGCCCTGATAAAAGAGGGAAAAATAATAAATCACTTCATTGATTGACGTACCCACCGCCCTCGATGCACACAAGATGGCCCTGACTTTCGCTGAATTGCGATGCTGTTTTCATATATACAAATCGCTACCGCGTTCCTATTGGTCCAGAAACTGTGCAGTAATATATTACCGTACAGTTTCGGCTCATTATTCGCACTCTACGCGTCAACATGACGTAATTTATTATTTCTCCCGAATTTAGCAGGGCCCCGAAATTTTATATCACTCACGGGTGTTGAATAAATGAATTTAATTTGTATTTGATAAACAAAATTACCTTGCAAGGCGAACAAATTCTTTCCAAACAGTGGATCCAAGTCATTATTTACAAACTGGGTATTATGATCCACAAAATGATCAAAATCTTTGACAGTAATAGTTTTAATCAATTCCGGGTCTTTAATGAGCAGAGAGGGTTTATTAAAAAAATAAAAACCCACGCATCTTGAAATTAAAAAAGTAAAATATTAATTTACGTAATTCAAATCTTTGATTAACGTCTGAATAGAACTCTTCAATAAATAAAATTATCGATCAATTTTTCAGACAATATATTAACAAAAAATGTAATTAATACATTAACGTTTCGATCCGGATTTGGATCTTCTTCAGAACGGATCTAAAAATATAAAAAATAATTAATAATAATTAGTTTCTATTTATTTTTAATGTAATTCGTGAAAGATTTAATTCGTGAAAGATTTTTTTGTTATTAATAACAAAAAATCTTATATTGTCTGAAAAATTGGTCGATAATTTTATTTATTAATTTACGTATTGAGAACGCAAGTGCAGTTTTTTATTTACAAATTGTAAAACGAGCGACCAGCGAGTTTTAAGTCACTGCACGAGTTTTACATCCGTGACAAATACTAAATTTTTTTCACGTAGTAAAATAGCGGATTTTCACTTTATAAATTGATCTCGAAAACCGCTGTGTTAGCGCGAGAAATGGTCGGATTCTAAAAACTGGAGTTTTTTAAAGCTTGTACTTTGTAGTTTTTAAATAAAAAAATTTTAATTTTTTTTAATGTTTAGCGAGCAGTGAGAATTGAACACAGCAACAAAAATCATCTAATTATAAAATTACATCAAGTCTTTGGACTCCTAAAAACATTCCAGATAAACAATTTTAAAGCTCGTATTTTCCGCTTTAAAACATTTTATTGTTCTACGACTTTTCAAATCAGCTGCCGAAGCACAAATAGCATTTTTATCTTTAAAAGTCTGTTTGTCTGTGATCTTGATACAGAGATCAAAAAGCGAAACGGAACGAAATTTTGGTAAGATGTTTGACATGTAATAGGATTAGTTCTGTTGCCCAATTGGCTGCAAATTTTTCTTAAAAAACTTACTGTTTATCATAATATTTATTGTATATTTTTTCTAAAGAAATTGTTATGTGTTCAAGCTGCAGTGATGATTTCCATAACGATCCCAAAATTGGTAAACCAGATTCATAAATTATTCCTCTTTTTTTCCAATAGTCCAATTTTTCGAAAAATTTCCAAACTATTACAGCTAAGACCGCACTAATAACCACAAACAAATACATTTCAACTTTTAATTTTAATTTTCGTTTTAAATTTCAAAAATTAAGGCTGCAGAGACTGTTGTAATTTTTAATCCGCTCTTATATAGGTACGTAAAATATTTTATTAATTTACATTTTTACATAATTTTATGAAAAGATATGAAAACTATATAACAAGTAATACTTTCCAATTAAAAGAAAATATAGATATTTTTAAACTAAACTAAACAATAACGTTAATTGACAACAGCGGTGATTTTAAGAAAAGCGTTTAAACTAAACAAAACTGTTATAAAAATATATTTTTAACTTGAAAATCTGTACGCGAAAATATAATACAGGTACATGTAATTTTTTATCTTAAGTACACACACGGGCATCAAATATGACAACTACGTAACAAGAAAACTTGTTTGTTAATAATATCAAAGAATTACAGGGCCAATCATTTCGTTTAGAATGCGATGTAGATTAGTATTTAGTATACAAAGTGTTTTTCCGTTCTCGTTTTCAATATTGAAATGACAGATTGCGACATACGAGCTCTAAGCCTACCTCACCGGGTTGCGCAATAAGTTGTAGTCTAAAGATGCAACACAGCTAGCAAAAAAGACATCAGATAGAACGCTGTTAAAAAAAAGCAATTTTGAGGTCCACATTGATTTTTTCTTAAATAATAATTTTTTTCATATTGCATAGACTTTAAATTTTTGAAGTGAAAACTTCTTTAGCGGCGTTGTACACTTTTTTTGTAATGGGTAAAAAATGTTAAACTCGCGTCAGGAAAAGTAAGAACTGGGTGAGACTCTCTAAGTGATAGTAATTGCCAGATACTTTTTATACAACGTTAGACATCTAGCGTTGAAATATAGTACATAAAAATGCAATCTATGATACAAACCATTTTATTTTTTATGCAACGTTAGACATCTAGCGTTGAAATATCGTACATAAAAATGCAAACTATGATACAAACCATTTTATTTACAAGTGTTGCCAATAAATAAACAATGCTTCTAACTGCAAAAAATTAAGACGTTAATATTCAAGTTTTCACTTCTGCCGGCACTTCCGGAGTGCAACCCGTCTTTTTTTTTACAAGAAACTAAAATTTACGTATTAAAGACGCAGTACCTTCTGTTAACAAAATAGACACTATATTGTTGGGAGGATTTGGCACTGCTACCCGAGTTTTTATATTATTTGTTGGGAAAATTTTTAATTACGACCGACTGTTTATACTAGATGGAAAGTACATGGTTAGCTCCACAAACCAATTTTCTTAACTGTGGGATCCCCACCATCGTGTTCAGCGACACCGCAAACGAGGGAGGATCTCTAGATTGGCGCTCTGGCAAAAAAAAAAAAACAAAAACCCCAAAAAATCCCGACTCCTGATCTCGACTACTAGTTGATATATTCAGGATGCAATTTAAGTTTAATAACGTTTATCTCGAATATAACAGCTGAAAAGAGTTAGAAAAGCTAAAAAATGATCTATGATGCTGTCTAAGATAAAAAAAAGTTGGCAAAACCAAAAGTGCACATCCCGCAAGTTTTCCACTGTATGATAAAAAAATAACAATTAAAAAATATTTTTAATAAATTTAAAAAGATTTAAAAATTTAAAGAAATAAATAATTAAAAATTGAAAAAATATTTTTTTTAAGTTTGCAAAAATAAAAAAAATTAAGAACTATACATAATATAATATATAATTAATATCAAGTGGAATAAAATAAAACAAAATAAAGAGAAAAAAAAAAGAAAAAAATCAATGATCTCGTAAGGAATCGAACCCAGGACCTTGCCCTTAGGGATCCAACGGCATAACCATTACGCCACGGCGCCCTATTACGTGTAGTGGTGTTATCACGGTATAGAAGTGTAGCACTTGTTTTATGGATTACACTATATTTACACAGCAATTATTATATTGTTTTTTTAAACTATTAGCTGTCAAAAATAATAAAATAAAACTGTTTATAAAAATTAAACTACTGAACACATTTTAGTGAATTTAAATAGGGTTCTGTTCTGATAGTAAACAAAGTGAATAAAATATAACCCAAGGCAATCCGACCAAAATTGCGATCTGTAGAGTCGTGACGTACGTACGTACGTACATACGTACATACGTACAGACCAACCGACAACTGCTGTTTGTGATTTTCAATTACAATTTTAATAGTATTTATGAACTCGAATTGATTTAAAAATGGTTCTGTTTTATAGATTAGAATCTCCTCTTTTCAAAAAGCTTCAATTTGAATGGATTTCGTGTGAAATTAACTTAGATATAACTTCTTTTATGAACGAAAGTCAGCTCTGACGCACAAAGCGATAATAAAGCACATACCGCTAGTTTAGCGGTATGTGGAAAAAACTTGCCTCTTCGACTTATAAAGATATATCGCCGATAATATTACTGTAAAGATGTAACCCATTTACGAATACGTATATATAGGCTTTGTTGGAGTTTTAAAAAAAATTCCACGTCTGGAACACTCCGTATAACTTTTATAATTTTAAATACCTACATCTAGAAATAAAAGATGCTTAAATTTGACCTTCCTATTTAAATTCGCCGCTACTTGCCAATCTTTATTTAGTGTTGTTTCATAGTGAGAGATATGTCAAGTAAAAACTGCGGTTATTTGTCGTTTGGTTATCATGGAACGATTTTCCATTGAAGAACGCGTAATTGTGTTTAAAACTTATTACCAAAGTAGGAAATGTTTTGCCGTTGAATTTCAGAAAAACATGTTGAACCATCTGTTAAAGCTATTGAGAATTTTATGAAAAAAATGTAGGCCAGTAGGAACTAACAGTCATGTTTACTGAGCTGAAGAAAATATTGCTACGGTAAGGGTTAATGTTGCAGATATCCCAAAAATGGAATCCACCTAAAACATTGATTACCATGGAACCATATAGATAAACTTATTAAGCATCTATCAAAGCTGCGGTCCTCTTGTTTTCATCACTGGTCAAAGGAGTGGGTTAATATTATCATTTATTTTTGTTCTTTTTATTCTAAAGCTTTTATTTATTATTTTACACATTATTTCTGTACAATTGTTTAAATTATCACAATTCATCAACTATTACATTATCATTAATTATCAAAAATATATATTTATATTTTATAAAAACATAACAATTATTCTATATTGTTACAAACATTTTATTATTTCGATATGATAATATTGATAATATTGGTTTTCCGCAAATAAGTATATTTACAATTAATAATAATTATTCAATAAACACAGAATCAGACACCAGAATGAGAACCAAAAGAAGCATCTTTATTAGAAATCATGGGTCGCCTCTTTTTTCAACACTCTATATAGAAGTGTTTCAAAACCAATTCCTTATTTGCAATTTCTTGTATAACAGCTATCTCTCTCTTCTAGATTTCGTTGACTGTCTTAATTTCAAACCTAAATTAAATCCTTTCTCAGAGAGCATTAGAAAACTTTTGGGAGATAATTTCAACGGAATTTGAGTCTTTTCAGTTACAACAAAAGTGAAATTTTTCATTAAATGGTATAATACTAATTTAGTCTCCAAAATAGCGAACCTTTGACCTAAAATAAAAATAAGAAATTATTAAAAAGGCCCATCTTTATAAAATAATATTTTTTTTTAATGTACAGGGTTGGGGATACAAAAAGAAATGTTTCGCGTAGTACATTTCAATAAAGCATATTTTTAGAAAGGCATTTTACTAATATTTTATTTTGTTATTTTTACTACGTTTTAATAAAATCGTAATCAATTTTTAGAAGTTTCTTTTTGCGTACCGTAGAGCTCGAACCCACTACCCTAAGATTACGAGTCTGATGATATCACTCTATATCAGTTTCACGTCCATTCGTCAATTTAAAAAAAAAAAACAATTGTGTGTAAAAAATTTCAAATCAATCGGATTTGAAAAAACAAGTGAAGTTTAATAACTAGTTCAAAAATCAAATACGTTTTGAAAGTAAGGAATAGCAATTTTATTTACCTATACAAATTCTCGGTCCAACTCCGAAAGGCATGTAAGCAAATCGTTCAAAAGAATTTTTATTTTCATCATTGAAACGTTCAGGATCAAACTTCTTCGGATTTGGGAAATATTTTGAATCCACTTGAAGTGGTTGAACTGGAATATGGACGATGCTTCCAACCTCTAGATCGATATCACCCTCGTTTGTTTTCAGCGTGTAGGGCTTTGTACACACTCTGTCAAGAAACGAAACTTGTGCCCATAATCTGTGTGTTTCTGAAATAATGGAAAGATTTTTATAACAAAACATTTTTTTTATTTGACATATCTTTTGCAACGTAAAGGCATTATCATTTACCTGCAATGACCATATCCATATATTTGAGCTCTTGTATACTTTGATAGGTAATCTTTCCTCCATTTTTTTCTGTAACCTCGTCAATTTCATCCTGAAGACGTTTTTGAATGTCCGGATGTAGTGCCAACTCATGGATAATAAAGCATATTGACGATGAAGCAGTTTCGAAACCAGCGAAGAAGAATACCAATGCTTGGGCAGCAATATCACTTTCTGTTAAATCTAAAATAAAAACAAGTATACTTTTAAGGTTTCTACCATACAAAGTAATTTCATAATACAATTACCCATATACAGGACATTCACGGAAATAAGTGACTAGACAGTTCGTGTGCAAGTGAGTGGGCCCAGTAGATTCGGAGAAAGTATGCTATGACAGACAGACAGACGAATCCTATAAGGGTTCTGTTTTTTTTTCGTCGGATGCACGGAACCCTAAAAATCAGCAAAACTGTTCATAAACTTCTTACATCCAGAATAGAGGCGTCATCGACGATACGCAATAGACCTTGTTTGATAAATATATGGACATAGCCATCTTACCGATTTTTTTGTTAATGCTAGTGGTGGCAGTATTCATTCCGTATAATTTATCCAAATCATTTTCATTATTGTCATTATCCAACGTCCCTTTTCTGGCCTGCATCAAAATATGAATCATGTCTGGTCTGACAATTCCATCTCGTTCACGAGTGACTATATTTTCATGTATTAGATTCTGTACGAAAGTATAGACCGATCGAGGCAAGATGCCAGACTTAAATATCTACAAATTTAAAACATAAGTAACTTAAATACTCAATACTACGATATCTACGGTTTATTATTGGATGAGCAAAAGTGTGTTAATACCTTTAGTATCCAAGGTGCAAACGTAACTAGTACAAATTTCCACGATGGAAATTTTGCAGCTTTTCTTCCCATTCGCAAAAACTCATTTTCCTTATCTTCGAACGAATCAACTTTTATACCAAATGCCGTAGTACCAATTACGTCTACCGTATAACGAGACAAAATTTCTTTCATTTCAACGTCCATTGTTTCTACATTTTTATTTTTGTTGAGTTCTTTTTTAAAATAATTTGCAGCCTGTTCTCCGCAATCTGATATCAGTTGAAACATGAACTTCATTTTGCTACCGGTAAACGCTGGACTCAAAGTTGAACGCATTTCATGCCAACGTTTTCCTAGTTTTATTGAAAACATGGAAAGTAATTTAAAGATAAAATTCTTTTCAAAATCTAATTTTAGTATTTTATCAAAGAAATGATTTTAAAATTACCTTTTAAAGTAAACAAGTTTTTTCCAAATAATGAATCTAAGTCCTCGCGAACAAATTGGGTATTGTGATCAACAAAATGATCAAAATCTTTGACCGTTATTGTTTTTATTAATTCTGGATCTCTGATGAGCAATGAGGGCTTATTAAAAAAATAAAAACCGACGCATCTAAAAATTATAACATAAAATCGTTATTCAAACCTTTGATTAACGTCTGATTAGAACTCTTCAATAAATAAAACTAGCGTAACCTGCGCGAATTATTCGCACTAAATAAGTATAATAATTATCAATTAACAAAATTATTTTTTAAATATGATTGCAGGTATTCAATTCGTTTCTAATTTTGCACACTGCTTATAACGTTCCTCTTTTTGTTGTAAAAGAAATATTTTACTAAAATTGTCATATAGAGGCGCAAGTAGCAAAAGCGTTGTTCAGCGTTACCCGTCAGATGGCAGTATGCAGTATTTACAATATGAAGGTCAGATGACGGATCGAAGTGCTAACGTTACGCCGTCAGTTGGCAGGCGTTGTTCAGAGTTTAATTAATTTACAAAAACAATAGCAATAATAAATTTTTTAGTTGTCGATGTCAGTAGAGCAAACAATTATCTGTAAAATGATAATTTATGTGGAGAAATTGTGTGATTTTTTCTAAAAAGGGAGGCAAACATCTTAAACCTTAGCGTATTAATATATATGATATTGATTGAAAAAAAAAATTTATTTATCGTCACAAGGCAAACTGGCTTTTGCCAGATCTTTGGTAAAATAAGATCAATGACGGTTCTCGAACCAACGTTACGAGAATGCAAAAATACGCCGAATCGCTTCGAGAAAAAGTAGGCAGTGCTCCCTTTGACGAAAGTATTTAGAATTTAGAAAAAAAAAACTTTATAACTTACTGTTTATCGTAATATTTATTGTATAAATTTCCTATGCCATATGAGAAATGTTCAAGCTGCATTGCTGATTTCCATAAAGTTCCCAAAATTGGGAAACCAGGATCATAAATTACTCCTTTTTTCTTCCAGTAATTCATATTTTGAAAAGACCTCCAAACTACCACAGCTATGACAACACCGATAATCATAAACAAAAACATCGTAAACACGTTTTAGAAAATTAAATAAAATTCTACCGAAGCACAAATAAAAATTGTAGTACTGAGATTGTTTTGACTGTGCAATAACAACACTTTATTGTTTTATTTATACAGATTGATATGATATTATCTCATAAATTTTATGTTAAATTTTCAGAAACAGATAATAAAGTACTAATCATTTTTAGTCCAGTATATTTAGCTTTTTTTTCGGAATAATTATAAGCCAAGGTTTTTTCACGCAGAGCTTTGTTATGTCATTCTAAATCAGTGATTCCCAAAGTGGTCTATATCGACGACAACTTGCAAGGGGTCCAGGTCAGCGGGGAAAAAATTGGGGGTCTATGAAATGAAAATGGCCGGTCAACGATAGTGAATCTCCTAACAAAAAACGAAACACACTGGACATCGTTAACCGAAGAGATTTAAGACTAAATCTAACTAAATTGATGTCAAATGTTGAAAATTTATTATTAAAGCATCAGGTTCATTCCTCACACTAAAAGCATTTATTTTTTGCTTAGTTATTTTATGTAACAGAAAGTACATTTTAATTTGATTCGTTTAATTTGAATCTAATTAATAAATGTATAAAACTAAACATTTCACACTACATTTCACTACCGTTATAAATTTAAATCGTTCAAAGTGAGTAGCACTATACCGGTTGTCAAAAATACATTTCAAATTAACGAACTTGCAAAAAATCAATATCAGATAAGCAGGTGGTCTACCCAAAACCGAAAAACATGGCAATTGGTCTACGAGACAAAAAAGTTTGGGACGCTTTTGCGCGAAAAAAACCTTGCCTAATAACTATTCCGAAGAAACACTTGTTTAGGCCCGACTTAAGCATTAGCTGGACCACCTACATACACTCATTTTGTCTGTGAATCTATCATGCTTGTTTTTCGCTAAATTTACTGGACTATTCAGCAAAAAAATAAAGATAACATTATGCAAACAACTTTAAAATAAAAACAATCTTTTAAAGTATAATTTCCAATTATTATTATATTGCAAATAATTTTCACTATAATTGTTAAGGTATACCTACTGTGTATAAATAATTAATTATGTATATCTATTATTTGAGTAAACATAATTGTTTTGTTAAATAAATCGACGGATCATAGACGAGTTTCAGAATAAAAATATTGTTCTTAACGAAATGTTATCGTAATGGGTCCGAAAATAGATATCCAAATTTTTAACATATTTTTATTTCAAGGTCACGACAGTATAATACATATCGATACACTACTAGCGGTACATGTGTCCTCTATTATCGCTTTACGCGTCAGAACGGAGTTTTATTCATACAAGAAGTTATATCTAGGTTATAATTTCGCACGAAATCCATTCAAGTTGTAGCTTTTTGAAACGGGGAGATTCTGTTCTATAAAACGGAATGATTTTTAGATTGATTATAGTTCATAATCTCTCTTAAAATTGTAATTGAAAATCTCGAACGACACTTATCGGTTGGTCTGTACGTACGCACGTCCGAGCTGTATAGATCTCAATTTTGTACGAGTCGACTTGGCTTATATTTTATTCAATTTGTTTACTATTACACTAAAGAGTCACTGAAATGCGTTCAGTAGTTCAATGTTTATAAACAATTTTATTTTATTATTACTACCGACGCGGTCGTGACTTTAGCCCGAAACTTTCAGTTTCACGCTTGTTATCAATTACTCTACACTCTAGGCGTCGGCAACCTATGACCTGCGGGTTACCAAGTGACCCATTTGATAATTTCAACTGACCCATTTGTTGAGGTCCGCATGTATATTATAATTATGTAATATATCAAAAATAAAAATTTTGGTTTTTCTATGTTTTGATTTTAATATTCACTAGATATTGGACTGTTTTAAATAAATATAAAAAAGAGTTTTTTATGTGAAAAATAAAAAAAATAGAACAAAAAATGTGTCCTTGGCAATGGAAGAACGTAAACGCAAATATTTACGTCTTATGTTAAATAAATTATGCATAATATACACCTCAGATAAATAAATGAAAGGGATCACATTTTTAGCAACCCACAACTAATCACATTCTAAACGAACTCGGTGAAAACAAATCTATATCAATGCTGTCAATCTGCAACTGATCATTGAAGGATGTAATTGATAAATTTTGAAATAAGCGAAAACATAACATGAATTGAAAGACATAAAAATTGAGCCATTGAAAATTCTGAAAACAGGTATCATGTAAAAAACAAATTTATTCATTTTGAAATCATAACGACACGTAAATTTTATTCATAATAATATTTCGTATTACATTCGATTTATAAGGAATTCAAAAAAAAAAATTTACTGAAGTAACATAATTAACCATAAAAAACAATACGCCATACATATTTAAATAATTATCCATAATTTCGTTTCTGTCTTTAATTAATAAATTACAATATTTAAAAAAATAATTTCGTGTATTGAAATTAATTAAAATGACCAACAATAAAAGTTACCAAGTAACTCACTGGGTGAAATTTTTAATAGGTACTGAGTAATTTATTAAATCACCATTATGTTCTTAAATAATTTTAGAGGAGCCAATATTCCCACAAGATAAGTTTTATATGGAATTCTTTATTCCAAAATCAACTTTATATATTCATTTCGTTAACTCTCTACGCTTTAAACCAAGCCAAATCCCATTTTTTGCAGATAAAAAGTAATTTTTTGTGGACAATTTTATGGGAATTTCTGTTTTTTCAGTCACAACTATCTCAAAGTTCCTTAATAAATGATACAGCAAGATTTTCGATTCCAGCAATGCAAACCTTTGACCTAAAATAGAAAAATGAAAATGTGATTATTAACTTCTATTAGAAAATCCTTTTTTATCATCTAAAGGATTTTTGACCTGCTTAGTGCTCGATTAGACTCCGTAATTTCGTAATTGAAAATTTTTTTCTTTCACTCAATTCTACACAGTTCGTAAAGGGATTATTTTTCAAATTAAAATTCTACGTACCAATACAAATTCTAGGTCCAATACCGAAAGGCATATAAGCGCTTTCTTCGAAAGAATGTTTGTTCTCCTCGTTGAAACGTTCAGGGACAAACTTTTCCGGATCTGGAAAATATTTTGGATCGTGATGAAGTGGGGCAACTGGAATACTAATGGTCATCCCTTTCTCAATAAAAATATCACGATCTTTCGTTATCAATGTATACGGTTTTGTACAAACCCGGTTTAAAGTCGAAACTTGTGGCCATTTTCGAAGAGTTTCTATAAAAATACAAATCGGTAATCATCTTCAATCTAGGGTTGGGTAACTCAGATCTGAACCGGTTCAAAGAGCCGGCTCCGACAGAAGATCCGTGAGAGCTGGCTCACGTTTTTATGAGCCGACAGCTCAACGGATCCGCTTAACTCAATGAAGCACTGTCAGCTCAAATGACTCATGCATCATAATATGTCTGGCTTTGGTACACACTACGCACAGGCGGTTACACAGCTTATTACAATGTTTTACTTAAGTCACAACTATTTAAGGTATTGTATTGCATATTGTAATATGCTTTCTGTAACATAGCAACCTGTAAAACCCCACCTTATAATATGTGAGTCAGTCACTGGCATAATATTAGGTGATATGATTGACTTGACTCAACTAACTCAGTTGGCTCAGTGGCTCAGTTGACTCGAATAACATATTATTCAGAACTAGGCTCTTTTTGAACCGGTTCAGGGAGCCGGCTCACATACAGGATCGAGATGCAAAGATGCAGATCACTAAAAATACCCGTTTATCACATCTCTGCTTCAATCGTAAATTAATTATTAAGGCCGAAGTAATATCTCTTATTTACCTGCAATAACCATATCCATATATTTTAGTTGTTGCATGCATTGATATGTGAGTGTCCCGTCATTTTCCTCGGCCACCTCGTCAATTTCTTTCAGAAGACGCTTTTGAATATCCGGATTTAATGCCAACTCGTAAGCGATAAAACTTATTGAAGACGCGGATTTTTCAAAACCCGCTAAGAAAAATACGAAGGCTTGTGCACAGATGTCTTCATCGGTCATTACTAAAAAAAAAAAAAAAAACAAAAACGGTCAAGTGCGCGACGAACTCGTTTTCCGTGAGAATTAGGATTTTCGTAGCTTAGGGTAACGTCCTATATAACAAGAGTAAATTCGCGGAGACTCTTCTATATCTGTATTAAGTGTGTTTTCTAAAAGTTGAATCAAATCAATGCGCGTCTTCCATAAAGGTGTAAGCACTATATAAAGCTCTTACTTTAAAATAAATAAAACGCTTAGACTTGAATTATTAAAAATTCGTGATAATCTGTTTTCTCAGATGAAAATAATTGAATTGATTTTTTCCAAATTAATAACAACATTCATTTTTCCAGCGTAGCTAAGGAAAACTAATTTTGACAATACTACAAAAAAGAGAGAGAGAGAGTTAATGTAACAAAGCTTGCTACAAAGGTATTTTATGTTTAGTGTATTGTATTATGCAGATTCAAACCGCATGACTTGAATAGTTTCTAGACATTTTTTTCATATTTAAAAACTTAATTCTTGCATCTAACCTATTCTCTTGTTGTTTTTCATCGTGGCAGTATTCATCCCGTACAACTTATCCTGGTCACTCTCTTCAGTAGCATAATACAAATTTCCCTTTCGCGCTTGCATCAACAAATGGATCATGTCTGGTCTAACGATGTTATCACGCTCTCGAGCTCGGATATTTTCTTCAATAGCATTTCGCATAAAATTGTAAACGGGCCTGGGTACAATTCCCATTTTAAATACCTAAAAATATTATAATCGCAGTATTGATATGAAGGGAAGATACTTTTATTTATTAAAGTGAAACTTTTATTCTATCGCCCCGAATTTTTCTGGCCGTCTGTTGCATGTCGCATTACAGGCGGCCGCGGAGTAGGGGTAAAGTGAAAGGCGTTCGGAGTAGGCGCTCGTTAGAGCAGCCAAGGCCAATATGGCGGCGCCCATGGTTAGCATCAGCTGACCATGTAGTATGTGTAACACATAGTCAGTCTGTCATGCGGGTAAGTGCTGTACAGTGTTTACATGTTTTTATTCGTGTATTCATGTGAATATTGTTGTTTATAATTAATCGTGATGGATAAGTGTCTACAATCCAACGCCTACAATCCAATAAAAGTTTCACTTGCGTCGTGGTTTCTTAAAACCACACAACTGTTTTTTTTTCTATTATTACAATTCTAGAAAATTCAAAGACACGTTCTTCTCGTGTTTAAACGACTTCAAAAAAGAGGTTATCAATTCGTCATATATATTTATTTTTTTGTTTGTTTAACCATAAATGATCGATTTAAAAAAACTGACACCATTGTTCAGAATGTTTGCGGATTATTCTTATATTTCTTATATTTTAACAGATACAAAAAATTAGTAAACCTATTTTGATGATTACTTTTTCTATTTAAATCAGTTCAGCAGTTTTTTCTAGTTGCCCTGTAAACATACCGCAAGTAATAAACCGTCGAATGGTAAAAACCGCATTGAAATCCGTTCAGTAGTTCTCGAGATTAACCGATACGGGCAAATAAATTATAATACTAACGTACCTTCATTAACCACGGAAATATTGAAATCACTAACATTCTCCACAATCCGAACTGCGTTGCCTGCTTCCCAATCTGATACAATTCATTTTCTCTTTCTTTAAGAGAGTTCATTTTAATGCCAAATGCAGTGGTGCCAATTACATCCATTGTATATCGTGACATAATATCTTTTATTTCGACATCCATTGCTTTGTCATTTTTAGTGTTTTCATATTCTGCTTTGATATAATTTGCTACTTGCTCGCCACAATCAGATATGAGCTCAAACATAAATTTCATTTTGCTGCCTGTGAATGCTGGGCTTAAAGCTGATCGCATGTCGTGCCAACGTTTTCCTGAAATATTATTTAAGGAATAATTGAAGAAAGCTTTGGTTAACATATGTAAGTTTAAGAGTATTCCTATCCCTATATTATTAAACGAGCTAATCTTGTATCTACCTATGTCCCTAAATATTTTCTCGAAAACGGCCCTAACGATATGGATGAAATTTACTGAAAAGGGATTTTGGGTGGCAAAAAATCGTTTTAGCTAGGTATCATCTCTCGAAAAAATCGTTTTCTTACAAATTTTATCATTATAAAAATCAATTTTTTGACGTATGAAAATACTTAAATATTGTAAGTAGGTTTTGGAATTTTATACAAACAATGAAACAATAATTGTTTTCAAAATATTATGACAGTTAATCTTACTATCCAAATGAGACTTAAAATAAATACGTATTTGAATATCAGTATTTTATTTAACTTTCCGAGCAAAGCTCGGTCACCCAGGTACTTAAATATATACCTTTCAAAGTAAAGAGATTTTTTCCGAAAAGTGAATCCAAATCCTCTCGAACAAACTGCGTATTTCGGTCAACGAAATGATCAAAATCTTTTATAGTTATGGCTCTTATTAATTCTGGATCTTTAACAATAAGCATCGGTACATTGAAAAAATATACACCTACAAATCTGAAAAAATACGATAATTTGTTCATAATAACAATGTCTGTACTCCTGAAGATGGACTAATTGTCCGAAACTATCGTCGAGAGAGAAAATATTATTTTAGAATTTTCAATTTGTTATATTATGCTTAGATATAGATTTGTTACTTACTGTTTGTCATAATGTTTTTCATACAACTTTTTTACAGTATACGTTATATGTTCCAGTTGCATTGTCGTTTTCCAAAAATTTCCAAGAAATGGAATACGCGGTTCATGGTCTAATCCCTTTTCCGCCCAATAATTCCAGGTTAAATATTTCCATAACGCAAACACCAATATTAGCACAACTTCCATAAACCACATTCTTAAACCACTGTTTTATTATTTTTTCAACTGTTTGGCCTAATTACTAGTAAATTTTAAATCAACTCTCGTAATTTAGTCTCTTAGAGTTAACAGTTAACGATTCAAATTAACTTGTATCAAGCAATATCCGTTTTATATATAGAAATAAATTTTTTGTGGGCAACTCATGTAATTCAAATGCAACTCGGTTTTGAAACAGACACTGTTACTATATTTACACAGTAATATAATTCGTGAAAATCAAATTCAAACATCTGTTGGAATTTATTAAGACCGAAACATGACATATTTTAATTAAACAAATTATCGCTTTAGAAAATATTGCAAAAGAGAAAATTCGTGTACATCAACTTTCCAAATGTGTCCCTTATACAAATTTCGTGAGCTACTGTCAGCTCATGTTTGTAATAAAGTCCAGTTAAGTTTAAATTTTCCTGGAACGTTTTCAAAGTGAAAATATAATTCTACTGCCTTGGTTTTAAATCGAAAAAGTTCAATAGCAAAGGAACACATGTTTCGTATAATCAATAGACCGTAATATTTACATTGTAAGAAATATTTTTGACGTGATAACGTCTTATAAATTGATGAATCACCAATCTTATAAATTGATAAAACACCGGCTGCATGCACGAAAAAGTGTAACGTTCCTAAATCCTAACGTTCGTAACGCGTAACGTTCCGCCTGACCCTGTGCGTGCTTTTTGCTAATTTCTCGCTCAATTTAAATCAGATCGGTTTGAAACCAGTCTTAAACGAAAGAGGAGAACATTTTACATAGATTTCGTATAACAGAATTTGCCTAAACAGTTTTTTTTATACAAATTTATATAGAAAAATAGCTGTATAAATGCAACATGAAAACGGCTGCATTTCTAATGTTTAATTCAATTTTTTGACATTAGTATTTTGTGAAATGCAACGCCTTCTAAGTTAAGTATTGGAATAACTAATTATTATTAGAACATAATACTTTGACAGTTGCAAACGTCACTTTTGACATTTCTTATCATTCCGACACCAAGGATAAGCGGATTGAAACCAAATTTTGGGAGGTTTAGGTTATGTATTACGGAATACGTTATCACGTAAAACTATCGTCCGTAAACCGACTTTACAGACAACCAATTTTTTAAGAAATCTTTACAATCAATGAATATACTATGAATAATCATTATAATGTTTCGCTTTAATAACAATTTATGACTTATCGAGTGTAATGACGAAATACAGTGAATATTTGAAAATTTGAATAGAAAAGAAGCGCATTTAAAATTTAAATTACAACTTTAAAAAAATTGCATATGCGATTTTTAAACATTTGTGTAAATCAGCACTTTTAATACTTCAAAAACCAAGGACGCTTGTGGGTCACGAATTGAAAGACATAAAAATTGAGCCATTGAAAATTCTGAAAACAGGTATCATGTAAAAAACAAATTTATTCATTTTGAAATCATAAAGACACGTAAATTGTATTCATAATAATATATCGTATTGTATTCGATTAAAAAGTAATTAAAAAAAAAAATCCTGCCAATTGGGCGACGGGACCATTCCAACTTCAAAAATGTTGACATTTAATTATAATAAAGAAAATAAAATTTTTGATATCGTGTGAGGTGACGCGGGTATTCGCTAGTATTCAATATATTTGCTATTCGTTGCCATAGTTACCTACATAATAATATGTTCACGTCATGTAAACATTAATCAAAGCATGCCGGACTGTTTATTTCTGACAGACACATAAAACAAAAGAGTGATTGATTTTTTTTTATTTTCAAAATATTTCTGAAATTATAAAAGGAAAAAAAATTTTTAACAAAACTTTCTTGAAAAAATAAATAGAATAATAATCCGTTATGAAAAGTATACCATTATTACATAAAAAACACCTTTTTTGCATATATCTCTTCTGCGCATGCGCCGATTTTCCCCAAAAACAATAGGGCTCTTCATATTTGCATACCAAACATCCTCCCAAAATTTGGTTTTGATCCGCTCATCCGTTTGACCTGTATCGTCTTCACAGACAAACAGACGCAGAGATTTTCCAAAAATATGTTTTTTGGACCTCGAAACGGAAAGATATTGTAAAATTTTTGAAAAGTGATTTTTGACCTAAACTAGTACCATTCCCCACTTGTGGGTTGGAATGGTAAAAACAACTAACAGGAAAACTGATTTTCTATGGAATTGGTATTGCGTGCCTAGTTTTTTTTTATTTATTGCACTAGTGCGCAATGTGAAAATTTACATGACTGTTTACAAGCATGTAAGGAAATTAAATTATATACATAAGTACATTCAATCAATAAAAATTATTTCTTCATTTTCCTTAATTTTAGACCAAGATGAAATCCTTTCTCAGTAACCATCATATGTGACTTTGGCAAGAGTTTTATTGGAATTTGTGTTTTTTCACAAGGAACTATATCAAAATTCTTTAGTAAGTAATACAATGCTACTTTGGTTTCCATCAATGCGAACCGTTGACCTAAAAAAGACAAGTCAGCTTAAATGAAATGAGATCAGTACAAATTATTATTTATGTTTTTGAATATAAAGACACGCAACCACTAGGCTATGTGAGTCGATATAATTTTACCTATGCAGATTCTTGGTCCACTACCGAATGGTAAATAAGCGCACTGTTCAATTGAATTCTTATTTTCATCCGAAAAACGTTCGGGATCAAATTTCTCCGGATTTGGAAAATATTTTGGATCATGATGAAGACCCCTCACAGGAATATTAATCACCATCCCTGGTTCTAAATTAATATCGCCGTCATCTGTTTTTAATGTGTATGGTTTAGTGCACGTTCTGTCGATTATTGCCGTCTGCGGCCATTTTCTTAAAGTTTCTAAACAAAAGAATACAATACATTTAAATAACACCTATTGAATATAGTTTCAAAAATTGTCAAAAACATTAAATAAAAAACTCGCGTCGCTTTACAATGTATTTGAGGTATATTAATATAGCTGTGTCATTATAATATGTGAACTTAAGTTTATTTTTCGAGAAAATCAAAAAATTAACCCCTTTATACATCTCTTAAAATAACCGTTGGCGTTCATAACAAAATTTATCAATTCAATAATTGTTTATAATATTGGCCATAATAAAGTCATTGTTTATCGACTACATAACATATCAAACTTATGAGATTATTTTTATCAACGTAATGCTTAATAAGAAAATGACACATATACATTTTTATACTGTACCTACGAACGAATTTCATTTCGATACATTTTTTTTATATTCATTAACTCAGATGACACCAAGTGAATAAGAATAAAATAAAATAATAATTCTAAAGTTAAATGACTTGTATTATTTCAATTCCCTTAATCCTTCTAACGATAACAATGGTTTTGTTAATTGCAATGTTATTAACAACCCAACGTCTGCACCAAATTAAAATTAATTCGTATCATTTTCTCAGAATGGTCTCAAAATTTCAAATGTGCTGCTAAAATTTCAATAAAAATCGGCCCGATAGGACTGAACTTTTTTCCTTTATTTACATTTTTTGTATTAGCTAGTGCTGCAGTTTTACCTGCGATCACCATGTCCATATATTTGAGTTGTTGCATCGATTGATGAGTTAATTTATCATCACTTATGGCATCAATTTCATCCTGAAGACGCCTCTGAACTTCGAAATTTAAGGCTAATTCGTAAGCTGCAAAGCAGAGTGTAGTCGAAGCGGCATCAAATCCAGCCAGGAAAAACACGAATGCTTGTCCGGCGATGTCTTCTTCCGTTAAATCTAAAATGATAGAAATGAGTATGAATGGATCATCGCATATACCTAATATTAATGCCGCTGAAAAATTAGAGCTAACCAATTTTTCTTGAAATTTTATTATCAGCAGTATTCATTCCGTAAAGTTTATCCAGTTCACTATCATCTAGTTCATTATCGGAAGCACCTTTTCGTGCTTGCATCAAAATATGAATCATATCTGGTCTAACAATACCATCCCTTTCTCTGGCTTCTATGTTCTCGTGAATTATTCTTCGTACAAATTTTTCAACCGGTTTAGGTATAATTCCTGAATCAAAAAACTGAAACCAATAAAAAAAAATTTGAAAGAAGTTTGATCCTGCAGGCCATCCCTGTAACTTCCCGCTATTTTCGAGTTCAAAACGCTCAAAAATATATAAAATATAGCAAGAAGCTTATTTTTTAGCTCTTCGAGTTCAAAAAAAAAACACTGTTACGAAATTTTCGTTCACGATATCTCATGAACAAATGAACCGATTTTGATGCGATTTGCGGCAGTCGACGCAATTTTTTAACCTAAAAAAGTAATTTATTACAGAAAAATCGATCTCATAAGAATTTTACGAGCAATTTAAAAAAAAAAACACTTTTTTACAAATTTTTCGTTCACGATGTTTCGTGAACAAATGAGCCGATTTTGATGTGGTTTGCGGCGGTCGACGCAGTTTTTTTAACCTAAGAAAGTAAATTATTACAGAAAAATCGATTTGATAAGAATTTTGCGAGTAATTTTAAAAAATTACTTTTTTCCTAATTTTTCGTTTACGTTATCTCATGAACAAATGAACCAATTTTGATCTGGTTTGCGGCGATCGACGCAGTTTTTTTAGCCTAAGAAAATAATTTATTACAAAAAAATCGATTTGATAACAATTTTAAGAGTCATTTTAAAAAAACACTTTTTTACGATTTTTTCGTTCACGGTATCTCGTAAACAAATGAACCGATTTTGATGCGGTTTGCGGAAATCGACGCAGTTTGTTCAGGAGAAGAGCTCATTAGATTTTGGAATGAATCGGTTTAGTAGTTTAGAAAATATTTTACAAAAACAAATTTTTAAAAATTTTTGAAACTTGTTTTTTTAAGATTTCTCAAATTTTTTTGGGCCGAATCGTTTCAAATTTTCAGGAAGTCTAAGTTCACTAAGATCACGTCAGATGCCGCAAACCGCGTTTCAGTCGGACATTCCGTTCAAAAGATATAAAAGGTTTACATACGTACACACACACACACTCACACACACACACCCCCCACACACACACACACACACACACACATATAGCCCTACGGACATCATCGCCAAAATACTTTGAATAGCTTCCTAGGACCTCAAAACGTCGAGATCTGGCGAAAACTCGATTTTCGAAAATCGGGGTGAAACCAATAACTTCCCGATTTTTGAAAAAAAAAAATTTTTTTTTTTTAGCGGGAAGTTAAAAAACTAAGCAATAATTACAATAATAGAGGCGAAATAACATCGTCCCTTAAGGGGAGCCAACCCCTTTACAATTTCCAAAAAATCGATTTTTATTTCCATAGGTATTTCGAAAATATAATCTACTGAAAGTACAAGACGGAAAAATCGAAATCTATAAGACGTACAAATAAATAAAATTGAAGTGTCTGTAATATCAAAATAACAGCTTTTTACTAAATGCTTATGCATCCGAAAGTATATACGGAACTTATAACAAAAAAAAAACAATTTTTAAAATTTTTATCTGTCTGTCTATCTGTTTATTTGTTCCGGTTAATCTCCGAAACGACTGGACCGATTTTGACGGGACTTTCACTGACAGATAGCTGATGTTATAAGGAGTAACTTAGGCTACTTTTATTTTAGAAAAAGAATAAATTAGGGTTCCGCGTAAAAAAATTAAAAACCATGAAATTGTAACTATTGCGAATGAGATATAATACAATAATATATGATATATAACTTTTCGTAAATTCTGGCAAACGAACAAACATTTTTTGTTAAATTCCACGCGTAAGAAGTCGCGGGTTACAGCTAGTATTGTTTACGGAGTTTTTAGTCGAGAGCGCCGGCGCCTGCATACCGTAAACTATCGCGAGCCAGGTATTTTCGGCAGTGCAGTGACATACAGTTACACACTAAATAGATAGGGGAAAGTGGGGTAATTGAGAACGCTGGGTAATTGGGAACATCACACGTTAAACAGACACGCCAGGCGCCAATCAGGGTTATCCGCTTTAAATTTAAAGCGGATACCTTTACATTGTGTTGCTATAATATTATAGCGACTTAAAATTTAAAGCGGATAACCCGTTAGGTCGTTATACGATACTAGCGGCCTGTTCCGGTTCCCCCCGGGTGCGATAGATATAATTCTTTCGCGCCCTCAAAATTCCAGATATATCCTAAAGAAACACGAAACAAATTTTATTCAACTCATGCGCGTTATTCATGTTTTATCATGCCTAAAAACCGAACCCTAAATAGCCATTTACCGACTGGTGACAATTACTTGTCATAACTCAATGAAGATTCCTACTAGCTCGGCCATTGTGGAGTAATGAAAATAAACGTAACTATTTTCTGAGTCGTAACGAAATAGTAGGTAACAACAACTCCGTTGTTACCCATTGAGGCTAAAATTGAGAGGCCGAATGTTTTCGACATGAAGTTTATTCATAACCGGCTAACCTCAAACCAAAACATTGGATCGTGCTGTTTGGTGCTGTTAGTATTGACAGTTTTTTTTATAAAGAAATAAATAGATATTTACAACATCTCATTATAAACATGAAAAACTCCGGTCGCAGTGCCAAACCCTGCCGACAATATAGTGTATTTGCTTACACTGGCAGTGTGGCTTTATTATGTAAACTTAACCCTTTTGGTTTTGAACAAAATAAAAATTTTAACTTAATACAACCCTTAAAATAATATTTTTTTTCTTAATTTCAATATTACTATCAATTTACCAAATAAATTCACCCTGCACTATGTAAATCCATATCTACAAATTAATGTTTTCATAAAATTTTTAAGTCCGGTCCTGTCGGGCCGATTTTAATAAAATTTTGGTAGCACATTTAAATCATTACTAAAGGGTTAAATTTCAATTTTGAAACGATTCGGAGAAATTTTTCGGTATTTTTGTGCCCAAAAATATTTTTCAACCCCTAAATCCCACCCTTAAAGTGGCCCGATTAGGCCCATTTTAAATAGGCTTCGTGCGGTGATGGATTTTAACATGTGGTCCAAATTTCGTTAAAATCAATTAACTCTTTCGAAAGTTATTGCCCGCACCTATATATATTATATATATATATATTGTAAGAGGTTGAAATCCGTCGTAAAAGCGAGCCCCTACAGCTACCTATCAACCCCATAATTTTTCACCACTTTCAAATTAATTTAAACATCACTTTCGACATCCCTAATAATTTTACATTTTGTACAACCCTGTTTTCAATTTTGAAATCGTTTTTGAAATAACCTGTCTATTCGCGAATGATATAATGCGGTTAGTAAATGATTTTTTGATTGAGAGATGAGAAGGGACTTGCGTTCCGACCGCCAAGGCGGCGTGGTCGAGGACCAGATATTAAGTTTCGAACTGAGAAGTTGTCTGGAAATAAGGATAAATCTGTGAATAACGGGATAAATTAGAAACCAAAGGTTAATGCGGATAATATCGTGAATTCCGTTTAGATACTTCGCTTATTATTTTGTGGCTATTAATACAAGTTTTAAGTATCGTTTTATCGTTCGTTTTTTTGTGAGTATCGCAATGTCATTTGGAGGACAAGTAAAGTTCTAGAAAGAATTTTTTCGTGATTTCGTTTCTAAAAGTTTGTCGTTAAAGTTTCCGATTTTTTTGAAGTCCCGTGTGATTTCTAATCACTGGTACCGTATTGAAATTCATTAGTGTTGAATACGATCATTTTTTGCTGTACGGAACATACGCTAAAATTAACTAGGACACACGAGCATCGCCGTCAGTTTTGACCTTTTTGGATCATCTGTAGAACTTCTGCCATTCGTCCTACACCTTGTGACACTTTCCAACTGTCTCCGGATTCAACCAACTTGGATTCTTGCCGTAAAGGACAACGTGGTTCATTCCAAAAATCCGAGCATCGTTAAAAAAGGTATTTGGTAGTTTTTTCATCACGGCTTACATAAAGTGTAGTGTCATCCGGTTATTTAAGTGAATTCTATTAACGTTAACTAAATTTTTGCGTTTCATAAATTCAGTTTTTTTCAACAGTTATTTTTGTGAATTTAATATATTTCAATTTTAATGCATTTGTAATTTCAAATCAGAATTCCGATTAAACTTGTTTCACGTACAATTTCGATCGATTAGTTCAGTGACGTACTTTTTTTATTTTGTTACATTTGATACTCAACTTAATTCACTGTTGTTATATAGAACATTGTTTTGTAATTAAATTAAATATTAAATGTACTGTTTTCATTAAGATTTTGTTTCTCTTACGTAACTGTCATACCCCTGATAATTTCTTTCACAGGTTGGCTGAATCTTTGAAACAGTTCTGGAAAGTGGATCTCTCTGCCAGGCGCCCAAAAGATTCCTACTTAGCAATTAACATATTTTTACTTTGCTAGATCCACTTTAAAAATAATCTCAATCTTATCAGGTGAGTTCCGCGTTAGATTTTTCGGGTGTCACGTCTATGACCTACGACCCAGCGCCGCACCTAAGAGCTAGCCATCATAATATACACATATATAAACATACTTTTCCAAAAATCGCGCCAAACTTCTTAGAAAGTTATGAAACGTCGAGAAATTTTAGTCCGACCCCTAGGTCCCGCCATCCGACCGACGCCAATAGTGTAAGTGCCTTATGGCAAATACACTAATAACGCGCAATTGTTGAATAAAATTATGGGCGCAACTTGTAGTCTAAGTCATGACCTGTCAGCGCGATGAATGACTTATACTACTAGTTACGCCAATAACTATTAACTTACTTTTAGTGCCCATGGGGCTACTGATGTTAACAAAAATTTCCACATTTTAAAGTTTGTAGCATTTTTCCCCATCATATAAAACTCATTTTCTTTATCTTTAAGCGAATCCACTTTGACACCAAATGCTGCGGTTGCTATAACATCCATTGTATAACGCGATAATATATCCTTCATATCAACGACAATCGGGTTGCTTGTTCCCGCTTTATTTATTTCATCCGTCAAATAATTCACTACTTGTTCGCCACATTCGGATATCAAAGAAAACATAAATTTCATTTTACTGCCAGTAAATGCCGGACTTGTAGCTGCCCGTAATTCGTGCCAACGTTTTCCTGAAAAATTGTTTTAAACTTTACTATTTAAATGAGTAAATATTAAAGAAAAATTTATACCAGAAATCAGAATCCATAAATATTTTAATCCAATCCCCTCAGAGTATTTAATCCTGGCGTACGGGGGCGGACGGACCAACAGCGATTTTTTAGGTTTTCCCGGTAGGCCGGGGTGCCGATTGATTATATTATGTTAGTTTATATCTTTTTTGTTTACTAGAATGATTTTATTTTGAAGTGAAAACTTCTTTAGCGGCGTTGTAGACTTTTTTTGTAATGGGTAAAAAATGTTAAACTCGCGTCAGGAAAAGTAAGAACTGGGTGAGACTCTAAGTGATAGTAATTGCCAGATACTTTTTATACAACGTTAGACATCTAGCGCTGAAATATCGTACATAAAAATGCAATCTATGATACAAACCATTTTGATCGAAAATTCGTAAGACGTTAATATTCAAGTTTTCACTTCCGCAGGCACTCCCGGAGTGCAAAGGTGTTTTTTTTTAATAGATGTAATTTTAAGACAAAATTAATAATTATGCACGTCATATAAAAACTCACCTCTTAATGAAAATAGATTTCTCTTAAATAGTGGATCCAGGTCTTCATTTATGAACTGTCCATTATGATCAACAAAATGGTCGAAGTCTTTTATTGTAATTGCTTTAATTAGTTTTGGATCTTTGACTAGCAGGGCTGGTACATTGAAAAAATGATAACCTACGCACCTAAAAAATTAGAATACATTTAGATTTTTTATTTCAAATTATAATGATTAACTAAATATGTCTGAACGTGATGAAAAATTATTTTTGATTTTTGTTCATTCATATTCTTAATACCTTTAAAAAAGCACTCACTGTTTGTTATAATTTTTTTCGTATATTTTTTGTATAGAAAAAACAATATGTTCTTTCTGTAATGATGTCTTCCACAAAGTTCCCAAAAATGGCACTGCAGGCTCATAATTTATTCCTCTCTTCTTCCAATAATTCGTTCTTAAAAAAAACTTCAACAAAATAACACCCAAAAGTATGCTTACAATAAGGAAGTACATTGTTATTATTTTAAAAGTCGCAAAACACAAATTGTTAATATAACTTATAATGATTTCACAATTTCAAACACAAAAAAATACTTTTACGCAATAGGTACTTATTTTATTATATTCTTGGTGTTATTTTTATATTTCACACTATTTTTAATACTGATATGATTTATGAAATACCACTGTATTTATATTTTGAACAATACGGATGAATGATACAAGCGAATCCGTAGAATTAGCTATGTTTTCTGGAGAAAACTATTTCACAATAGTTGTAAGCAACGAAATTTAATTGTTAACAACATATTTTCAAGGTAGGGTGATAATTCGCGGTGCCAAAATTTATCTAATATAATGTTGTTTTTTTTTTACTAAGTATCAACTTATAAAATGTACAGAAATATTAAAGGCGAATGTACACTTGCTCTGTTGGTGTGTTATTGATTTATTAAAAACACTCCGTAGGTACACACAGGATTCAATGCTTACCTAGCTAGTTACAGCGACGTCAAATGGAACTTTTTCAAAACTTGTTTTGGAAAATCTCGCGACTTTTCCGAGGCGTTTATCTCAGAAATTACTGAACCGATTTTGTCGAAACTTATTTGTCGTGGATTCCGACCCAATTTGTGGAATTTTTTGAACGCACTTCCTATAAAATAACTAACTCCCTTCATTTTCAAAAAACTTGACATTTCACTTTTGAACAAGTTATTTCTAAAAGTAGGTATGTTATAAATAAAATCAAATAACAGACAAACCGTGATTTACGTTGATATTGGTAGGGGCCCGTACATGCACCAAGAAAAAAAACTTGTCATTAAACGAAAATTTTATTTGAAAATGTGTATGAAATTTCCCAACAACAATATTATTTTCTTTCGTTGTCTATTGTAATTTATTGCATTTAACAAGATAAAGTTTAAAATAACTACATCACGTCTCATTTCTCTTTCCTGACCCATCAAAAAACCTGGATCATCAATTATCTAGAACCTATTCATTAAGACCATTTCAATAAAGCTAACGAGTCAGGTAAGGCGATGCTGCAGCATCTAGTCAAAGTAATCATGTTGTTACAATATCACATAAAATATTGAAGTAACAGGATGCCTGGAGCCGATCATCTGGAAGTTACTCACATCCCTTCATCAACTTGAAAAGACCTGATTGCATTGCCTAGGGGCCCGGACAGGGTTAATCCGGTCCTGTGTGCAGCATTAATGTTAGTTTCGATATCTTGTATTACGCGTTTCTGTTACAACTCAAAGGCTCTATGTGTTTTATTAGCTTTACTCCAAGCTGTTTTCATAACATTGCGCAACATCGACCTTGAAACTGTTGCGTTCATTGTGCCGTGCGCGCGACCACTATAAGTACACATAACCTATTATGTGTATTTGAATCACACCAAAAACATAAATGTGAAAAAACGTGCCAAGCTCCGTCAAAACCGTGTTCTATTATCTTTAATAAAGTAACTGAAATGTAGAAATTATGCCCAGCTCCTTGCCAACAGGTTTTGGCAGTGTTTCCGATTGCATTCTTATAATTAATTCTACAGCACCGTATTCCGGTCGAATTAACCGACTGAAATTTTTTTTTCAGGATGGTTGGGAATTCCATTCACAGCCGGCGTATTCGCATTACAAGTGTACACGGCCAGTCTGTTAGGAAAATGTTGGAGACTAGCTACAGCTTTAGAGCCCCAGATGATGGCCTCCAAGGACCGATATCCGTACGCTGCCTTGGCACAATTCACGCTGGGCGCCACCGCTTCTCGATGCGTTGCACTGCTCTTGGATGTCACCGTTTTCAGTGCGGGGATACCCAACATTCTTGTTGGTAAATAGAAGAATTATAAAGACACCATCCCTTTTAAAAACAAATTCAGGATTAGCTTTTAATGTCCGCTGTTAACACATTTTTAACTTCCCGCTTTAAAAAAAAAAAAAAAAAAATTTTTTTTTTTTCAAAAATCGGGAAGTTATTGGTTTCACCCCGATTTTCGAAAATCGAGTTTTCGCCAGATCTCGACGTTTTGAGGTCCTAGGAAGCTATTAAAACTATTTTGGCGATGATGTCCGTAGGGCTGTATGTATGTGTGTGTGTGTGTGGGGGGGGGGGGTGTGTGTGTGTGTGTGTATGTATGTATGTAAACCTTTTATATCTTTTGAACGGAGTGTCCGACTGAAACGCGGTTTGCGGAATCTGACGTGATCTTGGTGAACTTAGACTTCCTGAAAATTTGAAACGATTCGGCCCAAAAAATTTTGAGAAATCTTAAAAAAACAAGTTTCAAAAATTTTTTAAAATTTGTTTTTGTAAAATATTTTCTAAACTACTAAACCGAATAATTCCAAAATCTAATCAGCTCTTCTCCTTAACAAACTGCGTCGATTTCCGCAAACCGCATCAAAATCGGTTCATTTGTTCACGAGATACCGTGAACGAAAAAATCGTAAAAAAGTGTTTTTTTAAAATGATTCTTAAAATTGTTATCAGATCGATTTTTTTGTAATAAATTACTTTCTTAGGCTAAAAAAACTGCGTCGATCGCCGCAAACCAGATCAAAATTGGTTCATTTGTTCATGAGATAACGTGAACGAAAAATTAGGAGAAAAGTAATTTTTTATAATTACTCGTAAATTTCTTATCAAATCGATTTTTTTGTAATAATTTACTTTCTTAGGTTAAAAAAACTGCGTCGATCGCCGCAAACCGCATCAAAATCGGCTCATTTGTTCACGAAACATCGTGAACGAAAAATTTGTAAAAAAGTGTTTTTTTTAAATTGCTCGTAAAATTCCTATGAGATCGATTTTTCTGTAATAAATTACTTTTTTAGGATAAAAAATTGAGCCGACTGCCGCAAATCGCATCAAAATCGGTTCATTTGTTCATGAGATATAGTGAACGAAAATTTCGTAACAAAGTGTTTTTTTTTGAGCTCGAAGAGCTAAAAAATAAACTTCTTGCTATATTTTATATATTTTTGAGCTTTTTGAACTCGAAAATAGCGGGAAGTTACAGGGATGGCCTGCAGGGTCAAACTTCTTTTCAAATTTTTTTTTAATCTGTCTATCTGCTACAAATCTTACATTTGATTTTCTCCCGTTTCTGGTTATCCGATTGGGTTGAAATTTTGCAAACAGAAGTATTTACGATGATAGCACACTCAACGTATTTTGTACTAAAAATTTAAGATGGCGACTCCAATATGGCGGACGAATTCTCTCGCTTATATTCCGATCCAACTCAAAATCAATACTTATATATAACGATTTACAGGGCTTGAAAACAGTTGTCTTATATGATTTATTATTTTTGGTATAGAAAGTGATATCCTTTTTAGTAAATAAAAAATAAAAAAATAAAAAGATCATTAGTAAATAAACTTTTTACACGTGTTTTTTTTCAGCTTCACAAAATTTGCAACTTCTCGGCCTCAAAATGAGCGATTATAATTTTGATTTCTCGTACTGTTATTGGATGATAATTGTTGGCGTTGTACTGTGTCCTATGATGTGGCTAGGAAGTCCCAAAGATATGAAGTGAGTTCTTTTTCAACTTCCTAGCAGCTTCTGGCTAACAACATTTTTTTATTAGAAGACATTCACTAAAAAGTAGAACTTCATGATTTATTATGAATGTTAAATAAAAATACAATGCTAAGAGTGTCACGGAATTTTATCTAGATTCTTTGAACGGAAAATAGTAGAAAATATAATATTTATTTTATTTCAGAGCAGTATCCACTACGTCAGTAATAACGATATTATTAGTAGTAATACTGACATGGTTCTGCATCATTTCTGATACAACCACGTTAAAACCATGGGAGTTCCCGCCAGTCAACCACAGCCTATGGCAGAATCTGCTGTCAGGTTACGGGATCATTGCGTTTCAATTTGATATCCATCCAATGATACTAACCGTTCAAGTTGACATGCAAGACAAAAACAAAATTACTACGGCAGTTATTTACGCATTATTGTGTATGTTTTAGTTTAATTTTTATACTACTTTCAACTTTGTAAATTGAAAATTTTTCCTATATACCTATAAGCATAATAGTCAGAGTGCCCGTCGGCAAAAATTTTATTGATACATACTCTCCTCAAACTTTGTAAATGGCTTCATTAGACCTAATCTGACACCTATTTCCTCTATGACTTTTCTTGATTTTGGGGCGTTTTCCCTATAAAGTTTCCTAAACATGTCGTTTTGACGACATGTAAAAATTTATACATACTGTTTGGTTTTTTAATTGGATAGCTTAAAAACTTCAACCAAAACGCTAAAATAATGTTCTCTGACAAATAACATGACCCATTTAAAATATCTGACACCTCGAATATGTCGAAAAAACGACTATAAGAAAATTTATGAATAACCAGCTGATTTTCTCAGTGTCTTATATTTGAACACTGCAAAATCAAATTTTCATATTGTCTGACGGGAATAGTTTTCCTATTTTCCAGTCTGACGCGTCAAAGCTGTCGATTTCATGACTCTAAAAAAAAATATCAATAACCAGCTGATTTTTTCAGTGTTCAAATATAAGACACTGAGGAAAACGCCCCAAAATCAAGAAAAGTCATAGAGGAAATAGGTGTCAGACTAGGCCTAATGAAGCCATATACAAAGTTTTGGGAGAGTAAAATTTTTTCCGACGGGCACTCTGACTATAAGTACGCCTCACAAAAAAACAGATGGTGGGTAACTTCGAAGAATGGAGTAGCTGCATTTGAAACTGGACATTTTCGTTTTAAAGTTAATTCACTGCGCTACAAATTCCTTGCATTTAGAAAATTCGAAGTAATGCAAAATAGATTTTTTGAATGATGAACGATATTATTTTTTTATTATTTCAGTTTCGTCTTTGATATTCTTGATTACTCTAATACTAGTAGCAAGCAAATATGGAATGGCAGTACACCATAACATTCTTCAAGGGTTACCAAAAAGCTTACCTCTGTATTTTACAGTTTTATTAGTAACAATACAGTTATGTTTCACGTCTGCGGTTGGAAACAGTGCTTTGTATCAAGATGTTGAAGATTATTTTCAAATTCCAAGAGGTAAGAGCACTCAAGTCGAATAAAGTCAAACGTAAGTTGCAATAATAATAAACTTTGTTTGCAGTCTTCAACGGCAAAAGATGTGTGATTCGGTCGATAATAATGTTATTCGCAGTTCTTTTCGCTGAGGCAGTTCCTCGTTTTGATATTGTGATGGGTTTAATAGGAGGCACATTTACAGGACCTTTGATGTTCGTCCTCCCGACGCTATTTTATATTAAAATATTATCGATTCAAAAACAATATCAGAGTGATACTGAAAAAAATGCATACAACAACGGATACCAAAGTATTTCAAAGACGGACGACGCATCATGTAGATTGCATGAATCGAACAGCAGATTATTTTGCGATTTTTTATTACCACGCTGTGTTCTCTTTATCGGAGTTGTAGCGACAATTTTAGCCACTTACTGTACAATTAAGAATACAATTGAGTATGCCGAATTTGCACCCCCCTGTTTGTTCAATTTTACGGCAGCGTCAAGGTCACTTAAAGTATAAATCTGTTTGGAGACTAACTAGAAGATTTTCCACGAGGAGCAAAAAAATATGCATCCTTCTCTGTCACTTATTATACAGAATGAAGTGAAACCGATACATTTCCAGAGGCGATTTTAAGAAAACAAAGTTCCTATGAATGAAACTCCCAAAACGCTTTGTTACAGAGTTTTTCATAATTTTTAAGAGGACACACATTTTTGTTGGGCGAACTTGAATTGTTACAATTTGCTTCTCTTAAAAAAATGATCAAGTGCGAGTGTAACTCGTTCGCCGAGGGTTTCGTACTGTAACTAACAAACGAACTAATGTTCCTATTTAATCCTAAAATCTAAGCATTTTTTCATAAATGTTGTAAGTACGGCCCTGTCTGGCAGATTTTGATAAAATTTTAAGGGCAAATTGTAACCGTGACTATAAGGTTAACTTTCGATGTTGAAGCATTTCCACTAATTTTTTTCGTATTTTTGGGCCCGAATTTTTTTTCAACCAAATTATTCAAAGATGTTTATGGTTTATCTCACAATTTTCGACGGACGCCAATACTCAATAGTCTAATTTGTGTATGCAGTGCGCATCTAAGGTGTTCCTCCGCCCCATCTTTCCTAAGTAGATAAAACAACGATATATTTGTGCAGTAATATTATATTTCTAAACAAAAAAAATGTGCCTACTGATAATACTGATTGTTAACACAACAAAACAATAAATCTAATATATTTATCAACAATAACTAATTATTAAACTAAAAATCATATTTTTTATGTAATTACTCAATTTTATAATCTGCGTAGTTGGTTAAAGCATTCATGAAAATGTTCTCAGTTGAAGTGGGTCCATCTGCAACAGATAAATAAGAGATGCATAATTATTGGTGAGCATTCTGCTTGTATTAAGTATTTTTAATTTAAAAAAATGATAATTAAAAGAGCATACTCATAGGACACCAAAGAGTGTTACTGGGATTGCTATCTTTTCTTGCGGAAGCCAATGCATAACGAACTGCCAACGGAATTACTACGCTCATATTCAATGGTGGTTCCCCTGTCGCTAAAAATAAAAAAAATATATTTATTCAACACGCGTGAGTAATATATAATTTCGGGGCCCTGCTAAATTCGGGAGAAATAATAAATTATTTCATGTTGACGCGTAGAGTACTAATAATGAGCCGAAACTGTACGATAATAAATTTTCTGGATCAATAGGAACGCACTTAATAACTGCATAGTTTCTGGACCAATAGGAACGCGGTAGCGATTTGTATATATGAAAACAGCATCGCAATTCAGCGAAAGTCAGGGCCATTTTGTGTGCATCGAGCGCGGTGGCTACGTCAATCAATGAAGTGATTTATTATTTTTCCCTCTTTTATCAGGACCCGATTACATATTACTCGTGCTAGTCGAATAAAATATTATGTGCGACCATTGATCGAAGGGGAATATTCCACTCGCGTGTTACCGCACTCGCTAAGCTCGTACGGCAAATTTCACGCTCATGGAATCTTCTCCTTCCCTCACTAGTCGCACAATATACTATTATTAAATAAAGTATTAATATAGCATTGTTACATACAACTGTCTCTGCAAAATTCTAAAATAGGGACGCCGGTTTAAAATGGGACACCTGTTAGTATACGTAAACAGTCAATAGTTCCACCAACCTTTAGATCTTAAAACACCAATTGGATTCGGTGCATTTCTTCTGAACTTAACTCTAAAATCGATCGGTATATCTTTAACTCCGGGAGGTTTGTACGTCCACGTCCTGTTGTTCAATAACTTTCCATCTTCAGGATCGTGCATAACCACTTCCATCAGCCAATATCCTATTCCCATTACGAAAGCACCTTCCACTTGCCCAACGTCAACTTCAGGACTGATGCTGTCTCCTGTATCTTCAAGGATGTCACAGCGCAATATCTGTATGAGTCCTGTTAAAAGATCGACCTCAACTTCGGCGACAGCAACTCCCCAGATTTCATATGGTCTTAGACCATCGTTCATGGTAAACCTGAAAAAAATAAAATTATTTTGAAAAATACGTAATTTGCCATTCAAATCAATAATATAAGGACCGTCATTATACATTTTTATTTTTTTGACGTGATAACGTCTTATAAATTGATGAAACACCGGCTGCACGCACGAAAAAGTGTCACGTTCCGCCTGAGCCTGAGCGTGCAAGCGAGAGCGCGGTATAAGCGATAGAGAGGCACGATCGGCCCAAGCGTCGGCTTGTACGCATTTCTCTCTCTTCTCGCGTGACGTCAGAGAGTTCATCAATGTTTCTTTATGACGTTATCACGTAAAACTATCGTCCGTAAACCGACTTTACAGACAACCAATTTTTTTTGTGGATTCCTCGAATATTAAAAAGCTAGTTGTAGGACATTCAACGTGATTTAAAATAAAAATATAAAGTAAAATACTAAAAAGTATTCACATGTATGATGCTGCAAGCTCCACATTAGCCATTCGAGCTTCGCGGATTAATGTTTTCCAATCAGGATTGTTGTGTTTCTCTTTTATTGGATCCAGTCTCTTCAGAAGATCCTTGCAACATTTTATAGCAGCCTAGAACAACATAAAAACTCAATATTACCTAATTTATTGTAGATTAAAAAATAAAAAAAAGACCGGGTTGCACTCCGGGAGTGCCGGCAGAAGTGAAAACTTGAATATTAACGTCTTACGAATTTTCGATCAGGTCACGTGTCCTGACGCGAGTTTAACATTTTTTACCCATTACAAAAAAAGTGTACAAAAGTTTTCGTCTTACGAATTTTCGATCAGGTCACGTGTCCTGACGCGAATTTAACATTTTTTACCCATTACAAAAAAAAAGTGTACAAAAGTTTTCGTCTTACGAATTTTCGATCAGGTCACGTGTCCTGACGCGAGTTTAACATTTTTTACCCATTACAAAAAAAGTGTACAAAAGTTTTCGTCTTACGAATTTTGGATCAGGTCTTACGAATTTTCGATCTGACGCGAGTTTAACATTTTTTACCCATTACAAAAAAAAGTGTACAAAAGTTTTCGTCTTACGAATTTTCGATCAGGTCACGTGTCCTGACGCGAGTTTAACATTTTTTACCCATTACCAAAAAAGTGTACAAAAGTTTTCGTCGTACGAATTTTCGATCAGGTCTTACGAATTTTCGATCTGACGCGAGTTTAACATTTTTTACCCATTACAAAAAAAAGTGTACAAAAATTTTCGTCTTACGAATTTTCGATCTGACGCGAGTTTAACATTTTTTACCCATTACAAAAAAAGTGTACAAAAGTTTTCGTCTTACGAATTTTTGATCAGGTCTTACGCATTTTCGATCTGACGCGAGTTTAACATTTTTTACCCATTACAAAAAAAGAGTACAAAAGTTTTCGTCTTACGAATTTTCAATCAGGTCTTACGCATTTTCGATCAGGTCTTACGAATTTTCGATCTGACGCGAGTTTAACATTTTTTACCCATTACAAAAAAAGTGTACAACGCCGCTATAGAAGTTTTCACTTTAAAAAAACATACCAAGCAGCAAGCTTCGCTCGTCACACTTCCACCTGTAACCATATTATTTGGAGCTGTCAGAGTGTTAGATGGTTTTACACTAACCATTTCAAGATCGATACCAAACGTGTAGGCAACAACTTGAGCCACCTGAATTAAGAAATAATAATATTTAGCACAAAATAGTACTTCAGGAATTCATATTTCAACACAAAACAATGGAAATGAAACAAGAAACCAAAATCAATCGTTTAAATATGTCAAGATAATATCTAATAGCAAAGGCTCGTAGACCTTAGTATTAATTCCTTGTCCCATTTCAATTCCTCCGTGTGAAACAGCGACAGTTCCATCGGCTGAATAAATGGCAATATAGACAGTGAAATTCCCAAAAACTTCCATTGGATATTGCAACGGAACCAGCGATATTCCTTTCTTCCGCCATCTATTTTCCTAAAATTGTAAATTAGATTAATGTAGATTAATCTACAAAAAAATTTAAGACATACATTAATGCAATTTGTACATTTTTCAATTTGTTTTTAAAGAGACCAACTCGCTCTATACATACTTTATTGAAATCATCAACTTCTTTTTTACGTTTATCATAATCGGTGTCCTTCTTCACGTCTGATACTAGAGTTGGCAACGGATTTTCATCTTTATGCATATTTTGCATTCGGACATCAATTGGGTCTAAGCCAGTAGCCATAGCAATATGATCCATGATACTTTCTATCATAGCTACGCCTTCGGTGGTGCCTTGAATAACAACCATGATTAAGAAATAAGATCAACATTCGGAAAGCGTAGACCAACAGATTTCGACAAACTCCAGCGATAAATACGACACTATCTCAAAAATAGTTTTGCACCTCGGTATCTTTGACGGGCTAAGTTCTGTTTGAAAGAATATACAGAAACTTAAAAAAAGGACGTAACGTCAAGCCAATGTCGTATTCACACGTAATATTAATTTCAGAACGATCCTGACGATACAAATAGGTATTTTTATAAGCATAGATAAATCTTTACTAATATATAAAGCAGAAGAGTTTGTTTGTTTGTTTGTTTGTTTGAACGCGCTAATCTCAGGAGCTACTGGTTCGAATTGAAAAAATTTTTTTTTGTTGGATAGCCCATTTATCGAGGAAGACTATAGGCTATATAATATCACGCTACGACTAATAGGAGCGGAAAATCAATGAAAAATGTTGCAGAATGTCAGTCAAAATTTTTCACAATATTCTTATATTCAAGTGAAATGCCCTAACTGAATATCCCAATATTAGCGGCACACGCACAGTAGCTCGGTTAACTCAGTCGGTAGAGCGCTCGACTCTTAATCTCAGGCTCGTGGGTTCGAGCCCCACCTTGGACGAATATGTTTTTAATGTTTTTTTTTTTTTTTTATTTTCTACATTGCTTTCTTCTAAGGCTATCATTTAAATTTATTTTAGTTTTATTTACGACTAATTAAAATTAAATAAATCTAAATAATAGCTCATTTGAAAACTATTACAGTACCTATATATAAAAATAATTTTCCTACAGTGTTTTCAATTAAATATTTATTATATTTTATTAATTATGCAGTAATTATTGATTTAAAAGAAATAATTATTACTTAAAAAAAATATTTTCATCAAAAATGGAGGTTTGAGTTTAAAATAAGTTATAAAGCAGGGAACTGCCGAAAACTGCAAAAAATTTGGACCCAACATTCATCTCGGTAAACTAAGATGAATGTGCTTACTCATGTCCCTCCCTTCCCCATTCGTTCTTTTGCACCCGGGTGAAACCGGACGGGACCGCTAGTTACTTATAAGAGGCAAATTCTTGGATTTCTACTGATTAAACCAAATCAAAAATTAATAAAATATATTTACTTGGAGCTCTGCAATACGTATTAACCGGCGTATCTGTGAACACACCATATCCTTTGATTTCCCATGTGTTAGCGTCGTAACAGTTCTGAACAGTTGTTACAGTAGAGGGTACTAACGGTTCATTGGTTAAATAACCATAATCTGAATAAAAGCAGTTCTTCAAATACTGTATCTTCCCCTTATCATTGACGCCAACTTCGTAATCAGCCGAACATGGGTAGCGTTTACCAATTGCATCCATATTGTTCTCCAATGTCAGGTGAAGGTGAACGGGTTTATTAAGGGAGTGTGCAGCTACTGCGCAAGCACATGATACCATCGAAGCACGAGATATCTTCGCACCGTAACCACCTCCAAGACGGCGGACTACCATATTTATTCTATAAAGTAATTGTGTTTCCTATAAAATGAAATATTACATCAACAGAAGAAGAACTGTAAATTCTTACTTATTTTCAGGAACGTTTAGAGCTTTCGAAATCGCAATGTGGGAAAGATCCATCCACTGAGTGGAAGCAAAGACGTCCAAAGAGTCCTCAGTAGGCACACAAACGCAACCTTGAGTTTCCATTGTATAATGGTATTGAGAACCAATGTCAAATGATCCTTTTATAACATGTTTCACATCAGTACCTGAAAAGCAAATCCATTCTTTTATTTTCAAAAGTATAATTTCTTTTCTTTAGGGTTTTCATTTTTTGTAGAAGGAGGAGTGTAGACGACTATGGACATTATCATAATTGTATTTTTGGCACCTTTTGATTTCGGTTCTAAACTTCTTCCAAGCTTCACTCGTTCTTTTTCATTTGACTTCAGAACATCTCGTATTGTAACTAAAGGCTTCCTTTCGCTTTTCACGTATTCAACCTCAACAAGTTTAACAGCTTTATTAGCTATGTCTTTGTTTTTAGCGACGATTAAACCAATCGGTTGACCGTTGTACCTGATTTTTCCACTACAAAATATTTCCTCATCGTGAGATAAACCACCTTCTTTTGGGGTGAATGTATTTCTACCAGGGATATTATTTTTATCAATAAATGCCACAACCCCAGGGATTTGCTAAAAAAATACACAAAATTCAATGCAACATACTATATGTTATTAATATTTTTCTAAATGTCATTCTTACCAAAGCTTTCGAAGTATCTACCGATTTGATAACTGACTCAGGTGGTGCGCGTGCTAAAACAAATGAAGCGTGCAGATCTTGACCGTATGTGTCCGGATGATCAAACACATATTTTGCTTCCCCTAGAAAAAAAAATCCCAGTCTTACTTTTAATTAAGAACATTTAAGAAATTCAGATATAATATTAGTTAATGTATCTCGTACGTAAATGTAACTCTAATGTTAATCGGATTACTTTAGACACTAGTGCGAAAAAAGGGTCATGTTACGCTATACAGACATGAAAAGCGGCTGTTTTATAGAGCTATGTTGTCAATCGCGGGTAAGTTTTTTTTGTAGGTATATAGGAATACAAATCGCCATTTCGGTTGCATTTCAATTGACCTATTCCTTTCTAGTTGCAAGAGAAATATTTTTCTCAAAATCAAAAATAGACCGATTGAATTATTTCATTGTTTATCACAGAATGTTACTTCTATTAAATAAATGAAAATTAACAAACCTGAACACTGTACCATGGCTTCCAATTTGGGAATTGGCTTCCTCAAAGGCCATTCTGATTTGTTACTGTCATATTCTTGAACACCAGAAGACACAGAACGGTCGAACTTGGGACCACCGCTAGCGTAAAGCTTATTAACTTTATTTGCTGGAGCGTTACTTAAAACTGCCTGAAATTCAAACGTTTAATCAAAAAAACAGTTGTGTGGTTTTAAGAAACCACGACGCAAGTGAAACTTTTATTGGATTGTTGGATTGTAGACACTTATCCATCACGATTAATTATAAACAACAATATTCACATGAATACACGAATAAAAACATGTAAACACTGTACAGCACTTGCCCGCATGACAGACTGACTATGTGTTATACATACTACACGGTCAGCTGATGCTAACCATGGGCGCCGCCATATTGGCCTTGGCTGCTCTACCGAGCGCCTACTCCGAACGCCTTTCACTTTACCCTTACTCCGCGGCCGCCTGTAATGCGACATGCAACAGACGGTCAGAAAAATTCGGGGCGATAGAATAAAAGTTTCACTTTAAAATCACATTTAATAATTTGTGACTGACAGTGTACAAACAAACAAACAACCAAAACTATCGACCTCAAGTTAAAAAATAATCTCGCCATTTGAAGAAAAGGCATCACCTTATAAAACAGAGCAATTGCCAATGATCTTCTGAATGCCGGTTCAGCGTCAGGCAGGACATGATCAGGATTCAGTTCACCTTCAAGTGTTTTATAAGCTCCTTGAAGCACTGAATTGTCAAAAATATTCTTTCCTATTAAATATTTTTCTGTTTGGATTGCGTGAATAAAGTGTGGATTTATGCCACCGAAAACAATCGAAGCCTCCTCGACAGTGTTGTCAGCTTTCAATTTAAAACAAAAGCCAGCATTGACGTAAGCATGAGCATTTTGAGCTCGAGGCATAATCTAAAACAGGAAAAATATACTCATTTTTAAGTTTACTATTTTGTATCTCTATATACAAATCAAGTAGGCCCACACAGTACCTTATAGGTTCTAAATTTGTATGAAGAATCCAATGGACGCAGTTTCACTTTCAAAATCACTTTGCGATTCATATCCAGTTTAAGAAAATCCAATAAAGATACCGTTTGCTCGGATCTATCTCTACTTCCTGAAAATTATTGTCTATTAATTATGTAATAAATTATAAAAATAGTGCAAGAAACTTTGAAAAAAATGTTAATGTTATAAATAGCTCAGTAGAGTTGAATTGAAAAAAGTCCCTTAAAATATATCTAATAAACAATATAATTGAAAACCGTAATATAAGGCAATACGAGAAAAAATTAATATCAAATCTGCCGAGAATGAAGTATTTATAGCTTTTGGCAATAAACTTACCAATGACCAGCTTTGCGCCAAAAGTCTCCAACGTAAGAAACACATCTGATGGGAAATCATCATGGGAATGCTTCATAGCTAAATTTCCAGCAATAGTTCCAGTCTGTAATCATTCAAATGAACAAAGACCCACCAAAAATAGTACATTATTAACACCAAGGAAAATTAAAAATCACTCCTTTTTTTATATACTTACATTTCTTACTGGCACATTTGCGATTACATCGATATGATCAGCGATTTCATTAAAATATGCATAAACAGCCTTCTCTTTGGAAACTTTTCGCATCACTTTCATTACAGTTGTTAAATTCATATTTCCGCCAAGGACAACCTCCATTGGCCCTATCGTAAAGTTACGCAAATCAGGAATGGACATCACATCGATAAAAACTTCAATATTCGAATCTCGTCGGAAGACACCTTAAAAATATAATTTCTCAGCATAGGTACTAGTTTCGCATGTTTTAAACTTTCATATATTTCCAGTTCTTAGATATTAACAATATTTCGTATTTTAAAACGCATATAGGAAGAGGCTTAACCAATATTTAAATATTAAAATTCATTCAATTTACAACAATCACTAACCATGTCCAGTATTTCCAGCAACCAGCATATACTTGGCATCTCCAATTTCCTTTAGAACGGCGTAAAGATCTTCCAGTTTATAAACCTTATACCACTTGGCATCACCAACTTGAAACCGTATCTTAGATTGCTCTGATTTATCCAGGTCTTTAAAACTGGGTTTGCAAGAAGATCCATCGCATTTCTTCCCAGATTTCGAACATATTTTCAAATCCTCAATGTCACTGCACTTTTTCAGAAGAGCCGGATCAGCGTCCGTGCATAATGATTTGAATGCATCAACTATTGGTCTGTACCCGGTACAACGACACATATTCCCGCCAAATGAATTTTCTATTTCCTTCATTGTCAGATCGTTTGGGTCCTCAGAATTATAAAGTGAATACATGTTCATCACCATTCCTGGTGAACAGAATCCACACTGAGTCCCATTGAATTTTGCCAGGCGACTTTGAATAGGATGATATCCATCTTTCTGATTGCCAATTCCCTCAACTGTGGTTATGTGCCATCCTTGACATGAAAAGATTGTCACCAAGCACTACAAATATGTGAAATAATATGGCTTTACTCGTTTTCCTTTTTAAAACAGGAACAGGGTGGTCAGATTAATTCTGTGCGGGGGACACCACAAGGTTAAAATTTTACATACAACTAAAAACGGAGATGGTGACAAGAAATTTCAATTTTGTTATTTATTATCGCATAAATTAACAACCCGTTATAGTACTTTAGTATCAATATTAACAATATTACCACATTTAGTTATTTTACTGTTTATTATTGTTGCGGACATGACTATAGCAAATTGTTTACCGAATTCACAGCATAATGAATGTCTCGTTTAGTAACTGGGTCTTCTGATGTTACAGAAACAATGCATGATCCACAGCCTCCTTCCAAACACATCGCCTTAGTGCCTTTAAGTTTAGCATAATCACGAATGTAAGCATTTAAAGATGTTTCAGCAGTTAGGCCATCCACGTCGGGAGAGACTAAAATACAAGAAAAAAATAACTATTCAACTACAATTACTATCACCTTATGATAGCATTTCTTTGCTTGAAATCCGATCATTTTTGGCGACAATACAGCGATTTGAAAATCACTGCAATTTCCAGAGACAAAGTGGACAGCAAAAAGCAGGGTTGCTTGCAGTAAATCATTCTCAAATACATATATTGATCATAAAAAACCACACTTAAAAAAGAAAATTATAAATGTTAGCAATGACTTGTTTGTTTCATTCTGTATTTTCATTATGCTTTGTCATTTTCATTATTTTAACCTTTAGTATCTCTAATCGTTTTTTTTGCAGTCTTCTTGGTTCCGTGGGTTGTCTAAGAAAATAATTTCATGACTAATGATTGACAGGTTATCTAACACTGCGTATAAGATGATGTCATTATAATTGTGCAGATGATATAATTATAAAAGATTATATGGGATTTTACGCAATATTTTTTGCAAAATTAACATTCTTACTATTATAGTTCCTCTGGATCTAATAGGCCCCACTCACGATCAAACTTCATGCCACAATTCAGTGTTCAGTGAAGTTGGACCGATTAATCGAAAGACTGACTGGCACCACACACAGTTCATGCAAACTGCTCAGTTTTTAAAATTTTTTGTGTTCAGTTTGGTTCAGTTGTTGGCATACACTCGTCGAGTATAGATATATAAAATATATATTATATATACATACTATAATATTATACTATAGATAACTAATAAGAACTAAATGAGTTATTTAAATGGTGAGGATTGGCTGTTCATAGCTGTGGGATTGTATTTATACAGAGAAATAAGAAAAAAAAAGAAGAATATGGGTGAAAAATTGGTTAGAAATGCGTGATTCAAGAAGTCATGTTTATTTGATTAATGAATTACATCTTGAGCCGCTTGATTGGAATAATTATTTACGAATGGATGAATTAACTTACAATTATTTACTGGAATTAGCTACCCCATTTATTAAGAACCAGGATACAAATATGCGAAAATCTATTTCTACACAAGAAAGACTTGCAGCAATATTGAGATTTTTGGCTTCTGGTTGTATAAAACACAGAACTCCAAAAACTGAACTGAAAAAAACCCACACACACAGAGCAGTTTACTTGATAACTGAACACTGAAGTCGTTCAAAAATCAAGATGCATTTGATGAGTTCATGCTTGACTTCAGTGTTGGTTTCAGTGTTTATTTGTCCCACACATTATCATGTTTCACTGAACTATAAGTTTGAACACTGAACTGTGGCATGAAGTGTGATCGTGAGTGGGGCCTAATAGAGTCTGTTAATTTTATGGAAATAAATGAGTATTTGAAATTTACTTATAGGAGTTTAATTTAATTAAGCAAAGTTCACAACATCAATTACCAAGTCTAATGAATATTGAACATTAGTAATAATAAAAACAGAATAAAATATTTTAGCCATTAGAATAAATTAGATTCCATAAAATTCATGTAATCCTAAAATTAAATTTTTGCAGTCATTTTGTTTAAAAAAACAGCTAGGTCGATTTTGATAAAAAATGTTTCGCATCATAATAGGTCATATGCATAAAACTCCAAATTGGTTAAAATTTTTATTTCGAAATATATTTTAGTTCTTGATCATAACGTAATGGTTATTTTATTAATCTAATCACTGAAAAAAATACAAATAATAAAAAAGAAATGTAGAAAATAAGCGCTATTTTCGAATTTTCAAAACGCATCGTGACGTCAGAGTATATATCAACAACAGTTTTCATGACGACTGTGTCGTCTCACAGTAAGATTATGTCAGTATTTAGAGAAAACAACAAATAAACTTCATTTAGAACATTGACAATTTGACATCAAGGTTGGCATGCATCGTATATCATGACGTCACATAAGCCCGCGAACATGGCCGATTGTTTAAACTGTCTATTTTTGAATGTGGAATTTAATATTTTTTTTCTTATGATAATATTACATTTTTAAATGATTATCAATTTTTTTCCGTATTATGGTTGACTAAATAATCTATTAAAAATATAAAAAAAAATCATGCATATGACCTATTTGCGAAATTTTGTGTGAAATCTACTTTTACGCATTTTTTTTATTTTAACATAAAAAACCAGCAGGAATTTTGAAAAAAATTCGTTCAGTTATCACGCTTCGATTGGTACCCTACATTTTTATTTTTATTCGCGTGATTCGTGCTAGAAAATAGTGTAAAAATCCTATAGCGACCTTCAAACAAGTAATATGTATAAATTTTTGATTTCTATTTTTGAACCCATGACAATAACTTCCTAATATACGGGGAAGTTAAAAAACACAAGTGTGTAACAAAAATGCATTAATCAATGAACATGTTTACCTTGACATTAACAATACTGAATTAAAATAACTCAAGGTCTTATTCCACTACAAGGAAACAGTTTTGAGTACCTAGGTACGTTTAATATGTCTTCTAATTATCTTATAGTTGAATCAGTTATTCTCCTATGCTATAACAATACCGTTGAGTTTGTTACGACCAGTATATTTCAAATGATTTATGAATACTGAGTTCAGAACCAAAGAACTTTTAATATACTAGTCAATTATCATTTAATTTGTGGGCAACACTTAAGTGTCATTAAATTGAATAAATTTATTAGCTCTTATTTACTACTGATGTTCTGTTGTTTTTGGAATAACCCAATAAACAAAACAAAAAACAGTATATAACAGTGACTTGTGTCTTCGCATTTTTATTATTGCAAGTCATTATTTTTTTTTAGCAATAACCGGATATAAAATATTAATTTTAAACGTAATATCTATCACATCAAAGCCAAGCTCGGTATCTAGAAAGGACAGCTTCGCCGAAAAACAATTCGGTATTTAGATGGGTGAGAAGCTTTCACTTGGTAAGTTTCATGTTTTGTATTATAAATAAATGACTTGTGTGTGAAAGCTTGGCAACCATTTAGATATCACAATTCTTATCTAATTTACGTAAATCAAATGGTATCTAGACACATTATAGTTATATACCACACTTCATATATGATCCTAGTAGACGTGAGTAACTTTGCACGACCGGGGCTAGATCAGATGACAACCTTTTTTGACTGCGTGTCAAAATCAATTACAAATACGGTTCGGGTCAATGAATATTCTCATTTTGAATTTTTTATATAAATTTTTATTCTCATTTAATTTAATGAATGTTTGCGCTAAAAAAATCAGGACAGCAGGAAATTGGATATTAATTTAAATTTGTATTTACGAACCCTGTACAGTTTTTAACCGACGAAAAACAAAAACGGAGGAGGTTCTCAATTCGACGCGTATATTTTTTTTTTTTTTATTTTTTTTTTTTTTTTATTTATGTATGACCACGCATAACTTTTTACAGAGTAGTCCGATTTTGATAATTATTTTTTTGTTTGAAAGGGTATACCCCGAAGTTGGTTCCATATAAATTTGGTAAAAAAATTCCAACCCTAAGGGTAGGAAAACAGGGGATGATTGATTGTTCACTCACTGATTGTAATGTATGACCACACATAACTTTTTACAGAGTGGTCCAATTTTGATAATTATTTTTTTATTGGATAGGGTATACTTCGAGGCTCGTCTCATATAAATTTGGAAAAAAAACTCCTACCCTAAGGGTGGGAAAATAGGGGTGATTTATAGTTCACTCTCAGATTTTCATGCTGAGTTGTGTATTACAATTATAAATTATATAGCCACAAAAAATTATAAAATAAAAACTTTTTAATAAAAAAATTAAACCGCCGAAAAACTGAAAAGCAAAAAATAATAAATCTTTTTATTTAGCTGAGTTCTATCTAAGTAGTTGAACGTATGTGACAGTCTAGTATATCTAAGTAATTTTGAGTTCGGCGTCAAACCATCAATGTACAAAGATCACTAAAAGAAATAACCAAATCAAATTAACAATGATACGTGAAATCTCCAGCGATAAACATTAACATTCCAAACATGCGCTCTCCACACGACCACTCGCAAAGACGTATGCCCTCAGTGTGCCCGTTCGGGTTGCTCTGTCGCTGACATTAACTTCGTAAACGCTCAGAGATTTCCGGCGAAAGATTGTTGACGCCGACTCAAAATTACTTAGATATACTAGACTGTCACATACGTTCAACTACTTAGATAGAACTCAGTTAAATAAAAAGATTTATTATTTTTTGCTTTTCAGTTTTTCGGCGGTTTAATTTTTTTATTAAAAAGTTTTTATTGTCTTTTCATACCTTTATACTTCGTTCCATTGATCGTAAAAGTGACTTCCTCAACACTAAAACAATAAGTACAGTTTTATTTTATAGTTATATTATAAAGATAATAAATAGAAAAAAATATTCTTGTTAGACAGTAAAGAAATACATGGTCGACGGTTTTTTGAAAAAAGTATTCGAACAGGAATGGGGTGAATTTTATTTAACTAATACGGCTTAATAAGGTTTTACACATAATTTTGGAAAGTTATACCGACATTGCAACAAACCATCGAAATAATTCAAATTTGTTAATATCAAAACACTCATTCTGTTTAATCAATTAATCGAAAAATAATAAGAATAATAATAATGCGTTTAACGTCCGTTTCTCGACTTTATGTCATAACAGACGCCATTCGCACCATTACTATTTTTTTTCTACCACACTTTCCGTTATTTTCTACAATTTTTAAACTTCAACTTAATTAATAGCAATGGGCGAATGGAGGAATTTTTAGGAAATTAAGGATAAGGTAGGCAAATTTTGCGCATAGGAGTTTGACAGGTAATCGGCCATGGCCTTGAATCAGGAACCATCTCGATATTTATCTGGAATTATTGAGGGAAACCACGGAAAACCTCAACAAGATGGCCGGTACAGGAATTACAGTTTCTCGGCGAGATGTAGTAGGAAAAAGTCCTAGTCACATTTGCCCCCGCTGGGATTCTAACCCGGTACCTCCCGAATCTCTCACCGCTACGCCACCCGCTCGGTAAATTTATCGAAAAAAAAATGTATTGATAAGGAATGAAAGGAAATGACGCTAATAAAAATATTTTGTTAAATTGGTTTATCTTTTTGGCAGTGTTAGCTTAACTTTTGTATGGTACTATTTTTAGTTTATAAAAATTTACATATTCAGACAACCGTAGTATTTCTTTTGAACATTCATCTTGTCTCAGTTACTACAAAACCGTAATCAACGTATGCAGATCTGATTGCTTACACTAAAAAAAACCTGGTGTAAATAATATACACTTTGTGTTATTTCAACATAAAGATCTTCCGTACTTAGTGAAAAACCCTGTATACTGGCAGGTAAATTAACTAAAAGTAGGTAATTATTTTAACATCCGTGTCATTTAAAAACATTGTTTGCAATTTCTATACATTGTTTAGTAAATAATACATTTCAAGAGATATTATTTTAACATCAATGAAAAAACTATGATTATCAAATGCTCATCATTGTCCAAAAATACAATTGTATGACTCAGCCTAACAAAAACTATATAATTAAGCAAGCTAACAACCAATTATTTCTGTAGGATTTTCTATATATTTTTCGAAATACTTAAAATTATAGCGTAGGTATACGCCCCTTTACTGTATTGTGTTTTTGATAAAAAAATGTGCGTGTCACATTTACGTGCGGTTGAAGCAAAACATGTAAACAATACATATATTGTTAGAGACAAGGAGTATTCATAGCCGAGATACCGAAAAGATTTATTTCGGTTATTTCCCGCGCTTCGACTTTTGGTCTTTCAATAATTTTATTATTAAAACATTATTACAATTAATTGAATATTTAATTCTAAAAACGCTGGAATCATATATTGTTATTGGGAATACAAAATTTCAAATCGGTCGGATCTATGACCTCCTGCATATTGGGTTGACAATGCAATCTCACACCTTATGGTATCCTTCTCGTCAAACTCTTTCATTTGATACCCATGCCAAGAGGTTTGCGAAGAAAAAGGTAATCTACCATCTTGGGGCGTCCGCCATATTATGTTCTAACATAAAATAGTTAACAGAGAAGGCGTTGCATTTTCCAAAATATTTACGTCAAGAAATTGAATCACTATATTAGAAATAGCATCCGTTTTTAATTTAGGACAGGACATACGCAATCTTCTAATTTTCATATCACACTGTGTAACAGACAAAAACAACCGACATAAGTTTGCTTGTTTTCTTTATAAAGCTATAAAAACTGTTTAGGCGAATTCTGTTAAACGAAATCTATGTAAAATTCCCTCTTCTTTCATTAACGACTGGTTCGAACTGTTCGAAGCGTCAAAATCGGGTGTCTTTAGAGAGAAAAGAAATCCCGAGACAAATTGAGCGAAAATATATATATTTTTTTTTAATCGGTTATAACGTTTGGACTATACGCGTGACACGAAAAAGCGTTCACAGACAAAACGAGTGATTGGGGTGTTTTTTTTTTATTTTCTTGTGTTCGGTTCCATCGGCTAATGTTTTAGCATTGGACCTCAAAAATTCTCCCAAAATTTCAGCTTCCTGTGAACGGCGCAAACCGAGTTTGTTTACATTTTGGGAAAAACTACGTTTTTATTCAAACATGGATAGGCTATAGCTGGTAGAAAACATTTTTTTTTTGATTTTTGACAGCAGTATTTTGTAGAGAATTAAATTTCCTACAAAAAAGGTCCTTAGTACTAAACGCTAGCCAATAGGTAAATTAACGTCTGATTAGAACTCTTCAATAAATAAAATTATCGACCAATTTTTCAGACAATATATTAACAAAAAATATAATTAATACATTAACGTTTCGATCCGGATTTGGATCTTCTTCAGAACGGATCTAAAAAAAATTCTTTCAAAATAATTAATTAGTATCAAAATATTGAAAAAAATAATCGAAACGTTAATGTATTAATTATATTTTTTGTTAATATATTGTCTGAAAAATTGGTCGATAATTTTATATATTGACTAGCCAATAGGACCAAAAAATAAAAAATAAACACCTTAGTGTATATGGTTGCTTCCAGCTATTGCTTGGGTCGCGCCTAAAAATGTATTGTAATAACAATTTGAATTTGGGGTGCTATCACAAATATAACAAAAAATTTTACTCACGAGCTTTTGCTATCGCAAAGAAATCTCCTCATATTGTTGTGTCTGTACTAATGATTCCACTGAGCACAAAACATCAACTGATGGCAAATTATGTCATCCAAATTATTATATTGCATGTAAGGCACTACTCATACTTTCAAGGATGAGTACGATCTGTGTTTACAAACACTAAAGCAAACTCTCGTTTATCCAATGAATCATCGTCAAATTTTTAAAAGAAACCTCAAGCACAAATTCAACAATATACGTTGCTCAACTTAAGTGGGGAATCAGATAAAAATATCGAAGTTTTGACGATTTTTAAATCACTTGTATTATAGCGAAGAATGGTTGGATTAAAAAAAACTTGACCTTTCTTTAAAACTTGTATTTTCTAGTTTTTTCAATAAAAAACAAACTCGGTTCGATTGAAGGGGATGGAAAAATGATTTTGAAGACAGACAGGATTATGAGTTAAATAAAATCGTGTAATAGAAGTCCATTTTATAATCGTATTTTATTTAAACGCTTTTAAAAAACTTTGTTATTTCATGAAATGTATGAAGTTTTGATTTACTGGTAAATTAATGCTTCATAATTCGAAAAGCTCATCTCTTTCATGTCGTACGGAATGTAACAGCATCGATGACTGCGATGTATCTATAAAAATATTAATAAATAATTATTTACATCGAATTACCATTCGGTGAATTATAAATCTAGGTGGTGCGTAAGGCATTTAAATATAAACATTGATAATGTCGTTAAATCTTGCAATATAAGTAACAAATTAGACCTAGAGCGAAAAGAATCTATGATAATTAACACCCGATTTCTATTGGCCCTTGGTAAAAACTAGGTTTAGATTTATTGCAGTTGGTCGAGAATCGAGATAAGGGTGTTTGGTGTTTGCATTTTTCCTTTTAAACGGATCGTGTTCTATTAACCACTTAATGCTCGGGTTTTTTTATCAAAAATTGAAATAAAAACTGCAGGTTATTTTATTTTTTATTTATACAGTTTACATGATTTAAAAACTGTGTAGCTCAAAAAAAGTTCGAAATAAAACACAAAAGTGATAAAAATGTAGAAACAAAACATAGTAAAAATGAATAAAAATAGATATAAATCACTATAAGTTCGTAAAAATGCATTTTTTTTTTATTAATTTTGGAAATATAATACTTACAAAATATTTTATAATGTTTTTCAATAAGGTAAAACAGAGGAAACAATATGCGTAGTGTCTCTAGCCCGTCAAGTAGCAACTGGCGAGCACCGTTCGTTTGTTTATCGCATAAAACTCTAACAAGTCGAAACTGGCGAGCACTGCTCGGGTTGTCGCGTTGCGATACACGCGCCGCGCGCGAGCAGTGTTCGTTCAAAAGCATTAAGTGGTTAATTAATTATTTGAAACAAACCTTTCCCACAGTAACTGCTCCGCCATGATTCACTCGCCCAACATAGAGAGGCTCCCCACTGGAAGTGCGGCCAGCTTCAACGGCACCACATGGGACATTCCCATTGAATGCTGGGACCCACTTAAAACGTTTCTCGCACAGAACCTACAAAATAATTTTTTTAATATTGTACATATAAATACTAAGATATATAAAATTGCTTGCGCTTTTGAAACCAAACGGAAATTGCGAAAATTCGTTGCTACCCGAATGTACCTACTTCGCATTGATATTTTGGGATTTCTTGACACCCGTAGGAAATATAAGCAACGCCTTTGCAAGGAATGACCTTGGCTGGAAGTACTTCGCCGCCATGATGGCATCTTCCGACATAAATTTCACTTCCATCGGAATCCCTACCGCCATATAACGCTCCGTCGGGTACTCGTCGTGACGATATGTGACAGTTCACCCAGTTAAAGCCTAGAAGAAAGAGATAGAAAATTTATCGTATACGAAAATTTATTCGAGAAAAGATTGATTTTAGTATTTATTCACTAATAACAAAAATAGTTGGCAAAACCAAAAGTGCACATCCCGCAAGTTTTCCACTGTACATATTATAGGTAATGAAAAAAAATGATAAAATAGATTTAAAAAAACCAATTAAAAAAATAGAAAATTAATTATAAACAAAATGGAATAGAAAAAAAAATATTACTTGTGTCAGCGGGAATCGAACCCGGCACCTTGCTATGGACCAACGCTTTTAACCGCTCGGCCATTCTGATATCGTAGCTTGCGTTGTTATTGTGGTATAGCAGTGTAGCAGGTATTCTACGTAATACACTACATATTTTACAATAACAGTAATAGGCATTGTTTTGTTTTTTAAGGTTTTTTATTTTAACTATTATCTGTCAAAAATAATAAAATAAAACTGTTTATAAAAATTAAACTACTGAACACATTTATGTGAATTTAAATAGGGTTCTGGTCTCACACTAAACAAAGTGAATAAAATATAACCCAAGGCAATCCGACTAAAATTGCGATCTGTAGAGTCGTGACGTACATACGTACATACGTTCATAGTACATACGTACAGACCAACCGTCAACTGCTGTTTGTAATTTTCAATTACAATTTTAATAGTATTTATGACCTCGAATTGATTTAAAAATGGTTCTGTTTTATAGATCAGAATCTCCTCTTTTCAAAAAGCTTCAATTTGAATGAATTTCGTGTGAAATTAACTTAGATATAACTTCTTATATGAACAAAAGTCAGCTCTGACGCATAAAGCGACAATAAAGCACAAACCGCTAGTTTAGCAGTATGTGCAACAGATGAAATAATATTGATAACACTGCCTTCCACTAACAAAATGTTAGATTTAAAATTGATTTTTGCAAGCGTACACGCCGAGGGATTGCGTAGATTATTATTAATACGTGAAGACAAAACTTTGTATTTTTTAAGCGCATTGCGCGCATGGAGGAGTGTGAGATTTTGCATATGGAGAAGAACTGGAAAAAGATAAAATTTATGTATAATAAGGGCGCCGAAAACAGGGTGCAAGGGGGTTCACTTGCACCCCCCTGTCCGGAAATAAAATACATAGAAAAAAATATTATTTCTATAAAGTTATTGTTTGAATAAAAATAAAATAAAAATGATATGTCGTATAGAAGTTTCACTTCGTACTCGTGTGTTAATAATAAACGCACCGGCTGCACGCACGGAAAAGTGTCACATTCCGCCTGAGCCTGAGCGTGCAAGCGAGAGCGCGGTATAAGCAATAGAGAGGCACGATTGGCCCAAGCGTCGACTTGTACGCATTTCTCTCTCTTCTCGCGTGACGTCATAGAGTTCATCAATGTTTCTTTATGACGTTATCACGTAAAACTATCGTCCGTAAACCGACTTTACAGACAACCAATTTTTTTTAAACATAATAGACATGTATAATTCTATATTTTATATAATTAGTTAATAATATAATATGTAGATGCAAATGCACCTCCCTGAAAGTAATCCTGGCGGCGCCCATGATAACATAAACATACTTCAACACTGTAAAATTTTATTCATCGTTTACATTTATACACTGTAAAAAATTAGCGGAATAAATACGGAATGAATTACGGTCGATTTTTGACGAATTGTCGGGCCGCTAGTACATATTTAATTTTAATATTGTGTCTATGGAGAAAAGGAGACCGATCTCCACAGGTTCTAATGGGATGCCTGTGTTTTGAAAATGGATGACGATGAGGACTCGTATATTAAAAATCAAGTCTACGTGAACACAAAATAACTTAGCTGCCCTAGTAACTATTTTGTCGTAATACAAACTTTTTAATTTAAAAAAGTTATACTTACCTATATTATAAAAAGAAACTTTAAAAAAAATGAACTTCCTTCGAAAAAAGCTACTGAAAAAGAAATAATAAATTTTTACTCATATGGCACGATGTACCGACAGTTTCTTCGTTTGGATGAAATAACATTACGGTTTTCGAGCGCTATGGACTAAATTTTGATTTCGCAGCGGAAGCGAAGCAATAGGTATAAATAAAAAATTCTAAAATCAACGCCAAGTAAAAATGCCCAAAACTTTTGGAAAACGATCAAATTTTGGGGCTTTATAGCACTAACGATTGACATAAATACAAAGTCCAAAATACGTGTCGGTACCCGTAGATAATCTAACTTAACTTCAAGTTAAATTGCGTACATAAAAATGTACATAATTTTGATATTATTTGAACAGTAACGAAAACATTTAGGGATTTAGCTGCCTGAAAGATTGGCGTAAATAAAATTTAAAAATCTGTCGTGGGTAATCTAGCTTGACGTAGGTACGTACTCACAAATGCTGACTTTCCAACAAAAAAAAAAAAAAACTTTGAAATCGGTTCATCCGGTTTGGAACTGACTGACAAATATTTCAAACTTATAAACACCCCTCTCTTTCAAACCAGTACCTATACATATTCCAAGGAGAATATACCTTTTTTCCAAATGGGTTTGTGAATTAAATAATACTAGCGTGACCTGTGCGAATTATTCGCACTAAATAAGTATAATAATTATCACTTTACAAAATTATTTTTTAAATATGATTGCAGGTATTCAATTCGTTTCTAATTTTGCACACTGCTTATAACGTTCTTATTTTGTGTTGTAAAAGAAATATTTTACTAAAATTGACATATAGAGGCGCAAGTAGCAAAAGCGTTGTTCAGCGTTGCCCGTCAGTTGGCAGTATTTACAATATGAAGGTCAAAATCAGATGGCAGATCAAAGTGTTAACGTTACGCCGTCAGATGGCAGACGTTGTTCAGAGTTTAATTAATTTACAAAAACAATAGCAATAATAAATTTTTTAGTTGTCGATGTCAGTAGAGCATGTAAAATGATATATAATTTATGTGGAGAGATTGTGTGGTTTTTTCTAAAGAGGGAGGCAAACATCTTAAACCTTAGCGTATTAATATATATGATGATTAATCTATTGAAGAAATAGTTGCCGCAAAATATAATAAAAAAATGGAATGTTTATTTAGTAAAGAATACGCCCACTTATTTTATAAACAGATGTTATTGAGGAATATTAGGTATTATTGTAAAAAAAAATTTTCTCATTCAATTTTTTAATGAAATATAGAAAAAAAATTAAATAACCTACCTGCCATTTTTTACGCTTAGCTCACTTCCTTTACGACGTAAGTTAACTATAGCAAGCCTTAAGTACTTCTGATAATTTTAAACCTATTTGAAAATTTATCAACACGTAAATACCTCACTGTTTACACAGCGACTGATAACAATTTTTTCCCCGAATCAATTACAAGGCGTTATTGAAATTGAAAAATATTATATCGGTGATTAATATCTTCCGTTTTCTTTTAAACAGCTATTTAGGCCAGCGGCGACCTTAGTCATCGAGCTAGGCCCCGGGCGGTAGATCTTTGCGAGGCTCTTGTCCTTTCTGTAAATCATGTGAATTGAAAGTAGGTATTCTTGATGATTAAGAAGAAATGGAAAAGTTATAAATAAATCTAGATAAATATTATTATTCACTGATAATTACTTTTGATATCGTTAATCTTACTTTTTGTACAAATCTGATATTAAAAAAATCTAAATGAAAAATTTTATTAATATTAATATACCTATACTTTACTACGAAACTTCCGCTAGACGCTTTAAAACTGGTGAAAATATTGGGGCACCTACGTTATAGTAATACTCCTGAAATATTATTTGGGGGACTATTTTAGGACCGTTTGACTCGGTTAAAAGTCCACTGTCTATAAAAAACAACATTTATTTATATTTAATTTATTTTTATTATTATAAATAAGTCATTTCTATGTGAGGATGTTCAAATACTTACAAAAAATAATTTAAAACTCCAAATCATTGCAATTTTTGTGTTATCCGAAACAATATGGCGGGTAATGCGCGCCATATTTAACGTTTTTATAGGCTATTATAGTATTGACATTGAGACGAAATCAACGACAACCTCATTTATCAAAATCGATCGAATAATTTGATTTTTAGGCGTGAGTCACCCTCAAAAATATATACATACATATCACAGACTGCTAAAATTGGTTTTGGCTTTGCCGTAGACCGGTAACCATTCAAGAAGTTGAAAATAGGCAACAATAAAAATATTTTAACAAAAGTCTAGTCTCTTCAATTATTTGTACACCAAAGCTTCATACTGTTGGGATTTCATTTCTTTCCCGCCGTAGGGAATGTAACAACAATTGTGACTTGGATGGATCTGGAAAACAAATTTTTGTCTTAGAACATTCCCTACAAAAAATGGACTTATGGATAGGCAGCTTACTGAAACGAATCAATAGACTAATATGGTCTATATTTTAAATTCATAGTTCACATCTAAGAAAAAATTGGTTGTCTGTAAAGTCGGTTTACGGACGATAGTTTTACGTGATAACGTATTTCGTAATACATAACCTAAATTTTAGTAGCTGTCAAACTTGGGTCGAAGCATGCTGCGCTCTCGCTTGCACGCACAGGGTCAGGCGGAACGTTAGGAACGTTACACTTTTTCGTGCGTGCAGCTGGTGTTTCATCAATTTATAAGACGTTATCACGTCATAAAGATCCGCGTCAAAATATCTGCGAGGTAAATATCCAAGGACAGTTGTTTCTTGTACGAGACGTAAAAAATGGAAGGTTGCGCTTCAAACTTTAAGTGTTTCTTGCAAAAGAATTAAAATGAGCCATCAAACAACTGGTCATCGAGATTCTCGGACTATTAGAAATGTCAAGTGGCCAAAATCGCCAAGAGTCTGTTGGTACAGCGATTAGTATTTTGTTTCTAGTAATCTTTTGAACAAACCTTTCCGACAGTAACAGCCCCTGAGTAACTGAAACGTCCTACATAGAGCGTCTCCCCGTCCGATGTCTTTCCAGCTTCAACAGCCCCCTGAGGCACCTTTCCATTGTACGCCATAACCCACGTGTACCTTTTCTGGCACAGCACCTAGTTGTAAAACGAAACAGTTTTCTCATCCTTTTTCAGTTAAGAGCTGCTTATGCGCGACCAGACAAGGAGTAAAGATGGAAAAGATAGTGTAGAGGAAAGCAGAAGGAATTATGTTATGCAACAAATCAAATGTTACAATAAGTTTGTTAACCAAAAATTTCATATTTCGTTCTACAGTTTATAACGAATATTTCGGTAAGATGCTGGGAAAATGAAATATCTTTACGGCTAAAAACTTGACTAATTACGCTTATTCCCGTAATTAAAATGAAAACCCGACACTTTTTATAGCTATTATTTTTATTGAAGTGAAAACTTCTTTAGCGGCGTTGTACACTTTTTTTGTAATGGGTAAAAAATGTTAAACTCGCGTCAGATATGCGTAAGACGAAAACTTTTATTTATACAACGTTAGACATCTAGCGTTGAAATATCGTACATAAAAATGCAATCTATAATACAAACCATTTTGATCGAAAATTCGTAAGACGTTAATATTCAAGTTTTTACTTCCGCCGGCACTCCCGGAGTGCAACCCGTCTTTTTTTATTAGTTAGCTATAGTATATGAAGATTTTTGATGAATATATTTCAAATTTCCCGCACATTTACTTGAATTTTATTAAATATAGATTTTTTGTAACGAATAATAACTGTACAAATCAGAAGAGAAAAAAAGCTGTCAAAGATTGTAGGGCAATGTTTCCTAAATTGAACTACTTTCCAGAGAAATGCCAGTAAGTTCGTAATTCCGGGGATTACCTCACAACTCTGCACCGAATTCTCACCGGATCCCCACGGCACCGAGGCATATTTTCTGGCAGGAATTACTTTGCACGGCAGGACGTCCCCATTGTACTGGGCTCGTCCCACGTAGATATCGCTGCCATCAGAATCTTTACCGCCGAGAACAGCACCTTGGGGAAACTGACCACTCTGTGTATAGTGCGGTACCCATCGGTGGTCTGCAAAAATAAATTTATTAAAATCATATATTTTACAGAAAAGCAATTTTCATAAACTATTTATTTGTTAATTAAATAATATGACTTACCGGCCATTCTGAAGATGTTGGTAATTCAAGTCAAAACCGACGGACCTGAAACAAAATTAACTAATATTAATTTTACCAACAACAACGAAATTTGAAATTTAAATATAAGCGATATTTTGTAAATTTTACAGGAGAACCAAACAACGCAAGACTGTGATGGTTCTACCGTTTGCAGAGAGCTTGGGACAGAGCTTATAGTTAGAGGCCAGCGACAATATTTGATTTCATCGGACGTTGCGAACACATCGACAATTATTGTCTCTGGCTCTAACTATTATAATGATCACTGGTTAGCACCATATTATACCAAAAATTGTCTAAGAGCTAGCTACGGAAAAAACGGGTGACTCGGTGCAGAGCTGAAAATTTGCAGAATAATAGGAGATAGTACAAGTAAGTAGGGAAAAAATTGCCAGAAGGCTAGGCGGAAGATAAAGAGCCGCCAGAAGGCGCTAATGTTGCGAAAAATCAGTGCACTTCTGGCAATTTCTATACTTATTCTGTAATTCAAAACTAGATTATATATTATATATATTATACATTATATAGTTATAAGGGCATACTGAAAATTCAAACATGATATAATAATTACATTCGAAAAATATTTAAAATTATTAATGACATGTTGATAGAAATAAAATTAAATAAATTAATAAAGTTACGTTGTTATAACAACGTAATTTTATTAATGAAAATATATGACGATTAATTTTATTTCTATCAAAATGACATTAATAATTTTGAATATTTGTCGAATGTAATTATTACATCATGTTTGAATTTTCAGTATGCCCTTATAACTATATAATGTATAATATACTTAAAAAAAAAACTTCGGAGAAGTAAAAACTTCGTTCTGTGCTAAATTCAAAAACTTGAGCCGACTGAATCTCAGAATTATAACTTAAAAAAAAAAGAATTTCGAGGCAGACAAGAAATTGAAATCAAGCTCGAAATTCTGTGCCTAAGACGTCGAAAAAAAAATGGATTTCGAGGCAGACAAGGAATTGAAATCCAACTTCGAAATTCTGTGCTTATAAAAGCTACAAGAGCAACAGCAAAAAAAATGCAAAGACGGTGTTCGCATAACTCCTTTAGTTACCACTAAAAAAACGCCGTCTGTGCACTTTTTTTTGCTGTTGCTCTTGTAGCTTTTATAAGCACAGAATTTCGAAGTTGGATTTCAATTCCTTGTCTGCCTCGAAATCCATTTTTTTTTCGACGTCTTAGGCACAGAATTTCGAGCTTGATTTCAATTTCTTGTCTGCCTCGAAATTCTTTTTTTTTTAAGTTATAATTCTGAGATTCAGTCGGCTCAAGTTTTTGAATTTAGCACAGAACGAAGTTTTTACTTCTCCGAAGTTTTTTTTTTAAGATTTCACGTCTTTTTCCAAAGTGTGAGACATTATTTTTATTTTTTCTCCAAAAAATAAACATATGTGCATTTTTAGAATTAAGAGGCCACAGATTCCATGAAGGCCAATTTTGAAGGCATGAAAAAAAAATCAATGAACAAGGCCAACCATTAAAAATACAAAATTTTTTTCATATCATTTGTAAAATACTTATTTTGCATTAAAAAAAGAAGTTTCACTTTGAAAACTTTCCACTTTTTAATTTTTGTTGCACTTTATATGATAAATATGTTTTTTAATAAATTAAATTATTTAAATCTAACTTCAATCATATATTTTGTTATTTTTTAATTAAAAAAAGTGTATTTTTCAAAAAACAAGAAAATAAAAAATTAAAAATTAAAAAAGAAATAAAATATGTAGGTATATGAGAAAAAAATTGAGAAAATAAATTAAAAATAAAAAAAACAATTAAAAATGTAAAAAAAATTAAAAATTAAAAAAAAATTTAAAATTAAAAAAAAATTAAAAATTAAAAAAAAAAATATATGATTATATACTTATAAATATCAAGTGGAAATAAAATGGAGTAGAAAAAAAAACTTTTCCAATGATGCTGCTGGGAATCGAACCCGAGACCCTGTTATTAGTGTTATTACTAGTCTAACGTCGTAACCACTCGTCCACAGGCAGCCTCGCAGTATAGGCTGTTATTGTGGTACAGAAGTATATATGGGTGATACGAAAAATCGGTCCTATGAAAGTCACGTGGTCACAGAACTATAAAACTTGGAAACTCGTCTCATATACACGGCGTTATATGGGAGCTAGGCAAAATCAATGTATAAGAATACGTTAGAGATACGTCGGCATTTAGCACAGAAAAGAATCTCTAACGAGATTCTTCGATAAGTATAATATATAATCTAGTTTTGTATTACAGAATAAGTATAGAAATTGCCAGAAGTGCACTGATTTTTCGCAACATTAGCGCCTTCTGGCGGCTCTTTATCTTCCGCCTAGCCTTCTGGCAATTTTTTCCCTACTTGTACTATCTCCTATTATTCTGCAAAATTTCAGCTCCGCACCGAGTCACCCATTTTCTCCGTAGCCAGCTCTCCTCTATTAGCACCATTTACCAAGTACAAAATAATGTCGCGTTTTATTATTCGAATGATTTCTGTGGCAACGGTTATTTTTAATGTTCGTACATAATTAAATTTTACATTTTCGCGTATCTTTCTATTTTATAAAAATACACTGTGAAATGAGGCGTAAAGATCAACGAGCAGCGCCTTTCGGGGTCGCCACAAAACGATTCACATGTATCGGTTATCATCCCGGCCTGAATGCTACCAGCACTTATCGGACACAAATCGGTCCCGTCACTTATGACCCTGACACTGCCTGGCATGCTTATGATGTCAAAATCACAAAACAAAGGTACGTAAAAAAGTATCAAAAATTGATGTTAAGGGCGTGACTATCGACACATTTTTTTTGACGTGATAACGTCTTATAAATTGATGAATCACCAATCTTATAAATTGATAAAACACCGGCTGCATGCACGAAAGAGGAGAACATTTTACATAGATTTCGTATAACAGAATTTGCCTAAACAGTTTTTTTATACAAATTTATATAGAAAAATAGCTGTATAAATGCAATGTTGTCTAATGCATGGCGCGACGCGGTCGGTCGTCTTTGTTTGCCATACATGGAAATTAGAAAATAACGTATGTCTTGTCTTAACATGAAAACGGCTGCATTTCTAATGTTTAATTCAATTTTTTGACATTAGTATTTTGTGAAATGCAACGCCTTCTAAGTTAAGAATTGGAATAACTAATTATTATTAGAACATAATACTTTGAAGTTTGACAGTTGCAAACGTCACTTTTGACATTTCTTATCATTCCGACACCAAGGATAAGCGGATTGAAACCAAATTTTGGGAGGTTTAGGTTATGTATTACGGAATACGTTATCACGTAAAACTATCGTCCGTAAACCGACTTTACAGACAACCAATTTTTTGCCGCGAAACTTTATTTTTTGTCTGTGCAACCGGCTTCGCACGGTTATTTCGTGCGGGTTATTTTCACAGTTAATTAAGCAGGGGTACATGATTATTTTATTAATTTTTCTAGGTTCCTCGGCAGGGCCCCCTACGTAGAATTTAAAAAGTGCTTAAAAAAGGCCATTACTTATTATGCAATTTTTTCAATGGGTTTTTTTTACATGCAATTCTAGAGGTTATTTGTAAAAAACGAGTGTGGACACCTTCGAATCCCTAAAAATTAGGCAACTAAAAGGGCCACCTTTTCGTCGCGGGCACCGCCCCACTTGTTCCATTGTCGGTTCCTCGGTTTCTAAATAATCAAAAACAAAAAAAATGGTTGTCTGTAAAGTCGGTTTACGGACGATAGTTTTACGTGATAACGTATTCCGCTCGAATATCATATTTAATAATCACGCACAGGGTCAGGCGGAACGTTAGGAACGTTATACTTTTTCGTGCATGCAGCCGGTGTTTCATCTTTTTATATTGACATGATTCATCAATTTATAAGACGTTATCACGTCAAAAAGTTTCGCCGTTGCAAAAGGACAAACGGTTTGTCAAACTCGGAGTTCGGACTAGCTTTAATCAGTGGCGTCCGACCCAAGAGGCCGTTAGGACAGGAAGAACGTAACATTTATTACAAAATTTGATAAAAAATATTAATTTTCTACTTTACTTCGTGATTTATGAAGATGAAACTACAACGTGAAGCTTTTTTTTATATTAAGGGAGGGGCCCCATCCACGGGCCTTAGGTGGTATAGTTACGCCACTGCATGTAGGTATATTATTATAGGTCAGGGGTGGCGAACTTTTCTACATCTACGTGCCAATTTTTTTCAAAAAATTTTAATGTAACACATGAAACCAAGTCCGTTGATGATAAAATAACAACACCGCCATACGTCATAACTACATACTCCCACATGTATATCACAACACTTTGTCGGTAGATGTCACAACACACATTACTTGCTCACAGTTTAGTGAATCATGTTTAGATATCGAATAAATATAACCTTAAAATTAAAAATAATATATAAGTAACACTATTTAAAATATTTATTTTGTAGCACATATAATCTACCCAATATATCGTACGAATAATACAGTAAAAAACTGAAAATATGTTTAGATCAATAGATAAAAAGTAACCTACACGTGAACGGTGAACACAACAATCAAAACCCGAATGGTAGAAACTCTCTGAGAGTACAGCAGTGATGCCACATGCCATCACTAATTTTACTAAAATAGATACCAAAGTTCAAAGCGAAAATGTACTAAACAATGACTACATTTAGATTTGGCAGAGCTGAGCAGTGCCCAATGATTTTCGAAAATGTTTAGTATAAAAAACATTGTTTTTAAAATGTTTTTTAAATTTATTTTATTATAATTGAAATGCATAAAACAGGAACAGCCCATACAGTTTTGTTGGTATAAATTAAGCATCGCAACAAAAAAATTGAGCAAAGTTCTCACAGAAATATAGATGTCGACATCAACAGCCACTGAATTTCTACGAACTTTGCCGAGCAGCCATGTACAATGCTGACATTGTCCGGGTAATATTTACTCTCTAGTCTTTACCAGTGTCGTGTACTTTTCCTGCGAACTGTGCCCGTAACAAATGTTATTTTTACAGCTGGACACGAAGTTTGGAATCGGAAGATTTCAGTCGCAACCTCGGGCACAGAAATGAGTCAATAATGAAATATCGTAGGTTTATGAAAGCTGGTATGGGGCCAGGGATTCACGATTTACCAGAATCTACGCTTCACAAAGTCACTTTCAATGCATTTAAAGATGTCACATTTGGCTTTCGAGACAGATTTAAGAAATTCGAATATTTAAATCCGGCGCCTGGTAAATATTCATTAACTTTTCAATCAAGAAGAAAATGCCTTAAATTATTATAACAAAACAGATAGCAGTTGAAATGAAGTTCTTTATCTCATACTAGCGGTCCCGCCCGGTTTCACCCGGGTGCAAAAGAATGAATGGGGAAGGAAGGGACATGAGTACACACATTCATCTTAGTTTACCGAGATGAATGTTGTGTCCAAATTTCATGATGATCGGAGTTACCGTTCAAAAGTTTTTGTCGATAAAAAGCAGTATTTAAACTTTTTTTAACGAATAATTTTTTTAAAATGAATTAAATAAAATTAAAATAAATTTAAATGTAAGCCTTAGAAGAAATCAATGTAAAAAATAAAAAAAAAATAAAATTATATTCACCCAACGCGGGGCTCGAACCCACGACCCTGATATTGACAGTCGCATGCGCTACCGATTGATCTACCAGAGGTTGTGTTCTTTCATCACTAATATGAGTATATCTATAGTTAGTGCATTTCACATGAATAGAAGCTTATTTTTGAGATACTTTTTGCAACATTTTTCATTAAAGCTCCGCTCCTAATCGTCGTAGCGTAATATTATATAGCCTATAGCCTTCCTCGGTAAATGGGCTGTCCAAATTTATTCAATTTGAACCAGTAGTTCCTGAGATTAGCGCGTTCAAACAAACAAACAAACTCTTCAGCTTTATATATTAGTATAGATATAGATAGATATATTGACCAGTGGCCGAAATTCGACCGTAATTCATTATTTTTTAAATTTTTACCGATTCTCCTGAATCGATTTTACCTGTTAATTCGTGCACATCGTGATGAAACATATATTGTGCACTTCCCCTCATTAAAACGGAAAGAACTTTGTATGTTTCGTCACAATGTGTGCGAATTAACACACTCATTCCCATATTTATAGCTTTATAATTTAGCTAATATAATTAGTTTGTTAGGTACTTACGGGAATCCATACACAAAAATGGAACAACAACGAATCAAAAATAAAGGAGACTGCAGAAAGCCGACTTTAGAATGGGACGGTTTGCAGCCCAGATTCAAACCTGTTCCGCCTAGTCTACCGCCAAATATTTACCGCCGAAAAGATCCGGAAGATGTTGGCAACAAATTGGTCAATAAAATTGTAAGCAAAAGAGGACCCTACGATTTATTTACAGGTAAGTTTAGATTTCAACAATAAAATTTAAACAACTTATTATTTTTTGATATTTGTCTAAAAAATTGGTCGATAATTTTATTTATTGAAGAATTCTAATCAGAGATTAATCAAAGACTTAAACAAAATACTTTCTAATGATGTAACGAATATTTACATTCGCGATTATTCACATATTTTTTTACATTCGCGTTCAAAATGTGTATATTTTGCGAATAAAGACAAAAGATATAAACTTAACACTTTACTTAGAAAAGTTTTTTTCTTGCTTAGAAATTTTTTTCTTAGAATTAGCCAAGGAACCACAGCACCCCATAATCGAACAAGTTGGATTATTGAACAGCGGCATGCAAAATAAATGCCGGATTACCGCAACCTCACTGTATTAATAGATTTGCCTAAATACTTATTTAAAGTCTTATTAATTGCGCTATTTTGTCGGCATGATTTGGACAGCGTCCAACATTTAAAGATATTTAGAAATTCCAATGTGAAAAATGGAATTTTTACTATAATCTATTGATTTGGTTTATTTTTGCGTGCTAGTTCAGAAAAAAGTATAATATAAGACACGGTGTTCGTTTTCTTTTTTTAAACTTTAACTAAATTCGCTATTCAGTACAGGTTTACGCGATGGATCAACAATTAAAAACCATTTCGGTCCCGGAGGCTTCACAGGATCAAAGACTATGTTTTATGATACACCAAACGAGTCTGACAGAATGTTTATAAGGAGCAAAAAAAATTACGGTAAATTCTTGAAGGAACAGCGGTTTCCACCAAAACCAACTGTCAGATCTATGCTAAATGATCTCAGTCTATGTTGGAAAGATCCATCGGCGCCTGGATCCACTACGTATGACCCAAAAATACCAAGGTATATTGTTAAGATCAGAGCAATAATAATGTTGATATAATTTGACCCAGTTCAGTTTTGATTGTCAACTACTGATAAGATTTAGTAGTCATCGTGTTTTTTCTGATTAGATGCTTTGCATCAAGTAGGTATGTTACATTCTTTAGACTTTAGTATAATAATAAAGATGAGGTTCAATCCTTTCCCGAGGTAGTTTTACGACAAAAATGCGCAAATCTGATTTAGTTTTGAACAACTTAAACTCGCCACGGATCTAAAAGGTTCGGAAGTTAGTCACAAACAGCGTCGCAAAGGCACATTTTAGAGCCGTCGATACTCCCACCACCTCCCAGCTACCTGCACGGAACGTGCGCTCGTCGGTGATTGGCCGTGATCGCTCGTTGCCTTTGTCACTTGTCGCTTTCCTGCTTTAAAGTACAGTCGAGTACTCTATTGTCAAGTTGTTATTGTTATTTTAGTTTTGTTGAGTTGCGAGTTTGTAGTTTTTCAACAGACTGTCCAAGCGCAAGCCCGCATTCGCATCTAACTTTCGAGCCTTTTCGATTCGTGTCTACAGTCTTCGTCTTGTTTTAGGTATCAGAAAATTATTTTATATTTCGGGAGGTCGATTATTTTCTATATGTATTTATATATCTTAGCGTTATTATTAGTGAGCAATATAATTGCATTTTAGTGTATTAAATACTCTTTTTATATTCAGCAAAGTTACGTTCGAAGAGTCGAAGTATCCATTCAACAATTCTAAGATTGATCCTCGACCCCAACCGAAACGTCCGTTGATACCGGGTGCTGGACGCTATTCACTCTGCAGAAAGGAACCAACGAATCACCATAAAACTTGGCAATTTTTATCGAAAATACAAAGGGGCTTCCAACCTCCAGAGTCATATTCCTTCTGATATTGTATACATTACTACCTCGTTATGACTTTCTACAAAAATATATTTTGTGGACCTAAAAAATCTCCTCAGATCAATTCTTATCAAACCGTATAATTTTTAAGAAAACTACTTAAAAATAAAATATAGTTTAAAAAAAACTAAAAAACACGCTTTATATCGGACTAAAAAGTAAAAAATAATTGTTTTAAAATAAGCTTAAAAAGCGTGGGGCGCTTTGTTCCACATTTTCGTACATCGAGCGCCCAACGCTTTTTAAGCTTATTTTAAAACAATTATTTTTTACTTTTTAGTCCGATATAAAGCGTGTTTTTTAGTTTTTTTTAAACTATATTTTATTTTTCACTTTTTAGTTTGAGGATCTATAAAAGAATTTATTAATCCTGGGGGTCCTAATAAGGATAATGGGAAACTGTTATCAAATTATTGCATTGTCATCGGTCCTTGATACGTATGCAAAGTTTCAAATTAATCAGACTTCGGGAAATTGGTGAAAATTATGCTCAAAGATTCCGTTACGGACATACATACATAGTTACAACCCAAACTAATATAAAGCGTTTAATAATAAGGATAATGGGAAACTGTTATCAAATTATTGCATTGTCATCGGTCCTTGATACGTATGCAAAGTTTCAAATTAATCAGACTTCGGGAAATTGGTGAAAATAAAGCGTTTACTACAGAGGATCTATAAAAGAATTTATTAATCCTGGGGGTCCTAATAAGGATAATGGGAAACTGTTATCAAATTATTGCATTGTCATCGGTCCTTGATACGTATGCAAAGTTTCAAATTAATCAGACTTCGGGAAATTGGTGAAAATTATGCTCAAAGATTCCGTTACGGACATACATACATAGTTACAACCCAAACTAATATAAAGCGTTTAATAATAAGGATAATGGGAAACTGTTATCAAATTATTGCATTGTCATCGGTCCTTGATACGTATGCAAAGTTTCAAATTAATCAGACTTCGGGAAATTGGTGAAAATAAAGCGTTTACTACAGAGGATCTATAAAAGAATTTATTAATCCTGGGGGTCCTAATAAGGATAATGGGAAACTGTTATCAAATTATTGCATTGTCATCGGTCCTTGATACGTATGCAAAGTTTCAAATTAATCAGACTTCGGGAAATTGGTGAAAATTATGCTCAAAGATTCCGTTACGGACATACATACATAGTTAGTTACATACATACATAGTTAGTTACAACCCAAGCTAATATAAAGCGTTTAAAAACGTAAGATTGGAGTAAAAATGTAATATCTGCTACACTGTGATTTTCATCAAAATCGTCAAGTTAAATAAAACATATTTTGTTTCATAGCTTATATTGGGTTGTCCGATAAGTTCTTGCCGTTTTTTTAAATTAATACACACAACATTGTCTTCCGTGGATGAAGATCTTGCTTCGCTCGCGAGGTCGCTTGTTTTTCTTTCAGCTATGGCACCCTCTCCGTATACGGTACAAATCTCTCTAGCAGCTTCCGTGGCTTTGGCACCTCGGTTAATCGCAAAAAGAAGGTGGTGTCGAAAATGCTCGTTTTTGTCGACTTGACACTCCATTTAAATGCTCTAAAAATTAACAAAAATGAATTCAAACAAAAAAACTAAATAGACTTTCTTGTAGAGCGAAAAATTCTCTTTCGAATAACACAAAACATTATACCAAAAAATTTCATTTCGATCGCTAATTTTTTAATTTAAAAAAACGGCAAGAACTTATCGGACAACCCATTACATCTTTTAATACTGGATCGCTGAAAGTGGCCCACTTTAAAAAAACAGTTGTGTGGTTTTAAGAAACACGACGCAAGTGAAACATTTATTGGATTGTAGGCGTTGGATTGTAGACACTTATCCATCACGATTAATTATAAACAACAATATTCACATGAATACACGAATAAAAACATGTAAACACTGTACAGCACTTGCCCGCATGACAGACTGACTATGTGTTATACATACTACACGGTCAGCTGATGCTAACCATGGGCGCCGCCATATTGGCCTTGGCTGCTCTACCGGGCGCCTACTCCGAACGCCTTTCACTTTACCCCTACTCCGCGGCCGCCTGTAATGCGACATGCAACAGACGGCCAGAAAAATTCGGAGCGATAGAATAAAAGTTTCACTTTAAAAATATTTTTTCTTCCTAAAAATAACGTAAGAACAATATACGGAAGATATTAAAAATGCACTCAAGTTGGGTTGTAGAAAATGTCAAAAAATCTTATTTGACAACGATCATTATAGTCAAATGACCATATAGTCTAATCCAGTCTAAATTCCACTGTCATAGTATACCAAATAGATCTGGTAAACAGCACAAATTCCGTCTTTTTCATGCAAATAATTTCAATGTATCTATTTATTTTAAAAGACCTAATAAAAGCGCGCTTCGAGAAATTTGGCGATATTGAACGCCGCACAGCACCCCCACAGCAATGACGACGCAAGGGAGGGGCCAAACGGCGACGGCGTCGAGCGCACCCTCTCTCTGTGTACGTATGAACTTGTTCGAAGGGGTTGGTTTCGGCTCTCAAGTGAAATGTTCATGCAATTCGTGTGACCTTTGGAGTTCCGTATTAATAAAAAGCATGTTTTTATAATAATCATATTGTGTCCTTCCGTCTAACAGTGTAACTTTGTTAATAAATAAACAATTAATGTGAAGTTTCAGTGTTTATTCAGTGCTTTTTTCAAAGGTTATAATTGTTTTCCATTTTTTCATCAATGGAATTCGTCAGAACATTGCATTGTTCCGATCATGCGCACTCCGATCTATTGTACAGGTGAATTATTGTTACGTTTTACTATTTTATTTATTCTTTGTATTATTTAATGTCGTCTCAGAATAAAAAGCACAACCAAACGCCTTTTCACAGACCAGAATCATGTTTGCTGGACGGAACTCAATAGTTAATAGTTTGGCCCTCGCGGGCCAAATTGTGTACATTTACTCACCCTCCAATCTAGATATCAATCACAAATACAATAGATTTTCGTGTGTAATGACCACATTTTGGAAAAACCACTGGAATATTATTCGATTATATTATTTCGACTTCTGTTTTTTCTCTCACAATCAGACGCTAGGCAGTATTAAATATTAACAAATGTTTCATAATATTACACTATTTTTTGACACACATTTTCTTCAAATCGATATACATGTACTGTGCGATCGGCGAAAGAAGACCGGTGGGGAAAGGGCAAGAAGTCGTTGATGTGTTCCCAAATTATCGGAATTCATAGGCGGCGCATAGCAAGGCATGCAAACAATGTATAGCTTTAAATTTTAAGGCATTATTTTGAGCCTCTAACTCGCACATTTTAATTACATTCGCTATGAGCTCCCTAGCGCCACTTCTAACTGTTTTTCCCTTTTTACTTTCCATTTTGATGATATTCAGACAACACCCCTCAACATAGTCCGTGAACGCACACCTATGTACTGTCTGGTGTATGATTTTTTTGTACTGTTAGCAAGTGTCGCTGTGTAGTCGTACAGCTATGGCAATAGTACAATTATCGCGATACGACAATTGCGACACGTTTGGTCGACTGGACTCCCTTATTGCATAGAAGCGGTTCCAGGATCATTACCTTTTACTAATATAAAATACATGTGCGCTCTTCTGCAATAAGGTCATAGGACTACATTCCATAGACCGGTCTTCTTTTAAAAATCCAACAGTAAGTAGGTATAATATTTTTTATGATCATGAATAGAAATGACAAACTGAATTTAATTAATAGATTTTTAATTAAGTATATTCTGTAACCAATTAGAACGATTTTCAGTTATATCTATTGAAATATAAAATTTGAAAAATCACTTGTTAAACAGGCTATTAGCCCATTTCTTGAAGAATTACTGAAATAATCGATAGATATTGCAGTTCTACAAAATCTCAAGCTACGGGCCTAACGTAATGCAAAAACTGGCAATAATAGTTTGCTAGTTAAATTGCACTCAGTGGTGTATAGCTAGGTGACCAAGGACACCCCGGGGGGAATAAAATTGGCCCCCCAACCTACTACTATCTTTATCAAAATTCAAACTAAATGTCTCAAAAGAATTGCATACACAATAGGCCTCTATAATAATTTGTGTTTGCGATGTGGCATGTAAATTCGACGCAGTGACGTCAGATCTCGTGATTTGGCGTTTTGCCGCGAATTTTAAACTCATATTTTGACAGGCGTCTTATTTAAATTAATACTGAATCTGTTTAAGTTTTTATTTTAAATATATTTAAATGAGATTTAAATCTTTACTTTATGCTGAAAAATTCTCTATTATGGATAAAATGTAGCCTAGATTACTCCTGGCCTAGCTGCACTTTACCTTCCGTTTCGAAGATTAGTCCGGACAGACAGGCAGACAAAATTTTAAAAAACCGTCGTTTATGTTCTAATAGCGTACAAATAGCCCTGGTAGTGCTAAAATTCCTGGAATTTTGAACCTTGCGTTCTGCTGCCAAATGTTTGTGTGTTTGTTATTTGACTGTTATGTGTGGATGGTCGTATTTGCCTCTATTTGCATGTTTGCCTTGAACGTCATATATTTTGCCAAATACAACAAACACCCAATAGCGAACACAAATAGCCATGTGAAGTGCCACCTATTTAGTATTTATACAGTTCAGCAAAAAGCAATACTTGTTTGGATCTATTTTTATAATTACATAACTTCCCTTTAAATATTTGCATTTGTCGCGGTCAGAACTGCTCGTCGCTATTTTGTGTTACGGAGGTAGTTAAATTATTGAGCGGGCTTTGTTTCGATTCGGTTGTTTTAGTGATTGCGTGTGACGCACGGCGTCGCGGCGCAGCGTGGGTCTGACTTCACGTGTTGCAGTACATCTACACTATATCTATATACAGTGTGTACAGTGTACGTAGTATATTATAGTGGACAGTGGTGAAAATGTATAAAAAATATTTTTTGCAATTCCCTTTATAAAAGAGCTGTTATATATTTTTTAAATTATTCATGCGGGAAAAGTGGTATCTTTACGCATGCTGTTACGGTTAAAAAGTAGCTATTTTCATTTGCGTGCGGAAACTTTATTTGTCGCACTGAAATTATTGTTTGCCGCACGCAAATTCAGAGAAAAAAACAAAATAATAACGGTGTTAATGTCAACGAAACAAGCTATCATTTGAAGCAGATTTGAGGTTAAAATTTTCGATTATGGACTTTTATTCTTGACAATTTTAACAATTTTAACTGAATTTTCAACTTTTTAATGATTTAATTTTAATTTTTATTACTTCTAATTTCTTTTTTTAGTTCATAATAAAATTTTAATTTAATTTAATTCGTAATAAAAAATAGTATGTGCAACTCGTGCGGCATTGTCGCACTAGTTGCACAATATACTAATGTACAACATGGTTACGTTAGGCATAGAATGCTTTTTGATTTATAAATTTTTATTATTCTATAGATAAACTAAAAATTCATTGTACATGAATTGTAATTTGTTTAATAAATATATTTATGTTTAGTAAAATCACTTTTTTTATTACGAAAAAATATTACAGATACTTAATTGTTTTGTTTTATGCACAAATGCGAAATGAGTCGTTTTACTGACGCTATACAGGCATAAAAAACAGCTATTTTATAGGAGATCTTGCAAAAATGATTGTTTTAAGTTTTTATAATAGTCGTTTTTTTATGTTTCAGAAACATAAATGAAAATGGTTCTTCCAACGGATTATGGCTGACAAAAACAACAGGTGTGTTAAAAAAATAGTTTTTTTATTAAATTTTACGCGCGTCTTTGCTACTATGCTGCCCCCTTCAGTATAGTATCGCGATGTTTAGTGGAACTCTACAAACGTGACCATTGATCACTGCAGGGCCCGATCTAGGGGGGGGGGACAAACCGGGCAATTGCCCGGGGCGGCAAAATTGAGTGCGGCGCGGCGTCGGCGGCGAAAATTTGAAAGATGGATAAACAAAAAAAAATTACACCATCTATGGAACAACGCATGGGTAAAAGACGGCAAATATTATTTTGGCCGGAGCGGCGAAATAGCTGGATCGGGCCCTGGATCACTGTACACGATAAACCTCCCAGTACTTATAATTATAAAGATCAATAATGATAATTATTAAATATGCATTTAACCCATTTGACCCGAGAAATCTTTTTCAAAAAATCCTAAAATACACTTTTTTTAAACAAAAAGACGCCTGAACTTTTGAGAAAATTTCTTTCGAGTATCTCAATTTTCACGGAAACGGCTCTAATGATTTTGATCAATCTACCCCATCAAGTTTTCTATTAATACTAATAAAGCGTTGTGCCCTGTTCGATAATTGTGTCCACCTAATCTGACATAGCCACTGTGTTTTGAGCATTTTTATAGATTATAGACGCTCAACAGCTGAGGTCATCAGCATGTATGTGTTTATTAGCGAATCTGCCAGCCAACATACACAAAAACCATAACTGATTTCCTGGGAGTGCTAATTCCCATAAAACATTGAAACTACATTTCAATGTTTCCCCTGAGGAATGAACAATTTAATGCTTACAACATTCACTTCAATATGTATTCTAATTAAATTCTTTATTTCACTGACATAATTAATTATTAAACATAATTATGATAAGTAAGTTTTTTTATTTTTTTTCCAGCTAATAATGAGCGACACTAAAGGATATGTGAGGCATTACAACGGTAAGTTTTAAATTTATTGCTAACTTTTGAGAATCTGTACTTTTACAATACACTAGAGTCCCACTAATCCGGCACTTCAGTAGTCCGGTACGTCCAATAATCCGGCACTCACCGCTCACGCCTCCCTCGCCTCTCCCTACTGTTATCTTTATATGGAATGCTGTCTTTTATTTACATATTATGAATTTTTCTATACGATCCAATAATCCGAACATTCCAATAATTCGGCACCTCCTAGTTTTTAATAGTGCCGGATTAGTGAGACTCTACTGTATAACTATAATCGTGTCATTTTCAATTTCATAACCATTTATTAACGGAATCTTTGAATATGAATATTTATATCAAAGCTTTCATATCATTTTATGTTAATAAAAAATTATCCCAAGAATACATTTTATTTTTGGAGTATTAACCTGAAATAAAGCGCTCAATGTATTATCGAAATTGTTTTTTTCATCTATGTTCGATTCAATTTTTTCATGGCTACATTAAACATTTATGAAAAAAATTGGCATATAGATGCGGAAAGATCCTCTGTTCTAGAAGCTTTATGCGGTACAAAATTCTTGGCAATGAATACCTTATTGTTATAGTTCACAATGTAATATAAGCGGCACAGATTCTATGAAAAAATCTAAGAACGGATACCTATGCTTTACATTGTTTCGTTGCTTTGCCGCTCCATTCAGCTTGTTGATAGCTGTATTGAATACTATTTTATTATTTGAACTAGAGATGGTTAGTTTTGTTGTATTTGTCAGCATTTAGCTTAGATCTGATTAAATTCGATTCTGATTGAAAAACAAAAAATGGCGGATCGAACGACACAATCAGAAATCGACACCTTTGACTCCTAGAGAAACTCTAGACCTAAAGACACGACACGACTACAAAAGCGACAGATAGGTGCTGGTTATAGTTTGGGCAACCTTTTTCACATTCCACAGTAAATATTCTAAGGTTTTAACAGTGTGCGTTGTTATATCAATAACGTCCACATCATTGGGTACTAGCGCCACATCACTGGGAAAACCGACATCAAAGCTTTCTTTGAATGAGCTTGTACAACGTACATTGCGATGTTGTGCTTTTACCAGGGCTGCCAGATGAACGGATTTTTCCGTTCCAAACGGATTTTTCGAGTAGAAATAAATTTGAACGGATAATGGAACGGATTTCATGATCTGAACGGATTTAACGGATTTTCTAACTTTTCCGAATTTTTTACCTTTTTTACTACATATAAATTCAAACTTCACTCGATAATCGATAATTTGGGGACATTCGGGTATTTTTAGCACATTCGAGCATATCTGAGCACGTTTCTTTCACTACCTCTGTCCTACTCCTCTCTCTATTTGGGTAGAAAAAGATAAGAGAGTGTATGAAACAATGTGTTCGCGAAACACACACCTATATCGATGAATATCGACTCGCTATCTTTGTCTGATGCGTTTTTTTCACACAACTGGAGTCAAGTGTTTCGAGTTACACGGATTTACGGAACACATTGAGGATTTAACTGATTGTACTGCCGCGTTTCTTACTATCGCAACATTCTAACAGTCAATATAATATTTTTATTTCATAAAAATGTAAAAAATCTACGACATAATCGATTCATTGGATGTGAAAAAATGAATCATTTCTATTCAATTTAAAGTCTGTTTGTAAGTAAAAGTAAATTCAACGTCTTATACGAAATTCATTTAATAATGTTAATAATAAAGCCATAATGAAGGTGGAAACGCGTCGATGTGTCGTTTATGGTACCGCATACTTCACTTTACTCTCTATCTCTCTCACACTCATTGCATTAATGGGTGAACCGCGGGCGAACGGATGGAAACGGATTTTTCAGACCACTTCCCCCACCACTTTTCGCCTTACCGACGGATTTCTGAGGAGAGAAATCTGGCAGCCCTGGCTTTTACTCTAAGAAAGCAGCACTAGTATTTCTTGTCAGTACTTTATTCATCACTGAATACCATCATTCATATATATACTAATACGCTAAGGTTTAATATGTTCGCCTCCCTTTTTAGAAAAAACCACACAATTTCTCCACATGAATTATATATCATTTTACAGATAATTGCTTGCTCTACTGACATCGACAACTAAAAAATTTATTATTGCTATTGTTTTTGTAAATTAATTAAATCAATTAAACTCTGAACAACGTCTGCCAGCTGACGGCGTAACGTTAACACTTCGATCTGTCATCTGACCTATGGAGGGTAGTCCATAATCTGGATATTGTAAATACTGCATACTGCCATCTGACGGGCAACGCTGAACAACGCTTTTGCTACTTGCGCCTCTATATGACAATTTTAGTAAAATATTTTTTTTACAACAAAAAGAACAACGTTATAAGCAGTGTGCAAAATTAGAAACGAATTGAATACCTGCAATCATATTTAAAAAATAATTTTGTAAAGTGATAATTATTATACTTATTTAGTGCGAATAATTCGCACAGGTCACGCTAGTATACCTATTAATTAACTATATGTGTGAACGCTTACGCAACAAAGCGTGTCGAAAATATATCTGCGTCTCTTTCTTCGATGTAATTCCCTGATTTCTCCGATGATAGGATGATGTACTTGCATTAAATCTGAATAAAGTATCTTTGTTTCAAAAAATTTGTCTTTTTCTATGACGTTAACATGGGCGTACCCGGCTTTTGGCCCAGGAGGGGGCAAATTAGAAATTTCTTAAGCCTGGTCCCCCGTGCTTGTTTTGCCCTCCTGGAGACGCCAGTGCTTACGGCGTAAAAAAGACAGAAGTATATGTTTGCACCCTAATAGTTCGATTGCGATTTTATTCCTATGCTCAGTATAGAACAAAATTAGTATATTATGCTGAATACTGACTAGTCTATTTTTCGAGTCAATGGAAATAGACAACCCTTTCTGTCGCAACTCGCAGGCAATGAAGTACTAACCCTGCTAATAAACTCAGTTGACAAGCGAATTGTTCTCACTGTACATTCTTAATTTTAATAAAAAACGACGATAAATCCCCCTACGAGGGGAATAGTTACAACAACAAAACATAAAATATTGTTGATTACATGTACACTGGTTTGGTAAATAAATTGGCTGCGTATATATTAACAAGGGAAAACATCGATTTTCTGTAACATTATACCTATACTTTTCAATTTTGGCACAAACCGTTGTTCATTTTCCATTTAAATGGCTTCGTTGCGCAGCGAATTCTGATAGACGAATAGTTTTTCTCAGTTTTCTTTAGTCTCGTATTTTGTTTGCGGCAATGCATCACGGTCAAACTAGATTAACCTATATTTTATTTGTAAGGATATAAATCTAAAACAAAATGAAGTATATAGCCAATAATCTTTTATGTCGCTCGAATTAATGCAATTTTGCCAAAATCAACTTAAATATAGACACGTTATTTTCCAACGAAACAGCTATACATTTTTCCAAGACGAAACTTTCAAAATCAAGATTAATTATGTATAGGTAGGTACTATCTTATTTATCACTGATTAAATTATTATTAAAATACGATATTGGGATAAAATTATTTCTCCTTATTTTTCGTTTTTAAAAATATTAGGTAATAAATCAGAAAGTTATAGTTAAGCATCGCAGCTTTTTAACATCATTTGCGAAATTGGCGGGCACAACCGTTTCATCAGTACAGTTTTAACAAGCTTTGCTGTTTATTATGTTAATCTATGTATATATTTCAATGTGTAATAATAGAATTTCGTAATTCAAATTTCAATTTTTAATGAGGTTCGATCTCGATTCTCAAAATATGCTAACGTAATTAAATATCGTTGTATTCAGAAAAAATTCTCACTCAAACTAAATTAAAAAAAAAAAAAAATGAATGCGTGTATTTGAAAAAAAAATAGTTGAATATCGTTTAAAATTAAAGTTGATGCTGAAAAAAATTAAAATTAGGACGTTTTGTAGTGTTTCTAGACTAATTTATTCTTTTTTTTTTAATTGGACAATAAAAAGCGGAGCTATTGCGTGAGGTGTTTTTGTTTATGATACACTCTGTATATATATGCATCTATAAACGTCTGTTTATGTGTTCACAAGCTACATGTGCTTGCATACAGAATTATGATGATTATTTTAGGAATATTCTATTTAAGAATTAACAGATCTCAACGCGTATAACCACGTATTTAAGAAACGACAAACCGTTCTCTCAAAGCCTCCTTCAATCCTCCACACACAGCATCATAATATATATTTTGTAAAACTCCATCAACAAAATGTCTATGAAACACGTCACATGAAAACATAACTTCTGCTAATACAAACTATATAACATCACATACTTTCTGTACCTACTGATCATGAGTCAAAACTAATGTTTTTGACGTGATAACGTCTTATAAATTGATGAATCACCAATATTATAAATTGATAAAACACCGGCTGCATGTACGAAAAAGAGTAACGCGTAACGCATAACGCATAACGCGTAACGTTCCGCCTGACCCTGTGCGTGCTTTTTGCTAATTTCTCGCTCAATTTAAATCAGATCGGTTTGAAACCAGTCTTAAACGAAAGAGGAGAACATTTTACATAGATTTCGTATAACAGAATTTGCCTAAACAGTTTTTTTATACAAATTTATATAGAAAAATAGCTGTATAAATGCAATGTTGTCTAATGCATGGCGCGACGCGGTCGGTCGTCTTTGTTTGCCGTACATGGAAATTAGAAGCAAACGTATGTCTTGTCTTAACATGAAAACGGCTGCATTTCTAATGTTTAATTCAATTTTTTGACATTAGTATTTTGTAAAATGCAACGCCTTCTAAGTTAAGTATTGGAATAACTAATTATTATTAGAACATAATACTTTGACAGTTGCAAACGTCACTTTTGACATTTCTTATCATTCCGACACCAAGGATAAGCGGATTGAAACCAAATTTTGGGAGGTTTAGGTTATGTATTACGGAATACGTTATCACGTAAAACTATCGTCCGTAAACCGATTTTACAGACAACCAATTTTTTTGAAGTGAAACTTGTTTTGCAGCACCTCGACGATTGGGGGGGGGGGGTAAAGTGAAAAAGGAATGAAACGAAATAGCGTTACGAGTTACGACGAAGCCATGGAAACGCAATATAAACAACGGTGTATTTTTCTATCAAAAATAAAATAGTGTTTTTAGATAGACTGTAGATTATAGACGCTTTACAACTGAGGTTATCAGCGTCTATGTGTGTTTTAGAAAATCTGCCAGTCGGCATATACACAACCCGACTGGTACGAGCTAGGGTTCCTGGGAGCGCTAATTCCCAAATAAACTTTTGAATGCGAACTATACATTCTAGTCCAAATCTTCTTGGTTTCCGGGCTTGTATGCCGTGGTCCATTGGTATTTCTACCTGACGTTTCGTCTACAACTGCGGTAGACGTTATCAAAGCTTCGCCCGCTACCATATCGCCTTTGATAATGTCTACCGCAGTTGTAGACGAAACGTCAGGTAGAAATACCAATGGACCACGGCATACAAGCCCGGAAACCAAGAAGATTTGGATCAACACCGGACGTGAAAGCCTACACACTTGGATATACATTCTAATGTTTCCCCTTAGGGGAATTGTATCTTTAATATACTTTGAGTGAGTGAGGTGTCTAATTTTCAATTTTAATGGATTATTTACGTAATGCCTACAGAAGACAACTCGGATATGTTACACTATCAATTGTTATTTATATAATGTATATAGTTTACTATCCCATCAAAATCAACAATTGCAATTTTACAACCCTGCACGGGAGCGAAGCCGTGGTCAAAAATCTATAAGAAATTAAAAAAAAAATAAGTTCATAGTTCATAGTTTGATTGTGTTTTTCATCTACGCAATAATTATATGTGCAGTGGTACTATTTAAATTTTAAAAACTCATTTGGTTGTAGAGACACTAAAATATAAATGTAGATCTACATCGTACGTCTTTGATTACAACACAGTTTCAAATAAAATTTGTAAGTGACTCTGTTTTCGTTTTTTTAGTCCCGCCTTGCGGATAAGAGTCTACGTGGCACATATGTTTAAACATGCTTTATTTGTTATTAAATGAGATGAAAAGAGATGAATCTCGTCTGTGATTAGAACAACAACAAGCGTCGTTTTAATAACAGCGTCCTGTGGTGTCGTGTGCAACCAATTTAACTCTTCTATCCCATCATCCGCCATTGCTGTTTGTGATTGTTTAACAGTAGAGTCGCGACCCGCGCTTTTAGTTTTCTTTTTTTTTACAATATTCAAACAAATAACGTGACATATTTGTTTTGGTGCTGTTCAATTGTTTAACAAAAACGGATGCACGGAGAAATTTGAAAATCGCACTATGTTTTGTTTTAACGTATTGTCGACTGTTTTTGTTTTAGTTTAAGTAAGGTTATGCCAAATAATAAAAACTGTGAACATTTTGAGATGAGTAGTAGACGTAATGGAATGTGTTTAAACTATAAAATGGACATGACTTGATATTATTAGTGTGTAATGTCGCAATTAGACTTTTTAGTGACGACTATGAACTGAAAATTAATCAATAAAGTAGTTTGAAAATTATAGTTAACTAATGATAATTAAAAGGTGTATGCCGTATTTACTATTTCTAACTTATCGCTCTTAATAAATTTCGAATTGTTAGATAACTGATCTGGTCATTTAATAATACAAGAGATTTATAAAGAAATGTCCTATTTGAGGTACATTTAATTTTATAGAATTTTTCAAAAATGTTAGTACATTACAACATTATTTCAAAGAAACGTGTTGGAAAATTTTAGATTTGGCACGTGTGTTCATTACTTTTTGTGTGCAAATGAATCATCCCTATGGTATGAAAGTGGAACTTGGGAGTAAAGGTATTTAGCGTATAGACCGCAAATCGGCAACTAAACGCTCATTATAACAACGTCGTGACGTAGGTATTTCACTTAAAAAATATAAAAGACATTTGTGTTTTGAAATAACTGCCGTGAATAAAGCTAGTAAAATGCGAACAAAAATTGTGAATAAAACTTAAAGAAATATTTTTGAAAACACCTTTTTTTGGGTCTAAATTTTACGAAAACAAACATTAATATGCAGTTCATCTAAACAACCCCTCGCTATTTCGAAATACAGTTTGTTTTTGCAGATTAGCGAAGAAATTATAGAAAACTGTTTAATAAATTATAAAACTATATATATCAAAACTAAGTTTAGTACCAAAACTCAAAGAAAAATAATATTTTAGATGCTCTTTACTTCTCTGTTACTCGAAACAGATAATCGTGTTTTGGCGTCATTTCTGTACTAGTGGTGTTGCTAGATACCCCAGACGAAAGTTCACACTGCCAAATCGAATAAACTATCTTTCTAGATTATTCTGATCGGTTTCAAGAACGACATTTTTAATTGAGTATTTTAGATTTTCAAATAATTTTTGCAAAGCTTAAAATTTGAATAATATTCTAAAGACCCTAAATGTTCCCATGCCATATTTTTAATGCTTATAAAGGGCCGTATGTGACATGATTATGTTAGCATGCCGAAATTACTGATAAAAAAAATGAAATCCAGTCAACTGGACGACGGCACCATTGCAAACCCAAAAATTTTTGTCCTGACAAAATAATCTAATTAAAGTAGGAATCTCAGAAAAATTTCGATTTGCTCAATGAATTACGAAAGTTCGCTGCATCGATTCGGCTTGTGCAAAAAATTTTATTCAGGGTCAAAAGATATATAAATTACTGTTATCAATTCCAATAAGGTTTACGATGGTGGGATGAATTTTGAGTCAAAATTATATTCAGTTGTCAAATTGTAAATTTCACTTCAATCGGACAATTTTAGAGAATTAAGATACGACTGATTCAAGTAGGCATACAAACAAACGCACGTGTCAAAAACATAACCCCGCCATTTAGTCCAAAAACGACCACAAAATTGAAATGTAAACAAAGCCATCCACAAAAGTCACTACTGTAGTACATTTTATATTGTCGCTAATTATTATGAGCATGCTATCGAAACACCGCGCGAATCTGTTTGTTTTGCTCCGGATGTAAAACTCTACGCATAATATATGTCTTTCATACTACATAAAATTTATAAAGTGTGTAATAAATATTTCCAATTTTATACACTCTAATCAGTAATTGTTTATCAGTCACTCAATGACGTGTGGTATCTCACTCCACTGATTAATACTTCAAAATTAAATAATAATTGAAAGTATAGATATTTGTTCGGAATTTTATGTAAGTTTTGATTTCAAATTTGTAGTATGTATATTAATACAATTTTGTTAACCTCTGTTAACTATATATTGCGTAACCAGTTGCGTTAGACATATAGAATGCTTTTTGGTTTATTGAATTGTATCGCGATTCCATGATTAGACGTTTCTTGATAAACAAAAAAGTTCACTCTACAATCATTGTAATTTGTTAAATAAATATAACAGAATTAGTGTGTAAATTTTCTTTCTTAATTTTCAAAGGTTTTGATAGTGATATATATAATGATTCGGTGATATTATTATTGTGGTGAAAAAATACTTTTATATATGTGATACACTCGTTACTAAGTATAAATTTAATGGTTTTTTATTCGTTTATTATATAAAAATAAAACGTTTTTACATTAAAATTTTTGTAACTTTTTTTATAAACTTTGATATTAATAGTGAATAGTGTTTGGTGTGACTTTTTTTTGACAGTTTTCCTGAAGTGTTAAAAGTGTTTAGTATTGTGTAATTTTTTACCATAAACTTGAATGAATGACTGAGTCGGACATGTTGGTGGTTTTTATGTGCTGTATGATGAAATTAATTGAGATGACGTCAGGCAAAGAGAATATCCCGCGGACGGACAACGATAAGGAAAACAGTTTCAGGAATGGGAAAAAGCCGCCGCGACGAAAGAGACGCAGATACCGGGGAGGTAAGAATACAATATCCAAGAACTCAAATAACTAACCATAAACTTCAAATTCATATTAATCCATTCGCTGATAATCTGATTACATAAATATATTATGACGTTTGGTATCACTTTTTAAACAATCACTGTCCAGACAAATTAGACAACAAATGAGCCTTTTTCCTGAAGTACGAAAAATCACTCACTAGTAGCGCTAGTAGTTCGGTAGGGACAAACACTGTCAAATCCCCATATAAACACACATTAAAGTGTACTTGAAAAAAAATGTTTTTAACAGAAGATGATGTTCCTGGAGCAAAACTAAAATTTGCAACTGTAAAAGATAACAATGTAGTAACATTAAAACGTTGGCTTGCGTGTCGTAATTTAAAAGTATCTGGAAAAAAAAATGAATTAATAGACAGGTTAGTATGCAGACTCTAGTAAAATATTAGCGATAAATTCAAACTGTAATAAGAGAAATTGAAAATAATTATGAATTTCAGATTTATTTCCAAATGAAATATGAATCAAAAATATATGGTAATAAAATAAATTTAATTAAATATAATAAATGAATATAATTTAATAAAAGATTGAGGTTATATCTCATTCTAATCAATGGTAATAAACTGTGAAAAATTTACTATTCATTTTTTATTCATTTAATTAATTTTAAAAATAATTTCGATAACATATGTAAATGATGACTCTCAGTGATAAGTTTATCAGTTCAAAATTTTTTTTATTTTAGATTTATATTTTTAAATAATAAAATAATATCACGTAAATAACATTGGTTGGCATGTAAATATTTTATGTTTGTCCCTACTACTAGTGCTGCCTCTCGTGACACTTTCGCTGCACTATTCTCAGGAAAAAGGCTCATTCCAGTCAATTTTTCACTTTTAAGTGGCTTATTTCTTGATATTTTATTAAACTAGAAAAAAATTACTGAACCATTTTAAGTAAAAAATGTGTCAAGCAATTTCGATGGTTCTTTCACTGCGACCTAATAGGCTAGACGGCGAGGAGGTAAAAACATTAAAAAGTGCATTATTCGGTTAGAATTAATTTTTTCCATAAATTCAAACAGGATACTAAAGCTGAATGGATTTGTGATTTTTCTGGCTTGGTCCGACCAGCGAAACCCGTTTGTGAAAAAAATGGCGCAATTTGCAATTAAGGAAACAAAAAAAAAGTGATCGTTAATTACTCGAGAAGTAATTGACCGATGACGCTAAAATTATTCATGCATGTTTGGGTCAACATAGACATCATTTTTGAAAATTTACAGCCATCTATGTGCGGTCATTTTTTAGTAAAAAAATAGTGAATAACTTTCGGGGCTATTTGCAAATTAAGAATCGCACTTAGCAACCTCTGTCAGTGCTCATTTTTTAGGAAATTTCATTAGGACAACTTTCTCAATGGATATGCTGTACTAAAAGTCAAGAGGAACGGAGATATTAAAGGAAATAGAGAAAAAAAGCACTATTTTCGTCACTAATTGTCAATTATAAAATCAAGCACACCAACAATTTGTAAGCAAACTTAGGGGGTTGAACTACACCCTAAAACGAAGCGATTCCAACAATGATCTCGCCTGTGCCCGAAAAATACACCCAAAACTCCTCGCCGTCTTGCCTATAAGTTGAAAAATGACTAGCTTAACGCAAACAGAGTTGTCTAAATCGGTTCAGTAGTTTTGGAGATATACGTGGACAATTACACTACATTAAATAACATTACATTACACACATCCATATACGTATATTGTATAGTCAACTTAATTTGAAATTGCTTTAATTGCAGCTTCGGCGTATTTCCTCCTCCAAATAGCCTCAAGCCACCCCCCCATTGTTACTTATTATGTTTAAATGTTTAATGCTCCTTACAAGGTAAGCTTTTATAAGTGATCTCGCCGATCTCCCACAGTCGTTTTGCCGCGACGATTCGAGGGCTTAGTCTTAAAAAAGTGTAAAAAAATCTTTGTCTTAGATACCGTATTGGGTCCACAATCAACCTGAACTCAATCAACAGTCGATTCCCAACAATATAATATTATTGCTATGTAACATAGAGAGGCGTCTCCCACTCCCACGTATGCATTGCAACTTTAGCAAGAGCGGCCGTCAGCGTCGACTAAAACATACTCGAAACGTGATATTGAACGAACCGTGCAAATAAACTGTAAATGGGAATCGAATCTTCCGTGTCAAATAGATTTTTAGTTATACTCTATCAATTACAATTAGATATATGTATTATTTTTTGACGTGATAACGTCTTATACATTGATGAAACACCGGCTGCATGCACGAAAAAGTGTAACGTCCCGAAATCTGTCACGTTCCGCCTGACCCTGTGCGTGCAAGCGAGAGCGCAGTACGTTATCACGTAAAACTATCGTCCGTAAACCGACTTTACAGACAACCAATTTTTTTTTAATTGAAAAATGATTTTAAAAATGAATATTTTAATTACAAAATCGTCCGCTTGTTGCTTGTACGTAGACTGCAGACGCCTTGTTCGATAGGTGATCAATTTTTTAACTGTAACTTTCTTATTTATTGATATTTTTAAAAACAAAAAATATGAAGAAACTGTTTTTGTCCATCAATCTATTGACTATTTCAATAATCAGTGAAAATGAGACAGCACCTAATTATGTTTACCCAGATACTGTGCAACAAAAAATAGACACCTGTTAATGAGATAGTTAAAATCTAAGTTATTTTAACTAATAAAAAAAAATGCTTGTCTGTAACGGACGATAGTTTTACGTGATAACGTATTCCGCTCGAAGGTCAGGCGGAACGTGACACATTTCGGAACGTGCCACATTTCGGAACGTGACACTTTTTCGTGCATGCAGCCGGTGTTTCATCAATTTATAATACGTTATCACGTCAAAAATATTTCTATAATATTGTACCACAACTACAATTATTGTAATTAAAATTACAGAAATTTTAAAATTATTGTCTTTAAAGTTTTACAATGAAATATTGTTTAACATTTCCGCCACAACAACACGATCCAGGAACTTTAAAACACAAAACTGTTCCCACTTTTTTCATAACTCCTGTTCTACGCAACGTGGAACAATAAAACATGTACCAAAACTTACAGCTATACCCAAACCTTGATCCGCCATTTTGTTTTAAAATGGCGGTAAAACAAAATGGCGGTAATTTAAGTATTCTTGGCATTCCTACAATTTAACAAATTGACCCGACTCGAATTGACTCAATCACTTTTGTCACTGAATCTAATCTTGCACATAGCAAAAGAGATGCAATAGGCCCGTTACCGCGCCGCTTACATACAAGCACGTCAGTCGATGTCGAGGAACGGAGCGGGTAACGCATGTGCGGCTTGTCTGACTCACACAGCCACCCGTGGATACACATCTGCGTCTTTCTCTCTCTCATACAAATTATCGATCCCGGCATTTCACCCCATACAATAAGAAAGAGGGAGAAAATGAAAATGTCATCACGTAGTGTACTGTGTAATTTCCCATACGAAAAACACTTGCCCTTTAAACATTTGTTTTTGACAATTGACCGTCATAGATAACAATATTGCAGTGCAGCCGAATGACAGTCTATTGTTTAACATGAAAAACTAGTGCGTCTATTCTTTATAAATACGTGAATAACCGCTAAGCCGTGTGGTGTTTTTATTTTGTTTCATGGAAGTGTGTATATTTTGTTTAAATATTAAGAATTGTATAATTTATTGCCATAAAAATTTTTACACATAATAATTATTTCTGTTCAAACATTACTAACTGCTTCGTCAGTTGTGTGAATATAATGATTTAATAATGTGTTTACAACAGTAATTTATGTGAAAATTGCATTTTCAGTCTAAAATAATTCTGGTAGATCCTATAAAACAAATGATAGTGCAGTGCATATTCTTTTTTGTTTTTGTTTGTGAATCAACATATTGTGACATAATGATAAAGCGGAGTTAACTTTATAGGATAATGGTAAATTATTTATTTCTTTACAATTGTTTTTCGTCGATAACCAAATAACAAACTAACAAAAATGTCATGATTTATGCTTGTTTAAAAATGGATATGGGAATACCGTGGTTCTTGTAAACTATATTATTTTAATCAGTGGTTTAACTATGGTCTATATTTATAGGGTAGTTGGCTTGGCAAAATGCGGAGCCTCCACTCAAGCTAGGGCAAGCAGTATTGTTCGTCGAAATATTCAAATAAATTAACATTATCGGTGCAATAAAATATAAATCGAGCAACTATTAAACCAACTTTTCTGAATTGAACACTCACAATAATTATATGTAGCCATAAATTAAAACATAATTAGTGTATCATTGCTCAATAATGTATTAGGTATGATGTGGTGGTAAAAATTGGAAAATTCTTTCTAACAATTAACTAATAATGTATTTAACAAAAAATCACATGTTTATAATATCATGACTGACGTCAATTATTGTGGCAACACCGGTGTTTATTGTGGTCGTACAGTACTTAGAAAATAGAATGAGTCGCAGAAATGAACCTAAAATTGACAACAATACTAGCTTCTTGGCCTGACTTCGCCCGGATTCTAATCTAGTATTTGAATCAATGAATATATTTGTGTATACAAAATAATACATAGAAAGTTCCCGGTTGCGTCTATTTTTCGGTGTGTTCGCTAAAAACACGAAAATTACTGAGCAGATTTGAATACGGTTTTTCATATTCAATAAGGGGAAGGTTTAGGGCTATAGATAATAACTGTTCACCCCGGGCTTGGCCTTGGTACAAAGAGTCCGCGATATTAGTTTTTTTAATGCGGTTTTTATCATTCAATAGTTTTCTTGAGGAAGGTTTAGTTCTGTAGGCCCGGCTTTGCACGAGTACAAATAGAATTGATTATAAATTAAAGAACGCACGAGCAAAGCGAGTGTGTACGTTTTAATAAATTGTAGAATGACCGAAGCTAGTGATTAAAGTATTAATTAATAAGTCCATATAACGAACGAGTAAGTGGAATTCAGCCATTATTGAACTTATTTTAAAGGAACTTTTGAGACTGCAAAATTAAATCTACTCAGCCGAACCCACACCGGGTAGTCAGGGTAGTTATATAAACAATTTTCAAATCGAATTAAAAAACGGTACGTTTTTTTTTCGTTCGTTCCAATGAATATTCTATAATACTCGAGAGGAAGTGAAATATTGTTTTTTATCGGCTGGAGTTACAAAAATAGAACCACAGACTCTTTGCTTAAGTTCGTAATAATATCGGTTCAATAATTTTTTCTACTTTATATTTTACTAGAAGCCCAGTCGCGTATTTCCGTTTGCGTATAGGAGGCACTATTGCCTTCAAACAAGCACGGTTTTCTGATGCAATATTAACTTACAAAAGCGTATATCAAGGAGTATAGGCACTGTTGTCTCGAATCAAGCACAGTTTTGCAACGTTGATTTACAAAAGCGTTTGCTGTTGAAGGCACTATAAGACATAAGTACAGGTATTGATCGATCGCCGTAAAGAGAGAAATTGATTATTTAGACGTCATGGCTCTGTAGATAATTCAGCCTTCGAAAGTGGAATACCGACGGTGACATTGTTTGAATATAAATTTTTCTAATATTTCATTGTCACGTTGTACGTTAAACAATGATCGTTTCCTATAACAATAATAGTAAACTACAGCTATCTATTTGTAATTATAATTTAGTCTTACGAACTATACCGCAATAAACAAGTGTGTAAGTTCATTGTATCTAAAAAAATTCAGCACAAATATTATTTTAAAAAATGTATATTATTCTTAATCTCAATGAATTGAGCGCCTCAAAATGAACACGTTGAAATTCCTGCGCGATTTGATGATGGCTGGTGTAAAATCAACACGTTTTTTCTTAGTTATGTAATGTTCATTACAAAACCGTGGTAGTTCCGACTCAAGAACGAATCTGTAAATGAACACATTCTAAAAGAGCAAAATGAGCTATGCACTATATAATTTTATTATAGAAGAACTTTGTACATTTGTCAGTAATTAGCAATTAATATTATTTACGGATGACATTAATAGCCACGGAAAGATTTAAAGAATGCGTATAAGCCGTTGCTTTGATGGTAATAATTTATCATAATCAAAAATCATCCATGAATCCCGTAAGTTTCTTAGAGGAATTCCATTAATTAAATGAGGTGTTTTTTTTTTTAATTGGACCCCCACTCCTTGTGAGATTTGGTAATATGCGGTGGGACCCCCCACTCGCGTTTCAATTTATTTGATTGATTCATCTATTTTGCCTCATACCACTAAATATCTCAGCGCTAGTACTGATGTCTTACGTACTCCATTTTTTTCTGTGAAATAAGAGGAGAAAAATGATACAAAAATTTAAACTGTTGAAGTGAGATTTTCATTGAACGCCTCCCTCCCTTGAAATGAAATTTGGTGGCATTTTGCCGGACCTCTTTCCTATTTTGAGCTCACGCAATTAATGGAAGTCCCCTAACAAATTCGATCGACAATATGAAATAAAAACAACGTAGATTGTAGAGAATATATCTCAATTCTCAACGGAACTCAAAGCCATGACCCTTTTCCTATCAAAAGTCAGTATAGTCTTATATAGCGTGTCGAATCGTACGGGTTTAAAAGTAACTCCTGGACTTTATTGGATCTATTCAAGGTACACTGGAGAATATTGTGAATGCCCTCTTCTCTTTTTCTGTCTCGTTTTCTCTGTCGGACATTTGATATATCGCACTCTACCCTCGTCAATCTTCATTTATGGCCAATCAGTGGCGTAGCACATCTGCTTTAACTACACGAGAACTGCATACTCATAAAAATTAAGAGCGGTTTTATTAGTAAAATGACAGTTGAAAATCGAAACTGGATAAACTGGACACGGTGCGCTCTTAAACTCGAATCAGATATATCTAGAAGTTTAGTGTCTATTTTCTATTGAGATGCTATACCATATACCATATAGAAATATTCCCACTGACTGCTTGAAGTTGTGTACTACGGGTCTTAATGTTACAGAAAGAAGTTTCACTTCAAAAATTAAATTAAACGTATTTTTCCATTGTTAAAAAAAAAATTGGTTGTCTGTAAAGTCGGTTTACGGACGATAGTTTTACGTGATAACGTATTCCGTAATACATAACCTAAATTTTAGTAGCTGTCAAACTTGGGCCGAAGCATACTGCGCTCTCGCTTGCACGCACAGGGTCAGGCGGAACGTTACACTTTTTCGTGCGTGCAGCTGGTGTTTCATCAATTTATAAGACGTTATCACGTCAAAAAATTGGTTGTCTGTAAAGTCGGTTTACGGACGATAGTTTTACGTGATAACGTATTCCGTAATACATAACCTAAATTTTAGTAGCTGTCAAACTTGGGCCGAAGCATACTGCGCTCTCGCTTGCACGCACAGGGTCAGGCGGAACGTTACACTTTTTCGTGCGTGCAGCTGGCGTTTCATCAATTTATAAGACGTTATCACGTCAAAAAACTCGGCTATTGAAGTGGATCACGTGTTTGCTGGAGGATTAAGCCGCGTTGCAATAAAAATGATCTTAGAAGTACGCCAGTGACTTTAGTTTTATCTCCCCTTTTCATATAAGGCACGTAGTGTCGGAGCTGAGTATAGCAGAATATAAATGCATGTATCTAATGTCAGAGGCCGTATCTTTCTGTCTGCCATCAGTCACTATACCAAACTGAGGAAGCAGGGACCACCACTCACTTTCAAAATTCTACCAATGTATAATACGCGCCACGAATCTAAAATGCTCGGAAGTTAGATGCGAATGCGGGCTTGCGCTTGTACAATCTGTTGAAAAACTACAAACTCGCAACTCAACAAAACTACAACAACTTGACAATAGCGTACTCGACGGTACTTTAAAGCAGGAAAGCGACAAGTGACAAAGGCAACGAGCAATCACGACCAATCACCGACGAGCCCACGTTCCGTGCAGGTAGCTGGGAGGTGGTGGGAGTATCAACGGCTCTAAAATGTGCCTTTGCAACGCTGTTTGTGACTAGCTTGCGAATCTTTTAGATCCGTGGCGCGTATTATACGGACAAATTTCTTTCTTTTTCAAGTGAAACGTTTTAGCACAAGGCGCAATGTTCTCAACGGGTATTGGGTAGGGAAGTGATGGCCACGTTTTGAAAATTCAAGCCGTTAGACGGTTGGTTATACTGACTGAAATGACAAACTTAGGTTCAAATCATACATTTTTTGTTTTGTTTTGAAGATTCTGTACCCCAAGTGAAAAATGCTGCCCATAGAGAGAGAGTTAAGACGTTTAACATCAAAAAACCTACTGTACACATTTTAGTCTGTGACTTCAACGGTGTTTAACTTGGGCGTTCGTGTCGATGAGTCAGTAATCAGTCAGTCAGAACGTATAGAAGATTACAAAACACAATCACGCGATTGAAAAGAATTGATACATTTGTGACATGATAATTTGACTTTAATTATGTCTTCCATCTAAAACACGAATTCTTTCAATCGTTGTACATTATGGACAGAATATATTATTTATCTATGCATATAATATACAAAATTTAAATTTTAGAAATTATTTTTAAATATTTGTCGTGTCGTGACTAAACAGAAAGAAATTTGCACAAAAATTGTTAGTTTTTACAATACTTTCTAATTTTAATATTTACGCCTATTTAACAGTAAAATTATGACAACTACTAAATAAGTGTAATTAAAGCATTTTTTTAGAATGCAGCAGACAAAGAATGCGCTTCCTAATTAGACCACGACGCGGACGTCCATATTAGCATAGAATATTTAAGATTGAAGTTAATTTTCATGATGAATTGACATTTGCTTTATCTATTGACCGCGTAAACAGCGGGACTTTGATAATTAAAGGTTTCGTTTAATTATTATTATTACGATTATTTGAAAAATGCTCATTTGGCATAAAAAATTGCGAACGGTAGACAGTGCTGCGTCACGCACTCAGCGAATACAAAACCTGCTAATTTTCTGTACTACTCATATTCTAAAAAAAATAATCGAAAATTGAATATTCCGCGAAGAAGTTATACCATGCTCAACGTTTTCAATCTCCGTTTAATTTTCGCTCTTCAAGTTGACATTTACGGGGAATATCTCATATAGTTATGCAAATCTAGACAATCTTGCTTTATTCTTTGTAACTCTAGTGTCCACTGTCAGCGTAACGGTGATCGGCTTTTTGTATGGAAATATAATTCTTTTGTTACACGTTGAAGCGATGTATTATTTCTAATGGCATCATCTTTTTCACGTGGGATTTGCAAGCGTACGTCTTTTAAGGAGGTTGATGCCTTACACTCCCAATCAAAAGTAAGTCGAATTCTAAATGGAAACTTTTCCATAATAAATTTTTACAAAAAGTTACAAGTCGATGATACCAATAAATTATTGTATAAAGGCATAAATAAATATTTTTTTTAATATTAATTAATTATTTCAGTACCTATTTTACTTAGGGTGCGTTCCGATATACACTGGGAGCACTGTACAGTGTGACGTCAATTCAGTATACTGTGAAGCCGTTCCTTTATAGCCAGTAATACTGGTTACTATTTAAAACGGAACGCACTCCAGTATACTGTCAGCATCGTTTTTTGACGCAGTTTTCAAATGAGCGTATTAAAGATTTCTAATTAAATAAGCTCAATTTTTGCAAATTTTCCATTATTTTCAGAAGTCCAAAATAATTCAGAATTTTTAATGTCAACTGTTTAGCACTCAAGCGGCTTTGACTGATCACGTGATCAAAGTACTGGCGAGTACCTTACCTCGAAAACGCCAGTGCTCGCAGTAGAAATATATGGTTATTTATGACGTCATATATTTTCCTAGGGTACTGCGGCAGTATACTGGCGTTCATAACGGAACGAATTTTTCTACAGTAAGAGCACTGGGCAGTGCTCCCAGTGTATATCGGAACGCACCCATAATCGACTAACTTTTGAATTTTTTGTACAAAGTTAGATTAAAAAAAAATAAATTTATGTAAATATCTGTATTTTACATATTTTTTGCAGAAAATAATTAAAAAAAGAAATTAGAAATAATAAAAATTAAAATTAAATCATTAAAAAGTTGAAAATTCAGTTAAAATGTTTAAAATTGTCAAGAAGAAAAGTCTTAAATTGGAAAAAAATTTAAAATATGCGTAAGACAACGATGCTTTACATAGTTAGTTTTCGGAACTGCTGACATTATTTGGTTATTTGCAAAAAATATTTTCCATAAGACTAAATCTCCTAATGATTTTAGATATTTTACAGAAAATTTTGTCATAAAAAAATTTATTAAAAAAACTTTATTTCAGATTTTTTTCATTATCTTCGTAAAACGGCTCAACCTCCTTAATACTTAGATGTTTTATTTTAGAATATAAGTTAAGGTGTTTTGATACAAAAAAACTGAATATACTCCATTCATAAATCTAATTTCATCGAGAACTTTAAATCTTCAACAGTATATTTTTTATATCTGAAAGAAGCCACACCTTATTTTCTGATAATCATCTGGAACTCAAATTTGTGAGTGTTTGGCCGGCAAATAAGGGTCCATATTGGTAAATTCCTGTATACCATATAGTATTTTTTAAATTGCGTTTTTTATTTATTTTTGGGATGTAAAGTTTGGGAATAACTGTCCCAAACAAATGTTGAAGTAGTTCGACTCAAGAGATTGGCAGTGAACATATCCTTTCCAATATGGGTTATGGAGTGACCATTTATTGCCTTAAAACAAGAAAACTCACATCATCTAAGAAAATACACACTTGGTCGTGTATCTTTTCCACTGAATACACTAAAATCTTGTACAGAATCATGCAGTCCGGTTAAGACAAACAATGAATGCCTACCGTATAAACTTTCGTGTTAGCATCCTACCGTTTACAACTAAACTCCATCATAAAATGCATTACATTACTGGATTACACAATGCACAAATCACATATGCAATCTGTGGGAGTGAACGCAATAAGTACGTCGCTGTCTTTCACTATAGTTTCCTGCTTTGCTGTTTGTATTATATTGGCCTGAATTTTCTAATTATCTCGGATGATTAGCTAATAGGAGAAATACCACTGCACTTTATACTACAAATGAGTGAGCACCGAATGTGGGTTTTGCCGAATGTCAACTTCGATCAAATGGTCGATTCAAAAACCTGCCAAAGGCTAACTTTGGTAAAATGATAGTGTGGCGTTTAAATTATAATATGGATAGCGGGATTATAATAAGACATATTAGCATATACTTTTATTGTATACTGAGCATAGGAATAAAATCGCAATCGAACTATTAGGGTGCAAATATAATACTTCTGTCTTTTTTTACGCCGTAAGCACTGGCGTATCCAGGAAGGTAAAACAAGCACGGGGTACCCGGCTTAGAGAAATTTCTAATTTGCCCCCTCCTGGGCCAAAAGCTGGGTACGCCCATGTTAACGTCATAGAAAAAGACAAAGTTTTTGAAACAGAGATACTTTATTCAGATCGAATGCAAGTACATCAACCAATCCTATCATCGGAGAAATCAGAGAATTACATCGAAGAAAGAGACGCAGATATATTTTTGATACGCTTTGTTGCGTTCACTCACCGCACATTGAGTAGATAGGCAGTGATTCATATAGTTAATTAATAGATATATGAATACTATCCGCCCTTTGGTAATCTTTAATGTAATCAAGCCAACGTGACATTTACTGTAAAATGTTTAATTTTATTCGCTACACAAATTTATGATATTGTTATTGCTTTAATGTGGAATGTTTATTATATTTACTTTTACTGTAGTTTAATATACTATGCGCATTTTTTAACGTGAAAATTGTATATGTATATTTTATTATCTCTAAAACAAAATTATTCTGAAGCAAATTACAGCGCAGAACTAACTAATGTTCAAATATTATGTAAATAAATATATAACGCAATATTTTACGCTATATTTCTATATAATGTTATAATATTGAACTTACGTTCTGGTGTAGATGACAGCAACAGGCTAAATAAACATTAAATTACGGAAAACGATTACTGCCTACACCGTTTAGGTACTGGCAGTGGCGTAACTAGGTTGACAAGTGCCCCAGAGCAAAAAATAACCAACATTTTCTTATCAAAATATATAATACGAGCCGCTAATGAAATGAAACAATGTAATAAAGCATTCTCCCGCGGAAATTTAATTTTGCTGATAGTAATATAATTTTTAAATCTTATATTATATTATTATTTAAAACGTAAAGAACTTTCCGCTTTCTATTGTCATGATTTTGGATTCACTTCTTTACAGTCTTGCCTAGCGGGGTTGAGCCCCGCTCGGCAACAACGACAGTAATAGAGCCTCCACTGTTTTAAAAGTTTTGCGGTCAAGTGACGACATTAGTATAGATAAATGTGGATAATTTTTTAAAAGCTGAAAATTTACTGCGTAATCATGAATAAAATTTACTAAATAATTATTCTCAATGCAGAAGCGTAAAGATTGACCAGAAGTCTCCTAAGTTTTTCGGTTCTTGATCACTGCCCCACTTAAAACAACAGTAGCTACGCCACTGGGTGCTTACTTAAATATAATTAACAAATATCGAAATAATTCAATCTTATATACGATACAGGTATTCGAAATTAAGTGTGCATTATTGATAATAGTGTTAATACTGGAATCGTCGCCTTTAGCTAAATGAGAATTTTTGTAGCATTTTTTATGTAGATTACGACGATGAAAACAAAAGAATATACAACCATGGAACATTAAAACTAGCTTTTTTTGAAATGTAGCATCCGTAAGTTCTGGTACGTTGGTATCCTAAAAATATTATCGAATTGCCAGCTGTTATGGTTAGGTTCGTAAAGTAGACCAAGAAGGCTTTGAAACATTTGATAATGTCAAATGCGAACAATTTTAGCCGTGAATAGCGTGTTGATACGGTAGCTATGGAAATCATAAATGCGTTACAGAAAATCGTTCCACATAAAATGCATACGAACTTCCTTTGGACTTTAACACCAATTATACATTTGTAGGAATCAGTATTTATGCTGGAAGTCCCAGAAAATACATCTAGATGTGAAGTACATTGTTAACAGCAGACGACCCCTAAAATCCTTCACCCATCCTCCTACTCGTCCCTATAAGAAGCTATAAAAGAGGCGTCCAGGAAAGATTTAATTATCATTCATGAGAATACTATCTATGTATTCAAATGATGCCCATAGGCGTCGATATACGGAAAGATTGCGTTAATGGATTATGTTTGAAATCATACATATTGCATAGAAAAGTATTTCATGGTAAATTAACTGAATTAAACTATTTTATTATAATTAGCGGCCCGCCCAGTAGTCGAAATTCGACCGTAATTCATTTACTCCGCTATTTTTTTACAGTGTATGAACGTAAACAATAAATAATTTTTTACAGTGTTTGAACGTATGTTTTATTTTAGTTAATTTAATGTACTTGTAAACATATATATAAATTTTATCTTTCTCCATAATATGAACTATGCTAAATCTCACACTCCTCTTTGCGCATATTGTGCTTAAAAAGGCGTACAAAGTTTTTTAAAGTGAAACTTTGATTCTATCGCCCCGAATTTTTCTGGCCGTCTGTTGCATGTCGCATTACAGGCGGCCGCGGAGTAGGAGTAAAATGAAAGGCGTTCGGAGTAGGCGCTCGGTAGAGCAGCCAAGGCCAATATGGCGGCGCCCATGGTTAGCATCAGCTGACCGTGTAGTATGTATAACACATAGTCAGTCTGTCATGCGGGCAAGTGCTGTACAGTGTTTACATGTTTTTATTCGTGTATTTATGTGAATATTGTTGTTTATAATTAATCGTGATGGATAAGTGTCTACAATCCAACGCCTACAATCCAATAAAAGTTTCACTTGCGTCGTGGTTTCTTAAAACCACACAACTGTTTTTATTCATTGCATCGTTCAACGGGTTGTATATCCTCTAATTTTCCAATATCAATACTTCGAAAATATGTTCTTATAAGACCACAAACTTTAAGAGTTGAAAAAATTGAATATTTTAATCATTATAACAAATTTTTCTCATTAAATTAGTTTTCGGAAGTGATTCAACTATTCTTGACACTAATGGTCCGAGTTATCGAACGTCTATAATATACAGTATCTCTCGCTCTTCCTCCCCTCCCCTTTTCTTCAATTCTTCAAGCGACCACTCTTACATAGCCGTTACTATAGCTATGCAAACGTTCCAGATAAAGAACAACTTTGTCGTTCACCATCGAACAACTCCGCAACCGGCGCCTATGATAATAATGGCTTTATGTGTGCAGAAAATTTCAACGTATTCCGTGTGTATAAGCGACGGCCTACTCGATTATAAAGAATTGCTTTAATGTGCGCGTGGTAATAAATCCAAGGTCGATTGCAGAAAGACAGGGCCGAATCTCACGCCATTGGAAAATGTATCCAAACACCACTTAATGATACAAAGGGGAGGAAATTTTGTTTATCAACCGTTCAGTAAGGGCGTGACTTATCTAGCTCGCCCTGTTGATCTCTTCGTGATTACGCTATCTTGAGAATAAGAATATTTGCTTTTGAGTCACCATTAGGGCTGAGAAGCAAGACTTTCGGGACATTTCTGGGTCGATGGTTCCAAAATGGATTATTAATGAACTTATATTACCATAGTTCTAAACTTCTAACACAATATTATTTATATCGAAAAAGTAAAATAAAAGGTAGTAATCAATATCAATGTTTTTTTTTGGACCAAGTTCCAATTACAGAACACGTCTGATTTGGACAATTTTTGAAGTGAAAACTTCTTTAGCGGCGTTGTACACTTTTTTTGTAATGGGTAAAAAATGTTAAACTCGCGTCAGGACACGTGACCTGATCGAAAATTCGTAAGACGAAAACTTTTGTACACTTTTTTTGTAATGGGTAAAAAATGTTAAACTCGCGTCAGGACACGTGACCTGATCGAAAATTCGTAAGACGAAAACTTTTGTACACTTTTTTTGTAATGGGTAAAAAATGTTAAACTCGCGTCAGGACACGTGACCTGATCGAAAATTCGTAAGACGAAAACTTTTGTACACTTTTTTTGTAATGGGTAAAAAATGTTAAACTCGCGTCAGGACACGTGACCTGATCGAAAATTCGTAAGACGAAAACTTGTGTACACTTTTTTTGTAATGGGTAAAAAATGTTAAACTCGCGTCAGGACACGTGACCTGATCGAAAATTCGTAAGACGAAAACTTTTGTACACTTTTTTTGTAATGGGTAAAAAATGTTAAACTCGCGTCAGGACACGTGACCTGATCGAAAATTCGTAAGACGAAAACTTTTGTACACTTTTTTTGTAATGGGTAAAAAATGTTAAACTCGCGTCAGGACACGTGACCTGATCGAAAATTCGTAAGACGAAAACTTTTGTACACTTTTTTTTTGTAATGGGTAAAAAATGTTTTGTACACTTTTTTTTTGTAATGGGTAAAAAATGTTAAACTCGCGTCAGGACACGTAAGACGTTAATATTCAAGTTTTCACTTGTGCCGGCACTCCCGGAGTGCAATTTTTGTTTTTTTTTTATCTCGATTAGTTATGAAAATACCCAAGAGGATTTTTGGCGCAAATGAACCTTTTATGGTAGTAATGATTTTGAGTCGTCAATTTTTAGTGATCGCACCAAAAAGGTGTCAAATTTTAAGTTGCCCTTGACGAAATGAGGTTTGACTGTAACGTGGAGAAAGAGTAACTATGTCAAGTAACGCATCCGTGTTTCGTCTCGGTCGCGTGCGAAGCCGCGGGTAACGACTAGTAAATAAATATGCTCCGACTTAAGAGGAAAGGCGCCTCTGATGATGAAACATGTATACTACATACCACGTTATGATTTGATTACATGGCTTTGTGTTCAATACAAATTATGTGCACAGTCCATCATTATATATTCTGAAAAAAAACCATTAACGACAACAGTGTGTTCGCAGTCATTTGTCTCTACAAGAACGCGTAGGTTTGACTGTGGCGACTTGGCCGCGCCATTTCGAAAATTTGAAATTTTTTTACTTTGCAGTCTGTGCTATAATTTTTGCACACCCTCCCTTAAAATAGCTACTTTTCATACCTGTATTTATTATATTTATTATGAAGTGAATTTTAACTGTTTTATAGGAGATAAACGTCTCATCATAGGTATATATTAATACGCTAAGGTTAAAGATGTTTGTCTCCCTTTTTAGAAAAAACCTCACAATTTCTCCACATAAATTATATATCATTTTACAGATAATTGCTTGCTGTACTGACATCGACAACTAAAAAATTTATTATTGCTTTTGTTTTTATAAATCAATTAAAATACAGCAACGCTGAAAAACGTCTGCCATCTGACGGCTTTAATTTTGAAACAACGTCAACACTTTGACGACTTAGCTCAACGCTTTTGCTACTTGCGCCTCTATATGACAATTTTAGTAAAATATTTCTTCGATCTGTCATCTGAGCTTCGTATTGTAATACAACAAAAAGAAGAACGTTATAAGCAGTGTGCAAAATTAGAAACGAATTGAATACCTGCAATCATATTTAAAAAATAATTTTGTAAAGTGATAATTTTAGTGCGAATAATTCGCACAGGTCACTCTAGTATTATGTAATTTGATTCAGGCAACTTTGTCTCAATGGAAAGATGCCAAACAAATTTTTAAAAGAAATCTAGTTTTTTTTTGAATGCACGTATCTTTGCTGTAATCCAAATTTACACAACTTTTTTAGCCTTACTTGCTTTTTAGCACAAAAAACGGTATTTGATTAGTGAAGGATTATTGTAAGGTACGATGTCTATATAAGTAAGGACTTAACCAGAAGAAGATGAGAAAGTCAAGTATATTTATCACTCATCGCGTTTACGATTTTTATAGTTCAGCCCAGAGATATTATATTAAATATCTCTGGCTGTGCCCCTTTTTAACAGAATTTCTGGCTATGCCTCTGAGCTTCTGAATTTAAGAACAAATCTTCTCTAAAGACTTTATCAGCCTTGGAATCCGCACAAACCTCCACCGCTATAAACATTTACACTCCCCTTCGATGAGAGTATAGGTAAAAGCTACAAATTTAACAATAAAATAAAGTTCTTAATTTTTTTCTAGCCAGAACAGAGCTATTTTACCTTTGACTTATTGAATTGCACATCTTGTGTTGGCTGTTGACTTTCAATTACCTGCAGTTATTCAGAATATAAACATTAAAACTGTATTATTTATTCACGCATTAATGCAAAAAGCTGTTAATGAATTTTTTAATTTATTTCTTCATATCAAATGATATTAATTACACATGTACAAGATATTGGTTTTATCTTCAATCTTGTAACACACATAACATTATCATTTATTGTGGTACGGACAATTAACACGTTATCCCACACACTGTGCCGCCTCCGTCAAATGGTGACAGAACTAGTTTTTTTTGCCGTATAATGTGTAAGAAATCTTGTTAAAAATAATGTTTTGACATTTAGGGCATTGAACCATTTTATTTTAATAAATGATGGAAGCAGCAGACAACATTGGCCATTCATTAATTTTACATGCATAAATGAATAATTTGTCACATAACCACTTCAGTTTGATTCTTTTAGATAACGCAAAAATAAATAAAAAAACTTTAACTTGTAGTTTTGCAGAAATATTATTTAATAATTGTTGAAAGAATAATGATAAACTATAACTGTCAACCATGTTTGAACTATAGCTGTCTCAGTTAGATACATTATACGATATATACTGCTTTAGTCAAATTATGTTTAATGTTTGATTATTAGTTTTCAAGAAATCTCAATTTTAAAATTTTGATTTTTCCTTGCCAGATAACTAAAAAGTGACATGTTCAGAAAAATTTTTGGAGCAAAAGTAGTCTATTTTTAGTTAGACAATACGAATCGGCGAAGAAATATAGAGATTTCCAGTTGAGAATATTAAGTTGACTTTGAAAAAACGTAGCACACCCACCAAATAAAAAAAAATATTGGCACCATCGGCTTTGCCCCTTGATTCCCTGCAACTTTTATTCGAAACATTTTTTCGGGCATTGGGTTAAACACCCTGGTCACATTAAAATGAACATCCTGTATACTACTGATTAAATAATAATTCATTTTTAGCGGAAGCCTTTATAACAACATAACTTTATTTAATAGTTCTGCTGACTCGCAAACGGGCAGATATTTCTTCAAAACAGATCTGTATTCATTAACCGTTGTTTATCTACTTCGTTTCCGTTTTTTGGACATATTATAATGCAGGAAGTAAAATATACGTTTAAAAAGGCAATTTCAATGATAAACTTGCGAGATAGACTGCTGGAAGGCTTATAAGTTATAAGATTTCTCTTTTCTGATACGATTTTATAAATGACATGCGACCATTCAGTGAAGAGTTAAAAAGTGATAATTCGTACAATAATTCTTTAATTAAATATACAAGCCGCTGCATACTTATATAGGAAATAATTGTTTTAAAATAAGCTTAAAAAGCGTGGGGCGCTTTGTTCCACATTTTCGTACATCGAGCGCCCAACGCTTTTTAAGCTTATTTTAAAACAATTATTTTTTACTTTTTAGTCCGATATAAAGCGTGTTTTTTAGTTTTTTTTAAACTATATTTTATTTTTCACTTTTTAGTGAGGATCTATAAAAGAATTTATTAATCCTGGGGGTCCTAATAAGGATAATGGGAAACTGTTATCAAATTATTGCATTGTCATCGGTCCTTGATACGTATGCAAAGTTTCAAATTAATCAGACTTCGGGAAATTGGTGAAAATTATGCTCAAAGATTCCGTTACGGTAGTTAGTTACATACATACATACATAGTTAGTTACAACCCAAGCTAATATAAAGCGTTTAAAAAATTGTGTATACATATACGACAAAAGATAAACGCATCTCAAGTTCGAGGCAAAATATCGCTAAATAGTAAATACTTGACGAATATTAACACAGTATCGTGAAAGTTTGTTTTTAAACGTTTGTAAATACACTTTTATACTTCAATGAATGCGGACATTTATGTAAAAAGTCTGCAGTTTATGTAAATGTTATTGTTTTTTTATTCTCGTTTCCATAAAATAATACATTAGCGGAGATCGTATTACTCTTTTACTTTATTCTCGTCTCGTTTTCCTGAATTATTTGAATATTTTTACAGTTCTGCATTATTGTTATATCGGAAAAAAATAATTGTGTATTCGCAAGTCTCTGATGAACTGAAAATATTCCGGGAGGTCTCAGCATTTTAAACAAAATATGTTAGTATTAAATAATATTTGAAAACATGAAATGGACACACTAATTCCATATTTAGATGCGGTAATTTATAGCAGTCTGCTTCTTAATGTATTTGCCCCCAGTACCTACATGGCCAAAGAATTCGAAGACCGGCAGTTATATAGAAGATACTTATTGCACATACCGCTAAACTAGCGGAATGTGCTTTATTATCGCTTTGTGCGTCAGAGCTGACTTTCGTTCATATAAGAAGTTATATCTAAGTTAATTTCACACGAAATCCATTCAAATTGAAGCTTTTTGAAAAGAGGAGATTCTAATCTATAAAATAGAACCATTTTTAAATCAATTCGAGTTCATAAATACTATTAAAATTGTAATTGAAAATCACAAACAGCAGTTGTCGGTTGGTCTGTACGTATGTACGTACGTCACGACTCTACAGATCGCAATTTTGGTCGGATTGCCTTGGGTTATATTTTATTCACTTTGTTTACTATCAGACCAGAACCCTATTTAAATTCACTAAAATGTGTTCAGTAGTTTAATTTTTATAAACAGTTTTATTTTTTATTATTTTTGACAGCTAATAGTTTAAAAACAATATAATAATTGCGGTGTAAATATAGTGTAATCCATAAAACAAGTGCTACACTTCTATACCGTGATAACACCACTACATGTATTAGGCCGCCGTGGCGTAATGGTTATGCCGTTGGATCCCCAAGGGCAAGGTCCTGGGTTCGATTCCTTACGAAATCATTGATTTTTTTCTTTTTTTTTTTCTTTTTATTTTGTTTTATTTTATTCCACTTGATATTAATTATATATTATATTATGTATAGTTCTTAATTTTTTTTATTTTTGCAAACTTAAAAAAAATATTTTTTCAATTTTTAATTATTTATTTCTTTAAATTTTTAAATCTTTTTAAATTTATTAAAAATATTTTTTAATTGTTATTTTTTTATCATACAGTGGAAAACTTGCGGGATGTGCACTTTTGGTTTTGCCAACTATTTTTATTTAGTTTTATTACTTTACGGTGTTAACCGTGTTACCCGTTGCGTAGATAAGACTTGTAAGACATACGTGGCCTCAACAATAGATTCCAGGGCCACTTCATATACTAATGATATTAATTTTCTCAAAGCATGACATTGTTTCAAATTGTTATTTAAAGATAAAATCGAAATACAAGAAGAATGCAATTTTCACTTGCTGAAAGATTTGGGTGATCCACGTTTCGACATGGATCAAGATCTTGAAGACGGCATGATTTATGTCGTCTGTCAATCATTATAGTCAGAGTGCCCGTCGGCAAAAATTTTATTGATACATACTCTCCCCAAACTTTGTATATGGCTTCATTAGGCCTAGTCTGACACCTATTTCCTCTATGACTTTTCTTGATTTTGGGGCGTTTTCCCTCTAAACTTTCCGAAAAATGTCGTTTTGACGACATGTAAAAATTTATAGATACTGTTAGTTTTTTTAATTGGATAGCTTAAAAACTTCAACCAAAACGCTAAAATAATGTTCTCTGATACAAATAATATGAGCCATTTAAAATGTCTGACAACTCGAATATGTCGAACATATTCGAGGTGTCAGACATTTTAAATAGTTCGTGTTATTTGTCAGAGAACATCATTTTAGCGTTTTGTTTGAAGCTTTTAAGCTTTCCAATTAAAAAAACTAACAGTATCTATAAATTTTTACATGTCGTCAAAACGACATCTTTCGGAAAGTTTAGAGGGAAAACGCCCCAAAATCAAGAAAAGTCATAGAGGAAATAGGTGTCAGACTAATGAAGCCATATACAAAGTTTGGGGAGAGTATGTGTCAATAAAATTTTTGCCGACGGGCACTCTGGCTATTAAATCATAATATGTACCACAGAATACAGATTTCCGACAGATCTTTAATTTGCCTAAATCAACTCATTTCTTATGTTTACAATAATAATAACAGAAAATGTTAGTTTTTTTAATTTAATTATAACCATTTAACAATAGATACTGACAGTTGAAATCGAGTTAGTCAATTTGAAATTCTAATCATGAAAAGGTCAAGCGTTGCATGTATAAGTAATCAATACGTAAAAGTTAAAGAAACATATTTTATACACGTGAATGTGTACAGTCGTGGACTCAATTTGGTTAACTTTTGAGTTTTCTCAGTGTATAAGCTACACGGCTGGGTTGATTACAGAGGTTGCCTCGTTTCATCTGATCAATCAGCATAAGTGCGAGAATGACGTCATCTATACTAATATATAAAGCTGAAGAGTGTGTTTGTTTCTTTGGTTGGTTGAACGTGCTAATCTCAGGAACTACTGGTTCGAATTGAATTTTTTTTTCTTGGTGGATAGTCCATTTTTCGAGGAAGGCTATAGGCTATATAATATCACGCTACGAGCAATAGGAGCGGAGCATCAATGAAAAATGTTGCAAAACATAACTCAAAATTTGTCCGTCCGACAAAAACTTTTGAACGGTAACTTCGATCATCATGAAATTTGGACACAAGATTCATCTCGGTAAACTAAGATGAACGTGCGTACTTATGTCCCATCCCCCCATTCTTTCTTTTGCACCCGGGTGAAACCGGACGGGACCGCTTAAAGTTATTGATATTGTTATTACACGGTTTATAAAAATATGAACGGCTTTTCTAAACGAAGCCGGCAAAAAAATAACAATCTCGGGCGTGTTCTTGGAGTGGTGCGCTTCGTAAATCACGTGATATTAAACTTGCGCCCGGGCGAAGTCGAACCTAGTAATAAACAATTCGTAAGGTGTTTATAGGATAGCCTGAAGTCGATTATGCCGTGACCTGTTAGTTGTTGCATCGATTACATTATTTATAAGCGCTGTATTTTATCCTTATTTGGTCGCAAGAACCGCGTCTGTTCGTATTATTTTTTTATCACAGTGGAAAGAGAATGATAGGTACATGAAATAAGATATTAAATGAATGCTGGAATTTAATATATTGAAATCCATGCATAAAATATGAATAAATCATGACATTTTTTTAAGTGGCCTACTTTTTAAAAAACAATATTTGTTTTTTAAAAAATTAACTCTACATAATGATATTACTTAAAATCTTATATCTCTATATTTAAAACAGATACCAGGAAAAAATGTGCGGATATACTGCATTATGTGCAAAATTTGTCAGAATTGTGTCTTTGATGTTAAGGAGGTTGAGCCGTTTTACGAAGATAATGAAAAAAATCTGAAATAAAGTTTTTTTAATAGATATTTTTATGACAAAATTTTCTGTAAAAAATCCAAAATCATTAGGAGATTTATAAAGTTAAAAATTAAAAAAAACTTTCACATGTAGTCTTATGGAAAATATGTCAACCTAGCATGCAAACTGTTCATTTTAATTTTTTGCAAATAACCAAATAATGTCAGCAGTTCCAAAAACTATCTATGTAAAGCATCGATGTCTTACGCATATTTTAATATTTTGTCCAATTTAATTAGGAGACTTTTAATCAATAAAAAACAACATTAAACCTTAGCACTTTTCGATTATGGACTTTTATTTTTGACAGTTTTAACAATTTTAACTGAATTTTCAACTTTTTAATGATTTAATTAAAATTTTTATTACTTCTAATTTCTTTTTTTAATTATTTACTGTAAAAAAATATGTAAAATACAGATATTTACATAAATTTATTTTTTTTAACCTAACTTTGTACAAAAAATTTTAAAGTTAGAAATAATTAATAAATATTAAAAAAAAAAAATTATTTATGCTTTCATGGCAATAATATTATTGGTATCATCGACTTATAACCTTTTGTAAAAATTTATTATGGAAAAGTTCCCATTTAGAATTCAACTTACTTTTGAATGGGACTGTAACGGATCAACCTCCTTAAGTAGCATGAATCCGCAAGAACACCATTGCCCTTGATCCAATATCCTTTAGGATAAAATGGGTCATGAATACCTGACGCGCTAGGTCTACGCTGGGCTGATTTTTTTTAATGACGAGTTATATTCGCCTTAAATGTCTGTGCATTCGTGTAAATCGGCCAAGTAATTTTGAATCCGCCTTTTTATTTTAGGTTTACGTAATTTATAAAAAATGTTAAGTGACAGACGCTAGTTATTTACATAAGTGTGTCCCCGTCAGTATAAAATGTGAGAACTTACCTATAGATGTAACTGAAATGGATATAAGTATTAAATAAACAGTTTTTTTGTCTTGTATAAAGATATATTTTTCATGTTAACTTTCTTCTATTGGAATGTGCTTCACTCAGACACGTGCTCGCTCACTAAAAAAACAAAGACATCAGTGACTTAAAATTATTTATTCATAAAGTTGTAATGATTGTCAGCGGGTAGTTACATCAGAACTGAGGTAAATGTGAATCTTTGTTAATAAAGACATTGTTGTGTCATCATGAGATTAATCAGGATAAATAATCAACACCCTGGGGGGACGAAACTCATAGTCTCCCCAGTGCGGCTCAACAATCGTCTCAACAATCGACAAGGTATGTTTTATCTTTTTTTAGATTACTACTACCATATATTTTTTAATAGTAAAATATCTATTTTTGCGCACTGGCTAGATTTCTCAATTGAAATTGTATATGTTACCGGCCAAACCCGATTTCAGGACAAACTAGTTTGGCCTACTATTCATACTAGGACAAACTAGTTTGGCCTAGGCCAAACTAGTTTGTCCTGAAATCGGGTTTGGCCGGTAACATATATAATGGACCTAAATTAAACAAGTTTTGCGTGATGCATGAACAAGCGGAGACAGAGGTTAAATGCATTTTCCTCTCAATTTTAATAATAGTTTAATTGTTTATATCTCTAAATATGGATGTAAAACACAAAAGTGGGGAACTGATGGCACGGAACACTAATTGTGCAAGTATAACCTGACCGATTTTTTTAAACCAGAATCTTGATCAAAATCCGAAATACCTAATAAAAAAAAAAATTGATGCGAAAAACTTTATTAATTATAAAAATAATATTGAAAATAATATGTAAAAAACCGATTATTATGATTATCATTCTTCAATCTTCCATAATCTGTCAGTCAGCAATAATGAAATTGATTAATCGATTGTTGATCTTGGCGGCAGATATCTCAATTATTGTTTTTGAAGAGAAGAACATCGACGAAATAAATAGCGATGCATGTATATAAAGGTACTTTGATTAATTGAATGACAGCCAGCTAACAGCCTCTTGTTATCTATTCAGTCTATTAATCAATTATTTATTTTTTTCTCTGTCCATCATTCCATTCTTCCTTTTGATACGATTCAAACTTTTGTATCGTTTTTATTCACTAACAAAAATAGTTAATTAAAAATGATGGATCCATTAATACATATTACATAATTATTTCATTATCTTGGTCGGGAGATTTTAAATGAAATGCTTACTATTAGTTAGTCTCGGTTCAACCAATTGTTACTATATTTTGTTTCATGTTTGCTGATATTGAATTTTGATTAGTAAGATCTTTTCCTCTAAAAATAATATGTATTCATACTAATATTATAAACGCGAAAGTAACTCTGTCTGTCGGTAACGTTTTCACGGCCAAACCGCTGCGCCGATTGTGATGAAATTTAATATGGAGATAGTTTAAACTCTGAGGAAGGATATAATCATAATTGTGTTCTCCAAATTGTGTATTATGGTACACGTTTACAAGTTTCTCATGATTGAAATAAATACTTGTATTAGTCCCTACTTAAGTTGATTTAAATTGTTTGAAATAATAAATTGTTCCCCAATTCTCAGCGACCAGTATTTTATAAACAATAAAACCGCGACACTGTGTACATCATTCGATATCAGATAGGACATAAAATAGTCTTGAGAACAAACAGTTTAGACACATATGCTAGTAAACAGTGAGTCACATCCTAATTTGTTCAACACATTGCATCTGTTGAAATGTTAGCAGTCTCTCTAGACTTTAACGAACCTATCAAATCATCAAACAAAAAAATGTACACAATATTTAATAAATAAAAACATAGACATTATCTATCTTTATATATAAAATTCTGGTGTCCCTATGCTCGTAATTCTCGTCCTAAACGGCTTGACCGATTTTGATGATTTGTTTTTAAACTTATGGGGTCACCTGGATGGTTTTTAGCTATAGTTGGCCCGGGGTTGTAGAGAACTAGATTTTTTTTTATTCTCCGAGCAATTTTTTTTTCTCATATAAAAACAATAGAATCTCAAATTTTATTCTGTATAAAAAAAGTCCGATGCAGCATAATATAATAGGCAATCTACAAATCCGGGCGAAGCCGGACCGGACCTCTAGTACTATTATATTGGTGACTTGTTGTAAATTTTTATCTATATGATTATGCTTGGAGGTTCTTTTTCAATTGCAGGCATATAATATAAATGTTAAATTTGAAACCCAAGGCCAACTTTTCAGTTACGTGAACGTCAAATTAGGGTAGATAATTGGAAATTAAAATCACGGAAAGAAACTGAGCCTCACAAATAACAATTTATTCGTTTTTGTAAATTAATTATTGATGAAATAAGTAGGTTTTCTATTTTTCAAAAGCATTTTTACAAGCATTTGCAGGAAATTGTATAACAATTTTTCTAATAAAATAATGTTTGTATATTTGATTGTATAAAAATGTAACAGTTGTAGATCTGTAGAGGTTCACGTGCCCCGTTCTGAGTTTAAAAATATCTTCTTTCCCTTGCAGACGAGGAGGTGGCCCGATGTTAAAACGCTTAACTTCTTTATGTCAGAGTATTCTAAATCCCAGTTTGTTTACTCCCAAATGAATACTTTCAAATTAATATTTATCGTATTAAATTCAGGAAACAAAGCGTAAAATTAAGTTTTGAGGTAGAAGCCTATATTTAATATACCTAAGTACATAAACCTCTTCCTTTTTTGAAACTCAGTAAAAAATGGTCGTGCACTCCTTTATCCGGTGGCGACTTATTCTTGCCTTCAACTTTTGAAGACTTTTTTAGCATTTCGTGTGGTATTTTCAAGTGAACATCTTTCATTTTTCAATACATCACGATTAGTTTTTTGACGTGATAACGTCTTATATATTGATGAATCACCAATATTATAAATTGATAAAACACCGGCTGCATGTACGAAAAAGTGTAACGTAACGTTCGTAACGCGTAACGCATAACGCGTAACGTTCCGCCTGACCCTGTGCGTGCTTTTTGCTAATTTCTCGCTCAATTTAAATCAGATCGGTTTGAAACCAGTCTTAAACGAAAGAGGAGAACATTTTACATAGATTTCGTATAACAGAATTTGCCTAAACTGTTTTTTTTATACAAATTTATATAGAAAAATATTTTATACAAATTTATATAGAAAAATAGCTGTATAAATGGAATGTTGTCTAATGCATGGCGCGACGCGGTCGGTTGTCTTTGTTTGCCGTACATGGAAATTAGAAGCAAACGTATGTCTTGTCTTAACATGAAAACGGCTGCATTTCTAATGTTTAATTCAATTTTTTGACATTAGTATATTGTGAAATGCAACGCCTTCTAAGTTAAGTATTGGAATAACTAATTATTATTAGAACATAATACTTTGTAAGTTGCAAACGTCACTTTTGACATTTCTTATCATTCCGACACCAAGGATAAGCGGATTGAAACCAGATTTTGGGAGGTTTAGGTTATGTATTACGGAATACGTTATCACGTAAAACTATCGTCCGGAAACCGACTTTACAGACAACCAATTTTTTTTTATAAATAAGAGGACTAACAGTTTATCAAATAGAATTCAGTTCGTGGGTACAAAGTCCAGTGTTCTAAATAACACAGTTGGCAGGTTCCGTGCTATGTTGTAATAATTATAGAGATCTTAGTTTTGTCGTGTATTAGTGCGAGATCCGGTATTAGAAATATATACCCTCATCTGTTATTTGATGATGACAAAGATTATATGTTAGATAATATATACATTGATAAATCGTACATGGGTTGCCTAGCTAAATCGCGTACTGATGCTATTAAATTAATTCAATTCTAATTAACTTTTTTGGATCAACTTCCCCGATGTTAATCATAAAAATCGAGCCTAAGATGAGAGAATATGACACTAATAAAATGTTAACCTAACAAATAAACTCAAAGTACACAGGACACAACTATTTACAAGGTATGTTTATGTGGATGATGTATATTTATGTATAGAATCAATGGTATATTCCAGTTGCTTGTGTCATATTCTCTCATCTTATAGTACTAACAGACGGTCGAACTTGGTTCGAAGCGGACAGCGGATCTGGTCCGCTCCGTACCAAATCTGTTCGTCTGTACAGTAGTCTGCGTGTCCGCCCGGTTCGATGGGAACAGATTCGGTCGTCTGTTGCAAGATCCGCCGTACCATGTCCGTTGTCGGACCGGACCAAGTTCGACCGTGTGTTAGCACTATTAGGCTCGATTTTTATAATTAACAAATCGGGGAAGTTAATCCAAAAAAGTTAATTAGAATTTATTTAATTTAACAGCAATCCATGTACGATTTATATAGGCATGTATATGTCGCCGGGATATTGTCAAATCCGTGATATTGTAATTTCACTAGTGAAATTACAATATCACGATTGACAAAGAGTCGTGATATTATAATTTCACTAAGTGAAATTATAATATCACGGGTTTGACAATATCCCGGCGACATATTATATATTATCTAACATAATCTTTGTTATCATCAAATAACTGATAAGGTATATATTTCTAATACCGGATCTTAGACTATATGCAGTCATGAATAATTTATTAATATCAGATTTTTTAGCAAAATTTAAAATTTCGATTAACTAGCTGCGTGTAAATAACAAAATGTATTTATTTTGTTCCAACTTGAAGCACTTCATGAAAAAAATTCGGTTGATTTTGTTCTTTAAAAATTTTTTTTAATATTTTTAGATTATACTACAAATTGTTAAATCAAGGTAATAAAATCGCTATTATATTCAAAGTTTCTTTGCATTATTCGCTGCTATTGAAGTCAACAAAGGGAATTGTAACGCTATTTTAGTTTTTACGTCCGTTAAATATTCTCAATTGACAATTAAGTTAATAAGTCTGCCAATTATGAACACAGTAACTATGACTCAACTATTTAAAACCATGACCAGTTGACTTTCATAAATGAAACAATGCAATCAGAGAATCCAGTATTCTAAGATTACTACCAGCGTTCATAAATAAATTATAAGTAAACAGAATTTTAGAAAAGCTGCTTTTTTATACACCGTACTTTGTTGCTAGTTATTCAGTTTTTTCGGTCAAGTATAGCATTTCGTTGTTGTTGTCGTGTTTCGCTATTTTTAGTTTATTTTGTTATGAATCCAAAATAAACATATCCGTAAGCTAAGCACGTGTATGCAGAAGCCAAGACGAAGGGATTTGTGGGTCTTAAAACTAACATGGGTAAACATAAAGCATTTCCTCACGAAAATATTTAATCGGGTTCATATATACGGAAGCCGGGTTGGCTCATTGGTGACTAGTGGAGTAGTGGCACCGCACACGGCCACTTCCAACATGTTAACGCGTGCACGCGTTAACATGTGTCCGTGTGCGGGATAAATGCAGATTTCTACCTTATCCTGGAACGGTAATCTAGATATCTCTGTCTTTTAACTGGCAAATTCTGTGAGCAGCGTTACTTTTTGCATTGAGGTTAGACGTAGCTGAAGTTTTGTTTATAGTGAAATAAAGTAATAAATAATTTCAAAGTAAACATTAGAAATGAGTTTCGTTAAAATTAAAAATTAAAATGTTACCGTAAAATTACCTGTGATGAACAATAAACTCATTTCTAATGTTTACTTTGAAATTCTTTATTACTTTATTTCACTATAAACAAAACTTCAGCTACGCCTAACCTCAATGCAAAAAGTAACGCTGCTCACAGAATTTGACAGTTAAAAGACAGAGATAGCTCGATTACCGTTCCAGGATAAGGTAGAAATCTGCATTTGTCCCGCACACGGATAAGGCAGAAATCTGCATTTATCCCGCACACGGACACATGTTAACGCGTGCACGCGTTAACATGTTGGAAGTGGCCGTGTGCGGTGCCACTACTCCACTAGTCACCAATGAGCCAACCCGGCTTCCGTACATATACGAAATGAGCGTTATTTAGGACTCATTAATATTAAGGAGGTTGAGCCGTTTTACGAAGATAATGAAAAAATCTGAAATAAAGTTTTTTTAATAGATTTTTTTATGACAAAATTTTCTGTAAAAAATCCAAAATCATTAGGAGATTTATAAAGTTAAAAATTAAAAAAAACTTTTACATTGTAGTCTTATGGAAAATATGTCAACCTAGCATGCAAACTGTTCATTTTATTTTTTTGCAAATAACCAAATAATGTCAACAGTTCCGAAAACTAACTATGTAAAGCATAAATGTCTTACGCATATTTTAATATTTTTTCCAATTTAATTAGGAGACTTTTAATCAATAAAAAAAATTATTAAACCATTGCACTTTTCGATTATAGATTTTTATTCTTGACAGTCTTAACAATTTTAACTGATTTTTCAACTTTTTAATGATTTAATTTCAATTCTTATTACTTCTAATTTCTTTTTTTTAATTATTTACAGCAAAAAATATGTAAAATACAGATATTTACATAAATTTATTTTTTTTAACCTAACTTTGTACAAAAAATTCAAAAGTTAGTCTATTAAGTAAAATACTGAAATGATTAATTAATATTAAAACAATATTTATTTATGCCTTTATGACAATAATTTATTGGTATCATCGACTTATAACCTTTTGTAAAAATTTATTATGAAAAAGTTCCCATTTAGAATTCGACTTACTTTTTATTGGGACTGTAACGGATCAACCTCCTTAAGCTTATCTGTAGTATAATAATTTTATAAACAGTGAGTGCGAATTTGTTTGTTGTTGACATAATAATCTCTGAAACTACTGATCCGATTTGAAATTCCTAAGTTATCGTTACAACATGGACAATGGACATAGTACAGCCGTAAACGTCAACAGTGAGCCATTATGGGTATCTGACACGCGCGCCATATCACGGTACAATTACTATAATATTTATATTTTATACCTTGCACGTCTTTTTGGCTCGGTTCCAATGTACCGCTATCTACATTTTCTATTGTTTTAAATGACGCAACACTTTCACGTTCAATTGTTTCGCGATTGTCGTATAACTGGTCAGCGCGCGTTTCTCTTCCAGTATAGGGATAGTTTATTATACTGATTGAATATTGATAACTTCACGACATAATATCAGATCCAAGCAGCATATCCAGTGACTAGAAGCATTCATGTAATTCGAATTGTATGAATGTATACCATAGATATATATATTAATAGATAGCGGATGCCTATCCTTGAGCACTGTGCGGAATGGTTCCAATTAGAAGCCACATTGAGATATCAATGAGAAGCCATATGGAAGCCATTTTGTACGTGGAAAACGCCGTAAAAAGCGCGCGGGATTCAAAAAGATTAAATATTTTATAATATGATGTTAATGGAAAAACAATAAAACTCGCAGTAAACAGTGCTATTTCGCTCCAAAACCTATTTTTATATTGAAACGTTTCAAAAATTACAAAACTGAGCATAAATATAATATGAAAGCTTAGAACATTTTACATTGTCAGATTGGCATCAATGCTTGTCAACCTTGATGCCAAATTGACAATGTAAAATGTTCTAAGCTTTTACATTATATTTATGCTTAATTTTGTAATTTTTGAAACGTTTCAGTATAAAAATAGGTTATGGAGCGAAATATCACTGTTTACTGTCAGTTTTGTCGTTTTTCTCAATAAAATCACATTATAAAATAATTAATATTTTTGAATCTCGCGCGCTTTTTACAAAATGGCTTCTAAAAGGTACAGGAGGCGCTAGTGTATCCGCAATCTATTAAATATAATTATATATCTATGGACTATGATATATACCTGCCAGCGTTGCCAGTTTTTTTTTTTTACCAAGTCGGGATTATGGAACTCTTTGAGTGAAAACAGCGGGATTCTTTCGTCGAAAGCGGGACATAGTAAAAAAACGTATATAATCAGAAGTTGTCAAATACCTATTTATCTTTTTATTTGAATTAAAATTACATTTACGTAACAATAGATAGCAAAAATAGCCATTGAAAATGTATTTTAATAAAAATATAATATTTTAAATCAGATTTACCCTATCGTTAAATAGTTGAGTCTTATTCGTCTTCAGAACAAAAAAAAAAAAAAAAAAACAAATCAAAATCAAGAAAGTTTTATTCATTAGAAAAATATAGTGTTCTTTTTTTAAAGTTATCTCCGAGTTATCCCCGAAAAGCGGGACTGAGGCTGTCCCGCGCGGGACATTTAATTTTGATTTAAAAATCGGGACGTCTGGCAACGCTGATACCTGCCCACATTAACTAAAAATGTTTAGAACTGCAGTATAACGCCGAACGGCGTATCATAAATGAAAATAGTTTTCAAACGCCTAGGTAGTGCAACTGTTGTTTGGATGAAAATCCAAAAGTATTTGCTAAAAGTACCTTACAATTATTTTTGAGAATTTTTTCTAGCATTGGTAAATAAATTCTGATAATATTTACTCTTTCTTATTGGCTTCGGGCGACAGCTACTACATAACTGCTGTAATCGTTTATGTTTGAATAAATAATTAACCTATCACGGATCACTTATTCACCACCTATGCTACATCATAAACAACACATATTATAGGCAGCTAGAAGGTACACACAATAATATTAAATTATATCTGAACAAAAATGTTCCTTTAAACTGGATCTGACAGTTGATCGAAATAACAACTCTATTTTGATCTGAAATTTCTTAAGTTTTTTTTATCTGCTTTATTTATCGTTTCGAATTCTTATTCGAGACATTTGGCTAAGAGTTGTTGCGCCACACAGTCTGTTTTGTAACTTTGTCAGCTTAACATTAATTAAAAGAGAAAAAAAAATCGTGAAAGCTTTCGCTGTATTATTCTTAGTAAATTCGCTGAAAGGAAAATGAACTAAGAAACTTTTCGAATTCTGCTTAACCCCCGACACCCTAAAAGAGTGGATGCAGAAAGCATTGTCAAAAAAATGAATTTTTATTAATTTTATAAATGTATTTACTTACTTTTACATTATTTTTACAAAATGTAATTATAATATGTAAGTTTTCCTACCCAACATGGCAGAGCCAGTTCCAGGGTAGGAAACAAAACATTTTACAATTTTATAAGGTATTTGTAGCGTATATTTTCAAAATACGAATTGAAAAAAAAATTGAAAGAAAATAAATAAAATGAATTAATAATAACTTACGAAGTTTTAGTAAATTCAGAGTGATTAAGGATGCTGTAAACAATTTTAAATCGATTTGGCAATCACTTCAGATTGAAAGTTGAAAAATATGTAGAGACACAGTTTTACATGGCTAAAACTGTATGAACAAAAATGTCTGAACTAACAGTGATTCTAGTTAATTCTCATAATCGCTAATCAGTAGGACGAATGCCGCTGTGGGCACGTACTGTCATCATCTACAAATATCCAATGACGTTGAGATAAGCAACATATTTTATGTGTTGCACATAAGACCCATTTATATTATTATTATTATTACTACTATCATCTGAACTAGCGCACCATCCAACGGTCCTTCCCCTTCTATCGCTAACTGCACTCCAGCTAGCCTATAGAGCGACGTAATTACTGATGATATGAAATTATCTGCTTCCTCTTCCAGTTGATGAATAAAGGTCAGTTCATATTAGAACGATGCGAAAACACCATTAAATATGAACTATGGTAATTAGTGTTGGGCGATTATGAATGATATAATCGAAATATTTCGATTATGGCCGAATAATCGATCATTCGATTATGGTAACCGAGATATCATTCGCTTGAATCGATTATGAAATATGAAATGAATATTCAATCCCGACACAGTACTTTTGCTATGTCCACTGTCGATATTAATGTGATATATCGATATATAATTCGGTTTCTGCATTAAATCAAATTCCTAAAAAATTGTTTTTATGGCATTAAGGATTTTTTAAATTTTAATGTTTAACTCATTATGTAAATTGACGATGTATCCATCTAGGGCATAACAAATATATTTCTATTTCTATTCGATCATACCAGGGATTCCATTATTAATATTGTGTTAAGTAATATTAACAAATAGAAATTGCAAAGTTTGAACATAATTCATAATCGATATTTTGAATGATCATTCGCTTATACTGTAAAAGTAAATAAAACGAAATTAATAATTGCCAAGTTTGCGCATCATTCATAATCGATAATTCGAATGATCATTCGAATCATTCATAATCGATAATTCGAATGATCATTCGATTATAAAAACCGATTATTTCGATTCATTCGATTATTGAAATATATCGATTATGCCCAACACTAATGGTAATCATTCTCGTTTTGTTAAAGTCCTAATGTTCGTATTACTAGAGTGTAAAGGCTATATGCGAGAATAAGAAAAATTAAAGTCGTCGACGTTTTGAAACATATTTGTCTACTTTTCAGGACCACACTATCTTTTGCTTCTGGGGTTAAGCAAGTGTGTCACAAATCTAAAATAAAAATGAAATAATGTTTGTTTGTCTGTTCAAGACCTCTGTGTTCCTATACCATTCATCCCGATTATGATATAACTTTGGTGGACATGCAATGCAAAGGGTTTGACTAAAAAAAAAACATTCAGAATGTATTAACATTGCAATACGGTGTAGCCGAGGGCTCCACAATATTGTTATCACTTCCGAGCAAGACGCAGTTCCGTGAAACAAAACTAATATGACGGTGGTGCCGAAGGCTTCACTACTGTTGTCGCTGCTGCGTTTCAAATAGCGTGCGAAGCTAGTGTGTTATCAATTATGGATGTATTACAGTATTGGGTTCTTACTGAAAACTGTTCCGTTTGTCTGCATTTCCTTATATCATATTTATACATTGAAATCTATACTAATACCTATATAAAGCTGAAGAGTTTGTTTGTTTGAACGCGCTAAACTCAGGAACTACTGGTTCAAATTGAAAAAAAAAATTGTTGGATAGCCCATTTATCGAGGAAGGCTATAGGCTATGTAATATCACGCTACGACCAATTGGAGCGGAACATCAATGAAAAATGTTGCAAGATGTATCTCAAAATTAGTCCGTCCGACAAAAACTTTTAAACGGTAACTCCGATCATCATGAAATTTGGACACAACATTCATCTCGGTAAACTAAGATGAATGTGCGTACTCATGTCCCTTCCCCCTCATTCGTTCTTTTGCACCCGGGTGAAACCGGGCGGGATCGCTAGTATACATAATATGTTTGAAATTTACAAACATCAAGTATTGTGATATCATCACTTAAAACGACATAATATTATGATGTAGTGGTAGTATGGTCTGATGATTCGTTGTATTCATTTTTGTGAGACAGCAATGAGTACGATCGGAGATGGAGCTTACCAACGCCCATTTGATGAAGCAAATCGTCCAGAACTGGGTGTCAAGCGTGACGTACAGTACGAACAGAAACAGATGTAGCGACGCAGCGGGAAATATTGACTGAACGCGGGCGACCAATGAATAATGTGTGCCGCACGCTCTGCAGATGCGTGCTATGTTGTTTTGTTTCAGGTTTCTCGCGTAACCTACTACAGGGTTGGTTATATAATTACACAAACAAGTCACGGAAAAAAACAGGTCTGATGTCTCTGACTTATAATTCACCATATTATTTGCCGGACACAGCCTAAACCGGTGGGTTTAGAAGCATGGAATTTTGCACAGTTCCTTATATAACATTGGTGAGCACTACGAAAGGATTTTTGAAAATTCATCCCCTACGGAGGTTATACGGTAGAACCGAAGGCTCCAATACTGTTGCGTAAAACATTGTTTCATCTCAATCGCGTGCAGAACCTCGCGTAGCGGCTTGTGTACTAATCTTTATATACAGGGTGTATCACAGGAAACCGTACATATAGGGAAAAGTACACAGTACAAATTAGTTACGATCAGAGAGATTGCTTTGCCCTCAATTCAGAGATCGTTACATAATGAAATCTATTCGAGATGGTGTCACAAATCTGGATGAACGTGAAGACAAAATCACCGAAGTAAGTTTCAATGTGACTCCTGTAATGTTAGACAAAGTGAGACAAAATTTTTATAACCGATTAAGCCACTGCTTAATCAAAATGGGAGTTTATTTGAACAATTGCTTTAATTTTTTATTTTAACTGTTTTTTTGGTTTAATTACATATATATTAATTTACAAAATATTTTCTAAATAAAAAATTGTTTCATTTTAATACTGAAGAATTTATTTTAACTGATTTTTCTAACTATGGTACCCATTCTCCTATGTGGCCAAAGTAATCGTTGATCTTAACTAATTTGCACAATGGAGTTTTCCCTATGTTCGGTTTTCTGTGATACACCTTGTATAAAATTTCGGCGTGCGTGTGTTCGTAACTCTTCTCTTCCTAAACGGCTCGACCGATTTTGATGATTTTTTTTGTACTTATGGGATCACCTGGATGGTTCTTAGCTATAGTTGGACATACTGGATCCAACTATAGCTGTCGTCGAGATTATTTTTTATTGTCCGACCAATTGTTTTTAATATATCTTTTTGATTTCTCACACTAAAAACACATACGATCCTACATTTTAAGCCTCCCAGCACTTCTGAATCTACAAATTCGGGCCACTAGTAAGATAATAAAAATCCTCGTCTCTGATTTGTAGCGACAGATGGACAAATGAGTGTCATTATTGTGATTCATGTGTCCACTACTAAAGGGTGCTTACTGCTTAGCATAACTATACAGCGAATAAGAAACCTTTCTAACCTGTATACAAAATGACATGATTATGAACGGAAAACAAATGACGCTTACAAGAAGTACCTACGCGTGGGCAGTTCTTGATTAACACAGAAACATTAGCTACATTATAAATCCACTTATTGAATGCTTGGGGTACTTGCATTATGCTGACTTATTATTGATAATGCAATATTATTGTACTGTTGGATTTTTAAAAGAAGACCGGTCTATGGAATGTAGTCCTATGACCTTATTGCAGAAGAGCGCACATGTATTTTATATTGGTAAAAGGTAATGATCCTGGAACCGCTTCTATGCAATAAGGGAGTCCAGTCGACCAAACGTGTCGCAATTGTCGTATCGCGATAATTGTACTATTGCCATAGCTGTACGACTACACAGCGACACTTGCTAACAGTACAAAAAAATCATACACCAGACAGTACATAGGTGTGCGTTCACGAACTAAGTTGAGGGGTGTTGTCTGAATATCATCAAAATGGAAAGTAAAAAGGGAAAAACAGTTAGAAGTGGCGCTAGGGAGCTCATAGCGAATGTAATTAAAATGTGCGAGTTAGAGGCTCAAAATAATGCCTTAAAATTTAAAGCTATACATTGTTTGCATGCCTTGCTATGCGCAGCCTATGAATTCCGATAATTTGGGAACACATCAACGACTTCTTGCCCTTTCCCCACCGATCTTCTTTCGCCGATCGCACAGTACTCGGTACTCTGGTCTACATTGTATTACATCGCAATATACATTATACACACTGCAGGTATCTGCTTATGCAGGCTTTGTTCCGAGATATTTATAAGACACACGGCAGTATGTCAGCCAAGCTTGACAACACTGACTAATGATAATGTACATATTTATACGAACCATATCAAGCTCCTTTCGATACCACCCCCACCCCTCCCCCTGTCTAGCTCAGAATCTATTTAACCAGCACACTAATTGTAATTTTGTTTATCTTTTAAAAGTATTTATATTCACAAGAAAAAAAAATAATAAGTAAAAAGTGTGTGTGTGTGTGTCAGCTCCGACGCACGACTGGAGTTAACTCCTTAGATACGCTGTGTAATGTATTCCATCTCATTCTTTCGCACGTTAAATCCTACAGATATAATATATGTTTGTCCCTTTTGTATTCCATCTCATTCTTTCGCACGTTAAATCCTATAATTATGATTGTCTCTTTTGAAGCGGATGAGCGTAACGCCGCACTTGAAGCGGTGGAGCGTAACGCCTCACCGATTTGAAATTTCCGTACCGGGGGCCTTATAACTCAAAATCGTTTCTTAAGGAAAAAACTCCAAAAATATCTAATTGCAATAACGGCAGAATGTCGTATGGTTAGTAATGGGTTAAGCATTAAAAGCACGATTGATAGTTAGGTACTGTTAAACTAATTAACAAGAATTATAGAAACACAAGTTCGCACTTATGTTTTATGCATAGACATAATTTGACAGGTTATTTGATATATATTCGTTTTGAAGTAGGTATCTAACACCTTTACGTCAAAATTCAGCACCACCCAAATTATAAACCGAACTTATTTCTGTTCCCACGTAATCTGGAATCTGAGTAGGCCTTGAATTATATTATTCATAAATAATTAGGTATTTTATTCTGGTAAAATAATAAATTAATCTAATTTATTGCTTTCCTTCTTCGCCTATAGACATAGGAACTTTTTTTAATATAATATACAGTGTGGTCACTTAAGTGTGCAACATATGGGAAAATTTTTAATTAAATGCACAACCAAAATACAAATATTGCCAAAAGTTGGTGCATGTCCGATAATCATTTTAGGTGCTCTTAGAATTGTTGAAAATCAAACAGCATACAGGGTGTTTAATATCGTTGCAACAAACATAAAGTTTGTGATTCCATAAAAAATTAAAAATCTAAGTTAATTTTACAAATATGCCTGAATTTGAATAAAAATTATTTTGGTTTTTAAAAAAAAAAAATTTTTTTTTCTTAGAAGCCCATGTTTTGGTATTTGGGCATAACTTTTAATTCTAAACAATTTTTTCTTATAACATTTTGCTGAATTTTTTTAAATAAGGGCACTTTACTCTTGTACAATTTTTATATTTTTTGACCCACCCTGTATGCTGTTTGAGTTTCAACAATTCTAAGAGCACCTAAAATGATTATCGGACATGCACCAACTTTTGGCAATATTTGTATTTTGGTTGTGCATTTAATTAAAAAATTTCCCATATGTGGCACACTTAAGTGACCACACTGTATTGTTCCGACTGACTTTTAGAAAATTATTACTCTCATGTAACGAATATTGGTACACCTTGCATATTTTTGCAAAAGTCTGAATCCAAAACTTATTCGAAAGTTGAAAATAACGGTATTTTTTCACTATCAAAATTATACAGGGTGTCCCATTAAGAATGGGACATAGAACAACCGCAGATTCTCCAATTCAAAATAAAACGATTAAGCGAAATATGCTTAGATAAAATGTTACTCGTTTTTGAAATACGGGGTGTTGAAGTTGAAAACTGAAAAATTATTAATGTCCATAATTTTTTTAATACACCGTATAATTTTACTCAAATCGGCACACTTGTTAAATATCATAAAATGCACCTAACAATAAAAAAATTAGTTTAGTACGCTCTACCAGTGGCGTACGGCAGGAGTAAGTAATGCTTGAACCCCTTCTAAATGTTACGCCGCTGTCTAAATTTTAATTTTGACTATAATTTTAATTTTTTTGATATTTTCTAAGTCAATAATGTACAGTTGTTAGTTTGTTGTAAAGTCATTGGTTTTCGAGATATTCGCAGTTAAAGATAGATAATAATAATAATAATAATAATTTTTATTGCTCCAAAAAACAAAAAGATTTGTACAGGAGAAGTCGTATAAACATTTACACAATATATAAACAAGAATTTACAAGTTAAAAAAATCTTCTAAAGAATAAAAACATTTGCAAACAAGGAAAGCCTTAAGGTTTTTCCCCATAGACATGTACTTTTTATTTGTATTATTATTAATAATATTCATTTTTACAATTTTGTCTTAAAAAAACTGCGAATATCTCGAAAACCAATGACTTTACAACAAACTAACAAGTGTACATTATTGACTTAGAAAGTATCAAAAAAATTATAATTATAGTCAAAATTAAAATTTAGACAGCGGCGTAACATTTAGAACGGGTACAAGCATTACTTACTCCTGCCGTACGCCACTTGTAGAGCGAGTAACATTTTATCTAAGCATATTTCGCTTAATCGTTTTATTTTGAATTGGAGAATCTGCGGTTGTTCTATGTCCCATTCTTAATGGGACACCCTGTATAATACATGTCCATGGCTATGTGCAACGCACCGTGTGGAGTTAATTGACGATTCTATTTGAAAATAGTTATATAAGTACTACACTTCATTATATCATAGTTATATATACCGACTAGACACGAGTAATTTTCGGACGATCGGTTGATGTATTCGGACTATGCTCTCAGCACCGGTTCAATCGGACAGCGAATGCCTATAATATAGTGATTTTTGAACTATTCCACCTAAATTTGGAATGGCAACCGTTAAACCCTCGAAAATGGCTCGAATGACGCATATAAATTTTCAACAAAGTATTTTTCAATTGTTTCAGCTGTAAACGGAGTGGGTGTGAAAGGCGGAATGGCAGAGGTGCAAATCTGTGGAGCTGGTGGAGGCCAGCTGAGCCCCGATTCCGACTGTAACAGCAATCATACCGGGACAGGGGGCTCAACTGGAGATCATTTTACCACCAGCTGCCTCAGTAATACTTCACAGGATATGGACTTCGTTCAGGATAATTCGGATTATCAGTGGTTTCTTGACTACGGGTAAGTCTCTTGTTAATTTACGTTTTTAAGCTATTGCATAGCTTTTATCGCGGGCTTTGAGCGCGGCGACCGAATCAAGAAATGCCGTAACGAAAAAACCTACCACCCCCCACTCCGACCGGCACAGCGGTGCGGCGTTGACAGCCGTACATCGTCTAACGTCGTTTCAGTTCGGCAGACTTCGGCACGGTGTTTGTGTGTTCATAACTGCATAACTGCTCATAACTGATTCTATCTTTATTTGTGTATAAAAGAATTTATATATAATAGGTACTGCTATAAAAATAACCTAAATTATTTAGGTTATGTGCAGAGAAAGTATATATGATATTTTATCTATATAAAATAATGTACATCGCGCGAAATTCTATGATCAAACTCTTAAAATTGTTTTGGTGTGTAATTACATTATTTATACCTTATTATTTATACCTAACTATTTTCGTTTTATAGAGAAGAAAAACTTAAAGACCTAAAAAGAATATGCAATAGCTTTACCGCGGCAGTCCCCGAGTGCCACACGTATTTTTTTTTTAAGATCGTCAGCCACCAGAGTTATCTGGGCCTAAGACCAATTTATTTTTTTTTAACGACCAGTGGCGGCTCGTGTGTCTCAAACTTGGTGAGGTGCTAAGAGAAGATTTTTTCTTACACTCAGAAATCAACCTGTATATCTATACTAATATATAAAGCTGAAGAGTTTGTTTGTTTGTTTGGTTGAACGCGCTAATCTCAGGAACTACTGGTTCGAATTAAAAACATTTTTTTTTTTTGGATTGTCCATATATTTTATTTATATAATATCACGCTACGACCAATAGGAGCGAAACATCAATGAAAAATGTTGCAAAATGTAACTCAAAATTTGTCCGTCCGACAAAAACTTTTGAACGGGAACTCCAATCATCATGAAATTTAGACACAACATTTATTTCGGGAAACTAAGATGAACGTGCTTACTCATGTCCCTCCCTTCTTTTGCACCCGGGTGAAACCGGGCGGGACCGCTAGTCAGATATAAAACGAAAACTGACCTATATGTTTATATAAACTTCTTGTCTCAAAATCATGCACACATTAATCCCCTTCAAAATTGACATTCTTTAAAAAAAACCCCTTTGCACTCCAGGAGTGCCGGCGGAAATGAAAACTTGAATATTAACGTCTTACGAATTTTCGATCAAAATCGTTTGTATCATAGATTGCATTTTTATGTACGATATTTCAACGCTAGATGTATAACGTTGTATAAAAAGTATCTGGCAATTACTATCACTTAGAGAGTCTCACCCAGTTCTTACTGACCTGACGCGAGTTTAACATTTTTTACCCATTACAAAAAAAGTTTACAACGCCGCTAAAGAAGTTTTCACTTGGTTTGTATCATAGATTGCATTTTTATGTACGATATTTCAACGCTAGATGTCTAACGTTGTATAAAAAGTATCTGGCAATTACTATCACTTAGAGAGTCTCACCCAGTTCTTACTGACCTGACGCGAGTTTAACATTTTTTACCCATTACAAAAAAAGTGTACAACGCCGCTAAAGAAGTTTTCACTTCAAAAAAAAAATGTTTTGATAATGTAAAATACAAACGAAATCTAAATGATGCTTTCACTAGTTCATAGTCTGTGATCTGGAAGTTTATATTATATAAGAAACGTCATATATAAAGGCGGCATCCGTACAAGCTCGGCTACTGTCAAGGCCAATTTGCCTACTTACATGCTACAGTGCTTGTGTAATTTGTGTTTTTTAATAAATTAAGATAGTACTAGTATTGCGACCTGACAAAAACAATTAACATCTATGTGAAAATTATCGACATGACTGAGAGTCGAACCCAGATTACAGACTAGTTTACTTCAACCATGCGCCGTCTACTCAACATTTCAGTGAGCTTATCCTATACAAAGAGTCTCATCATAGCGTTTCGTTATTGAAAAATCGGAGAAGATGAATGAAATGTGTTGTACAGTACCTACCTAATTTTGATAATGTCTATCACAGTTGTAGACGCAACGTCAGGTAGAAATACCAATAGATCACGTTTTACAAGATTTCTCTGTTTTTTTTTTTTTGTGAAAAATTCCCGATTTTAATTTCAGAGATTTTGAATTGAAAATCAGAAAAAATTAGAAAATTGTAGCGAAATTCTCTGATTTATTTTTTGATGAACTGAAAAATGTGTTCCAACCGCGAGAGAATTTTTGGGGAATATTTTAGACAAATGTTTTCACGAGGGGGGAGGTTTATTATTAACCATACATCGTTGTTTCTGTTCAGTTATCGGGAAGGTGGAATTCATCAACACACGAGTGTGCTATCATCGTTGTCGGCATCGTACGGAGGTGAACCAGACGAGCTGGGCTACTATGACGTGCTGGCTAAGAATTTGGATGCTAATCTCGCAGAGGCTGATATGGAAAGTTTCAGGACTGAGGACATACATTCTCTGTTGACAACACTTCCAGCAATGTGTACAGACACACAAATGCCACAAGAGGTAAAAATGCATTTTTTTTTAAGCTACGTTATGCTGTATACAGTGTATGTATTGGGAAAAACCATATATTTAATAATTTACAATATCTACTCAATGTGCGGTGAGTGAAGGCAACAAAGCGTATCGAAAATATATCTGCGTCTCTTTCTTCGATGTAATTCCCTGATTTCTCTGATGATAGGATTGGTTGATGTACTTGCATTCAATCTGAATAAAGTATCTCTGTTTCAAAAACTTTGCCTTTTTCAATGACGTTAGCATGTGCGTACCCAGCTTTTGGTCCAGGAGGGGGCAAATTGGAAATTTCTTAAGCGGGACCCCCTGTGTTTGTTTTGCCCTCCTGGATACTCCAGTTTGTACTCTAGTGGTTAGATAGCGATTTTATTCATTTGCTCAGTATAGAATAAAAGTATATGGGAAAAACATACATTTTTGCATTACCCTTTATAAAAGAGCTACTTTTTAGGCGTGTATAGCGGTCGGAAAATGAGGCATTTAACACTAGTGCGTAAGGGGACGTTCACAAATTACGTGAGGCGTTTAGGGGAGAGAGGGGGTCGAGCCGAACCTCAGCCAATCTCACGTGGGGGAGAGGGGGGTCTCAGCAAACATCACGTATTTTTTTTTCGCAAGAAACAGTGTAAAATTGCGAAAAAGCTCCGTTAAATTAAGTAAGAAATGTTTCTCCACTAAAATGGGCTGAATCATACGCAATAATATTTATCGCGGTTAATAATATGTTAAAAAAAATAAACGAATTATGTGCCTACATATTATATTATAGCAGTTGTAATGGCGTTTTCTAAGCACTTGGTAATAACCTTGGTTATCGTTATTAGAATAGGCCTGAATATTTCCCCAAGATAAAATTGCGTTATTTTTTTAATTTATAGACAAATCATCGAGGCGAAATGTTTGCTAGTATGTCTGGATCAATGATGGCAAAATTTGACTTTGATTCTTCAGGTCCACATAGCAGTTCACAGGTAAGATATTATTGGCTCCGATAATTACTGACCCTAATAATAATTTTCAATAATTATGAATAACAGGAATGCGGACACATAGGTATATAATTCTTTTCTTTTATTGCTAACGTTTCGTCAAAAATATTGACTTTGTCAAAGCTCTGAAAATATGGATATAACAAAATTATTAATTACAAAACAAATTTAAATAAAAATTATATAAAAAATATACATTATCAAAAAAAAAAAACAATTTTGTATAATTTTTATTTAAAGTTTTGTAATTAACAATTTTGTTATATCCATATTTTCAGAGCTTTGACAAAGTCAATATTTTTGACGAAACGTTAGCAATAAAAGAAAAGAATTATATACCTATGTGTCCGCATTCCTGTTATTCATAATTATTGAAAATAAATACTACGGACTTTAAATGGAAAATAATCCTAATAATAATGTATTCATTTAACTCATATAAACAGCAGTCTAGAATTCTTTATAATCGTATTTATATTGACTCAAATAACATCCCTCAATAGTCCCTTATAAAAAAAAGAGACTGTGCATTTTACACTTCACACTACAAAAGTAAAACTGATACAATTGTAAAGAAAACAAAACAAATATAATGGCGCCGACTGCTGAGATCAAACTTAAGACTTTTAGGTTATGCGGCCACCACGTCTCCAGCTTAGCTTAATGTTCTACATCCGGTTTTTATTGCGACAACTTCCGTAACATTTTCAATCTCAAGAATCAATTTCACTGCAAAAATCCTACTACATTTGTGATATGTCTTCAGGGTGAAGATTCGACCGGATCAGTCGATACGATGTCTATCTGTAAATCGGAATTATTGTTTTCGCCGGTGAAGGAAACGCCTGTGGCCAGTTACAGTGTCGACTCTTTAGATTGTGCGTTGCACGATGATCTCATGTTGACCTGCCAAGCCAACAAAGATAACTACACCATCGCCTTCGAAGGCAGTTTGACTGCATGCAGTGAAGACAGCGACTACCATGATACCGGTAAAAAAAAAAACAAAGATTGGACCGATTTATTTGTATTTATTGTCAGAATTCCTATACTTTAAAATGGTAGCAGTAGAAGTTCTTGATTAATGCTGGCACAAACAGATAGACAGACGTACAAAAATTTGGGAAACAGAATCAAGTGTCATATAAGACTTCGTATCATAATATATAATATATATTAATACGCTAAGGTTAAAGATGCTTGCCTCCCTTTTTAGAAAAAATCTCACAATTTCTCCACATAAATTATAATAAATATCATTTTACAGATAATTGCTTGCTCTACTGACATCGACAACTAAAAAATTAATTATTGCTTTTGTTTTTCTAAATTAATTAAAATACAGCAACGCTGAACAACGTCTGCCATCTGACTTCGATCTGTCATCTGACCTTCATATTGTAATACAACAGACACAATACTGCATACTGCCATCTGACGGCTATAATTTTGAAACAGCGAGCAACGCTGAACAACCTTACAGCAATGCTGCATGATGCCATCTGACGGCTTAGCTCAACGCTTTTGCTACTTGCGCCTCTATATGACAATTTTAGTAAAATATTTCTTCGATCTGTCATCTGAGCTTCATATTGTAATACAACAAAAAGAAGAACGTTATAAGCAGTGTGCAAAATTAGAAACGAATTGAATACCTGCAATCATATTTAAAAAATAATTTTGTAAAGTGATAATTATTATACTTATTTAGTGCGAATAATTCGCACAGGTCACACTAGTATGTATTAGTATTGATTATTAACTTGTAATAAAAGAAATGTTTTTTCAATGATTTTCTAGATAAAAGCGAAGGAACTACAAATTCAAGTAGCCATCACTGGCAACACGGTTTTAAAGGAGCGCAAAATAAAAATCACTTGGCTAAAGCAGCTTTAGAAAATTCGATGGCAAGATCGGATACCGGTTTCACGACGTGGAGTAAGTTAAAGAAACGATCGAGTGAAATGCAGCTGAGAAGGCATCCATCCGGCAACAATAATACAACAGGCAGCTCCGTAGACGGCAGTGGACATTACAGATTAACGACAGGCACTGCTTTGAAGAGCCAGAGCATGCCAAACTTATACAAACAGAAAAGAAGATGCTTCTCAAATAGTGGAAATAAATACAACAGCGGCATGAGTAGTTCTTCGGTAAGTTGACATATTTTTTTATCGCAAAGAACAATTCATTTTACACGCTTTATATTAACTTCACTTGTAAGTTTGTATGTATGTATGTATGTATGTATGTATGTATGTATGTATGTATGTATGTGTGTGTGTGTATGTATGTATGTATGTATGTATGTATGTATGTATGTATGTATGTATGTATGTATGTATGTATGTATGTATGTGTATGTATGTATGTATGTATGTTTGTTTGTAACCTTCGTTTAGACTACAGCAAGTGGTTTATTACTGTAGTATAATATGCCAGCACTAACTACAGTGGTTAGCCGTGCGGTCTATGGCACGGGTCTTCGCTGACGTCAACTCTCGGAATCACGGGTCGTGGGTTCTAATCCCGTCCACGCCGAAAAAAAAAATTTGTTTTTTTTTTTCGTTAAATTTTTGACAATAAATTAAACTAAAAAGTGGAAAATAAATATAGTTTAAAAAAAACTAAAAAACACGCTTTATATCGAACTAAAAAGTAAAAAATAATTTTTTTTAAAATAAGCTTGAAACAATAATGAATAAAAAATACAAGTATTATTGTGAAAAAAGCGTGGGGCGCTCGATGTACGAAAATGTGGAACAAAGCGCCCCTCGCTTTTTTCACAATAATACTTGTATTTTTTATTCATTATTGTTTTAAGCTTATTTTAAAAAAAAAATATTTTTTACTTTTTAGTTTGATATAAAGCGTGTTTTTTAGAAACTATATTTATTTATTGACAAGAACAATTCATTAAAAAAAAATTCTTTATTTAGATGGAGTCATATTCTCATCTTCAACGTTTTCCTATCGGATGCATTAAAGTATTCGACATTCAACACCACGCTACGAGCGGAAGTATTTTATCAGACATGGCAAGCTCCGTCGACGGTGGAAATAGCAGTTGCAGCGAACACCCGTCTTCGAACAGGCAGCCGCACAACTTTAATCTTGTTAAACGTTTCATGAAACAAAAAAGTATCAGCGCCGAGGGAATGAGCTTAGGTAAAAACACAATACGCCACCCTGTACTATAAATTGCGCTTTTCTAAACAAACTCCGTAACTTTGCGTTATTTTTGACGTGATAACGTCTTATAAATTGATGAAACACCGGCTGCATGCACGAAAAAGTGTCACGTTCCGCCTGACCTTGTGCGTGCAAGCGAGAGTGCAGTATAAGCGATAGAGAAGCACGATCGACCCAAGTTTGACAGCTACAAAAATTTATTTATTAAAGATCACAAGACACAAACTTCCAATAGACCGCCACAGTTCGCTCGTATATATACTTACAGGGAGTGAAAAATCCACATCACCTGACCGTCCGTTTATTAAAACTGCGTGTATTTTGAAAATGGTTCATTATATATAAAAACCGTTTCTACAGTTGGCTAGAACTCTAATTTTACTATTTAAATATGTAAAAATAAATGTTTGGAAACGTATACGTATAATGTGAAAAATAAAAAAAGTTATTTTTCAACACTTTACGAGTATGGTTCAATGTTTCTTTATGACGTTATCACGTAAAACTATCGTCCGTAAACCGACTTTACAGACAACCAATTTTTTTTTAGGTTTAGATCATTCATCGGCAAGCGACGGTTGGCGTTGCAGTCAGTCGGATGAAAGCGGCGATGAAAATAAACACCGTTACAGCATAACGATAAAATCGTGCAATTCTATGAACAGCTCATTTCAAGAAATTCAACTCGATAACAAAAATACCAATGAACGATCGACATGTATGTTCGAGGACAGTTTAGTACAAGAGCAAATGAAATCGATCGAAACACAGATGTATCGCACGCATGATCTGATAGAAGAGGAGGAGGGCGAGGAAGGTATTTCGGAGCGTTCCGAATCGGTCGAACAGTTGTCGGAAAGTATATGCAAAATTGACTCGGAAATTATGTGCAACAGCTGTGATAAACACACAGTCGAAACTAAAATGAGATGCAATCCGAGGGCACTGTTCAATGTCAATAATAATAATAGCATCGAACGCGAAGATTCACCGAACAGAAGTCAGCGCACCCAAACTAAGCGCGTCAATAACAGCGGCAATTTAGTGTCGTCAGAGGAAAGCAACAGCATTTCGATGTGCAGTTCTTCAGAAGGAACCGATACGACTAAAATGCAAAACTTCGCACTGAAAAGTAATGCCACTCAGTTACCGTTGCATTTGATCGATCGAAGCATGCAAACGTCACTGTTGACAAACATCGAGTTAGATTCACCTCGAAAAGAAGTCGATAGCGATATTAAAATTATCGAACCGTCGTTTTTGAGTAAACTCAAAGAAGGCGACATGCAAAAACCGGTGTACGTTTTGTATCCGAATTATACTTTACCTGATTTAGAATTTCTAAAAGAGAAACAAGACGACATTGCAAAAATATTGTTGATGCCGCAAAAACTAGACGAATCCGACGACGAGCAAGCCAAGATAGAAGTACCGAAATATCACACTACAAAATCCAGACGTCCGTTCTCCTGCAACGACGTGGAAGCTTTAAAACGGAAGGGTTTTGGACACGTTCGAGACTGGGATTCGCTGACATTTTTATTGCCGACTGAATACCGGGTGATATTAGCGGAAGTACCTGAAGTAATACAACAAATGAAAAATAAAGACGAAGATCTGCTGTGTCAAAAAGAACGGCCGTTGTTCTGTGTTTCGCCGCCGGTGCGCCACAAGCCTCGACCTATCAGTTGCGACTTGGCCAGCATGCTCGAGAGAGCCAATCCTACGACAGTTTCTTCTAGTTCGAGTACGGCGACTCAACCGTCTTCGGGCTATCGCGGTTCGTCTACAATGCTTTTGACCGACTCTGCACAGAACAGCCCCGCGCCGTCTAGTAATTACAATCCGTTGTTTGTTTATCGTTACGATAGCGTGACGAGTTCGGAAGCGAGCTGCGTGAGCGATAGAATAAGATCGGTGCATAGTAACGTGTGTGCTCCGCCTTTGCCGAAACGATCGATATCGCTTCCGAATAATGAACAGAAAACCGTATGCCCGATACTTAGAAAAGTCGAAACGGTTCCTCCACGGCCGCCGTTACCGAAAGGAATCTTACGTAAAACTCTAGAGAACTGTAAGATGCGGAAAAACTATGCCAATAATAAAAGGTACAGCATGTTCGAAATGAACGAGAATATTAATGCGGAAGACTTGTCTGTCAAGAGAAGATCGGTACAAGAACTGTACTACGGGAATCCGAGGAAAAGTTCGACGGAAACGGACGAGTCGTTCGATGACGAGGGCGTGGATGCAGGTACTGGAACAGAGAGTAGCGTAGAAGAGCAGACGGCAAACATAAAATTCAGACCGCCTACGCCACCTTTACCGAAAAATACTGACGACAGTAGTGCAGCTATACTTTCACAACAAACCGTCAATCCCGTCACACAAGAAGAATTACAGCAACTCGAAGAATATTTGAAGCACAGCGGAATATCGTGTAGCGACAGCGATGACTGGGACGACCGCGATATGCTCCGACTCAGATCGCATGTCAGTAAATTTTTGACCTTAAAGATTAATCAGAATCATATAAGCAACATCGGGAAGAAAAGTGTAAGTTTCTCGGACAAAGTAAGTGTACATTTGCGTGAAGAAGATTCGCCCGTTGCTGCTGCTGCTGCTGCTGGAAAATTATCTGTAACTCCACCAAATTCACCGAGTATTTCTGCTTTTGGTCACAGACATTATCAGGTTAATATTTTTATTTTTGTTTCGACATTAATATGATTCTTTATTAGACAGAAGCAAATATTGGCCAATGAGTATTGGGCGAGGCTTGCCCTATCCCAAAAGTCGAACGGTACATACTCGCACTTGCTTCCCATTAGTGATGTGCCGGATCGTTAAAAATGTATATCCGCGGATACGGATCTGAATACGGATTTTTGGTTTCAAGATCCGCGGATACGGATACGGATCTTAACTTTCTTAGAATACGCGGCGGTAAATATTGCACATCGACCTTTGGAAAGAGACTATCTGTTATGGGAAAAAGTTATTGACCTCTTTAAGAGTTAACTCTCATAACAGATTGTCTCTTTACAAAGATCTATGTGCAATATCTCATTAAAAAGATAGTTTTTTAGTACCTTTGAGTTATGTACTATTGGTATGGTACTCACTACGATAAATGTTTGCAATATAAAGGTGCCAAATACGATTTAAAAAAATAAAAAATAATCTGAATGGAATTTAACAAGTTTTCATTATTACCTAATCACCTATATATATAAAATTTCATCTATGAATTGAAAATTAATAAGGTAAAAGATCCGCAAAAAGACTAACGGATACAGATACGGATCTTTCTTCTCCCTCGGATATCCGCGGATACGGATATCCGGCAAATCACTACTTCCCATCTCATTTTGAAACCCTAAAGCTAATTTTGTTTCTTTTTAGGGCAAAGCATTGGTAGATATGCCGATTTGTGAGGAAAATGAGAACAGCAGTCCAGAACGATACGATAGTCCACCCCTTGATTGCGGTAAAAATTCAGTTCCTTCGAGAACTATAGATTTAAACCAGAAACGAGCTTTGGTCAGTGCCGTAACGGAATCGGTGGAACAAATCATCAACCATTTTTCGCCGGCCGTCGACCAGTCCGAATTAAATCATTTCGGTGATTCGTCCAGAACACCACAGTGTGCTAAACTGGTGCTGTCCACTTTGTGCCCGGCGCTGTACGCTGTTCTAAGTGACGGACTCAAACCGAATATCGACACCACTTTTGGCGCTATCAGTAATTCAGTATGGCAAGTCGTAGAGGCTTCAGCACAGAGTGGGCCACTCACCAAGTCGCTCAATGAATTGGTCATGAAGATTAATGGGGAAGATGTGATAACCGAAGGATTGGTTAAATTCAACGCTTTTATTTTTGGACTCTTAAAGTAAGTTTTGTTATACAGTATGTAAACACGTAAGGTGCACATAGGCAATTAGCATTGGGAAAAAATACTTGGATCAGAGTTAGCCATGACTGCATTAATTGTTATTTCTATTGAATTATCGTGGTAATCTTGAGGATTTCTATTTTATTTTGATTTATTTTTATTTTACTTGGCTTTTTTAACAATAAAAAGCTCTTATAAATCATTATTTTAATTTTTTTGTACAAAAATAAAACAAAAAAACAACTTCATCTGTTTGGAAACATTTCATTCAAAAATTGTTTGACTGGTATTACGTATGCGCGTAGGTAAATCAGTGCCCCAATACCTTTAGGTTCAACTCGAAGAGGCGGAGATATTTGATCTCGCACCATATTTAAGTATTTTTGGGAATTTAATGTCCCATTAATAAAAAAAAGTCCGATTATGTTGTAATCATTTGAATATTTTCTTCGGTAGTATACACATTCATTTTGCAAAAGAATATTATCTGTCAAATTGAAAAACAAGATTTCCAGGCTCACTCTGATCCAGTCATTTTTTCCCAATGTTAATTTCCCTATGTGCACCTTACGTGTTTACATACTGTATATAGATTGTATTACACTGTAAAATGATACAGCCCTATGCGGTGATTAAAATTTCAACGATCACATAATTTTAATTTTCTTTTCTAGTGTACGATCGTTAGATGCATGGGCGGGATATTTGCGAACACGCGAGTCTGTACTCCGTAAACACTACAATCCCGATGCCCTTCTGCTCATAGCTCATACCGGAGGTTCTACAATCCGAGCGTTGCTCGATACACTTCTTGCAGCGTTACAGCCATTAGCAATGCTACCGTTTCAGTTAGATTTATTGTATGAATACAGACAGCTGCATGCAAGTCTAAAAAGAATGAGTTCATATCAACAGCCTCCGAGCCCTTCACATTACAGAGTGAGTACTGAACAAGGTTTGCCAATCATATATATTAATAAGCTAAGGCTTAAGATGTTTGCCTCCCTTTTTAGAAAAAACCTCACAATTTCTCCACATTAAGTATAAATCATTTTACAGATAATTGCTTGCCCTACTGATATCGACAACTAAAAAATTTATTATTGCTTTTGTTTTTGTAAATTAATTAAAATACTGCAACGCTGAACAACGTCTGCCATCTGACGGCTTTAATTTTGAAACAACGTCAACACTTCGATCTGTCATCTGACCTTCATATTGTAATACAACAGACACAATACTGCATACTGCCATCTGACGGCTTTAATTTTGAAACAGCGAGCAACGCTGAACAACGTCAAAGCAATGCTGCATGATGCCATCTGACGGCTTAGCTCAACGCTTTTGCTACTTGCGCCTCTATATGACAATTTTAGTAAAATATTTCTTCGATCTGTCATCTGAGCTTCATATTGTAATACAACAAAAAGAAGAACGTTATAAGCAGTATGCAAAATTAGAAACGATTTGAATACCTGCAATGTTTAATATTTTTGTTCGTTAATTTTTGAAGAAAACAAATTATTAAGTTTTAAATTTCGCTCCTTAGACAATAGAACGTTCTTAATCATAATGTATTAATTTTTCTGTATTTTGTTTTCTAGTTGACGTCATCTCCGACACCTTTAACGTCTAAACAATGGACTCTAATGAAATTAGTTCGTTCGATCCAAAGCAGCATAAGTCAATCTTGCGAATCAGAAGATTTGACGAGTGCCGCCGTACTCCGTCGTTGCATTCATACCGACCAACATACCTCATCCGATCCATCTCTTCCCGATTTATTAAACTCGTCGGCATATACTAAGACACAGTGTCGAGAGGACAAACTACGACCGCGATCGTGCGTCGACGCTAACACGCCCGCTTTCACGCTGACCAACGACATTGCAAGTACGGTTAAAAAAAGATGGTCGGGTATTCATCCCGGATCTAAATTATACCAAGCGTACGATCGATTGGCAGCAGAAGACACGGAAGAAGAGTACACCGACAGTCTAGAACATACAGTTAACTTACGGCTGAATCAGATGCGCAGTGAACAAAAAGATGCGTCGAATTCACCTCATTCCACTATGTCTCACGAAGAGGTAAGTGGAGATATACCGGTTTAATTATAATCAAAGCTGTCAATCTACGCAATTAAAAACGATTTCATAATTTCAAGGCTTCCGGAACATATATTGGGCGAGCCAAATTATTTTATAAGTAACAAATTCCAGTAATTAGCGAATAAAAATATGATCAATTATAGCAAAGGTGAAAGTAAAACAAAAATGTGTAAAGCCCCTAAGTTGAAATTATAGTTTAATCTAAAAAAATATACAGTATGTAAACACGTAAGGTGCACATAGGGAAATTAACATTCGGAAAAAATGACTAGATCAGAGTGAGCCTTGAAATCTTGTTTTTCAATTTGACAGATAATATTCTTTTGCAAAATGAATGTGTATACTACCGAAGAAAATACTTATTCAAATGATGACAACATAATCGGACTTTTTTTATTAATGGGACATTAAATTCCCAAAAATACTTAAATATGGTGCGAGATCAAATATCTCCGCCTATTCGTGTTGAACCTAAAGACATCGGGTCACTGATTTACCAACGAGCATACGTCATACCAGTCAGACAATTTTTGAATGAAATGTTTCCAAACAGATGGAGTTGTTTTTTTGTTTTATTGACGTGATAATGTCTTATAAATTGATGAAACACCGGCTGCATGCACGAAAAAATGTAACGTTCCGAAAAGTGTAGCGTTCCGCCTGACCCTGTGCGTGCAAGCGAGAGCGCAGTATAAGCGATAGAGAGTCGGAAAAAATATTGTTTGACAGCTACTAAAATTTAGGTTATGTATTATTATAAATATGATATTCGAGCGGAATACGTTATCACGTAAAACTATCGTCCGTAAACCGACTTTACAGACAACCAATTTTTTTTTTGTACAAAAAAATTAAATAATGATTTATAAGAGCTTTTTATTATTAAAAAAGACAAGTAAAATAAAAATAAATCAAAATAAAATAGAAATCCTCAAGATTACCACGATAATTCAATAGAAATAACAATTAATGCAGTCATGGCTAACTCTGATCCAAGTATTTTTTCCCAATGCTAATTTCCCTATGTGCACCTTACGCGTTTACATACTGTATATTTCACGTCATGATATAAATTTCCTTGTATGCATACCATGTACCTATATTGAGTATCGTAATACTATTAGAACTGCCATAAATTTTTTGTGAGAAACGTAATTGCTTTTACAGGCTTCAGATTCTCCAGCACCTCCGTCTCTTCAAGAAGATCCACTGTCCTTGGATAGTAATTTATCTGACGATAAAACACCTCTTAACGGTGGAAAGTTCAGAAGACTGCAGATGAAATGGGAAATGTTGAGCAGCAAGGATAAAGATAATTCAAATGGCAGCAATTCTAATTCCCCAACCGAATCACCGGCCCACACACCAGGAAGCACCGGCTCGACCAGTTCGGTGAAATCGAGAATACCTCGTTTAATAACATCACCGAGTAGATCGTCAACTATTTCTGTCGTGTCTTCACCGCCATTAAAAACGGCACAGGCCGTTGTGGGTAGAAAACTCGTGCCATCGAGTAATCAACAAGTTAAAAAGCCCCCGGCGGCTGCAAATACTTCAATGCCACCGGCAAAAGGAGGCGTTACAAAAAGAATTAACATCGCTTCGAATAGGTGAATATATTTCGTTACTCATAAATACGGTGGAAGTTTAAATATGATTGCAAATTGAACTCTTCATATTGATTTTAACAGAACGAGTAGAGTTGATCAGCACGAAACAAATGACGGTCACAATACAAGAGCGCATCCTGTAAGACCGAGTAGTTTGCCGTATCGACCCGCCACGCACGGTGGAAAAGGCTCGAAAATAACTCCTCCTCGAAGAGCTATTTCCAGTTCGGCTCACCGATCACCAAAACAAAATCCAGTTCGTAATTCTGTTCCAAAGTAAGTGTTTGACAAATAATTTTATTCAACTCATGCGCGCTATTCAAGTTTTATTATGCCTAAAAACCGAACCCTAAATAGCCATTTACCGACTGGTGACAATTACTTGTCATAACTCAATGAAGATTCCTACTAGCTCGGCCATTGTGGAGTAATGAAAATAAACGTAACTATTTTCTGAGTCGTAACGAAATATTAGGTAACAACAACTCCGTTGTTACCCATTGAGGCTAAAATTGAGAGGCCGAATGTTTTCGACATGGAGTTTATTCATAACCGGCTAACCTCAAACCAAAACATTGAATCGTGCTGTTTGGTGCTGTTAGTATTGACAGTTTTTGACGTGATAACGTCTTATAAATTGATGAATCACCAATATTATAAATTGATAAAACACCGGCTGCATGTACGAAAAAGTGTAACGCATAACGCGTAACGTTCCGCCTGACCCTGTGCGTGCTTTTTGCTAATTTCTCGCTCAATTTAAATCAGATCGGTTTGAAACCAGTCTTAAACGAAAGAGGAGAACATTTTACATAGATTTCGTATAACAGAATTTGCCTAAACAGTTTTTTTATACAAATTTATATAGAAAAATATTTTATACAAATTTATATAGAAAAATAGCTGTATAAATGCAATGTTGTCTAATGCATGGCGCGACGCGGTCGGTTGTCTTTGTTTGCCGTACATATAAATTAGAAGCAAACGTATGTCTTGTCTTAACATGAAAACGGCTGCATTTCTAATGTTAAATTCAATTTTTTGACATTAGTATATTGTGAAATGCAACGCCTTCTAAGTTAAGTATTGGAATAACTAATTATTATTAGAACATAATACTTTGTAAGTTGCAAACGTCACTTTTGACATTTCTTATCATTCCGACACCAAGGATAAGCGGATTGAAACCAAATTTTGGGAGGTTTAGGTTATGTATTACGGAATACGTTATCACGTAAAACTATCGTCCGTAAACCGACTTTACAGACAACCAATTTTTTTTTAAAAAGAAATAAATAGATATTTACAACATCTCATTAATAACAATAAATAAAACATGAATAACGCGCAATTGTTGAATAAAATTATGGGCGTAACTAGTAGTCTAAGTCATTCATGGCGTGTCAGCGCGATGTTTTCAGCACGAGTCGTAGGTGCGCAGGCACGAGCGAAGCGAGTGCATACTGCGCACCGGAGACGAGTAGTCTAAGTCATTCATCGCGCTGACACGCCATGAATGACTTAGACTACTAGTTACGCCAATAACTATTATCGGATTATGCCTGTGAATCACTAACTGGTTACTTTCAGAGTCGTCCGCACGTTATCTCATAGATTACCGTCCGATACTGGACATTTGTCGTTTAACGAAGGAGAAAAATTAAAAGTTGTGTTGGAAGTGGACAGTAAGTGGTTATTGTGTTGTCGTGGAGATCAGAAAGGATTAGTACCAAAGTCAGCAGTGATACCAGTGCCTGATGCTGGCCATCAATTCTGAAAGTAAACATAACCTTACATACTTAGATATAACACATTTGCTTCTTTAAATAATATTCAGAACAGTTGTGTTTCCCTGAAGTAAAATTGCCTATTTAGTAGAAAAGAAACAAATTTTAGGTACTATTCATAACTCGAAAACAAAACGACACAAAGCTGGAGGAATGCATTATTTTTTATATATTTTTATTAGCACTGTTTTTTGAAAAAAATATTAATAATGCCATTTGTCTTGATAAGAAAGAGAATGATTCCAGTGCCGTTCAGTATTTTTGAGAATGTTAAATATACAACAATACTGTTTTCTACACCCATGTAGTCAAATATATGTTTCTAATTTGAAATAATATTAACCAGATGATAATAAATAGCAGTATTTGTTATATATGCTATTTCTTCTATATAATAGACAAATTAAGTAAGTACCTAGTAATTATTAGTAGTTAGTAATTACAGTACAATGAATTGTACGGTGAATCTAATCCTCGAGCAGATGGATGAGTCATTCTCTAGTCTTATTTTTTGTTCCAATAGAGAGGTCAATGCTTCTGTTCACATGCCTTCCTAGTTCTTGCTACAGGTGAAATTAAACAAAAAACAGTGATCCCCTTTGGAGAACGTCCCCAATTCGAATTTATTTAGATTTGAAACATATTGAAGGACTTTGACATGACATGTCTGGTAGGCATAGAATCGACGGGCATATTGGAGGATTAATAACTGTTAATGTTTTACGTACCTGTCATTCGCTGTTTACGATAGCTCTGTTCCAACCTCTCTGCGAACGGTAATATTATCTTGCGCAGTGGCTGAAACGGTTTTTGAGCTACTACGCAAGACCGTGACGATAATAAGTTCGTTCCAAGCAGCCGCGAACGGTAATAAAACCGTACACAGTCTTGTTACTGCACAAGACTGTCTTGCGCAGTATCTATTTTTGAGCTAGTGCGCAAATTAGTCTTGCGCAGTGACAAAACTGTCTACTGTTTTATTACCGTTCACGGCTGCTTGGAACGAACCTAATATTACCGTTCGTAGAGAGTTTGTAACAGAGCTAATATTTACATATCTGTGGAAATAATACCAACAACCCATTTATGTAACTCACTGTGCAGTTTTTTGATACTGTAGTATTAATAATAATTATTAAGATAATTGTCAATCTGGTCATAAACATTATAAGTAATTTTAGCACACTTCAATATTATATTAAGTACTTAATTATCAAGTAATAAGGAAAATATAATGATAATAACCATTTTCTCGAATTGCTATAAAAAAATTATTTCTTTTTTATGCGCGAATAGATTATTTGACAGTGAAATAAAATTATTTTATTCTTTAAAACCATTTTCCTTGCATGTTATACAATTGATTTTATTTTTCTATCTGCACTAAAAAAATCTATACTTCTATTTAATAATAACAGGCTATTTTAAATCAACTAAGATTTTCTTTTTTCTAAACTCTATAACTAACTTTTATATGGCTTTGGGATTCTTTACAAAATTATATTCCGATTCATACAAATAATTGAGAATTGAAAATACACGAAATGTCAAGCACAGAAATTGCGGATCGTAACTAAATACAACCTATCCTTAATAACCGATCCGTTGCATGATTACTAAATGGGTTTCTGCATTCTGTGACTTATTTTATGAAACAATTGACAGTTTCTTAACTAACATCACCAAACCAGAGCTCCAATCCTCCGCATGACTAAAATGTAATAGACTGCACATTGTTGTTACAGTATCTTTTGTTTTATTTACTTTTGTTTGTATGAATTCAATTTGGGATTTATCGATTTTCAATTTACCACAAAAGTCACTTGTTGTATAAAATTCATTTTGGACAATTAACGTGACATTTGTGGTAAAGCACGTTTATTCTTTTGTTTTATCGGTTCGAAACACTTTTGTTTTGAATGGGCAAACCAAATTATTATTTTGCACCTGTGCATGCATGGGCCAGGTATACATCGTTGATACCTTTAGGATCCCAAGCTTTGCCTTAGCTAATATTAAAGTACAAGCTAATAAACCTCTCTGAAGTTGCACGAAGTGTAGACTTTTGTTCCTGAAGTTGCATGAAGTGAAGACTTTTGCTAGTTTTCTCTCGACGCGATTTTTAGTCTGTACGTTTCCTTTTTTATATGTACAGGCTGTCCAAAGTTAAAGATGCAACTTTGTAAATATAGATTCTACGACTTTGGTTAAATGAGCTTTTTTGTAGTATTTTTTACGTAGATTACGATTATGAAAACAAAAGCATGAATTTTTGAGTTATTGTCAAAAAAAAGATGTTTTTTAATACAATGTCCTGTATATTTTTTAAAACATACAGTTGAAAATAACGCCATTTCTTCAATATCAAAATTAAACTAACTGCCTACTTTGGATGGGTATTAGGCCAAAAAGGCTATGAAACATTTGATAGTGTCAAATGCAAACAAATTGGTTGTCGTTTTTTCTCTCTCTTTTGGGCAAATTGTACTTTTGAAATTTAGATATTTAACTAAATGTTATGAATGTCTTTTTCCTTCCAAACAAATACAAAAATAGGTCGTTTCAATAAAAAAAAAAACAATAACTCAAAAACTTGATGCTCAGTTATTTTTTTGTTTTAAATACTCTCTTTATAAAAAATTATTATTGCATGAAAAAAATTTTATTTCACTGAACAGCTTAACTATTTTTTCTTACTGGAATTAAAATATTTTTTCTCTATTAGGAATTAACTCATGTTGTGCAATATAATTAAGACCAAAGAAATAAAACAGGTATACCTACTTAAAATATTTTCGAGATTTTGAAACCAATTTTTGTAAAAAATATATCGTGACAGTATAATATCTACCAATAACTTAACACTTTTTGATAATGCATCCATGTCTATTACTGACTATTATATTGAATGGGCACTATTCTATAATTACCTAAACTACATTTTCATATCAAATTTTAATAAATACAAAAAACGTAATTAATATTAAACTACTTAAATAAATGTTGCTTGTTTATTAAAAATTAACAATACAAAAATATGTGTATCCTTTAATAGAAATTAATATCCGCTTTGCTGTTGATTGTATTAGTTAGAAAAGTAACGATTCATTAGATTTAGAAACCAATTTTCTTTCGACTAGTTATTTTGAATAAAATCGCGATTAAATTTAATGAATTGTTATTGAAATTTATGTGAGCTCATGTTAGTATTATAAAAACCTTACAGTTATTTATAACTTTATGACGTCACTGACTTCGGTTTTACTATCTTTCTTTTACTCTTGGCAGTTTCTAAGCAATAACCGAGTCCGATAACGGTCTTCCAAAATTTTTTGTTTCTTCACAGAATTCGAATACCAACGTCGATTTGTTTGGAAATAATGAACGTAAAATCAAAACGTCGAATAAAAATAATTAAATTTAGTAAAACTGTCTCCGAGTCAAGTCGTATTTAAAAGTTACAAGAACCGTGATAGATTCTTTGTTTTTTCCGACCCTTCTGAAAATATCGCCTTTCTTTCTTGCTACATATTATTATAATGTACAGTTGGTAACAGTGCATGTAAATTACAAGTTAACAATAGTATGTAGAATAAACATATTATAGGTGTTTTCAGACACGAGTATTAATAAAATTGAAAGATAGATATGTTCTTTTAGATATTATACACATATTACACCCAGTTGATAGGAATAATAGCGACAAGAACTAATAAAATGTACCATTTAGATTATTTTTTCAAAGTAGGAGTGGAGGAAATAATTAATAATAATTGATAATGTACAAACTTGTTAAACCTCTTTAATTAAAATTGATTTGTAAGGGTTTGGATTTTCAGTAACTAATAAATAACTTTATTTGCCAACGTATTGAAATAGTGTAAAGGAAATAATCATGATTTATGTTACGATAGGCTGATTTGTTATGGCTACACAAATTATATTATTTTTAAGAGGAAAACTTAATTAAAAATGAGGATGATGTAAGTCACCTTTGGTTGTTATTGGTTGATACATGAAGCGTTTAGTCTTTTATTATGCTTTTCCTATAAATTCGGTACCCAAAGGAATGGTGAGACATCTGGTGATAAATGCGCCGAACTGTCCTAAAGGCGGTTTTTGACAGGTAAACTATGGAGGCATAAGGTAAACATTGATTTAGAAAAGCATGTTGGCCTCCATCAATGTTAACCTTATGCCTCCATAGTTCACCTGTCAGAAACCCATCTTAGGATAATTCGGCGCATTTCTCACCAGAGGCCTCACCATTCCTTTGGGTTCCCAATCATAATATGCATAATGTAGTCGATTGTAACTAATTAGACGCTGATGACAGCTGTTCAGCGTCTATAATCTATCTCTTTAATATAATTAATTTGAGGTTAAATAGATATTGCATTTTTTACAGCTTGATACCCTACGTGTAAAATTCAGCTCTTTTCTGTTTAGTTGTAAATATTTAATAGTATTATTATAATTATTATACAATTATTATCTACATAAATATTTGTGATTATGTACATAGTTTATAAGTAAGAAATAAGTGCGAACCAAAGTGAACATTGAACGTGGAAATAAAAGTCGAACGAGCTGAACGCAAGCGATCTGAAGATACGAATATTTACATTAACTTACAACCAGGTACCTTTTACTTAAAAATTCTTTGACTTTTGGTTGCTATGTTGAAAAATTATCATTTCCAAGTTGAATAATTTTCAATAAATATTTCCGTTAGTTTTAATTTCTGATATAGATTTGATTTCTTTTAAGGTGCCATAAGTTTATAAAACGATGTAAATTTCTTTTTAAAAAAATGTAAAATTACTTTATGTTAATAAAATTATTATGCATATACAATGAAAGATTTAATTTGTTTCTTTTATGTCCTTTAATTCATATCAAATAAATACCAAAAAATAAATGCCAAAAAAAGCCTTGCCCACAATAGCATATTGTTGTGGCATCTTTATGTGAAGTTTGGTTTTCAACAAAATACTTTTTTGTTTCTTAATTACAATATTATTACTAGTGTTTTCAATAAATGTTGTAAGTCGGGTCCTGTCGAATTCGTTTTATTAAAATTTTAGCAGTACATTTCAATCTTTACTTCATACTTTTCTAGTTGCTGCAACTTAATTCTATTCTATAAAATGTTTATGAATTAATAACACACTTACAAAACAATGAGCCTTTTTCCTGAAGTACGAAAAATCACTCACTAGTAGCGCTAGTAGTTCGGTAGGGACAAACTACTTGAAAAAAAATGTTTTTAACAGAAGATGATGTTCCTGGAGCAAAACTAAAATTTGCAACTGTAAAAGATAACAATGTAGTAACATTAAAACGTTGGCTTGCGTGTCGTAATTTAAAAGTATCTGGAAAAAAAAATGAATTAATAGACAGGTTAGTATGCAGACTCTAGTAAAATATTAGCGATAAATTCAAACTGTAATAAGAGAAATTGAAAATAATTATGAATTTCAGATTTATTTCCAAATGAAATATGAATCAAAAATATATGGTAATAAAATAAATTTAATATTAAATATAATAAATGAATATAATTTAATAAAAGATTGAGGTTATATCTCATTCTAATCAATGGTGAAAAATTTACTATTCATTTTTTATTCATTTAATTAATTTTAAAAATAATTTCGATAACATATGTAAATGATGACTCTCAGTGATAAGTTTACCAGTTCAAAATGTTTTTTATTTCAGATTTATATTTTTAAATAATAAAATAATATCACGTAAATAACATTGGTTGGCATGTAAATATTTTATGTTTGTCCCTACTACTAGTGCTGCCTCTCGTGACACTTTCGCTGCACTATTCTCAGGAAAAAGGCTCATTAAAATAGACTATCGGCTATTTCTTCACACAGTGCGTTGATTTCGCTGATTTGCGTAAATTCTGATCTTAGAATTGCATTAGCAACTGCAATCGTTTTTTGAGTGTTCTTTGCTTTTACCCAAATCCTTCCATTCATTCCAGCAGCAAGTTCAAACTGTATATTTTGCCCCAATTTTTTAAGCAACGGAAAACTTGGATTTAATATCTTATGAACTAAATTCAAACTGCAATTAAATATGAATCCATTCGAATCTAATGGTCCGAGAGTTCCTTTTTTGAAATTTGAATCGACGCATACTAATTCAGGTTCCATATCACTGTTAGCTATTGTAAGTCTTGCATAAACGGCATCACCGATTTGTATATCTGGTTTATTTTTTTTTGTTGCACCTTCGAACGCTAAGAACGGTAAGGATGCTTGTTCACTCGAACCGATGTCCACTTTCAGTAAGTCAGTTCCCCGATTTGTCACGATACCGACAACAGCTTCCCCTTTGCTCGGCACATAACGTTTTTGACGACATTCGATCCAATATAGATTCGGTTCTTTTTTTCTTAATATTCCTGCTTTGCAAGCACACACTTTGTCAATATCTCTTCGTAAACCAGGACCTAATATTACTTTAGAGCTTTTTGGTAAATTTGACAAATTTTCTAAAACATCTCCTGGCATCACAATATCACCTACCGAAAATTCCATTTTTAATAGGTATTATTTTAGAAGCAGGACGGTTTAATTAAAATAATATTTAACTGTCAGTTGTCAAACTTGCTTTCACGTGTAACTGATTTTTAACCTAACAAATCAGGCCAATCAGCTTAACGTCAATAGAACTATGGAGGGCTAAATAGAACCACCATAAGAAGTTTCTTTTTAAAAATTGAAAATAACTGTCATTAATTTACATACTCGTAACGTAATTAAAGTGAGAAATGACGCTAAAAATAACAAAAAAATCATAATGTCATAGCTAAGTACGTAATACTTTCAGTTTAGTGTAGCTTTCTTTAATATCCACAATCCATTTACTTAATACAGATCAGTGATTGCTGTCTTTTAAAGGAGTCTCGCGATGGAAAAAGTTTGCGTATCACTGCTATGAATGCATCCGTCGTTCAAACCTCAATAGTCAGAGTGTGACGTTTTGAGTTTTTGACATGTAGAAATTGAATAAACACTGGAAAAATGGCAGCTGCTGCTAGTGAAGGTTCGCCAAAATCTCCATCGGAAAATACATCTTTAACAAGTTCCACAGTGTCAGAAAATAGAAGTTTCTCACGTTCGTCATCTTTGTCGTCTTTCAGAGAATTCCAATGGCCTTCTTTGCTTGTGTCGCGTCCAGGAAAATACAAAAATGGAAAGCGAGGAAGAGGTATTTACAATTTTTTTTTATTTTCCTCCGTGTTGCTGTTTAAAGACACTTATTTGAAGTCTTCTTACATTTTATTTTTGTGTAAATGAATAGTAGTAAAAATAGACTGACTCTAAGAAAGAAACGTCGGCAGCAATGTTGTTGAAAATAGAGCAATTATTGTTGTATGGCCTTCAATTTAACGACGTGTAGGAGGGAGTTTTATATTTATTAGTTACCTCTAAATTGACAATTATCTGATGAAAATATATTATTGTGTTTACAATATGTCGAAAGTATGTATTTATATTATAAGCACATTAATGGGCGGAGGAATAGATGATGGAATAATGAAATGGAGATTCATTTACTTCATAATCCCTTTTATTTCTTGCTATTCAATTCTCCGGACGCCACTTATAATGTCTGGATTATCGTTCATGTCCTAATTTATGATTTTACCTGTTTAAAAATATTCAATATGGTCGTACTATGCGAAACGTTTGCATAGACAATATACTGGGCTTCGATGTTTTATTTAAAATGTAAATTTCCGAGAAAGAAATATAATATAGTCCTTCGAAACATAATTGATATTGAAGAGAAAAAAATCACGTGTGCTGGTCACATCGTAAAATATACCAGAATCATTGATGCAAGCTGTAGTGATAAGGTTAACTTTGTCGCTTTCTGCATGTAAACGTCAAAATGAACATAACTTCAAATATACTTACCACGTAAATAATACTCGTCCGCTTTAAAATGTCATGAACAAGTTCTATCGCTGGAATTAAGAGCATTTATTTACTGGTCATGGAAATATCAAGGGATTTTGGTGAAAGCCAGGATTTTTGTGGTAATAGATTGGTCAAGTGCGAGTTAGAATCGCGCCCCGAAGGTGCCTTACGTACTTTTACGGATGAAGATGATTCAAAGGTGGGAAAATGTGAGCCTGAAATTGTAGTAACTAAATTTCGCTCTGTCATCTAATAGAATTTTAGTAACTAGTAACGCCATGTTCGCCCCTCCAACACACAACAAGCACTGAATACACAGCTATCCAACGCATACACACAGCGAGCGCAAATGTAACGCAACACGTTCCATGAACATCGTCACGTCAATTGAAACGTAACACGTCCCACTTGCACTATTTTACTCCCAACCAAACGCGATACGTTGGTAAGGCAAAATGGATAACGCGTTAATAAGACGAGTTCGTAACTCTAAAGAAGTTTCATTTCCCACGCGAGCTTGTGTGCGTGAGGTTCACACTGTTGCAACCCTGCGGAAAATGTGCAACGTGAGAAGAGATTTTAAACGAGCGGTGTTAGGACGTTAGGTTTGATTGACAATAAAATAAAAGTGGTCATCCATGTTCGACTTGTGACTGGAAAAAAATTATTATTTTCAACAAAAACACTGATCAGACAAACGAACAGATTGGGACCCGACGGCTTCAAATCTTATAGTATTAATAGACGATCGAACTTGGTACGAACCGGACAGCGGATATGGTCCGCTCCGTACCAAATCTGCTCGTCTAGACAGTAGTCTTATATCTTACAGTCGTACTTATTCCGTGCGTGTGTATACAAGTACGATTGAATATAACATATAACATAACATATATAATATAACATATAACCGTATAATGACGTCATTGTAATTCAAAACGTTGTGCAACATGACAGAAATTTTGACAGAACGCGAAGTTCTTGGTGAAGTATTGGTATTATATAAAGACTTCCCATGTTTGTGGGATCTATCAGATATTGTAACAGAGAAGCGCGTAACAACGCTCTAGAAATTCTTCGGGAGTGTTATTCAAAATATGATCTTCGCTATCAAGCGATTTTATTAACTTCATATGACTAAATTCATCGTGATCTTTCAAATAGAATTTTGCCCACTCCTTTCTTTTCTTCCTTGTTGTTTGTGGCGGCATTAACGTTGCCGCTAGAACAAACGCAATTTTCGCGCGCTTAATCGGAGGCATGATTACGTATCTGTGTACACAAGGAGACTGACAGATTCGGTCGTCTGTTGTAACCAGACCAGCGAACTTGATCCGCCGTACCATGTCCGTTCCCGGCCCGTACCAAGTTCGATCGTCTATTAATACTAGTTACGCCAATGTCTGTCCATGTCGCTTTGTTGGCTTTGACAGTGCAGCTATTGATTTTCCTCTCGCAGTCAGTTTCCGACCCCCTCTTAGTTTTCCCTCACTTCTTTAAGCCTATTTGAGAAAATCAATATCAGTGATGACGTCTCATGCTGTCTGTTTGGGAAATTGTATTATTTCTAAGTACAATTGCTTGAGAATCATGTAAAACAACGTAAAATATGTAATAATACAAGCAACTGTTTACAGTTTGTTTAATTTTTGTACTGATATTTACAAATATTTGTAAGTACTGAATACTTTTATTTAAACGTGTAATTTCGTATGATATATAGGTATAGATATTAACAAAGAAGGAAAACAGTTCATTTGATATTATAATTTGTTTAGTAATTTAAATTAATTTCGTATTGTTAGTGCAGCAAAAACAAACTGACAAAAAAAAATACGCTTCTATGGAAAGAGACAGCACCGCTAATCACATGGTTTAAACGCGACAAGTCGAACAGAATTTATTTATTTACGTACAGTTTAAATGTAAATAAATCAGTAAAAAAAGGATCTTCTCGTTCGTACTGTATTTAGATTTAAATTGTGTCTTGATGAATGTATTTCAAGACTGTTAAGGCTAATATTTTAGATTAGCGTAGCACAAAATTTTGGTCGGGACATCTGGCGTCTCGTCGCTTTGAAAAGTGTAAAAAACTGGTCTACTATATTTTATTTACGCCCTGAATAATTAGGCTTTTGAAAAAAAAATTGAATTATCGATTTTTTTATTGTATTTTAAAACTTTATTATAAATAATATTGATAATCGATGCGAAAAACTTTCAAAAAACTTTTTTTAAATTAATAGGTCATATGCATGATTTTTTTTTATATTTTTAATAGATTATTTAGTCAACCATAATACGGAAAAAAATTGATAATCATTTAAAAATGTAATATTATCATAAGAAAAAAAATATTAAATTTCACATTCAAAAATAGACAGTTTAAACAATCGGCCATGTTCGCGGGCTTATGTGACGTCATGATATACGATGCATGCCAACCTCGATGTCAAATTATCAATGTTCTAAATGAAGTTTATTTGTTGTTTTCTCTAAATACTGACATAATCCTGTGAGACGACACAGTCGTCATGAAAACTGTTGTTGATATATACTCTGACGTCACGATGCGTTTTGAAAATTCGAAAATAGCGCTTATTTTCTACATTTCTTTTTTATTATTTGTATTTTTTTCAGTGGTTAGATTAATAAAATAACCATTACGTTATGATCAAGAACTAAAATATATTTCGAAATAAAAATTTTAACCAATTTGGAGTTTTATGCATATGACCCATTATAAGCAATTTAAAATTGATAAAATATAAAAAAAAAATCACGTGACTACAAACGCACTAAAATTGTTTTTGACAATTGTGACGTCATTTTGTTAAAATGTATATACGCAGTATACTCTCAATGGCTTCTACATGTGTATTGACTAAAACTATCCTAAATTTAGTATAAAGAAATTTTGTTGACAAGTAATTCTATTTAATAATGTGTAAAAAGCTTTTATAAAAGCCAATTCTGCTAATATACTTACTGTAGATATTATTTATGATCACAGATTTTCTAAAAAATGATACATTTTCGGTTCAATTCAGCTGAGGTTCACCCAGATATTTAAATTTATACGTTGATATAAATTATTATTAATTACAGTATTATATTAAAATATTTACATCAAAATGATCCTTGCAACACAAAAAAATGGATGTTTTATGATGTTGACACCATTGTTTTCGACGTGTAACATCTTTTGGCACATTTAAAAACATTTTGTGGGGAGTTTTTATGTAATATTCGAACACCTTTGTACAAAGCAAGCACGATAACATTTAAGATTCGACATTTTTGATAAATTTCTTAATATATTGACTGTATTCAATCAATGAGAGGTTAAAAGTGTTAAAACACTGTGTCAATTGCATGTGATGATAATAGAAATTAACATTATGACGTCACATTATGTTCGGGAAATGTCGGCGCGTTCTCGGAACTGGGTACAAAAAATTATTTTTAATTTGATATAACTTCTGAATTATAACGAAAATAAAAAAAAGAAAAATAGTTTTGTTATAAAACTTCTATACGATCTTTCCATTTATGATAAAAAAAAATTTCATTCAAAAGCCCAATTGCTAATTCTCAAAATATTTTAGCGTTTACCTGCATTGTTTACAATTTTTAACCACGGGCTCTTGCACTATAATGGGAAAATTAATGTCCTTTTGTTGTTTTTTTTTTCTTTGTTGCTAAAGATGAACGACTGCTCGCGGATGATTAAAGGTTTTTTGTTAGTCCATTTATTAAAACATAAATTTGTGGTACGGTATAATTGCTTTGTAAATAATATAATTTCGATTATAAAGGTGTCAATGAAAGCGTTAGAGTTATGTGATAACGGAGACGAGGCTCTGCCCTCAGCAGTGGTGCCGTGCCCTGGGGCAATGGAGCAAGACATGGCCGGTGCTCAGGATACCATCTACCTGTGCAACTTTCGTGTTAGCGTCGACGGCGAGTGGCTCTGCCTTAAAGAGTTGAACGACGTCGAATACAACATGCCAGAAATCCCTTGTAATATTCTCGGTATGTTTTAAGTTACCTACTAATTGTATTGCGACAGGATTCGAAATATCCGAATGAAAATCGCTGTTACATGAAGTGTTTACCTTTTTTCAGTTTTTACGTAACCGATAAATAGGGCAAATATGTGTAGTGTGTACATTTAGTTTGGAACGATGCATATGAAAAAATCCGAGGTTATCTGCGGCTAAAATACTCGGACACGTCGATTTTGTTTTTTAAGCACGCATCTTTTTTGATAGTCGTCTTTTGTTTTTAGTATTATGACTCGTTTCGGCAACATAAGTTTAAATTATTTAGAGTACCGAGAGCTTAAGGAGGTTGAGCCGTTTTACGAAGATAATGAAAAAAATCTGAAATAAAGTTTTTTTAATAGATTTTTTTATGACAAAATTTTCTGTAAAAAATCCAAAATCATTAAGAGATTTATAAAGTTAAAAATTAAAAAAAAACTTTTACATGTAGTCTTATGGAAAATATGTCAACCTAGCATGCAAACGGTACATTTTAATTTTTTGCAAATAACCAAATAATGTCAGCAGTTCCAAAAACTGTCTATGTAAAGCATCGATGTCTTACGCATATTTTAATATTTTTTTCCAATTTAATTAGGAGACTTTTAATGAATAAAAAAAATTATTAAACCTTAGCACTTTTCGATTATGGACTTTTATTCTTGACAGATTTAACAATTTTAACTGAATTTTCAACTTTTTAATGATTTAATTTTAATTTTTATTACTTGTAATTTCTTTTTTCAATTAATTACTGCAAAAAATATGTAAAATACAGATATTTACATAAATGTATTTTTTTTAACCTAACTTTGTACAAAAAATACAAAAGTTAGTCCATTAAGTATAAAGTACTGAAATAATTAATTAATATTAAAAAAAAATATTTATTTATGCCTTTATGACAATAATTTATTGGTATCATCGACTTATAAACTATAAAAGTTCCCATTTAGAATTCGACTTACTTTTGATTGGGACTGTAACGGATCAACCTCCTTAAGTATTTTGTAATAAAAAAAACACCTGAAGTTTACATACTCCAAATAATCTAACGATGGGATCATCATTAATCAATTGTATTACTTATAATGCGACTTAGAGACCAAACACATACAAAATGTATTGTAGCCCCAACTCTTTCCGGAAAGACATCATCGACTTCGTTTTTAATGGCAACCCTCAACTTTTCGCAGATTTGGATAGATCAAATTTTTATTTCAGCATTGTGCCACTGTTTTGACATTTGCACTGACAGTTCCAAAGATATTGGTTGCTAAAAGTGTGAATAAAAATTCGTGATAGTGTAGCTGTTAAAATCCAACTTATGTACATCGTCCCTTTAACACAGCGGTGGAACGTCTCCGGGAGTAGTTTTTGGCAAAAAAAAGGGGGATGGAGGAGACCCTAAGACCTTTAGCATGCAACATTTACACCAATTTAAAGTTACTGAAAATGAGCGCACGGGAACTTGGAGCTAAAATGCGAAGCCAGACGCAGTCAGCGCAAGTGTCGCCATTCTACGCGTTATTGTAAACTATATTAAAATTGCTATAACGGTACGAAACCTTCGAGGCGCGGGTACTACTCGCACTTGTCCGTATTTTTTTTTGTTCTGTGGCAAACTTAGCGGGGTAAAAATTTTTATAAATGTTTATTGGCACACAGTGTCATTTTATAAATTTCAAAAGTTACCAGTGGTACCTGTAATATTACATACTCCTTTATAAGTTATTGAAATTTAATGTCCTAAGAAGTAAAAGATGATTTTTGACGTGATAACGTCTTATAAATTGATGAAACACCAATCTTATAAATTGATGAAACACCGGCTGCATGTACGAAAAAGTGTCACGTTCCGCCTGACCCTGTGTGTGCAAGCGAGAGCGCAGTATAAGCGATAGAGAAGCACGATCGGCCCAAGTTTGACAGCTACAAAAATTTATTTATTAAAGATCACAAGACACAAACTTCCAGTAGACTGCCACAGTTCGCTCGTATATATACTTACAGGGAGTGAAAAATCCACACCACCCGACCGTCCGTTTATTAAAACTGCGTGTATTTTGAAAACGGTTTATTATATTTAAAAACCGTTTCTACAGTTGGTTAGAACTCTAATTTTACTATTTGAATATGTAAAAATAAATGTTTGGAAACGTATACGTATAATGTGAAAAATAAAAAAAGTTATTTTTCAACACTTTACGAGTATGGTTCAATGTTTCTTTATGACGTTATCACGTAAAACTATCGTCCGTAAACCGACTTTACAGACAACCAATTTTTTTAATGTAACAAGTAACAAACATTGTTCGATAGAATGATGGGTCGATAAGCAACCCCTAACATTTCTTTAAATAATATTATCTTCATTAAGTTGATATTGTATCGCTTTTGTTTAGCACGTGACCCCGTCGTCATAGAACGCAGTAACCTCGTAAACATCAGTAAACTCGTGGTCAAAGAATTGATAGAGCAATCACTTCAATCTGGCCGCATGCTCGATTCTGATCACATGCCGTTACAACACTTCTTTATTGTACTTGAACACGTCTTACAACATGGCTTAAGACCAAAGAAAGGCCTACTGGGTCCTAAAAAAGAACTGTGGGACATTTTGCAAATGGTTGAGAAATACGCGTCTGAAGCTCAAGACATCACAGCTAGCGTTAGGGATTTGCCAACTGTACGGTGAGTTAAAAAATAAAGCCAACTTGCGTCATAATATTCAAACAACGAGAGCGCTAAAAGGTTGTTCCTTATTGAGACATCGAAGAAGTGTCTTCAGTACTTTGTTTGAAGTACACATTTGAACGTGTTCGCCACTTTCAGATGAGGAGGGTAGTCGCAAAAAGTCTTAAAATTTGCGTCATTGGCAGACGGTCCTTAATCTAGTTAATTTCTTCTTAAACTATACATGCTGTGCCATCTAAAGTTTTCTAATGCTAGTTACCCCAGATATGGACTAAGAGCTGGCTACGGAGAAAATTGGTGACTCGGTGCAGAGCTGAAAATATGCAGAATAATAGGAGATAGTACAAGTAAGTAGGGAAAAAATTGCAGGAATGCTAGGTGGAAGATAAAGAGCCGCCAGAAGGCGCTAATGTTGCGAAAAATCAGTGCACTTCTGTCAATTTCTATACTTATTCTGTAATTCAAAAGTAGATTATATATTATACATTATATAGTTATAAGGGCATACTGAAAATTCAAACATGATGTAATAATTACATTCGACAAATATTCATAATTATTAATGTCATTTTGATAGAAATAAAATTAAATAAATTAATAAAATTACGTTGTTATAACAACGTAATTTTATTAATGAAAATATATGACGATTAATTTTATTTCTATCAAAATGATATTAATAATTTTGAATATTTGTCGAATGTAATTATTACATCATGTTTGAATTTTCAGTATGCCCTTATAACTATATAATGTATAATATATAATCTAGTTTTGAATTACAGAATAAGTATAGAAATTGCCAGAAGTGCACTGATTTTTCGCAACATTAGCGCCTTCTGGCGGCTCTTTATCTTCCGCCTAGCCTTCTGGCAATTTTTTCCCTACTTACTTGTACTATCTCCTATTATTCTGCAAATTTTCAGCTCTGCACCGAGTCACCCATTTTCTCCGTAGCCAGCTCTCCGTCTAATAGGTATGTTAAGGCGTGGCAATTATTTTGACCTTTAAATTTAAGGACGCACATGGGCAGGGCAAGAGCATGGCTTCGATTAGCGTTGATGCAAAAGAAATTGGCCGACTATTTGAAAGTGCTCATAGATCACAAAGAAGACGCTTTGGTCGAGTATTTTGAGCCCGACGCTCTTATGCTGAGCGATGAGGCAATTGTTATCATTGGACTTCTGGTGGGACTCAATGTTATAGATTGCAATCTTTGTGTTAAGGTAAATAGAATATTTTATCACACCGTGCAACTTTTGTAATCAAAACAGTTATTAATCAGTTAATACACTTATTTTATTCCAAGTCTTCTTGATTTCTGAGCTTGTGGGCTGTGGTTCATTGATATTTCTACCTGACGTTTCGTCTACAACTGCGGTAGACATTATCAAAGGCTCACAGGTAAGTGTGGACGATTTATTTCCCCCCTTCTTTTATGCTCTTCTATTCGACTGAGCAGAGAAGGGAGACACACTTATCTGTGAGTCGCCAAGAAACACGTTTCGCCCGATGCCACATTGCCTTTGATAATGTCTACTGCACTTGTAGAAATACCAATGAACCACTGCCTACAAACCAAGAAGATTTGTAGCAACGCCGACCGTAAAAACCTACACACTTGGACCATAGATATATATATATATTAATAGATAGCGGATGCCTATCCTTGAGCATTGTGCGGAATGGTTCCAATTAGAAGTCATTTTGTACGTGGAAAACGCCGTAAAAAGCGCGCGAGATTCAAAAATAGTCATTATTTTATAATGTGATTTTATTGAGAAAAACAACAAAACTCACAGTAAACAGTGATATTTCGCTCCAAAACCTATTTTTATATTGAAACGTTTCAAAAATTACAAAACTGAGCATAAATATAATATAAAAGCTTAGAACATTTTACATTGTTAGATTGGCATCAATGCTTGTCAACCTTGATGCCAAATTGACAATGTAAAATGTTTTAAGCTTTTACATTATATTTATGCTTAATTTTGTAATTTTTGAAACGTTTCAGTATAAAAATAGGTTTTGGAGAGAAATATCACTGTTTACTGTGAGTTTTGTTGTTTTTCTCAATAAAATCATATTATAAAATAATGAATATTTTTGAATCTCGCGCGCTTTTTACGGCGTTTTCCACGTACAGAATGGCTTCTAAAAGGTACAGGAGGCGCTAGTGTATCCGCAATCTATTAAATATATATATCTATGACTTGGACACTTATTATTCTTTGAAGAGGAAATTGATATTTTTATAGGAGGAAGATTTAGATTGTCAACAAGGCGTTATTGATTTCTCACTGTATTTACGATCCTCAAACCAAATGCCAGGTGATTCGACAACCGACAATGGACAGGACAATATGTCGACTGTACTCGATCAAAAAAATTACATCGAAGAGCTGAATAGACATTTGAAGTGAGTTTGTTTTAAAACTTTGAAGAGATGACATCGTTATCTATTTTTCACGTGCTTATTCTAGCGCCACTGTGACAAACCTCCAGGCCAAAGTAGAGTCGCTTACGACAACCAATGCTTTAATGAAAGAAGATTTAGCAATTTCTAAAAACAACCTACTACAGCTCTACGACGAAAACCGTCAGCTAAAACAGGAACTGGGCCGTGATGTCTCGTCGCATCGGACCGATGAAGGCGGGGGATACGGCAATAGAAATGACGGGGACAACAGATTTGTTGACGGACATGAACTGGACGTTGTCAAGGCACAGCTCGAAGACGAACGTAGGGCCAGGCTAGAAGCAGAAAAAGAATTAGATTTACAGGTGAGTGATTTATGGAAAAATATAGCAAGACAGTTGAATAACGCGAGATACGAGTTATTAACTTTTTTAACTGTGTTGTTTAGTTTTATTTTCAAAGAAGTTAATTGGTGAATTGTTTTTTAAGATGTGTTTGAAAGCGGAAATGGAAGTAGCAATGAAGTTATTAGAAAAAGACATACACGAGAAACAAGATACAATAATATCTCTCCGAAGACAACTTGATGATATCAAATTAATTAATTTAGAGATGTATAAAAAGTTGCAGGTAAATAACTTTGAAATCGTTTGCCTTTGCTATTTTTATTTACTTAAAACAAATTTCAGTAACAACCACGATAGACATATTTATTATAATAATTATGACATTTATAACTGTTGATTGCGATACTTGCCTCAGAACTGTTCTAAGTCAAAGTCTAAATTGTAAATGCGGTACAAAATTCCTTTAAATATTGCTCAAGACACTGATATTTAGAAAAATTCGTGTATTTTGAAAGGCTTACCAAAAATTTTAAATATTTATTATAACTTTACGAAGTGTCATTCAAGCATTTTATTATAGAACGAGAGCTCATTTACATTTCTTCTTTTCTGTTCAATGTTTAATGCCGGCACTTCACATGGCTATTTGTATTTGTGTATTTGGCAAACAATTATCATGTGTGGACAGTCTGTTTGACAAAGTGTTGGCCTTATTTGCCTATTTGACAAATAAGGCCAATACCAAATACGCGTTACCGTGCGCTTGTCGGTTTTTCGAGGCACATCAAAGGAGGCAAATACGCAAATAAACCGTCCACACAATGGCTATATTCAGAAGCGCACGCGCCGTGAACCTGTACGGACGTGCAGTATTTTTGTGTCTGTGCTGTGAGCGAGAACTGGAACAATTACTATTGAAAATGAATTGGGACAATGAAACAGTGCTAAAATTCCCGGAATTTTGAACCTTGCTTTCTGCTGCCAAATGTTTGTGTGTTTGTTATTGTGTGGATGGTCGTATTTGCCTCTATTTGCATGTTTGCCTTGAACGTCATATATTTTGCCAAATACAACAAACACCCAATAGCGAACACAAATAGCCATGTGAAGTGCCACCATAAGACATTGGTATTTGCCTTTCAAACTAAAATTGCTAAGTTACTAACTTTTTATGAACTTACCTTGAAAAAATTAAAATTGAGTCCGTGACTGTAGTTCCCTGTTCTTTCAGAAGACTTGAATAAACCTACCCTGTATTAAATTTAGTGATGCTGATTTAAATATTATTATCTTGAAATAACAATTGATTGGCATGGGGATAATTTGGAAGGGGGAGCTTTTATTTTTGGTAAACGTGTCTGTTGCTGAGCTTTTTAGCTGCTTTGTAGGAATGTGAAATGGAACTGACTCAGAAAGGTGAAGTTGTAAGCCGACTTCAAGCTAAAGCTGGTCAGATTGGAAAAATTCTCAACAATTTAGAAAAATATAACCATTTACTAAAAGATATTGAAAAAGAAAAATCTATGTCTCAGCTACGAACGCCAACAACGCCCGGACACATTGATCAACCAAAACCAAATATTTCTTCAGACAAATCTTCACACTCGGCAAAAAATTCCCAGACTGATAAAAATTCAGCCAAATAATCTTTACTATATTTTCGACATTAAATTATTGACTGCGTCTGTTATTTATTGAAATTAGAGGTGTTTTATTTTAGTATTTATCAACATTTTTTTATTAAATTAATTCCTTGTAAATTCTGTGCCAGAAAAAGGTGTTTTTTTTTTTAATTTGGTAATTTTGATTAAAGAAAAAAGCAAGTAGCCTTTAAATAATAAACCCAAAAAATAATGTAGCTTTTGATGCAAACTGACTTCATTTTTTTCATTTGTTGCGATTTCACTGTCGGAAAGAAGTCTCAGTACTTACTTTCAACTTTAAAATTTTTTCAAACAACATTTTTTCTATTCAAAATTTTACAAATAATCAGATAACGCAAAGGCCAAACCGTCGTAGACTCATCTCTGACAAAAATGGCGGACGATTGCGATACTTTGTCAAATCTAGTAGTATTAATGCCAACAATCGCATCCAATGAATACAGTTTGTTTCGGAAATTAATTAACCTAAATTCTAAAATAATTTACAGGAATGTGAAAGTTTATTAAAACATAAAACAGAGCTTGCCAACAAACTGGAAGCTAAGACATTGTCCATGTCAGAAACTATCCAGAAATTAGAAGAAAAGTAGGTGCTTTTTTTTTAACTTCAATTATTTTTTATAAATTTTACAACAAATTACTTGAGTTTACTGGTCTTTCTGATACAAATTATTTTATTTTTCTCAAAAACTGAGTAATTTGCTGTAAAATTCATGAATCGATGTTACAAAAAAATCTGGTGATTTATAAAGAAATTACTAACGCTTTTTAAATGCTTATATCACTTAAAAAAACTGTTTTCGTGATTAGCCATTGTTTTCTAGTTCCGTGTATTTTGTTATTGGTGCATTATTATGTACTCAATTGTATTTTAAAACGCTTTTATCCTTTTTGTAAATTTTTGTTAATCAAATTCTGGAAATATTGAAAGAATATTGGCAAACCTTCACTAAAGCAGCTACCATCTCTAGAATGTCTTTCAATGTTATAAGAATTTTTATAAAATTGAACTGTACCTATTAATATTTTATATACTTAATTCTAATATATTTATTTATATTAAATGATCTCACATATTATTTATATAAGTGATTTTGACATAATTATTTTAAATTGTTTAATCATCTGCAGTCCTGTTATCTAATTATTAAAATTATTTACAAGGCAAAGCAACAATAGGCATGTAAAACCTCGTATACTCGGGACTTAGCGTAATTTATTTTCTGGTCCGTTAAAAGCTATAACACCTTCGAAGTTAGAGTTGTGTATCAAATATAAAAAAAAGAATAGAATTTATAATGCAAGATAAAGAATGTGTGCCTAAAAAACCCAGATCAGTTGGTATTCGGCAGACTAGTACAGGTACTTATATAATGTGACATAAATAGTATATTAAGGTGTGTTCTGACTGCCGATCGGCAAAGCCGCAATAGTGTGAACGCGACTGTCAGGCGAAACGTTGCCTATCGGCATAGTCAGGACACAGCTTTATAGGACGAAAAACGAAAAGAGATCCCTTCCCCTTTTTTTCCCCAGTCGAATAAAAAAAGTATACTGCCATCGATGCATTGTGTAAATTCGATGCATTGTGTAAATTCGATGCATTGTGTGAATTCGGACTGCAGTTGTTTAATATTTTATTGTAAAATATGTGTCGCTGTTTTTAATTCAAAACCACACAAATATGCTATGCAGAAAAAAAAAACAATGCTTTTATGTAGCAGAAATGTGTTTTTTGAATAAAGACCTATATTGAGGGAAAAAATCGTTTTATTTTAAACTCCCCAATTCAGATTATAATGTTATTGTTTAGTTTTACTATTATTTTGCCAGTGTAGGTTTGCCACTATTTTTTGTTTATTTTGAATTTTTGTATATATTTTTTTCTTCGCATTCCATAAAATCAGCTTTTTTGCGCGACCCCTTACAAAATAGCTGTTTTTCATGACTGTATAGCAGTGGTTCGTTTCGAACTAGTGCGTAAAGTAAAACAAAAGGAATGCGATTTTACCAGTCCAATATTTCTCTGTCAGTTGCCATTTAATTCCATATGAGCAACAAATAACAGCAAAATCGACATAGACTATAAAAAATACAGATTCCGATATTGACGAACACTCAATGAAGTGAAAATCAGCTATTTTATAGAAGCTATGCGCAAAAAATGTAGTATGTATTTCGAACGTAATGCTATTGTGACTCGTATGACTTTTGAAACTCGCTGGTCGCTCGTTTTAGCATGTCACAGAACTTATATAAAAACTGCATTTACGTTCTAGATACATAAACGATAATTTTCAGTTCTTATGCTTACCCGATATGATTTTATATTTATTTCGTACACTTTTTTTCTTTGTAGAAATTTCAATATTTCCTTTTATTAATTTTTTTCAGTTTTTAAGATAGATGCTTTCAGATTTACAGTGTTTATAAAAATGGACTTTTATACTTATGAGCTAGACAGTCAGTGAAATGAGATGCGGCAATTGTTTTTTTTTTTTTTTTGAAGTGAAAACTTCTTGTTTGTAAATGGGTAAAAAATGTTAAACTCGCGTCAGGACACGTGACCTGATCGAAAATTCGTAAGACGAAAACTTTTGTACACTTTTTTTGTAATGGGTAAAAAATGTTAAACTCGCGTCAGAACACGTGACCTGATCGAAAATTCGTAAGACGTTAATATTCAAGTTTTCACTTCTGCCGGCACTCCCGGAGTGCAACTTATCTTTTTTTTTTAATTATCTTAAAATTATTATGAAACAGCGGTAATTAATGGCGATTTTGCTTTTAGTTTTTAACGTAACTGAGCCATTTAGTTGAAGATATAAAAGTCTATTGCGCTAATAAGAACTAGTGTTTTTGTTTTGTTTTTTATTTTTATAACCCTCAAATAACTTTCACAATACTCAGATATCGTGAGTCGGAAGAATCGCGTGCCATTGTGGAGCAATCGTCTCGTGAACTCAATTTAAGAGTTACTCAACGCGAAGAAGCCAAAACAAACGTAGAGGGCGATTTGAGAGTCGAACGGGAATGGAGAAATTCACTCTTAGAAGCGTCGCAAGCCGATCAAGAGACAATATCTAATCTTCGGGAAGAATTGACACAGCTCAAAAATCTTGCTACCGTATGTAAATTAGTGACGTCATGCTATCGGAGCGTAAGAGCGGGAACCGACCTTAGCGCCAACTGGACTGATTTTTTTATTATCTTTATTCAACTCATGCGCGTTATTCATGTTTTATCATACCTAAAAACCGAACCCTAAATAGCCATTTACCGACTGGTGACAATTACTTGTCATAACTCAATGAAGATTCCTACTAGCTCGGCCATTGTGGAGTAATGAAAATAAACGTAACTAATTTCTGAGTCGTAACGAAATAGTAGGTAACAACAACTCCGTTGTTACCCATTGAGGCTAAAATTGAGAGGCCGAATGTTTTCGACATGGAGTTTATTCATAACCGGCTAACCTCAAATCAAAAAATTGAATCGTGCTGTTTGGTGCTGTTAGTATTGACAGTTTTTTTTTATAAAGAAATAAATAGATATTTACAACATCTCATTATAATTAAAACATGAATAACGCGCAATTGTTGAATAAAATTATGGGCGCAACTTGTAGTTGTCATGAATGACTTAGACTACTAGTTACGCCAATAACTATTTTCGATTAGCTGTCTTATCTATGGGGATTAATTATTAAGGACTGAAAATTCGTCAAAAGAAAAAAAAACAGTTGTGTGGTTTTAAGAAACCACGACGCAAGTGAAACTTTTATTGGATTGTAGGCGTTGGATTGTAGACACTTATCCATCACGATTAATTATAAACAACAATATTCACATGAATACACGAATAAAAACATGTAAACACTGTACAGCACTTGCCCGCATGACAGACTATGTGTTATACATACTACACGGTCAGCTGATGCTAACCATGGACGCCGCCATATTGGCCTTGGCTGCTCTACCGAGCGCCTACTCCGAACGCCTTTCGCTTTACCCCTACTCCGCGGCCGCCTGTAATGCGACATGCAACAGACGGCCAGAAAAATTCGGGGCGATAGAATAAAAGTTTCACTTTAAAAAAAAATCAGTCCAGTTGGCGGTAAGGTCGGTTATCCGGTTTTTATGCCCCTGTGGCCTTTTATTATTTTTATAACAACGTTTTTATGATTTATTTTATTTTAAGGAATATAATTCGTTGCAAGAAAAATACTACAACTTGAAGGAACAATGTTTGGAGCAAGAACAAACTCTTGAGGAGTTAGGTGCCCAGTTAAGTGTTAGTAAATTAAAAGTCGTCGAATTGCAAGAAGAAGCGACGTCTAGACCGGAAATAACTGGAAATATGTGGACATCTGACAAGGAGGTGACCCACTGTAGGTCGTGTACAAAAGAATTTAATATGACAAGACGAAAGGTACATTCCAAACACGTGATTCTACTTATTTTTAAAATAAAGTTTTATAAAAATATTGTTTTTCCAAAACCTTGCAGCCATAGGCGTAGCAGCGATTTTATCGTGTGGGAGGGGGGCAAATTTTCAACTCTACCTACAATTACTAGCTGCCACTTATACATAATTTGAAAACTAGAAACGAAATCGATCAACACAACTTTCTGGAGAAATTTCACGACAAATAAAATATGTATATTGTAGATTTATCTTGTTATTTGAACGTGAACAATTAATATTCTAGGGTAGAGGTAAGGAGAACCATCTTATATGTTATTTGACGCTTTCAGATGGACACTTTTTTACTCCGATATAAGATGGTTCTCCTTATAGTCCGGGAGGTGGTGTCAAAATTTATCAGTGATTTATCTCCGACTCAAATGTAATTGATTGAAGAGTTTAACCATTACTCTGTTCGAAATCGAAAGTCAGTCAGCGCGACCGCGGTGGGTGTGGGCGTGGGAGGCTGTGAAACTCGTCGGAAAAACTATGAAAAAAAGTGATAAATCTGCTGATGAAAATTTGTTAGATTGTAAATAATTGATGATTAAACTGAAAATACTCGTCAGACACTTTCCCGACGGGGGAAACATCGTCAGTCATGAATGATTTCCTTTAAAAGAATATCAATTGCTCAGTGTTTGAATTTAAAATCGATATTTTCGGAACGAATAGTAGGAACTGAAACATTCTATTCCTACCATGGACATAGGAATATAGGGACGGAGTATGATGCTGCGGGGGGGAAGCCACTCAGGGACGGGGACGAGGTAAAATTGGTACCAGTTTTCTATTGGCTGATGGTTCTGCGCGTGCGTAATAAGTTTGCGCATGCTTAGTACACCAAATTCCATGTCATAAACATGTCAATGGCCATAAACCAGTGATTCCCAAAGTGGTCTATATCGATTCCCAGGGGTCGACGACAACTTGCAAGGGCTCCATGTCAGCGGGAAAAAAAATTGGGGGTCCATGAAATGAAAATGGGGGTCAACGATAGTGAATCTCCTAACAAAAAAAGAAACAAACTGGACATCGTTAACCAAGGAGACTTGAGATTAAACCTAACTAAATTGTTGCCAAATGTTAAAAAGTTTGGCGACCTCTGCCATAAACAAACTTCTCAAAAGGTTAGGTCCATTATCACATTGTGACAAATTTTAGTAACCTTTTTCAAACTTGATGAAACATAAACCATAATTTTTCAAAAACATTTTTTAACAACTAAGTTTAGCGCAAACCGTACTCATTGTGTTTCATTCAGCACAAAAAAAGATTACTGCATTCTTTCACAAGGATAATTATAAATAATTATTATTTATCAAAAATCAAATTCCCCATTTGGCTCCATGCATTCGATTTCGATGCTAAAAATCATATTTTCTAATATTAATCAATAAAAATTTTTAATGTTGCAGTACTATAACTACATTCATTGGTGCTTTACTTTAATAAAAAATGTATTTTAATGAATGTTTACAACAAATTAAAAAAAAAAACTTCTTTTACTATTTGATGTTTACCCGCGCTGAGCGCACGCAGTGCGTCGGCCAATCAAAAGCTGGCACCCGTTACCTCGTCGCGTCCCGCAAATCGGCTTCACCCCCCTCGTCTAAAACCTCAGTTCATGCTCCGTCCCTATATATATTCCTATGTCCATGATTCCTACTATTCGTTCTGAAAATATCGATTTTAAATTCAAACACTGAGCAATTGATATTCTTTTAAAGGCTTCAAACCTCTGACTGACGATGTTTCCCCCGTCGGGAAAGTGACTAACGAGTATTTTCACGTTTAATCATCAATTATTTACAATCTAACAAATTTTCATCAGCAGATTTATCACTTTCTGACGTGATAACGTCTTATAAATTGATGAAACACCGGCTGCACGCACGAAAAAGTGTCACGTTCCGCCTGAGCCTGAGCGTGCAAGCGAGAGCGCGGTATAAGCGATAGAGAGGCACGATCGGCCCAAGCGTCGGCTTGTACGCATTTCTCTCTCTTCTCGCGTGACGTCAGAGAGTTCATCAATGTTTCTTTATGACGTTATCACGTAAAACTGTCGTCCGTAAACCGACTTTACAGACAACCAATTTTTTTTTTTCATAGTTTTTCCGACGAGTTTCACAGCCTCCCACGCCCACACCCACCGCGGTCGCGCTGACTGACTTTCGATTTCGAACAGAGTAATGGTTAAACTCTTCGATCAATTACATTTGAGTCGGAGAAAACCTCCTGGACTATTACCTCCGCCCTCCATAATAATAAGTAACTAAAAAAAAAAGAAGAAGGAAAATATACGTAAATTTGAAACATAATATTTTTAGCTCCCTCCAAAATTTGTTTTTCTAATTGTACTATTAAAACTATTATTTTGGGGAAGTAAGTAGCTTTATATATGTAATTCATAAAAATTAGTGTAGGGGGGGCCCGGCGATGAGATCTTGCCCAGGGCCCCAGTTACAGCCCCGATAAAAAGTAACTGATCACGTTTTCCTAATTTCGTTTTATTTTTCCAGCATCACTGTAGGAATTGTGGCGAAATATTTTGCAACGCCTGCTCCGACAATACAATGGCTTTAGCGTCGTCTGCCAAACCGGTACGAGTTTGCGATGACTGCCATCTTTCGTTAGTAGAACGCTATTCTGTGGTCGATTCTAAATAATGATTAAATTAAGACTAGAAAAAAAGAAACCACGACGCAAGTGAAACTTTTATTGGATTGTAGGCGTTGGATTGTAGACACTTATCCATCACGATTAATTATAAACAACAATATTCACATGAATACACGAATAAAAACATGTAAACACTGTACAGCACTTGCCCGCATGACAGACTGACTATGTGTTATACATACTACACGGTCAGCTGATGCTAACCTTGGGCGCCGCCATATTGGCCTTGGCTGCTCTACCGAGCGCCTACTCCGAACGCCTTTCGCTTTACCCCTACTCCGCGGCCGCCTGTAATGCGACATGCAACAGACGGCCAGACAAATTCGGGGCGATAGAATAAAAGTTTCACTTTAAAAATGTAAGCCAGCTTTGAACACGGGATTTCCGCGGCCGCCTGTAATGCGACATGCAACAGACGGCCAGATAAATTCGGGGCGATAGAATAAAAGTTTCACTTTAAAAATGTAAGCCAGCTTAGAACACGGGATTTCCCAAAATGCAGTCCCTTACCAAATAACTTGACTGAATATCCTGAATATATTTAGAAGTTTTCAAGAAATTATAAAAATCAGGGCACAATATTTGTGATTAACGAAGATATTATAAAAGAATATTGAAGATTTCTGCAATGTCCATTTTCTTCTCCAAATGGTGCTTTTAATAAAAATAATAGTATGTAAATGCGTAATTTGTAATTATTGTAAAATATTTTTTTATGTAAGCAATTAGCCCTTTATGCGGAAGGTATTGATTGTAAAAAATGATTCTAATATAGTCTATACTGTTTTTAAAATACATATTTTATTTCAAATCGTAAAATTGTTTTCATTTCAGTAGTTAGTAAATAAAATAACAGCCAGTGGCGTCTTAACGTGGATTGGCACCCAGGGCGGTTTTCTATTGAGAACCCCAAAAATAAAACAATCATGTATAAATACTGCACGTGCTTGTGAATTTCAATAATCACACCGAATTTGAAAAATTTCAGTGAGATTTTTCTTTTTTTTTTCAAAAAATAATTTTGTATGAAAATTAAACCATCCCTTAGTAGTCAAAAGAAAACTTTTCCTAGGGCGTAGGCTTATAGAAAACTACCTGCTGCTACCCCCGCGGTTCTGCCCGCGATTGAGATGAAACACGGTAGCAATAGTGGGTGTGCGTTGTCCGTCAGTAAGTCAGTGTTGTAGATTAGCCCTTCTAGGGGGAGAAATTTTAAAAAACTTTTCTTAGTGCTTACCTACGTTATATAAGGAACTCCTGTGCAAAATTTCATGCTTCTAGATCTACAGGTTTAGGCTGTGCGTTGTACGGTCGGTTAATGTTTGAGTTTTAACTTAAGTAGATTAACCCTTTTAGGGGATGAATTTTCTAAAATCCTTTCGTAGTACATAACCACGTTAAATAAGGGACTCCTGTGCAAAATTTTATGCTTCTAGATCCACCGGTTTAGGCTGTCCGTTGTCTGTTAGTTTTGGCACTTTTTTATTAAGAAAAGTGGAAAAAAGCACATTTGGCCAGAAACGTAAATATCAAAAATTTGCTATCCAGCTCCCAGAAGCAGTAAGAGGTATTTATAGTGAATAGAGAATAGAAGAAGACAAAACATAGTTGCATAATAGTTTTTATACTCACACCACATTTTGCAATCTTTAATGACAATGCAGTGTCTCCAAAACTTTTTTATTTTCAGTTTCTGAACCTCGTGGATTTTTCTTTGAGCAGGCAATAATTGATAGATTTTTGCTAAGAATACTCACGGTAATATGATTAGCATTGGTGGGGGTAGGACGCTGCAATCGGGAATGGAAAGTAAAATAAATGAATAATTTCAAAACTGTAAAATTACAGACATGACCTATTGATTTAGTAATGCAGTATACCAATATTCGACATTACGCAATCTTTAAAAATTCGTCTGTCACTAATACAAACAAGAATGTATCAGGCGTACAGCTTTTATACATAAACTAGCTGTTACCCGCGACTTCCTCTGCGTGGAATTTATGTTTGTACGCTTGGTATATTATGTGAATGTATACTATTTGCAGTTTGAACTTTTAAACATAACATAATTGCCTGGAAATATTTTTGTTTTGTTTTGCAGAATTATCCCAAACACCTGTTAATAATCTCAAGATTTTTCTCTATAATAAAAAAAGTGCTCTGTCAAGGTCATAGGGGCCCTCAGGATCTCCAATGGGTTAAAGACGGCCCTGTCAACGGCCCGCGACCAGAATCTATTCTGAAAATAACTAGCTCAAATATGACATCTGACATCAATGAGCTTATCAAAAACAAGAGATCTCAGATGTCTGGATCCTCAAGCTCAAGATAATTTACACTTTTATTACCTTATTACCTTTATATGAAAATTGATTTAAACTAAATAAATAAAGAGATCATTTTAGTATGTTTTAGTTTTTTTATTGAGAGTCTCGCCCGCTAATACACCCTGAATCTTATAAATGGCCCTTTAGAAAAATCAATCTGAAAACCCTGATATAGGGGACTTCTGTGCAATATTGCATGGTTCTAGATCCACAGACTTAGGCTGGTGCGTTGTACAGTCAGTCAATGTTTGAGTTTTAACTTAAGTAGATTAACCCCTTTAGGGGATGAATTTTCAAAAATCATTTCGTAGTACATAACCACATTAAATAAGGAACTCATGTGCAAAATTTTATGCTTCAAGACCTACCGGTTTAGTCTGTGCGTTGTACGTCAGTCCAGTGTTAGTTTTAACTAAGTAGATTAACCCTCCTTAGGGGATGAATTTTCAAAAATCCTTTGTTAGTGCTCACCTACATTATATAAGGAAAGTCTGTGCAAAATTTCATGCATTTAGGACCCGCCGGTTTAAGCTGTTCGTTGTGTGTTAGTTTTGGGACTTTTTTATTAAGAAAAGTGGAAAAAAAGTACATTTGGCCAGAAACGTAAATATCAAAAAATTGCTATCCAGCTCCCAGAAGCAGTAAGAGGTATTTATAGTGAATAGAGAATAGAAGAAGACAAAACACAGTTGCGTAATAGTTTTTATACTCACACCACATTTTGCAATCTTTAATGACAATGCAGTGTCTCCAAAACTTTTTTATTTTCAGTTTCTGAACCTCGTGGATTTTTCTTTAAGCAAGCAATAATTGATAGATTTTTGCTAAGAATACTCACGGTAATATGATTAGCATTGGTGGGGGTAGGACGCTGCAATCGGGAATGGACCGTAAAACAAATGAATAATTTTAGTGCAAAGAGATAAAAGCTTAAAAACGGCGTAAGCCAAAGAGAATGCGTTGCAAATTAAAAAGTTGGTCATTTGTTCTTTATCGCCAGTTCTTTATCTCTCTACAAAAATTCAAATCACAGCGGCACTCTCATGACTACCCCTACTGTGCCACAGTGTCCCAAACACCTGTCAATCGAGTGAATTTTGCGGGTAGAATTACACTTGACAAGGAAATAAAAGAGGAATTAATGTTTCAGCTTTTCAAGTCTAAATATTTCAAAACTGTAAAATTACAGACATGACCTTTTGATTTAGTACTGCAGTATACGGAGTATTCGACATTACGCAATCTTTAAAAATGCGTCTGTCACTAATATAAACAAGAATGTATCAGGCGTACAGCTTTTATACATAAACTAGCTGTTACCCGCGACTTCGTCTGCGTGGAATTTATGTTTGTATGCTTGGTATATGTGAATGTATACTATTTGCAGTTTGAACTTTTAAACATAACATTATTGCCTGGAAATATTTTTGTTTTGTTTTGCAAAATTGTCCCAAACACATGTCAATAATCACAAGATTGAAACAATTTTTTTTCTATAATAACAAAATGCTCTCTCAAAATCCTTTTTTAGTACACACCGACGTTATATAAGGAACTCATGTGCAAAATTTCATTGCTCTAGACCTTTAGGCTCGTTGTCTGGTCAGCCTTTAACTTTTTTATTAAGAAAAAGTGAAAAAAAGTATGTAATTCTTCAATAATTTCGATATGAACGTAAAAATCAGAAATTTGTTATCCAGATCCCAGAACTATTTAAGAGGTATTTATTGCGAACAGAACATAGACGACTGTAAAATAAACTATTATCTAATTAATTATATTTTTAAAATTAAACCCCCTTCCACAGTCAGAGCCGGACTAAACCATTTTAGCATTTTTGAAATCTGAAAAATAGTTGGAAAAAAGTAAATTCAAATACTTGTCTTTTTTTTATAAAAAGCATTCTAAATTATCGGAAAAATTGGTTTTTTAATAAGAAGAAACATAAGGAAACATTTTCGTTAGATTTCAGAATAACCATATAACAAGCAATACATTTTTGTTTATTTTACACAGTTGTCCAACAGAAAACTAAACTATCTTGTTTACAAATCTTTTCAAAATAGACAGTTTGACCGGGTCTTCTAAAATAACTTTAGTTTCATTAATTGTTTTATATTTTTTGAGTGCTCTATTTCTTGTGTGAAAGAGAAGAAAATGTCTAGAGTGCCAAAGTGGGTTAGTCCGGCCCTGACTGTGGAAGGGGTTAAAATTTTAAAAATATATTTAATTAGATAACACGGTCTGTCGTCTACTTCTAACCACTATAAATACCTCTTAACTGTTTCTGGGTGCCGGATAGCAAATTTCTGATATTTACGTTTTCATTGACTTTTTTCACTTTTTCCTAATAAAAATATAGTCCCTCTCTAAAAAGGCCGGCACAACGCACAGCCTACACCGGTAGGTCTAGAGCAATGAAATTTGGCACATGAGCTCCTTATATGACGTGGATGTGTACAAAAAAAATGATTTTTGAAAATTCATCCCCTAAGGGGGTTTCCACTTAGTTAAAACTCTAACATTGACTGATCGTACAACTCACAGCCTAAACCGGTAGGTCTAGAAGCATGCAATTTTGCACAGAAGTCCCCTATATCAGGGTTGTCAGATTGATTTTTCTAAAGGACCATTTATAAGATTCAGGGTGTATTAGCGGGCGAAACTCTAAATAAAAAAAACTAAAACATACTAAAATGATCTCTTTATTTATTTAGTTTAAATCAATTTTCATATAAAGGTAATAAAAGTGTAAATTATCTTGAGCTTGAGGATCCAGACATCTGAGATCTCTTGTTTTTGATAAGCTCATTGATGTCAGCTGTTATATTTGAGCTAGTTATTTTCAGAATAGATTCTGGTCGCGGGCCGTTGACAGGGCCGTCTTTAACCCATTGGAGATCCTGAGGGCCCCTATGACCTTGACAGAGCACTTTTTTTATTATAGAGAAAAATCTTGAGATTATTAACAGGTGTTTGGGATAATATTCTGCGAAACAAAACAAAAATATTTCCAGGCAATAATGTTATGTTTAAAAGTTCAAACTGCAAATAGTATACATTCACATATACCAAGCGTACAAACATAAATTCCACGCAGACGAAGTCGCGGGTAACAGCTAGTTTATGTATAAAAGCTGTACGCCTGATACATTTTTGTTTATATTAGTGACAGACGAATTTTGAAAGATTGCGTAATGTCGAATACTCCGTATACTGCAGTACTAAATCAAAAGGTCATGTCTGTAATTTTACAGTTTTGAAATATTTAGACTTGAAAACCTGAAACATTAATTCCTCTTTTATTTCCTTGTCAAGTGTAATTCTACCCGCAAAATTCACTCGATTGACAGGTGTTTGGGACACTGTGGCACAGTAGGGGTAATCATGAGAGTGCCGCTGTGATTTGAATTTTTGTAGAGAGATAAAGAACAGGCGATAAAGAACAAATTACCAACTTTTTAATTTGCAACGCATTCTCTTTGGCTTACGCCGTTTTTAAGCTTTTATCTCTTTGCACTAAAATTATTCATTTGTTTTACGGTCCATTCCCGATTGCAGCGTCCTACCCCCACCAATGCTAATCATATTACCGTGAGTATTCTTAGCAAAAATCTATCAATTATTGCTTGCTTAAAGAAAAATCCACGAGGTTCAGAAACTGAAAATAAAAAAGTTTTGGAGACACTGCATTGTCATTAAAGATTGCAAAATGTGGTGTGAGTATAAAAACTATTATGCAACTATGTTTTGTCTTCTTCTATTCTCTATTCACCATAAATACCTCTTACTGCTTCTGGGAGCTGGATAGCAAATTTTTGATATTTACGTTTCTGGCCAAATGTGCTTTTTTCCACTTTTCTTAATAAAAAAGTGCCAAAACTAACAGACAACGGACAGCCTAAACCGGTGGGTCTAAATGCATGAATTTTGCACAGAGGTTCCTTATATAATGTAGGTGTGCACTAAGAAAAGATTTTTGAAAATTCATCCCCTAAGTGGGTTTAATTACTTAGTTAAAACTTTAACACTGGACTGACGTACAACGCCCAGCCTAAACCGGTGGATCTAGAAGCATGAAATTTTGCACATAAGTTCACATATGATGTAGGTGTGCACTAAGAAAGGATTTTTGAAAATTCATCTCCTTAGGGGGCTAATCTACTTTAACACTGACTTACTGACGGACAACTCACAGCCACTACTGTTGTTGCTATCATGTTTCAATCTCAATCGCGGCGGAGACGCGGGGGTAGCAGCAGCTAGTTTTCTATAAACTTACCGAACTTAAATCGGATCAGAGAGATTTTCCAAAATTGTCCAAAACAAGTACAGTGTAACTTCTTTATAACGTCCTTCGTTATAACGAAAAACTCCCTATAACGTAGAAATTTTTACAATTTGGTTGGTTTACCTTAAAACCCATACATTAATACCCACTTTATAGCGCAACAGCCATTCTCTATTACGAAGAAATATGTTCATATTTAGGCGTCAGAAAATATTTACAGACGTAAAGAGGACGATTCTGAACCATCACCAACTATTCAACAAGCACTTGATGACGCCAAACTTATCGAAAAATTCCTATTGTTTAATGAAGATGATCTCAAGACATGCATAAGATACTTAATAAAATACAAAACAAATATTGGCACAGCAAAAAATGTCAGGCAAAGTTAACAGACTATATATGTTTGGAATAAATTAATTAGGTGAAATTTGGTTATTTTTCATTCTTCCCTCTATATAACGAAAACTCTTTATAACGAAAAAAAATGCCCGGTCCCTTGAGATTCGTTATAAAGAAGTTACACTGTATTTAAATGTCGAATTCGCTATAGACATCTAAAGCAGCTATTGTTTTATTGGTTTGAAGAAAAAACGTTATTATTCACGCCTGGCCAGCGGCCTTAAATCCAGGAACAGTTTTTTTGGCTATAAAGTATGATTAAAAATCTAAAGGAACTTTTCAATGAAATCACTTATATTTATATATATCAATTTAATATTTTTCCATACAAATTATAAACATTTTTCAAATACTGTACACATAATATTAAAGTGACAAGATGTTTTCAATAAAATTGTCTATGTTCCAAATTTTCATTCATTTTTTTCTGATATGGCATATTCAGATATGAACAAAATTTCATATAAATATGAGTATTTGAAATAATATCAAAAATTATATTGATAAATTAAAAAAATATAACTTTTTTTAAGCTTCGTGAAAATTAAGTACTCATATTTATTTGAAAATGGAAGCTGAAGTAATTAATAAAAATATATATGTATATTTACAATAATTATTATTTTCCTTTTTTTATACTGATACAATTTTATAACACAAAGTTTTAAAAAAATCAATTCGGGCATTGTACTAGTTCTTCGTGTGATTCACAAATTGAATATAACTTTTTAATAAATAAATCTTAAAATTGCCTTTTGAACAAATAGGTTCTAATGTTTCAACTGGCTCCGTCGATTATTAAAATAAAGTGATAATAACATACTTCAGCTGCAGTTGAACTTTGTAAGGTCAGGACAGACTGGATTACCATTCATTTATCATACTAACGTAATGTCCGATTGTAAGAAATTTGGTATAGCGAAATTATCCAAAGAATTTTTTTTTGACGTGATAACGTCTTATAAATTGATGAAACACCGGCTGCACGCACGAAAAAGTGTCACGTTCCGCCTGAGCCTGAGCGTGCAAGCGAGAGCGCGGTATAAGCGATAGAGAGGCACGATCGGCCCAAGCGTCAGCTTGTACGCATTTCTCTCTCTTCTCGCGTGACGTCAGAGAGTTCATCAATGTTTCTTTATGACGTTATCACGTAAAACTATCGTCCGTAAACCGACTTTACAGACGACCAATTTTTTTTATCAAATATCAGAGTCTCATATATTTCCGAGGCAGTCGCAATGTAAAATTAAAATTTGCCAATTGTCCATGCAGCATTTTTTTCTGATTATAAACAATTAAAAAAAATATAATTAATACAAATTAAACTTCAATCTGATTTATCACAATACAATTTTCTTAGATTTTTAGAAATCTCAACAATGTTTTGAGCCTGCAGTTATTTTATAAAAATAGTCGCTTGATATTTGAAACATCAATGAAAGCCAACAAAGCAAAATATACAGATTGTATCAAATCAAAACGGTCCATAGAACATTCTGTGTGTAAGACAGAGACGATATTATATAAAGCACTAAAGCAGTAAGTAAGAGTGAGATAAATGATCGCTAATAGCTAGTTACTGTGGTTATACAATCTGATAGTATCGTCTTTGTTTTTTACAGTAAAAATCACAATTTTATCAAATGTCAGTATTCACTAGTGAAATTATTGATAAAATGGCTATTTATACTGTTCGGGAAAAAATCCAAATAATTAAATGGTTTTATGGTGGTAATTCAACCGCCGACATAATAAATTTATTTGTAGCTGCCTTTGAAAACAGACTGTCTCCGTCTAAAATAACAATTCGCGGTGTCATACGAGAATTTGAATCAAATCTCCGAAATTTTTTTTTTTTATGGGGATTTGTAAAATCCAATATTTATGGCTTTCAAGAAAATAGAGCTAATAATTTGAACGAACTGAAAATACAGATTTCCAATGCATGTCAGTCCGTTGAGCCAATGTGAGGGAAAATATTTATAATCGATTAGGATATTGTTTGGCAGAACGTGGAGGTCTTTTTGAACATTTAATAAATTAATTATTAAAAGTATTGTTAAAACTTTTGTACCAGATATAAATAATAATACGAAATACAGTTTAGTTGTTTTAATTGATAAATTGGTAAAAAGATTTACAGTGTACGAAATTATTTATTTACGTAACCACAGTACCTATTAGCGATCATTTATCTCATTCTTACTTACTGCTTTATATATCGTCTCTGTCTTACACACAGAATGTCCTATGGACGGTTTTGATTTGATACAATCTGTATATCCCGTGACTTATAAACATTAAATTAATGATTTTTCTGTCAAATCATCTTCATAGAAGACAAAAACTTGTTTTCCATTGTATCAGCATCAATTTTATGTATAAAATTATTAAAGTACATTTCAAATCACTCTACCTCAAAATCTTGTTATCTTTCAAATATAATTTTTAAATAATTTTCACTCTTGTCAAAAAAGAAAAAACTTTGAAGCTACCAAAAAATAAAATATATTCATCAAACAAATTCACACATTTTAATAAACCAAAAATAATCGGTCTATATTATTATTAAATATTGCAAAAAAAATTAACTAATTAATATATACCAAAGAGATCAAAAATCATTGCCATAATATTAGCTTTTATCTGCATCTTATAGGCCTACGGGCGTTTTCACACTTGCCAACATAGCACCGGCACGACAACGATGCCGGTGAACGCAAATCTCATGTAACATTGGGAATTCTTTCACACTCAGTATCGGAGTGTCGACTCCAGTCGCGTTGTTGTTTTTCCTTAAGGTTATACACCCTCGACCGTGTTAGTAAATACTGCGTCTGTATTTTGTTGCAATAAAAAAATGTTATATGACTTGGTAAATTATTATTTCTTATGGAAATATTATATCCTGTAGATCATAGCTTTATTTTTTAATATTTAAGAAATTAATATTTAAACATTTGACATATTATCATAAAGTTGTGACTTAAGCAGTATATTTAATTAAGCCCAGTGTACACGAAAGATTTTATCTGACGTCTTGTTTTTAAAAACCTTTGAACCGTTAGACGTATAGTTTTTGAGATATTGGATATTAAAAATGCAGTTTTTAATACACGGTAAATGAGATAATATCCAATTTTCAAGTTTTAGTTATTAGCAACGTCAAAAAAATTATTTAATAAAAACAAAATTTATGAAAAACTTTTCGTGTAATGTGGTTTTTCATGGTGATATAATTCAAATCTAGAAAATAGAGATTTTGAGAGTTGTTTCGAAAATTTTTAATTAATATTTCTCCAAAACTGCACGGGAAAGTATAGTTTTTTTAATTTTTACGTTATCTAAACGAGTCAAACTTTCGAATAATCAGTTTTTTAAAAATTTGTCTATAGCCAATTTGGTTTAATCTTATTTTTATATACACTTCCGGGCAGTCTTCTCATTTATTATTGTGTTAAAAATCGCATTTTTAATAATTAATAACTTGAAAACTAGACGGTCAATGTTTTTAAAAAAATGCAGTTGAATGTATGAGATATCCATAATTAACATATTAAAATTTCAGCGTATTGTCTATACATTGCTCTATCGGGCATATAACCTTAAACATAGTTACGCACTTTTTACTATTAAAAATAATATAACATTTTTTAATATTGTTATACGTTTCAATATAAAATTTCATTAGCGTTTTAATTCGTGCCGGTATCAGGATCAGTAGATGTAAAAACGCACTATAGGCCTGTTGCGTATCTTTGATGGCGTCTCTCTGCTGGGAAAATAGTACGGAAACAAGAGAAAGAGATTGTACATTACAGACGCGTAACATCTGATGTTTTCACGTCAGTTTAAAACAGATAATGTTGTGAACATTTCTGTTGATTTGTCAGCATTTATATCTTTGATTAACGTCTGAATAGAACTCTTCAAATAAATAAAATTGTCGACCAATTCTTTCAAAAATATTCAATCATCGTGCACTCTATTACATAATATTAAATAACTAATACTAATATTTTTTATATTTTTCTGAAGAAGATCCAAATCTGGATCGAAACGTCATCTTATGTTATATTGATTTGTTATTTTTTTAATTTTTTGTCAATATATTGGTCTGAGAAAAATTGGTCGACAATTTTATTTATTTGTCAGCATTTATTTTTCATTTTGACAGTTTTAACTTATAATTTAAAGAAGTTATATATGCAGCAAACGTTAGATTTATAAATAAAAGAAAATATATTATACTAATATATAAATATTTACTTAGGTACTTACAGAGCAGAGTTACTGCCCCAATATTCAGTTTTCAAATCTAGCGTCATTTGTCCAAGGTTAAAATTTGACAGCTGATTGGTCGCGCAAGTCACACGCACACATTTGTAGTGGTACTAGGTTGATTAATTATAATTAGTCAACCTAGTATCTACGGAAGCCGGGTTGGCTCATTGGTGACTAGTGGAGTAGTGGCACCGCACACGGCCACTTCCAACATGTTAACGCGTGCACGCGTTAACATGTGTCCGTGTGCGGGATAAATGCAGATTTCTACCTTATCCTGGAACGGTAATCTAGCTATCTCTGTACGGAAGCCGGGTTGGCTCATTGGTGACTAGTGGAGTAGTGGCACAGCACACGGCCACTTCCAACATGTTAACGCGTGCACGCGTTAACATGTGTCCGTGTGCGGGATAAATGCAGATTTCTGCCTTATCCGTGTGCGGGATAAATGCAGATTTCTACCTTATCCTGGAACGGTAATCGAGCTATCTCTGTCTTTTAACTGTCAAATTCTGTGAGCAGCGTTACTTTTTGCATTGAGGTTAGGCGTAGCTGAAGTTTTGTTTATAGTGAAATAAAGTAATAAAGAATTTCAAAGTAAACATTAGAAATGAGTTTATTGTTCATCACAGGTAATTTTACGGTAACATTTTCATTTTTAATTTTAACGAAACTCATTTTTAATGTTTACTTTGAAATTCTTTATTACTTTATTTCACTATAAACAAAACTTCAGCTACGCCTAACCTCAATGCAAAAAGTAACACTGCTCACAGAATTTGACAGTTAAAAGACAGAGATAGCTAGATTACCGTTCCAGGATAAGGTAGAAATCTGCATTTATCCCGCACACGGACACATGTTAACGCGTGCACGCGTTAACATGTTGGAAGTGGCCGTGTGCGGTGCCACTACTCCACTAGTCACCAATGAGCCAACCCGGCTTCCGTAAGTATCCAGGACCACTAACTAAAAGATATAATTGCAAGGATACCTTAGTGAGAAAAAAAAATTAAAAATGGAATAAGAAAAAAAACTTTTCTGATAAAAGTGCTAAGATATTAATATCTTTTGTCCTACTTGTTATTTTCATATTAAAAAAAAAAATGATTTTTTCTGATATTAATACACCCATCCCCCGATTTACACGGTACTTGTTTTACACGTTTTCGCTTTTACACGGTTTTCCAAATAAGGTTTTTTTGTTTTTATCGCACTCTACTAAATGCTACTGTGATTGAACACGTGCGCTGTGTACACATCTCGCGGGGAATCCCGAGCTTATGTGCTGACTTGCTGCACACGCACACTATGTCTGTATTTCTTCGCATAAAATTAAAGTTTTATCTACGGATAATTGTATTTGAGTGAAAGTTTCACAGTTTCAGAACCTGTCAATGCATTTTATTTTTATTTCTGTGTACACCTAAAAATATTGAAAAAATCACAACTGTTAAATAGCAAAATTATACATTTTCTGCAAGCTTTTCGATTTACACGGTTTTGACTTGAAAAGTTTTAATTTTCGATTTACACGTTTTTCTCAGGAACGTATCTACCGTGTAAATCGGGGGATAGGTGTATTTACAAAACATCTGCTTGAATTTTTCGATTGCAAATCGAATATCAAAAAATATGCGAATACTCGTTACATCATTACTTCATACCATCAACATTTCAATTTCCGGTAAATGATTCGATTCAACTTCTGACAATTTTTAATATAATTTTTATCCACGATACGCCGCTTTTGTCGCCTGTCATAGATACGCAATAGGCCTACACTTGTGAAACTAAGAAAACGATCCGAGTATGTAGAGGCGCTCAGTTAATTAATACAAACGAAAATAATAGTATAGTCGTGTGTGGAAACACAGTGGCGCAGTTCGTGAAAGATATTCTACAATAAGACTACTACAGTAGAGACGCGATAATCCGGACTAATTAAAACACAGCTGATCCGGATTATCAAAATGTCCGGATTACTGGATGTAATTTTAATTATCAAGAAAACAAACTAAAATGCTCATATTTTGCGGCTAACTGTTTATTTGAGGCTCCCTTTTTTAATTTGTCAAGAATTTCGTTTTTTACTTGCAGTGATCGTTTACGCGGCGCCATAGTGCGTCCTCTATGTATTTCTATCTGAGTTTGACAACGACTACATACATACTAAAACCACCTAACCTAACTTCTCTCACTTCTCTGGCAACAAATATGTATGTAACTGTTTATAACACAATAGTGTTGACGCAAATAGTGCCGGTACAGCTACTCAATAACTAAGTATCATGATCCGGATTATTGAAACTGGAAAAATCCGGACTACAATGTACATAATACTATCAAACGACTGTCCGAATTACCAAAGAATCCGGATTATGAAGGTTCGGATTAACGCGTCTCTACTGTATTATATTTCAGTGGATGTCTTAGTAACATAATTGTTCATTATTCGTCGCAATAAAAAGTGATAGTACATCTTTCAACTATGTGAGGCATCTTAAACCAATCGAAAATGCCAATACATCGGTGACATTTTAAACGACTTGGCTGTGCTTTCGAAAAATGGACTAGTTTTATGATTCTACGCCACCGACCAAGCCACGGAAGCTAAGAACTATTATTCTTTACGATCGATTAACATTACAGATTTCATGAAACGGAACTTTTTATTAGTTTCACAAAGACTGTTATATTGAGAATGTTTAATTCATACCATATTTTATAAATGAATTCTATTTTTTCAATATAAAAATTATTACACATTTTAAAAAAAAGCCTTTTGTACCAACATATTTAAATTGTATTTATGTACAGACTGTCCATTTTGCACATTACACAGACACGATTGATTTTACAGTCAGCTGAATGAATCGATGAATTTTTATGTATAAAAATATTATATCCCGATTTTAGTACGACCGAAAAATCGCATCTAACATTAAATAATTTTCACGTTTTTCTTCTATTCAAAACTATTAACTGATTTGGTCACTCAAGTTACTGTAAAATCAAATTACAAAAGCTTTTATTCAACACGCGTGAGTAATATATAATTTCGGGGTCCTGCTAAATTCGGGAGAAAAAATAAATTACTTCATGTTGACGCGTAGAGTGCTAATAATGAGCCGTACTGTACGATAATAAATTTTCTGGACCAATAGGAACGCAGTAGCGAGCGGAAGCGTACAATAATGAATAATAACTGCATAGTTTCTGGACCAATAGGAACGCGGTAGCGATTTGTATATATGAAAACAGCATCGCAATTCAGCGAAAGTCAGGGTCATCTTGTGTGCATCGAGGGCGGTGGGTACGTCAATCAATGAAGTGATTTATTATTTTTCCCTCTTTTATCAGGGCCCCGATTACATATTACTCGTGCTAGTTGAATAAAATATTATGTGCGATCATTGATCGAAGGAGAATATTCCACTCGCGTGTTACCGCACTCGCTAAGCTCGTGCGGCAAATTTCACGCTCATGGAATCTTCTCCTTCTCTCACTAGTCGCACAATATACTATTATTGAAAGGAAATAATACTTAAATATTATCGGTTGTGAATACATTACAACAACTGATAATTTTTAATAAATTCCCGGTACAGTAAATCTCCGAGTCGTCCATGTAACATTTGCCGATAGACAGTTTGATTGTTATGTCAGACATTTAAAAAAAAATCGTGTTTGACAAGATCTAATCTTGCAGAGGCTGCCACGATATTGAACACCATATATTTATAAGTATTAACAAGGGCAATATTTTTTTTTTTTACATATTACGACTAAATTCACACTTTGATGTCAAAAATACTTTGAGAAAATTAAAGCCTTTCATTTTAAGCATTTAAAATCTAAGACTGCAATTTGAAATCTATCTCAGAAAACTGTACATAGTAAAAGAATACTATTTAGAAACATTAAAAACGTTGCTTTGTAGTGTGAATCAAGTCAAATTGCACTGTAAAAAACATGTAAAAGAAAAAAACGGTATTTTAAATTATTTTTTAAAAATAGCAACCTTAGAATAAAAAGTAAAAATACTGGGAAGGGGTAAATCTACATTATGTAAGTTTTATTCCTCTATTTTTATATAAAAGTTATTAAAAATTAAGAGCATCACATATAAATAAAAAAAAAAAACTCTGTAATATATATTTACTATGTATTCATATTAAAGTAAATATAAATTCTAAAATAAAATTAGAAATCTTAAAAATAACGTGTAAAAATGATAAAATTATCTATCATAAAATAAAAATGGGCAGATATAATCAGAATCTAGAACACACATAAAACAAAACGCGCAAACTTAAATGACTTGACCGACACCGAGACAAAAGAATATTTATAAAAGAAGGAACTTATCGGGGCGGGGAGGGAGAGGCTTAAATTAGTTGTTTCTATAGTAAATCAAAATTATACTATAGCTTCTAAAGGCTTAAAAAAGAATTTAAAAATGTGTGTCAAAGATTCTTAATCATTTTATAAAAACTTTAAAACAAACTATAATTGAAAATAATAAAATAGCCATTTTTAAAATTTGTCATGGGTATTTTTGTGCTAAAAATGCTAAAATAAAGCTGACTACAAAAATAAAATATGAAAAGAATCTTTTCAATTTTCGTGGCACATAAAAATTTACTTTCAATATAAAGGCTGTAGAATCAAAATTAAGGAAATTCAACCTACATGACGTACAGTGGAGACAACCTCACAAAATCAAAACCGGGAAATGCGCGCTTCCGTTTCTTCCATTCGCCAATATTTTAAAAATACTGGACCGATTTCACAACACACCGATAAAAAAAAAAAGACGGGTTGCACTCCGGGAGTGCCGGCAGAAGTGAAAACTTGAATATTAACGTCTTACGAATTTTCGATCAGGTCACGTGTCCTGACGCGAGTTTAACATTTTTTACCCATTACAAAAAAAGTGTACAACGCCGCTAAAGAAGTTTTCACTTCAAAAAAAAAATAAAAACAACGCTCAAATCTTACAACCTTTCGCACAGCAGGCGGCGACGACCGCCTCGTCTCGTAAATTACCTCCACCATACTCCCATAATTATAATAAATAATATTTTTAATTATATCAAATGGCAATTCCAAGACGTGATTATTTTCTCTTTTTTTTAATTTTTTTACCGTTGTTTTTTCTTTAAATTTATCTACCTACATCATATTCATTTATATAATATTTATCTTCTTCATAATAATAATGTAAAAACTAATATAATACTAGTATTGTGTTGTTTTAGTAGGCACTGTTGTGATGAGGGGGGCGGCGGGGTTATTAGTGTCACAATGACGACGATGAGAATGAAGTTAACGACATTAACGTTAACGGCTGCTATTGGTTTGTAAGCCTGTAGATGTGGTGCTGTGCCCCGTGCTCCGATGTCGATACTTCGAACACATATGCCATACATAACAGTGTTTCTTGCGTATCGCGGTTACTCACAACCTGCAAAATGCATTTTATTGGAAATAGCGAATAAATCTCCTATTTAACATTTTATTTGTAATGCCAAAGAGTACGCCAATGTCTTTGAATTAAAAAAAAAACTGACCTACATCAAAACCGATTCTAAAAAAAAGGATTGATAAAAATCTCTATAGGCTGTGTGCACGAAGCCTACTAGCGCCGCTAGTGGATAATAGAGAATTATTGAACTCACTTTTTATGAAAATGGCGACATGTTTCTATGGTGATAAGTCAAAAACTTTAGTTGGCCATGGTGTGCCAAAAAAAATGTAATAAGGAAATTTATATAGGAGTATGTAAACACGTAAGGTGCACATAATATGGAAATTAGCATTGGGAAAAAATACTTGGATCAGAGTTAGCCATGACTGCATTAATTGTTATTTCTATTGAATTATCGTGGTAATCTTGAGGATTTCTATTTTATTTTACTTGGCTTTTTTAATAATAAAAAGCTCTATAAGTCATTATTTTAATTTTTTGTACAAAAATAAAACATAAAAAACAACTCCATCTGTTTGGAAACATTTCATTCAAAAATTGTCTGACTGGTATGACGTATGCGCGTTGGTAAGTCAGTGACCCAATGCCTTTAGGTTCAACACGAATAGGCGGAGATATTTGATCTCGCACCATCTTTAAGTATTTTTGGGAATTTAATGTCCCATTAATAAAAAAAGTCCGATTATGTTGTAATCATATGAATATTTTCTTCGGTAGTATACACATTCATTTTGCCAAAGAATATTATCTGTCAAATAAAAACAGGATTTCAAGGCTCGCTTTGATCCAGTCATTTTTTCCCAATGTTAATTTCCCTATGTGCACCTTACGTGTTTACATACTGTATACAATAAAATTCTGATTTGTAAACCGTTATATAAACAGCATAACATAAAAGGTGCGTGAGAATTATTTATTTATTTATCGATTATGACGTACAATATATAAATAATTTTAATTTGTTTACATTGACAGCGTAACGTCAAATTAATGATCTTTATTTTACTTAAATCGTCACCAGCACAATAGCCCGGAAGACAACAAGCATTTCCAGATCGTCTAGTTTTGCCCATGTTTTCTTTGTAATTAAAAAAACTTTATAAAATTATTTTCACTTTTAATAAACAGTGCTCGCTGACATATACAGAAAATTTGAGTTCTAAGTTTCCCCTAGTGCTCACCACAAACCCTCGCATCGATAAATTTATAACTCTGCCTCCTTGCACATAGCCCCATAAATGCACTAATTATTATTTTCTGTTTGTTACTCTTTATTTACTTATCTGTTGCTAAAAACCACATGTCTAGAACACGATTTTTATTTTTTATTAGATTTGTCGTTTGCCGTAAATATAAAAAATATACTGACCTGTAATATAGTAAAATTTTCAAGTACACTGTTCATCATATATTTTTCCGGTAGGTGCTTGAGCTTGTGTATAAAGTTTATCATGTATTCACACATGGGACTCCGATGAATTCGGTACACAAATCTACCATTTTCAAAACGAGCATATTCTGTTTCGACTTTTTCCACAACCTGTTTGCCAAAAGAACAAACTTTTGTTGAGCACGTAATCGTCATATTTTCATTGCTTTCGTATCTGAAAAAACAGAGAAAACTTCATTAGAGATACCTACAGATTTTATCGGCGACGAAAGCAATAATTAACGTTCTGCATTATCCTTTAAGCTAGATCTGTCAATAGGGTTATTGACAGTGATTAAAATTAAATATAAAACTGTGTTATAATGAAAGTTTATTGTCTAAAATATCGTTTAGAATTATTATTTTTATTAAATAAGTGCGTTAAATATATTAAAATAAATAAATAAAATCACGATTTTTAACCTATGTGTCACGTGATTTCAAACACCAATCACAGTGCGTGACGTCATTAATCAGTCAACATGGCCGGTAGCTGTGTGCCACTGACTGCCATGTGTATTCGTTATCTCTGTTCAGTGTATGTTCTCTGGTGTATTCATTGTACTCTGTCAATCATATTAAATGCAACACTTTGTTGGTTATAATGCTATATGTCACGTTGTACCCGCTTGCTTAGTGTTTACTGATTGCCTACTGTGACGTAGGCAATCAGTAAACATGGCTGTCAAGGTCAATTGACGTTTTGGCGCAGAATTTAAAGTCAAAATAAAAAACAACTAATAATGAGTCAAATCTGTTATATTTATGAGAAAAAATATTTTTTACGGGTACATATACCTTTATTCTTTAATTTTAAATACTTTTTGAAATTTTGTCAATAACCCTATTATGTAACATTCGGTATTAAAATTGAACATACCATCGTTGGTTCTGTAATAGCTCTTATGTGCATATTTGGCAGATTTTACGTTTCTTAAATGAAAAGATTCAGGAAACGGAGCTCTATACACTAGTAATACCTCCAAATTAATTTTACAGTAACCAACAAGAGGAAGTAACTCTTATGTGAAAAGTTGTATCAAATAATTCCTCCCATGTGCCAATAAATCCGAAATTAACGTTAAATATTTTTTAAGAAAATACTTCGTCTTAATTAAACACGTATAGTAAAGATAAGTATGAATTAGTAATATACCTCTGAAATTGCTAGTTCTTACCGTCCATTGCTGAAATAACCACTTTTTGGCCTTTCCTGCAAATTTTACTTTTTGCACATAAGAGGTATTACAGAACCAACGGCGATACATTGGATCCATATTTCTTCCGATCCGATATTAGCCAACGTCGGACAATATCGAAAGAAAAGAAAAACCATGATAATAATATAGGTGCCTCGATTGGAAAGGAAATTGAGCTTAGAAAAATATGGATCAAAAATTTATTTTAAAAAAATGAATCAAAAAGTTTACTTACTGACTGGTTACGCCATAGAATGCCCCCGCCTCATCCTGTATGTTCGTATTGAGATCTGCCCAAAATTTGACCAAGAAGAATCCTTCTTTGCAGCCTTTTGGATCACGAGGTTGAGGATGTTTATCGTAAAGTTCTTTTAGGCCGCCTTTTTTCTCAGGAAATTTATCATAAATCTGTCGTATATCGACTGTCTAAACAAAATAAAATCACAAACGATTAAAACTTTTTATTAAGTAGAAGCAATTATTTTTAGTTAATAATATAAATATATTACCTCTAATTCTGGATCGGCATATGTTACTGTACCTCCTATATGTACAAATAAATGTTTGTGATACTGAAAATAAAACAAAAATTGATTACATATTAATTTGTATTACATTATTATTAATTGTAAAAAGAGCTCTATATACAGGCTGAGTCAGACCACCCGTATCAGACGTTTTTTTCGAAAACGGTTAGTTGTAGAGAGTTGTGTCAAAAATCTGTATTATAAAAGCCCTAATGAAGAATCGAATGGTGATATTTTTTTCCCCCAGAAAGGTCGGCTTCCCTGTTAGTTTGCTCCGGAATGTTCAGAGCTCCGGAATGTTAAATGGCACAATAGGTCGAAAGTGGTATTGTTGAAAAGATCTTGAAAAAATAAGCAAGTTTTGTAGGACATTTTTTTTTGTTACTGCCACCCCTGTTAAGTAATATTCGTTTGAAATTATTAAATTAACATGTCAGAATAACATTCTTAATTTTAAAAGTCGACATTTAAAATCTAGTTACCTAATTAAACTATGTCACAATAAGTTTTCAATAATTGAAATTGTTTTTTTCTTTGTCGGAAAATACTTCCAGGTACTCATAACATATCTAGAAGAGCTCCGCAGTGTTTAGAAGTAAATTGAAGTCAGTTTGAACATTTGTGACATTGTTTAATTAGGTAACTAGATTTTAAATGCTGACTTTTAAAATTAAGTTTGTTATTCTGACATGATAATTTAATAATTTCAAACGAATATTACTTAACAGGGGTGGCAGTAACAAAAAAAAATGTTCTACAAAACTTGCTTATTTTTAAAAGATCTTTTCAACAATACTACTTTCGACCTATCGTGCCATTTAACATTCAGGAGTTCTGAACATTCCGGAGCAAACTAACAGGGAAGCCGACCTTTCCGGGGGGAAAAAATATCTCAAATCGATTCTTCATTAGGGCTTTTATAATACAGATTTTTGACACAACTCTCTACGACTAACCGTTTTCGAAAAAAACGACTGATACGGGTGGTCTGACTCACCCTGTATAGTTGATAGTTCCATTTTTCAACCGATTCAAGAATTACAACGTCCTAGAACAGTTTTATTGGTCTACGGATTCCCATAAACTCGTTTTGAAACAAAAGGAACTTTATATGCGAGGGCGGAGGGGCTGCGTCTCGACTGAAACGGACGCCTGCTCTCCCCTCAAGGGCGTAGATATAGGTGGTAATTACCCACCCAGGACCATAACCAAAAATTAAAGTGAAAATATTACGAATACCTAATTAAAAAATAAAATTTAGAAACTTTGTAAAATTAGTTTGCTTGACATCGTTCTTCGTGAGTATTCTTGTGTGATATTAATATAACTTAATAGTATATTATGCAACTAGTGCGGCAATCGACAATGCCGCACGAGTTGCACATACTATTTTATATTACGAATTAAACTAAATTAAAATTTTATTACGAATTAAAAAAAGAAATAAGAAGTAATAAAAATTAAAATTAAATCATAAAAAAGTTGAAAATTCAGTTAAAATTGTTAAAATTGCCAAGAATAAAAGTCCATAATCGAAAATTTTAACCTCAAATCCGCTTCAAATGACAGTTTGTTTCGTTGACATTAACACCGCTATTATTTTGTTTTTTTTTCTGAATTTGCGTGCGGCAAACAATAATTTCAGTGCGACAAATAAAGTTTCCGCACGCAAATGAAAATAGCTACTTTTCAACCGTAACAGCGTGCGAAAACATACCACTTTTCCCGCATGAGTAATAAAAAAAAAATATTGATTCGTTTTTTGCTTTAGCTCCACCCCCGTCTCAGTAAAAAAAATATCTACGCCCTTGTCTCCACTGTGCAACAGTCCCATCAACTTACCGTATCAGGGTCCCTTTGTTGTTCCATAAAAGCTGAGAATTCAATGAGCCGTAATTTATCAGTTGCTATCGCTCTGTTTTTCCACGGTGGCGGCGGTGGACCTTGTAAACTTGCATCGCATGCAGAAACCGCTGTTGCAGGTTTGCCGCCGGGGTATGCACCTTGAGGGAATGGTTTAACACTGAAAATAACGGAAAAATATATTTTATTATTCAACACGCGTGAGTAATATATAATTTCGGGGCCCTGCTAAATTCGGGAGAAATAATAAATTACTTCATGTTGACGCGTAGAGTGCTAATAATGAGCCGTACTGTACGATAATGCATTTTCTGGACCAATAGGAACGCGGTAGCGATTTGTATATATGAAAACAGCATCGCAATTCAGCTAAGATAATATATAAACCGGTATTCCAATCCTGCAATGCATCATGGGAAATGTGTAAAGCGGTGGCGCCACCACGAGTGTGTCAGATACACTAGCCATCCAATCCTGCAATGCATCATGGGAAATGTGTCAAGCGGTCGCGCTAAAGATACACTAGCCAGTAACTAAAGTATTTTCATCCTAACTCTTGAAATAATAATAAATATTGTTTATTAATTAATTAGCGCCTAAAAAATGTTTTAGGCGCTAATTAATTAATAAACAATATTTATTATTATTTCAAGAGTTAGGATGAAAATACTTTAGTTACTGGCTTGACACATTCCCCATGATGCATTGCAGGATTGGATGGCTAGTGTATCTGACACACTCGTGGTGGCGCCACCGCTTGACACATTTCCCATGATGCATTGCAGGATTGGAATACCTGTTTATATATTATCTTAAATTCAGCGAAAGTCAGCGCCATCTTGTGTGCATCGAGGGCGGTGGGTACGTCAATCAATGAAGTGATTTATTATTTTTCTCTCTTTTATCAGGGCCCCGATTACATATTACTCGTGCTAGTTGAATAAAATATTATGTGCGACCATTGATCGAAGGAGAATATTCCACTCGCGTGCGTTTTACGCTCATGGAATATTCTCCTTCTCTCACTAGTCGCACAATATACTATTTACAGTTGCGGAGTGACGATTAATGATAAATTCAAAGTAAAATGTAACAATAAAATTTTACATAAAACTATCCAGCCATTCCGGCTTCACCCGAGTAAAAAAAAAATGGTAAAACATTTGGCCGGCAAATTAGAAAGAAAAAAATTCTGGATCTCGACAACGGCGCCACCTATTGGGTCCAACTATAAGAACCACCCAGGTGACCCCGTAAGTACAAAAAAAAATTAAAATCGGTCAAGCCGTTTAGGAGCAAAAGAATTACGAACATACGCACACCGAAATTTTATACATAAAGACGATCAATTTTGATAATAATCTATTTTTGTCTGTTTAAAAAAACAAAAAGAAATTAAACACAGAACAAGCATGCCTCGGTAGCAAACATTTAGTTTGTTCTTAATTAAAGTTCTACTAGAAGTACAAAAACAGATACGTACTCTTGTGACGTTCCAGGTTGCAGTCCAGGTTGCCAAAACTGCTGAAAAAAAAGAATACGAATCCATTAAAGACATTCAGATATTAGGTAATTTTTCTTTTTATATTAAATATGAACAAAAAAAAAATAGCAGCCACACAGTACAATTTGTAGTTATAGAACTTCAGATAGGTGGGATAATGGTGCAATAATTTGACAGAGGCATGCAACTTTAATTTTGCCTAAACTTATAGCCAAAAATAAAGTTGCAAGTTTTTAGAAATAGGCACAATTATTTTCACCTATCGGCAGTACTAAAAGTAAAAGCATATAAAGTGTAAACTCTTTATAACGTCCTTCGTTATAACGAAAAACTCCCTATAACGTCGAATTTTTTACGATTTGGTTGGTTTACCTTAAAACCTATACATTAATACCCTCTTTATAACGCAACAGCCATTCTCTATTACGAAGAAATATGTTCATATTTAGGCGTCAGCAAATGTTTACAGACATAAAGAGGACCATTCTGAACCATCACCATCTATTCAACAAGCACTTGATAACGCCAAACTATAGGTATATGTGTTTGTATATGTGTTTGGAATAAATTAATTTTGTGAAAATTGGTTATTTTTCTTTCTTCCCTCCATATAACGAAAATTCTTTATAACGAAAAAAATGTTCGGTCCCTTAAAATTCGTTATAAAGAGATTATACAGTACATTGAAGATTATTGTTAATTTGGTTGTTTTTCTTTCTTCACTCCATATAACGAAAATTCTTTATAACGAAAAAAATGTTCGGTCCCTTAAAATTCGTTATAAAGAGATTATACAGTACATTGAAAATTATTGTTAATTTGGTTGTTTTTCTTTCTTCACTCCATATAACGGTAACTCTCTATAACGATAAAAAATGCTCGGTCCCTTGAGTTTCGTTATAAAGAGTTTACACTGTAATATTAATATGAATATTAGTCAACCTACTTATAGTGTATTTTTATGAAGAAAGCTATGCACATTTGTTTTAATTATTTTTATTTTCCACGTCTAGGAAGCATTGGAATCATTCCGGATTTTTTTTTGAGATTTTAATAGAAGTTTTGATTCTCGTTTGAATCCATTTTATAATTTATGTTTAGGTGTATGTAGTGAAACTTTTACTACAGTGTGTTTTACGGGTAATCAACCCCTAAAATTATCGAAAATATTGTTTTCATACAGTCGCACCTCAATTTTGAGGAAGTTGCTGTCGCAGAAACCAAGGAATTTCGGAATATAAAATTCAAATTCTGTGCAGGCTTCATGAATACTTTTGTTTCTAAACATGAGGAGCGTAATACGAAAGAAAAATGCAATTAACGATTTCTGATCTAGGGATATTCCATTTGCAACGTTGTAACTGATTTTGTTGGACGGAAAGTGCTTCTTATTAAACTTATAAAATTTCTAAACGAACTTTTCAATCACTGCACGGTTTTATTTGTGTTCTGAACTTGCAAAGCGTCTGTCGGCAATACAGAACTCTCTTCGGTCCCAACTGCGTGTTGGTAAAATTTTCGAGCTCTTCAAGGCTGTTCGAATTTGGTTCCAGCCTGGAATAAAACCAATCGACAATTTGACCAGCAAACACGCAGTTGTGACCGAAGAGAGTTCTGTATTGCCGACGGACGCTTTGGCAGCTGAGAAATAATTCAGAACTTATATCAACATATCTATTATTAGTAAACAGCCGTTGTTATAAAAAGCATAATGCGACAAATTCAAAAAAACCCCGCGAAGCATTATTTTTTTACTAGACTTCGGATAGTAAGAAAATCTACTAACTCCATACTTCAAACATACAAGCTTATAGTCTGTCCTGAAATCATATATATTAATACGCTAGGGTTAAAGATGTTTGCCTCCCTTTTTAGAAAAAACCTCACAATTTCTCCACATAAAATATATATCATTTTACAGATAATTGCTTGCTCTACTGACATCGACAACTAAAAAATGTATTATTGCTTTTGTTTCTGTAAATTAATTAAAATACAGCAACGCTGAACAACGTCTGCCATCTGACGGCTTTAATTTTGAAACAACGTCAACACTTCGATCTGTCATCTGACCTTCATATTGTAATACAACAGACACAATACTGCATACTGCCATCTGACGGCTTTAATTTTGAAACAGCGAGCAACGCTGAACAACGTCACAGCAATGCTGCATGATGCCATCTGACGGCTTAGCTCAACGCTTTTGCTACTTGCGCCTCTATATGACAATTTTAGTAAAATATTTCTTCGATCTGTCATCTGAGCTTCATATTGTAATACAACAAAAAGACGAACGTTATAAGCAGTGTGCAAAATTAGAAACGAATTGAATATCTACAATCATATTTAAAAAATAATTTTGTAAAGTGGTAATTATTATACTTATTTAGTGCGAATAATTCGCACAGGTCACACTAGTTGTAGAGAAATAAAGTATAAATTGTCGGTGGACAGCACGCATCGCTATCAGAAGTCTATTGCATAATAACAACCAACGATAAACTGCTGCGATGTCAATAATTAAAAAACCGTTAGAAGAAGCACAAATATCACTCAGCAGCACAGGACACGTCCACACAGTTGTCTTACCAATGAAGGCGGGGCAGAGGCGCCGACAGCGCCACTGACTGTCGGCGCCGAGGGGTAAGGACACACAGCCGTCGGGGGAGGAGCACCGATGCCGATGCCACCGACGGCGGTGGCATGACCGAGATGGCACAGTTTGTGTTGTTGTGCGGCCGTAGTCGCGGACACAATCTGTGCACTCGACATGTTTGACATTGTCTGCAGAGCTTTCTCCTTAGCGGCATGGTCCTGATAGAGTGACACAACAACATATACACATTTCACTCACTGTGGTCTCTGACACATCTCGCAGACGGAAGCATCTCGACCAGTCAGCGGGCACGCAGATCATTATTAAATTTGTGAAGTAGACAATATTAAAATATTACTGATAGAGTATTTGGAAAGAATTCCGTGGCATAAGGATCGAAAATGAAGCAATATTGAAATTTTTTTAAACTTGCATTTAATACCAACGTTTCGAAACGTTTTGTATCATCTTCAGAGTTTTTTTAAAATATTACTATATAACTTTACAATTATAGCGATTGATTAAGTTTATCTTAAAAACGACCCCTAATTGTTAAATAAAATGCCCGAAACATTTTTTCAACTTGAGTTCAGTTTACGAGATATTCCTGATGGAAGTTTTCAAATGAACACCTGGCATAAATTCGGAACCGAAAGAAATGGTGAGACCTCTGGTGAGAAATGCGCCGAACTGTCCTAAGGGGGGTTTTTGACAGACAAATTTAGATTTAGAAAAGCATGATGGAGACTAGGTTAGCCTCCATCATGCTTTTCTAAATCAATGTTCACCTTATGCCTCCATAGTTTACCTGTCAAAAGCCCTCCTTAGGACAGTTCGGCGCATTTCTCACCAGAGGTCTCACCATTCCTTTGGGTTCCGAATGACTACAGAAAATCTATATTTTTCAATTGAGAAAATAAAAAAAAACTATCAGATCCACGTGCCCTCTGAAAGATTAATAAATATATACTGAAAAATGTGCAAAATGAAATAACACCAAATAATGTCTATTGTATTACTGTAAGGTAATTTGTCAGTAAACAATTATTATTGCGTAAGACTGTATGCTACCTACAAATATCGCCTACTCTCTTTATCTGAAATCCTTTCTCCTCGCTTATAAACTGTTTCAGCTCTCCCCACCCTATTTTTAAAAGTTAAAAGAATCACAATACACATTTTACAGGCGAAAAATATATATTGCACGACCTTGCAGTTAAATATGCTAAACAAGTGAAATGTCAAATAGTCGAGGAAAATTAAAGACTGCTGAAGCTATTGAAAATATTGGAAACGAAGACAAAAGTCCTAAGTCCGTAACCAGGAGACTCAGCTCGAGCGGAACGGTGGACCGATACCTGTCGCATGAACCAATATGGCGTCAGCTACTCGGTAACTCATACACGTTCATGGCTTACATGTGTGTAGTGTCTGTGAAGTGAAACAACTTTGGTAACTATGGCGAAAGTGATAACAGCGCCATCTCGCGTGCGTCAGAAGACGGTCCATCTCGAAACACAGCAAGCATTCGGAACCCAAAGGAATGGTGAGACATCTGGTGATAAATGCGCCGAACTGTCCTAAGGGGGGTTTTTGACAGGTAAACATTGATTTAGAAAAGCATGCTTTTCTAAAACAATGTTTACCTTATGCCTCCATAGTTTACCCTTAGGACAGTTCGGCGCATTTCTCACCATTCCTTTGTTTTCCGAACATATTATATCTATGGTTCCGAATAGGAAGCTAGGTCTCCCGGTTACAGACCTCGTGGGTGTACGACAAAAAAAATAGAGGGCGCTATTAATCAGATTTTTGATTCACAATCTGCTATTCAATTTTTCTGCGTGAGCTTTGACAAAAAATTTCAATGTGCAATTGTTTTGTGATTCATACAGTATGTAAACACGTAAGGTGCACATAGGGAAATTAACATTGGGAAAAAATGACTGGATCAGAGTGAGCCTTGAAATCTTGTTTTTCAATTTGACAGATAATATTCTTTTGCAAAATGAATGTGTATACTACCGAAGAAAATATTCAAATGATTACAACATAATCGGACTTTTTTTATTAATGGGACATTAAATTCCCAAAAATACTTAAATATGGTGCGAGATCAAATGTCTCCGCCTATTCGTGTTGAACCTAAAGACATTGGGTCACTGATTTACCTACGCGCATACGTCATACCAGTCAGACAATTTTTGAATGAAATGTTTCCAAACAGATGGAGTTGTTTTTTAGTTTTATTTTTGTACAAAAAAATTAAAATATTGATTTATAAGAGCTTTTTATTATTAAAAAAGCCAAGTAAAATAAAAATATCTCAAAATAAAATAGAAATCCTCAAGATTACCACGATAATTCAATAGAAATAACAATTAATGCAGTCATGGCTAACTCTGATCCAAGTATTTTTTCCCAATGCTAATTTCCCTATGTGCACCTTACGCGTTTACATACTGTATATATTTTAGTGAGCGCATAAAATGTGATTTCAATCTGTGTTTACCAGCACTGTAACGTCGGTTCAACAGATTAAAATCGCTTTTGCACAGGTTACACAAAACAAACTAGTTAAATACTTACTACCTTAAGTTTAGCTTGGATTTCCCGTAATTTTCTCCGCGCTAAGACTTGAATGTGCGAACTGACTTGTTTGCGCGTTCGCGTCTTGCCTGTCCTTAATTTAATGTATCGTGCTATTAACTCATTGCGTCCTGAAACAAAACAACATTCAATTAATTATTTATTATTATCAATAACAATACGAAAAAATAAACAACAATGGAAAACTTAGACGGACTCCTGAAATATTTAACCACAAACTGAAGTCTAAAGCGGCCCATAGATATTGCGCAATATTTGGGTTTGTGCAATATAATTGACCGTGTGTAGACGAGATTAAAATGTTGCGCAATATATTGTGTGATTTTCAAAATCTTGAAAATATATTGCACAAACGGGGAAATACTGTGCCGTCTGTTGTCAAGATTGCGCAAAATCCCGTCAGTTGATCTCGAGTAGCGGTCGTTTCAACAAATCATCTCAACTACGCCTCATCATGGGTGACAACTGACAAGAAAGCCGAAAGACAATTTTTTGTTGAATTTATCGAGGTGTATCGTGGTCTTCCGGCTCTGTGGGATGTGAAGTCCAAAGACTATAGTAATCGTGACAACATGATGACTGAAGTTCGGGTGGGGACAATGTGGCTGTACCGTCTGTGCTCGCAATTGAGCAATATGCGACCGTCTCAATTTCGCCCACCTTAATGAAAATATTTTCATTTTTCAATGTATATATTATTTTTTCAATAAGCATGGCGAATATGCAGGTAAAAAAGTCAATAAAAATTACTAAAATTTTTCTTGCTTTCATTTAAAAAAAATACCTCTGTTATTTATTCCAGAAAATTCCATTATTTGCATATTTTTGTTTAAAGCACATTGTATATGATAACAAAATTTTGTACAGAATTTATCAATAAAAATACAAGGTGTTGCACAATATATCGAACGATGATTAAAAAAAAATTAAAAGACAGAATATTGAAAAAGCACTTTTACTGGAAAAATAATTTTTAATAATTTAGGTTATTAATCACGACCCATGCATTTATAATTATGAACCTAAATTACTAAAAATTATTTTTTCAATACAAGTTGTTTATCTAACATTCTATTTTTTAATTTTTAGTTAACTACGTCTAAACCTATAATGCATTTCTGATAATGGAAGAAGCCGCCATCTTGGAGCGTTTAGGTCCGCCATATTGGATTTAGAACGATATTAGTATACTACTGTTATATACCGCGTGCTTTTATGTTCACAGGTTAAGTTAAACAAAAGCTTGTAGTTACACATAAATTACGTAATGTTTCATGTGATGTAAATTTTAAACAACGCTCTATATTACAGGAATTTTAATAAACTCTCAAAATATATGATTTTTCATTAGCATTTCAGTTATGATTGTGGTATTTTAGTCTAAAAATGTCCATAAAAATATATCAATAAACAAATAAACTAAATATACATGAGAATTAGTCTCATAAAATATTAAATGGTATTTTTATGGGCGCCTCTAGTGGTTATTATAGCTTAACACTGCACGCACCTACTGTCAACTGTTTCACCGTTCAACTCAATTGTTTTACGCTTCCGTAAATCGCACAGTACCTATTATGTAATTTCAAAATATAAGGACGAAATAAAAAGCACAGCTTTCTTCTGCAATTCATTTTGACGTGATAACGTCTTATAAATTGATGAAACAACCAATCTTATAAATTGGTGAAACACCGGCTGCATGTATGAAAAAGTGTCACGTTCCGAAATGTGTCACGTTCCGCCTGACCCTGTGCGTGCAAGCGAGGCGCAGTATAAGACGTGATAGAGCCAGTAGACTGCCACAGTTCGCTCGTATATATACTTACAGGGAATGAAAAATCCACACCACCCGACCGTCCGTTTATTAAAACTGCGTGTGTTTTGAAAACGGTTCATTATATTTAAAAACCGTTTCTACAATTGGTTAGAACTCTAATTTTACTATTTAAATATGTAAAAATAAATGTTTGGAAACGTATACGTATAATGTGAAAAATAAAAAAAGTTATTTTTCAACACTTTACGAGTATGGTTCAATGTTTCTTTATGACGTTATCACGTAAAACTATCGTCCGTAAACCGACTTTACAGACAACCAATTTTTTTTATGAGCTTTAAGTTTTAATGGGGTAAAAAAATTGTTTCCCATACATCACGTGTCTACAATCTGCACGAGTAATAATTTATAGCGTTTCAAATACTTTTCTTTATTCATTTCAACTTTATAGTGATTATAAATACGATGCTCACTTCAAAAACGCTAATTCTTTATAATTAAAAATCAACAAAACAGTATCAACACACTGCAATTACGCATTTCTAAGTTAGGATATGATATTTGTCAACCGATAATAATTAGCTAATAAATACGTCATATGAACACTACGGGATCCTATCAGGTGTGTCCCCAACACGAGCTTGGCTTTTTTTTTATTAATTATGGCATCTATCAAAGAACAAAGTAATGTTTTTTTTTAAATGTTGACAGATCTCATACTCAATTAAAATTGGGATAGGCTGTTGTTAATTAAACAATTGCGTGCGCGACTGTAATCTGATTTACGGAGATTTATGAAGCACGCTGGGCTTAATTCGTCGATATTTATGTAATTGAGTATACTGACTTACAGACAAAAGTGAAAAAACTCAAAACTAAAAATCTAAACAATGATAGCTGGCAATTTCTTCAAAAGGCCCAATCTGGCACTTAAGACGTTAGGAGTATAAAAAACACACTAACGGAGCGAAACTCGTCAGGCAGCCTTTAAATCTTTTTCAATTTAACTGAGCGGGGTGGCGTAGTGATTAGAGCACTAGACTCGCATTCGGGAGGTACCGGGTTCGAGTCCCGGCGGGACTTTTTCCTGCTGCCTCTCGCAGAGAAACGGTAATTCCTGTATCGGCCATCTTATTGACGTTTTCCATGGTTTCCCTCAATAATTCCAGATAAATATCGAGATGGTTCCCTTATTCAATTATTATTACCTGTCAAACTCCTGTGTCTAACTTACCCTGATGTCCTAAAAATCCGTCATTCGCCCATTGCTATTAAGTGGAAGTTTAGAAATGTATAAAATAACGGGAAGTGTGATAGATGGAAAAATAGTAATGGTGCAAATGGCGTCTGTTATGACATAAAGTCGAGAAACGGACGTTAAACGCATTATTATTATTACTTCTTTTAGGGTCCAGTACGATAACACTATGCACTCAAATTTTGAAATTTTTTTTTTAAGTCATAGAAAACGCTAAATTTTGACGTTCAAAAAAAAAAAACTTTGCGGATTATTCACAAATTTCCTCAAAAATACGTGAAAAAAATGGAACTACTTTTCGTTTTTCACTGTCATTTTTTGAATCTAACCAATCAAAAATCACAAATCACGTCATAGCAACTGGTGTAGAATTATTGTATAACTATCTCACTTTGAATGCAGCTTTCGATTATGTTATGGAAGCAGGGTCGTATTTAGATTCGCATACCCGTTTTTCGTTCACCCCGGAATTGTTTTTTTAAAAACTCAACATTTGCCCCTTCCCGTTTCACTGCGAGACAATTCGCATACCCCTTTATCGTTCACCCCAGAATTACAATTCGCATACCCGTTTATCGTTCACCCCGGAATTGTTTTTTTAAAAACTCCACATTTGCCCCTTCCCGTTTCACTGCGAGACAATTCGCATACCCCTTTATCAAAAAAAGCGGTGGTTTTCAATCTTCATGAAAATGTGAGTTTTAAATTTAAAATTCGTTTTATAAATTAAAATTTCCAAATACGACTCTGCCCTGAACGTTCAATTGTATTTCATTCCAACCAATTGATATTTCTATCTTTGTTTATCATAGGTACAGGTATATATAACTTTCTCTTTTCTTATCACTATATAAGACAAGATAGCGATCGCTATACTAAATAATATACTTATCTACTATACCATATTTAATTTTTTTAAATTAATTTATAAAAATTAATTTTCCGCACTTAAAACGACCAATAACGCTGTTATATGTTACATAAAACAATAATTGTGAATTTCCAGTGGATATTTTGCATAGCAAGTTATCGTACTCTTACCTTTCTTTTATTTTAGCTGTTCAACTTCAGTAAAACTGCGCTTAGAAACGAATTAGCCTTTTAAATACTGCTTTAATTGCAAAATTGTTATATTTTACAAATAAAATTGAATTGAATTGAAGATCATCTTCAAAAGGTATATTGTTACGATGACAAAATAACAGAATTAATTTCAACAATAAAAATGCGCAGGTGAACGTTTAATAGAAAAAAAATAGTATTAAATACTGATGTAAAGAATTAGCATACCTTTTAAAACAAGTATAATATGTAGGTAGATAGGTATATACAAATTGATAATACAGAAAGGACGATATACTTTGAGCGAGATGAAAATAGGTACTATGAGCGAAGGAAGAAAGTATCAACAAGCAGAAGTGTGCAACATTAAGGCTTCTGACCATTCTATTAGAGCACTAGCGGCCCGGTCCGGCTTCGCCCGAATTTGTAAATTGCCATAATATATTCGTCGTCAAAAATTTTTGAAATCGGATGAGTAGTTTCGGAGATTACCTCCTACATCCAAACTTACGAACTTTACCTCTTTATAAAATATAGATAGAAGTCGCATAAAATAATTATACAGGCGGAGAGAATACGAAAAAATCTGGAAACCGGTTGACCTGTGTGTCAACCCTAAAAATAAATTCTTTACTAATACAACAAAAATTAAATTAAAAAAAAAATGTCCAACGTGGTGTTCGAACCCACGACCCTGCTAATATGAGTCGACTGAGCTACTGCCGCCATCACTACCATTCTTTTATTTAAAAAAAAATATTAAAATTAGTTGATTACTTATTTTAATAAAATCGTTAAAGTGTATTGTCATCGGAACTACACGTGCATGCAAAATTTCAATCCAATCGGATAACCGGAAGTGCGTTAAAATCGACTTGCAAGATTTGTAACAGACAAGACAGACAAAGCAAGTTAAATAAAAACTTATAATAAAAAAAAAACATGTACTATAATGACACTTTGACATTATATCGACAATGCGCTTATGAGCTTTGTTCATTTTGATCATATATTTAATAATTTACTATATGAATCATTGTCTATCTACTCAATGTGCGGTGAGTGAAAGCAACAAAGCGTATCAAAAATATATCTGCGTCTCTTTCTTCGATGTAATTCCCTGATTTCTCCGATGCTAGGATTGGTTGTTGTACTTGCATTCAATCTGAATAAAGTATCTCTGTTTCAAAAACTTTGTCTTTTTCTATGACGTTAACATGGGCGTACCCAGCTTTTGGCTCAGGAGGGAGCAAATTAGAAATGTCTTAAGCCGGGATACGCCAGTGCTTACGGCTTAAAAAATGACGGAAGTACATGTTTGCACCTAATGGTTCGAGTGCGATTTTATTCCTATGCTCAGTATAGAATAAAAGTATATGATTTTGATGAATAGTTTGTCCAGGCCAGTGAGATAGGATCAGGTTCGGGTAGGACGTAGGGCAGGGGACGCCAGTAAGTTTGCCGTGCGTTTACCGAATATACCAACGCTTATACAACTCTCGGAAAGCTAGACACTGAGATGAACTGAGCTATAAGTACACTTTGTCCAAAACAATAACACTCTGCAGGAGAACAACAGTAAACATTATTAAACATATTGATTGTATACGTCTTTATATTACATTATTGTTTAAAATCAAATTAGCATAGTTTTTAAATATTCATAATCGCAGTTTTCACATCAAAATTTAATCGGTTAATCGGTTTTCGAGGCCAGTCGTAAAAGATATTGCGCGATATATAACTTATCGCGATGGGCATAAAGTTGCCAGATGTCTGGCTTTAGCTGGACATGTCCGGTTTTTTTCGTATCCGGCTTTTGATTTATGTACTTTTAATTATAGACTATTGGTATTTTTCACGAGTTTGAAATTGTTATTTTTTAATAAAGATCTTTTTGTTTTTATCCAAAAGAATAGATATGTATTTTTGATTAGGTTAACGAAAACTTAGTATTTTGTATTTTGTTAAAAGAGTACCTACTATATTTGTTTGTTCGTTTTTATTTATTTTAATTACCTACTAATAGTCTACAGAAGACAATATTTTTCACTTCATCAATATCATAGGTATAAATACAAATGATGATCGGTATAGGTAGGACTGTTAGTTGAATGTTGTTAATTTTGTAACAAAACTGTGATTCCCTATTAAATAATAATTAATAAACAACTTTAAGACGAACCTAACAGAATTTTTTGAAGTGAAAACTTCTTTAGCGGCGTTGTACACTTTTTTTGTAATGGGTAAAAAATGTTAAACTCGCGTCGGGGAGTAAACTCGCGTCAGGGTCACGTGTCCTGATCGAAAATGCGTAAGACGAAAACTTTTATTTATACAACGTTAGACATCTAGCGTTGAAATATCATACATAAAAATGCAATCTATGATACAAACCATTTTGATCGAAAATTCGTAAGACGTTAATATTCAAGTTTTCACTTCCGCCGGCACTCCCGGAGTGCAAAGGGGTTTTTTTTTATTATAAATGTGATGTCCGGCTTTAAAAAGATATGTTTGGCTTTTAAAAAAAGATATGACGTATTTATAGAATTTTTTATGCTCCACAAATAAAATATTTATCTATCTATGTCCGGCGTAATACAGCGCCGAGTCCGGCTTTTGTATTTTAGGGCCTGGCAACCCTAAATGTGCAGGAGTGGGAACTCGCAACGGCTGAAAATAGTAAAGCGTTGGAGGGGAAGGGGCAGACATGCCGATTTAAAACTAAGTTTCCGTACGCCGCGTTTTACAAAAAGGGTTAAATCTGACGCTATTGTCGATGGTACGGGAATTGCTTTTCTGGACGAGTTATAGCAGAAAGAAGTACAGTCAGAAAGGACTGACTGACTTCAGTGTTCTGTTCTATGTAGAGCAAACCAACACACAGAGAGAACCGACGGCGGCGGCGGCGGCGGTACAGCTCACTAATTGCACATTCTTCGCATAGTTCCGTGCGCCGAGCACCCCTCCTGTTCCTAACCCCACCTTCCAGACTCACACATCCCCAACCCCTTGCTTACTATGTACTGTACTGCACTGTACAATAATATATTAATATATTATATACCTTGTGCACGACTTTGTATGATTATAAACGGGTCGCGTTTAAACGTTTCCTTCCGTACTTCCGTAGAGTCTGTTTGGCCGCAAGTTTGTCACAACGTCAACAACGCAGACAAAACATTGATATGGGATAACCCATTACACTGTAAGGCTCGGAAGTTAGATGGGAATGCGGGCTTGCGCTTGTACAGTCTGTTGAAAAACTACAAACTCGCAACAAGCTCGTTTACAAGCCCGGATAGCTCAGTCGGTAGAGCGTAAGACTTTTAATGCCAGGGTCGTGGGTTCAAGCCCCACTTTGGCGAATATATTTTTATTTTTTACATTGATTTCTTCTAAAGCTTAAATTTCAATTTTTTTAAATTTGATTACGACTAATTAAAATTAAATAAATTTGATTAATAGCTCATTTGAAAACTGTTACAACTATAGACACCTATATAAAATTAATTTTCTTACAGTGTTTTCAATTAAATATTTATTATATTAAAAGAAATTACTTAAAAAAAGTATAAATACTGTTTTTTAACGACAAAAGCTTTTGAACGGTAACTCCGATCATCATGAAATTTGGACACAACATTCATCTCGGTAAACATAAGATGAATATATATATATCCGAGGACGACACGTCGCGACAGGGGCGGTGCGGGTGAGACGCGAGTGGAAATGGCTGAGAGACAGACATGGTGCTCAATCATGGATCGATTGAACGATTTTTTAAGGGTTTATAATAAAATAATTATTTATTGCGTATGGAACTGGAGAGCCGCAACTTTATATCAAAAGAGCCGCAGGTTGCTGACCCCTGACCTAGATTGCTTTTGGATTAGACACTATTTCATTTAGTCGTGTTTAATTACGTATCCGATATTCTTGGCAGTACCTATAGGTATATAGATCACAGATCACTGAGGCATACTAATAATACGAATGCTATATGATTATGCACACAAAGGGAAGCGGTTCTGTCGAGTGCGAGTTTCAGTCATGCTGGAGCCACACTGTGCTCCCGATGCACCTGCAGGAACACACGACAACAAACAGGACGTAGGTATATTATGTTTTTACCCATATCACTATATGTATTATTACATTGCATGTAAAGTCCAATTTAAACAGTGACGTCACACTTAAGGCATGCGCACACAAGCTTGGTTTTGCCACTGAAATAACTGCATAACACATATCATGCTTCATCTCCGATTTTTCAATGACGTGTGTAATTTCCACAATATGCATAAAACTCCAAATTGGTTAAAATTTTTATTTCGAAATATATTTTAGTTCTTGATCATAACGTAATGGTTATTTTATTAATCTAATCACTGAAAAAAATACAAATAATAAAAAAGAAATGTAGAAAATAAGCGCTATTTTCGAATTTTCAAAACGCATCGTGACGTCAGAGTATATATCAACAACAGTTTTCATGACGACTGTGTCGTCTCACAGTAAGATTATGTCAGTATTTATTAGAGAAAACAACAAATAAACTTCATTTAGAACATTGACAATTTGACATCAAGGTTGGCATGCATCGTATATCATGACGTCACATAAGCCCGCGAACATGGCCGATTGTTTAAACTGTCTATTTTTGAATGTGGAATCTAATATTTTTTTCTTATGATAATATTACATTTTTAAATGATTATCAATTTTTTTCCGTATTATGGTTGACTAAATAATCTATTAAAAATATAAAAAAAATCATGCATAATATGACCTATTATTAATATTTACGAAAATATGTAGTGCGCAACGTTTTGCTATATGAAACGCTTCGCATAAGATAATTCACTGAAATCCCGAACAGACGGCGCATGGCCGATGTAAAATCCCAACTGCTTAACTTATATTTAATGAATGGTTTGTATTTTATAGGTTATGCTGCCTTCTACTTTGTACATCTGAGAAGTTAAGACCTACGAGATCGAATGACGCAAAACTGTTTCCCGGAAAAAATTTGACTGCCATAGTTCAAGCGCCAAAATGATATTTTCTGCTCAGAAAGTAGGTACAGTTGACCTTTTTGCGCCAAAACTGCAACTTGTTTAAAAAAAAAACACAATTTTTTTGTTAGTCGAAGTTTTGTTTCAAAAATATGTATTGAATGAAATTTGTTTGGTTGAGGAACAAGTTTGAAATAAGCTTTACCACAAGCTTATTTCGAACTTGTTCCTCAACCAAACAAATCTTCAATACAATTTTTTTTTGTGTCTCTTTCGAAGGGAGGAAGGTGGTAGCGAAACTTCTAATATTATTATACATAATTAGGCTTTTGAAAAAAAAATAATTATCGATTTTTTTATTGTATTTTAAAACTTTATTATAAATAATATTGATAATCGATGCGAAAAACTTTCAAAAAACTTTTTTTAAATTAATTATAAGCAATTTAAAATTGATAAAATATAAAAAAAAATCACGTGACTACAAACGCACTAAAATTGTTTTTGACAATTGTGACGTCATTTTGTTAAAATGTATATACGCAGTATACTCTGTCAATGGCTTCTACTAAAACTATCCTAAATTTAGTATAAAGAAATATTGTTGACAAGTAATTCTATTTAATAATGTGTAAAAAGCTTTTATAAAAGCCAATTCTGCTAATATACTTACTGTAGATATTATTTATGATCACAGATTTTCTAAAAAATGATACATTTTCGGTTCAATTCAGCTGAGGTTCACCCAGATATTTAAATTTATACGTTGATATAAATTATTATTAATTACAGTATTATATTAAAATATTTACATCAAAATGATCCTTGCAACACAAAAAAATGGATGTTTTATGATGTTGACACCATTGTTTTCGACGTGTAACATCTTTTGGCACATTTAAAAACATTTTGTGGGGAGTTTTTATGTAATATTCGAACACCTTTGTACAAAGCAAGCACGATAACATTTAAGATTCGACATTTTTGATAAATTTCTTAACATATAGACTGTATTCAATCAATGAGAGGTTAAAAGTGTTAAAACACTGTGTCAATTGCATGTGATGATAATAGAAATTAACATTATGACGTCACATTATGTTCGGGAAATGTCGGCGCGTTCTCGGAACTGGGTACAAAAAATTATTTTTAATTTGATATAACTTCTGAATTATAACGAAAATAAAAAAAAGAAAAATAGTTTTGTTATAAAACTTCTATACGATCTTTCCATTTATGATAAAAAAAAATTTCATTCAAAAGCCCAATTGTGCCACATTAATCTCATATTCCAGTATATTCTTGTATTACTTGCCGCTAGAATATAATAAACAAGCTTTCAGTCGACTTTCTATTCTGGCACAGTCGCTATTCTCACATAAACAGAGACATACACAGTCACACATTTCTCAGGTGGAATAGCTCTTCTAAGGCACACCATATACTGACAACTTCGAACGAAAGACGTTAACAGAAGCACAAACGATATAGTCGATTGCTTTCAATATACATTGTTAAACGAAGACAAATTATAGTTAATTCTCGGATCAGTTCGTCAAATTCACTATCAACTTGGTCCTTAAAGACTGCGCACACTTGTCTAACACAAGCCTGCGCGTCCTGCACATCACAAACCTGCAATTTAGCAGTATTCAAGTAGTCAGGGCCCTCGCGCCCCAGAGTGCGATGTGTGCGATGCACGTGGGCGGCACATTCAAGGGGCGGCAAATGGCCTAGTTGTGTTATGTTTTTTTCTACTGTATAGAAAAAATATTATAACTGATATTATATCAATTTTATTTGCATACTCAAGCCTGCGTGAAAACTTTTACGAGTAGTTATTTATTAAAATTCGAAATATTGATTTTTCCTAATTGATAAACTAATGATTATTTTGACTTAATGAATTCTCTCAGCTCAGCGGTGAAACTAAATTTTTCTCTCATTCATAAGTACGACAGGAGAAGAACGCCGTGAAAAATCGCACGGAGTAAACTGTTTTTGTAGAGAACAGTTTACTCCGCGGAGTGATTTTTTTAACGTATGAAGAGAGAATTTTTGAAGTTCACTCTGTACGGAGTGAATTGCACTTACAGTATTAGTTATTTAGGATTTTTAACGTTTTTCAATTTGACATATCGTCTAGTGAGTTTATCGCCAATAAGGGACGTCAATTATGAATCCGCACGTGGGCGGCGTGAGGCCTTACGAGGGCCCTGCAAGTAGTTCTGCCAATGCAAATTAATTAATGAAAACGACACATCATAAACACACCAGATCGGTTCAGCGCGGCTAGACAGAAATCGCAGGCGACAGACGCGGACGGTCGTTGCTAGCTGCTGGTCTAATGTGCGCTACTCCATTTAATAATATGGATACAATACGCGCCACGAATCTAAAAGGCTCGGAAGTTAGATGCTTGAGCTTGTACAGTCCGTTGAAAAACTATACAAACTCGCACCTCAACAAAACTAAAATAGCAACAACAACTTGACAATAGCGTACTCGACTGTACTTTAAAGCAGGAAAGCGACAAGTGACAAAGGCAACGAGCGATCACGGCCAATCACCGACGAGCGCACGTTCTGTGCAGGTAGCTGGGAGGTGGTGGGAGTATCAACGGCTCTAAAATGTGCCTTTGCGACGCTGTTTGTGACTAACTTCCGAACCTTTTAGATCCGTGGCGCGTACTATACACAAATGTCGTGCAGCTTTAGCGGATTCACAAAATATGTTTGTGTAGGTTGTCTTTCTGTGCCGTATTACAGCGGCAATGGTTCATAATAGCCGCGTGAGTGAAGTACAACAACAAAGAGACAGGCAGAGACAGAAGGGAGAAAAGACCAAAGTCAAGTAACCAGGTATATTATTATTTTATACACGGTATTTTGAACACGACGGAGTTTCTCTGCAAGCACCTTTATAGCTCAACTCGCTGTGCTTTGCTCTCGCTGTGTAGGTTGATAGCAGCGGCGGCTCGTCAATTTCAATTCAATTTGTGTCGTTCCGCGATTATATAAGGCTGGTTATAATACGCGCCACGGATCTAAAAGGTTCGGAAATTAGTCACAAACAGCGTCGCAAAGGCACACTTTAGAGCCGTTGAGACTCCCACCACCTCCCAGTTACCTGCACGGAACGTGCGCTCGTCGGTGATAGGCCGTGATCGCTCGTTGCCTTTGTCACTTGTCGCTTTCCTGCTTTAAAGTACAGTCGCTATTGTCAAGTTGTTATTGCTATTTTAGTTTTGTTTAGTTGCGAGTTTCTATAGTTTTTCAACAGACTGTACAAGCGCAAGCCCGCATTCGCATCTAGTTTCCGAGCCTTTTAGATTCGTGGAGCGTATTGTAAACGTCCAAACCTTGCTATTGTTTAAACCAGTGGTTCCCAAACTTACTTGGCCTAGCGCCCCCTTTCCAGAAAAAAATATTACTCAGAGCCCCCTGGAAATTATTTTTTTTTTCATTTTATTAGAAATTATTAATTTCGTAAAATATAGTAAAGAAAGGTGTAAATTAGAAACATTGAAGTTTTAAATTATAAATAAAATAAATAATTATTAAAGAAAAAAACATGAAAGCCGACTGGCACATAAATGAAACTAATAATTAAGAAAACAAATCGGAAACACTGAACATGCAGCCGATGGAGACCTATTTGCGACTTTCTTTTGTTTTTGATTGGGTTCTAACCTGCTGCATGTTAAAGTTTTCCGACTGGTTTTCTTAATTATCAGTTTCATTTATGTGCAGTCGTGTTTCTTGTTTTATTCAACTCATGCGCACTATTCATGTTTTATCATGCCTAAAAACCGAACCCTAAATAGCCATTTACCGACTGGTGACAATTACTTGTCATAACTCAATGAAAATTCCTACTAGCTCGGCCATTGTGGAGTAATGAAAATAAACGTAACTATTTTCTGAGTCGTAACGAAATAGTAGGTAACAACAACTCCGTTGTTACCCATTGAGGCTAAAATTGAGAGGCCGAATGTTTTCGACATGGAGTTTATTCATAACCGGCTAACCTCAAACCAAAACATTGAATCGTGCTGTTTGGTGCTGTTAGTATTGACAGTTTTTTTTTATAAAGAGATAAATAGATATTTACAACATCTCATTAATAACAATAAATAAAACATGAATAACGCGCAATTGTTGAATAAAATTATGGGCGTAACTTGTAGGCTAAGTCATGACCTGTTATGAATGACTTAGACTACTAGTTACGCCAATAACTATTTTTGGATTTTCTTCCCTTTAGTCAGTCACTTTTCCGCATTACATTTTTTTTAATTCACTCTCTATTTTTAGATCAAATAGTGGATTGACGCACATTTTCTCTACCCGCTCGGAGTTATAGTAGGTTGGACGTATATAAAAATTCCTTTATTCTCTACAACAATCTTGAACACTCAAAATTTTAGACGTGTTGGCCGACATAACGTGCCGCCAGTGTATAAAAGGAACAATATAACAATGTACACACACGTGGGGAGATGGGGGCGGTGTGTATGAAATATGTCCCACTAAATTCACAACGTCGCTCGGCTGCGCTGCCCCACACATGATATGTTCATATTATGCAATATAATACACAACACGGCTTGCTCTATCCGACTATCGTTTATATACCGTGACACCGACAGGTGATTCTCCCTTAAAATTAGGGGAGAGATTTTTTTTTTATTTTGACTTCGAACATCTAATGGCTCGTTTGGTTGGCAGTAAAACCGTGCAATTGGGGCGACAATTTTATAGGAGGACGTTACGTTACGTGGCTTTAGTTGAAGACGACATCTAGATCACAGGACAAAATTTAGTTACTAGTATTTCGCGTTACGCTTGCTTTGTGTATGCGTTGGATTATAACTTTTATTTTGTTAAAAGCGACAACAAGACGACAGGGCAAAATTTAGTTACAGGGCGATATTTAATTACAGTGTAACCTCTTCATAACGAATCTCAAGGGACCGAGCATTTTTTTTCGTTATAAAGAGTTTTTGTAATATGGAGGGAAGAAAGTAAAATAATCAAATTTCACCTAATTAATTTACTCCAAACACATATAGTCTTTGCTTGACGATACTGCACTTATTTTAAAATGAAAATTTAATCGTCGGCCCTCCCTGTAAAAATTTCCAAAATCGAAGTCTCCCAGAACGGGTCGATATTAAGGTTACCCGGTAGATTTTGACACGCTGAATCCAATGAGCACAGGCGCAGCTCTGTATCTTGTCTATAGTTTCGAAGACAATCGAGTTTGAAATTTTCAAACTTTCAAATGCTCATAACTTCGAAACCAGAAGAGATACAGTTCTGCGCGTGTGCTCATTCGATTCAGCGCACTTTTTTCTATAAGGTCAAGTAAAATCAGGCATATCCGTGACACTTTTCTATTTTCTAAAAAATTGAAAAGTTTTTCGATGTTTTCGCAAATCGGCGGCTTTGAGCCTTCCGATGCGGTTAATATTATGTATACTTATGGAAAAATTCACGATGAATCCAATGAGACCACTCGCAACTCTGTATCTCCTTTGGTTTAGGAGTTAGACGCGTCTTTACAAATTTTCCTTGAAAAAATTAAAAACGCTATAACCTGAAAACTACAATAGCTACAGACTTCTAGGTGACGCCTAAATATGAACATATTTCTTCGTAATAGAGAATGGGTTTTGCGCTATAAAGAGGGTATTAATGTATGGGTTTTAAGGTAAACCAACCAAATTGTAAAAATGTCTACATTATAGGGAGTTTTTCGTTATAGCGAAGGACGTTATAAAGAGGTTATACTGTATTAGAATTCCGTTAGTTGACAGGGCGAAATTTAGTTACTATACAATTTCATTTTAAGAAACGCGAGACGTAACTTTTCGAAGCTACCTAGTCAATAGCGAAAGAAAAATTGTTAACACAACTTATAGGTACAGGTAAAATAAAATTGGCCGGACCTGTACGAACAAAATATGCAATATTCTATACGCAGTACCTACACATTGCATTCACAAATGCACTGCCGACATGATGTGTTTTATTGGTCTATTTATTTAATGAAAATACGGCTGATGTTGCTGTTTTGCGTTAATAATAATAATAATAAAATCTACATACTTATAGTATATTGGAATAGTTATAAATTATGACACAATAAAATAAGGACCGAATATATAAGTGTATGAAATCGTTATGATTTTAGATCGATTGTTATGTGATAATTTTATCAGAAATCGAAAGCAGAGCAGCGGTCACTATTTCAAGTCAAATGACTTCAATTAATGATTTAATAATTATTGTGGTTAATTGAATTACTGCATTTATAAAAAGAGCAGTTATATAAATACTAGCGGTCCCGCCCGATTTCACCCGGATGCAAAAGAACGAATGGGGGGGATGGGACATAAGTACGCACGTTCATTTTAGTTTACCGAGATGAATGTTGTGTCCAAATTTCATGATGATCGGAGTTACCGTTTAAAAGTTTTTGTCGGACGGACAAATGAGTTATATTTTGCAACATTTTTCATTGATGCTCCGCTCCTATTGGTCGTAGCGTGATATTATATAGCCTATAGCCTTCCTCAATAAATGGACTATCCAACAAAAAAAAAATTCAATTCGAACCAGTAATTCCTGAGATTAGCGCGTTCAACCAACCAAACAAACAAACTCTTCAGCTTTATATAATAGTAGGTACCGATATAGATGTATACAAAATTGAAAATATTATCTGTTATAATAATGTATTCTAATGGCCGTAATTCATTATTTAATTTTTTAAATTTGAACGTTATTCATGAGGTTCTTTTGTCATTAAATGGATTTTTTCTGAATCGATTTTAGCTGTGTCAATTCGTACACATCGTGATAAAACATACAGTGTGCACTTCCTCTCATTAAAACGAAGAGAACGATGGTACAATTTTTTCAACCAATAACAGAAATACTGAAGCGTTTATTGTATGTCACCCGGCATATTAATACACACGTTATGTAGTAACTATGTAAGGTCGACGAGGAGGCGTCTTTTGTGTTACGCCACGTCACAATGTAGGTACGACCGACGTCGGACGACGCACGTAACGTCCACCACCATCACAAGACGAAGAAGGATAATCTTCTGTCTCTATGTAAAACTAATGTACACGTGTCTATCAAATTATATTAGCAAGTGTGTCATAGACCTCTGCGTCTGTTGTCAAATGTTGTTTTTAAAGATTAATTTTAAATATTGACATTCGTACAGGTTTTTTTTGCGCTATCAAAAGATACGGTCGTTTAATGCCGCATAATATTTTGACACTAAGGAACTCAAAACCTATAGGGTACTTCCCGACGACCTAGATTCATTTTTGGCAAGAAGCAAAGTCTTATACCACAAGTAAAGGGAAAAATCCGAAAACCGTAAATTTGTAGTTATACATCACAAAAAAAATACGTGTGGCACTCGGGGACTGCCGCGGTAAAGCTATTGCATATTCTTTTTAGGTCTTTAAGTTTTTCTTCTCTATAAAACGAAAATAGCTAGGTATAAATAATAAGGTATAAATAGTGTAATTACACACCAAAACAATTATTCATTCAAAAAATTTGAACAAAAAGAACGATATTAAGAGTTTGATCATAGAATTTCGCGCGATGTACATTTATATAGATATAATAACATATTATATACTTTCTCTGCACATAACCTAAATAATTTAGGTTATTTTTATAGCAGTATTATATATAAATTCATTTATACACAAATTAGAATCAGTTATGAGCAGTTATGCAGTTATGAGCACACAAACACCGTGCCGAAGTCTGCCGAACTGAAACGACGTTAGACGATGTACGGCTGTCAACGCCGCACCGCTGTGCCGGTCGGAGTGGGGGGTGTTAGGTTTTTTTTCGTTACGGAATGGGTGTTAGGTTTTTTTTCGTTACGGAATTTCTTGATTCGGTCGCCGCGCTCAAAGCCTGCGATAGAAGCTATGCAATAGCTTAAAAATATTTTTTTGCGATTAAAAACTGATTTGCAGTTGGTAAACTGACTGCTGTCGATATTTGGTATACATTAAGCGGAAAAAATCTTCGAGACTCGATTTCCGTGAGCCCTCGGTGCGCGAGTTCGGCTCACACTTCACCGTTTTTTTTTCAATATTGACAATTTGGAAAAAATCAAAGTTCGAAGATATTTAATATTAATTTAAAAAATATGAAGTCGAAAGACGTTGTTGCGACTTTATAATTCGTGTTTATAAATTTGAATCATTCACGTTTTAATCAACTGTCTCTAGCTGATATGTTATATTAAAATGTTACGTTCATAATAAATTCCTCAGTAAGTATATTTATTATGTTTATATTTTATGCATTTTACCTGCGAACTTGTAAGGAGGAAGAGGAACGAACAGTCTAACTTCTTCTTGTTTTCCTTAATCTCTATAAATACAGTAGCGCGCCACTAATTTTATCCACGCTGTTTTAACTCCATCTTGGAAAATACTCAAATTTTCAAAAGAAATCAAACAGTGAGAAGAATAAACGTACTAAAGAAACCTGTATTAAATTTTATGAGAAGGTTGTAGGTTTTTGTAATGAATAATTAAAAATGCAGCATTTCTTGTCCATAAGCTGTGTGCACAAAGCCTACTAGCGCCGCTAGTGGGTAATAGAGAATTATTGAACTCACTTTTTATGGAAATCGCAACATGTTTCTAAGGTGATAAGTCAAAAACTTTAGTTGGCCATTATGTGTCAAAAAAAATGTAATAAGAAAAACTGATGTTAATTTGTTTACACTGACAGCGGAACGTCAAATCAGGGCGCCAATGGTCTTTATTTTACTTAAATCGCCATCAGCGCAACAGCCCGGAACACAACAAGCATTTCCAGATCGTTTAGTTTTCCTATGTTTTCTTTGTAATTAAAAAACTTCATAAAATTATAACTATTTTCACTTTTAATAAACTTGCTCACTGACATACGGAAAATTTGAGTTTGAAGTTTCCCCTAGTGCTCACCACAAACGCTCGCATCGAAAAATTTGTAACTCCGCCTCCTTGCACATAGCCCATACCGGAGTTGAATTAACACGTGTGACGTGGAGTTAGAAAAAGCTAAATCTGTATCTCTAGTAAAATAATGGAGGTAGAAAATTTGTAATTTTAATACTCAAGCTTTGCTATCGCAGACATCACTACCAAAACATAGATGACTGGAGATGGAACATTTCCCTAATGGTCTCAGAGCTGGCTACGGAGAAAATGGGTGACTCGGTGCAGAGCTGAAAATTTGCAGAATAATAGGAGATAGTACAAGTAAGTAGGGAAAAAATAGCCAGAAGGCTAGGCGGAAGATAAAGAGCCGCCAGAAGGCGCTTATGTTGCGAAAAATCAGTGCACTTTTGGCAATTTCTATACTTATTCTGTAATTCAAAACTAGATTATATATTATATATATTATACATTATATAGTTATAAGGGCATACTAAAAATTCAAACATGATATAATAATTACATTCGACAAATATTCAAAATTATTTATGACATTTTGATAGAAATAAAATTAATCGTCATATATTTTCATTAATAAAATTACGTTGTTATAACAACGTAATTTTATTAATTTATTTAATTTTATTTCTATCAAAATGGCATTAATAATTTTGAATATTTGTCGAATATAATTATTATATCATGTTTGAATTTTCAGTATGCCCTTATAACTATATAATGTATAATATATATAATATATAATCTAGTTTTGAATTACAGAATAAGTATAGAAATTTCCAAAAGTGCACTGATTTTTCGCAACATTAGCGCCTTCTGGCGGCTCTTTATCTTCCACCTAGCCTTCTGGCAATTTTGTCCCTACTTACTTGTACTACCTCCTATTATTCTGCCAATTTTCAGCTGTGCACCGAGTCACCCATTTTCTCCGTAGCCAGCTCTCCGTCTATAAAACCTGTTTCCACGCCGATAAAACGTTATTCGAATATGTTTGTTAGACATACTGAATCCGCTCTTTCTTTTTTCAAGAATTCGTGTTGACACGCCAAGTATACAGTTTTCGCAAAATTCATAATTATCTTGATCCTGGCAGGTTTGCCCGCCACTGATGCGATATACTGCAGGAGACCCCGAAGGCATGAAGACGTTCTACCTATCTTAATAATATTACAAGTATTTTCCTCTCGAAGTATCTTTCCGCGCGGCATTCCACGGGTGCACAGAACACGACTCTCTTAGCGATTATTTCGACATACCAAACACAGAATTTTCTTTTGGTACAGCTGTTTACCTGAGAACACAGCAGTTATAACATCTGTGCATAGCAAAATGTTCCACCGCGAAACATTATTATATATTAATTGCCAAAGCACAAGTACTTACTATCAAAAAAAATTGGTTGTCTGTAAAGTCGGTTTACGGACGATAGTTTTACGTGATAACGTATTCCGTAATACATAATCTAAACCTCCCAAAATTTGGTTTCAATCCGCTTATCCTTGGTGTCGGAATGATAAGAAATGTCAAAAGTGACGTTTGCAACTGTCAAAGTATTATGTTCTAATAATAATTAGTTATTCCAATACTTAACTTAGAAGGCGTTGCATTTCACAAAATACTAATGTCAAAAAATTGAATTAAACATTAGAAATGCAGCCGTTTTCATGTTAAGACAAGACATACGTTATCTTCTAATTTCCATGTACGGCAAACAAAGACGACCGACCGCGTCGCGCCATGCATTAGACAACATTGCATTTATACAGCTATTTTTCTATATAAATTTGTATAAAAAAACTGTTTAGGCAAATTCTGTTATACGAAATCTATGTAAAATGTTCTCCTCTTTCGTTTAAGACTGGTTTCAAACCGATCTGATTTAAATTGAGCGAGAAATTAGCAAAAAGCACGCACAGGGTCAGGCGGAACGTTACGCGTTACGAACGTTAGGATTTAGGACCGTTACACTTTTTCGTGCATGCAGCCGGTGTTTTATCAATTTATAAGATTGGTGATTCATCAATTTATAAGACGTTATCACGTCAAAAATACAGAAAGAGAAATGTCAACTTACCGTACATCTTCCCCTCGTCGGATAATATGATTTTCCTTCGGCCGCACGGCGGGTAGATGGCAAGTGCCTCCTGGAAGCTCTGTTCAATGTCGGGACTCCAGACGCCCTCGGCGTCGGCCGCGGCGAGATCTTTCTCGTCATCGCTGATGTCGCCCACATCCAGGTTCTTGGTGTCCGACCCGGGTCCGCCGGAACCGTTAGTGTCCGCGCCGACCGCCGCCGACGGCGGGACGCCACTTACCGGTGTCCACGGGGACGTAATTGTGCCGGTCGATAAAACACTACCTGCAAAAACACAAAATATATTTTAAATTAATCGCCGAATCGACTGTCGCGCGGGAGATGATGCGGCACGCGATTTTTTCCCACAGCCTTCCTGGCACGTTTATGTAACTAAAGCGAATGTAGCAATACGTTAAAAACGAGCGCCAGCCAGTTTTATTTATAATTAATTTATTATTTTTTTCAAAATTTATGACAGTACACTTTTGAACAAGTTCACTTCTAATATTGTAAGCTGTACTGTGTTAGCACGTTATATGATTACTAGTGGTCCCGTCCGGTTTCACCCGGGTGTAAAAGAACAAATGGGGAAGGGAGGAACATGAGTACACACATTCATTTTAGTTTACCGAGATGAATGTTGTGTCCAAATTTCATGATGATCGGAGTTACCGCCCAAAAGTTTTTGTCGATAAAAAGCAGTATTTATACTTTTTTTAACTATTTAATATATTTTTTTAATTAATTAAATAAAATTAAAAGACATTTAAATGTAAGCCTTAGAAAAAAGCAATGTAGAAAATAAAAAAAAAAAAATAAAAATTTATTCGCCCAACGTAAGGCTCGAACCCACGACCCTGATATTGACAGTCGTGTGCTCTACCGATTGAGCTAGCCGGCGTTGTAATCTGACAACGCTAATATGAGTATATTTAGTTAGTGCATTTCACCTGAATAGAAGCTTATTTTTGAGATACATTTTGCAACATTTTTCATTAATGCTCCGCTCCTAATGGTCGTAGCCTGATTTTATATAGCCTATAGCCTTCCTCGATAAATGGGCTATCCAACAAAAATTTTTTTTTCAATTTGAACCAGTAGTTCCTGAGATTAGCGCGTTCAAACAAACTAACAAACTCTTCAGCTTTATATATTAGTATAGATAGATTATGTAACTTACTTTACGCAACTTTGCCGAACTAGTGTTAAATGTGTCATTTGAAAACTAGCAAGGAATCTAGCGCGAAACCAGTCTCGTGTGCAGCTGCCTTTAGAAAAGGAAAGGACGCAGTGGTGATGAAAGACATGGCCTTAGCCTCGTATCAATAGTTAATGCAAACTGTAAACAAACTTTTGCACATAATCATTTATCGTTCAACTTTTCGGGAACTCCCTACGGATAATAATAACATATTAACACACACTTAACTAACCGAACCTGATTCTATACAGTGCAGTTAGTCTCTGTTATATAATATATTATGATCTAAGGATTTAACCCTACACATACAGCTAGACTCACAAGTAATGCCTCATTCTTACGTTTATAAATTTTACAAAAATAAATAAAAAATTAAATTGTCAAAAATAACGCAATCCTTTCTGATTTCGATCGGTGGTTTCCTGTCTGGAAGTGATTAAATTCCTATGGCCATAAGACAAATTGGCTTATGTCAGAAATTTAATAATTATGTGAAGATGAAACGTTTCATGTATCTCGCGTGCTAATCTCCGAAACCCTTGAACAGATTTTAATGAAATTTTGTAAATGTGTCTTGTTTGGTGCAACTTACGCTACAGGACAGTTTTTATTAAATATTTTGTACAAAATTACGGTGTTTAGTGAAAAAAAATTGTTTTAGTAACATGTAACAACATCTGATAGAATTTACTCAAAGCTATTAGTTCAGAAGAAAACAAAAAAAAAACTATTTTAGTATCAATTAGCGACATCTGTGAAAATTCACTTAAAGCTATAACTTTAGAAGCAAATCTGGTAAAAGTTGCTCAAAGCTATTAGTTTAGAAGTAAATCTGGTAAAATTTACTCAAAGCTATTAATTTAGAAGCAAATCTGGTAGAATTTGCTCAAAGCTACTTGGAAATACATTTTTCAGAATTATATCTATTGCACCCGGGTGAAATCGGAACGGGCCGCTAGTATAAGATAAAACGGTAGACAGAATAGAGTTAAACTGTAGCACAGAGAGTAAAAAAAACACCGAAAATGGTTTTGCTTTGTGGTCACAGATAATATATAATATACAGTGGAACAAGCGCAATATGCATTTATGCGTGACTTCACTGTACACACATATGCACGCAATGTAGTGGTGCCGTGAGATATTAAATGCTGGCACATTCCAACGTTGTCAAGGGAGCAATAGAACTACAGCACTAGCAGGAGGACGAAGGACTGGTTCACATCGAACTTGGAACTGAGTGAAACCTATTTCACCAGTATATAGTAACGATATTATTATTAGTACACTAGCCGTTACCCGCGGCTTCGCACGCGATTGACACCAAGCACGGATGCGTTCACCTAAAACCATTTCTTGTATTCAACCGAGCGGGGTAGCGTAGTGATGAGAGCACTAGACTCGCATTCGGGAGGTACCAGGTTCGAATTCCGGCGAAACGGTAATTCCTGTACCGGTCGTCTTGTTGAGGTTTTCCATGGTTTCCCTCAATAATTCCAGATAAATAGCGAGATGGTTCCCTTATTCAAGGTCATGGCCGATTACCTGTCAAACTCCTATGCTCAAAATTTTCCTACATTATCCTAATGTACTATAAAATTCCTTTATTCGCCCATTGCTATTAATTTAGTGGAAGTTTAAAAATATAGAAAATAACGGGAAGTGTGATAGATGGAAAATAGTAATGGTGTGAATGGCGTCTGTTATTACATAAAATTGAAAAACGCATTATTATTATTAGTAGTAGTAGAAGTTTTGTTCCAAAAATATGTATAGAAGGAGATTTATTTGGTTGAGGAACAATTGAAAAATGTTCATAGACCCTGATGATGAAAATATATTTTTCGAAACGTTGGCCACAAGCGATACCTACTCTGGTAAAGCTTTGATGTTCTCTTATTCTTGTTTTAAGAGCTCTTAAAACAAGAATAAGAGAACATCAAAATAATCACAAATTAATCCCTGACAAACATAATGTAATAACTAAACACAAATTAGAACTTGACCACAAAATTAATTGGGATAATATTAAAATTTTAGATAATGAAACTAATTTTTTTAAAAGAAATATTTCGGAAATGTTACATATAAAATCAAATAAAAATTCTCTCAATGCTCAATTAGATACAGAAAATTTAAGTAATATATATATAATATTATTTTGAAATAATACTTTGTTTTTAATAATTTTTCTTTCCTTTTAGGTACTCACAATTATTTCCATGACTATTTAATAAAAAATTGTTTGTTGTTATTTTTTTTTCATTATTTTGATAATCTATCTTATTATATTATATTATACTAGCGGACCCGGCGAACTTCGTACCGCCTAACAGTATAATATATATATATATAGCGGCCCTGTACGTGCTTCGCTACGTATAAAGTGAAATAATAAAACAATTTAATTGGAACATCTATCTATCTATTTTATTTATTTTAAAATATACATGGACGTATATGTGTGTATGTCGAGCACTCCGGCTGCGCCGTCGTGCCCGGTGCAAAAGAACGAATGGGGAAGGAAGAAAAAAAATTTAGGGGTGGACTACCCCTAACATTTAGGGGGATGAAAAATAGATGTTTGCGAAGTGACACCTGTAGACATCTGGCGGGGATAACTAATTAAATGACGATTGATCAGTTTTCGACCGGAGAGGAAAAATGATTAAATTACTAAAATGGCTATTAAAAAATAAGGGTTGATCGTAGAAGAGTGAAAATTGAGGATTGTATGTATTTTTGTATGTTGTATCATAAAAAAATAGAAATTAAAAATTTTGTCTAAAAAATAAAAAAAAAATTTAGGGGTGGACTACCCCTAACATTTAGGGGGATGAAAAATAGATGTTGGCCGATTCTCATAGATACCGGATAAGCACAAAAAATTTCATCAAAATCGGTCAAGCCGTTTCGGAGGAGTATGGCAACGAAAACTGTGACACGAGAATTTTATATACGTATATAGATATTATTATAATTATATAAATAAAAATGAATGTTGCTAAGCGCATAACTCAAGAATGGCTTGACCAATTCGGCTAATTTATTTTTTTGTATGTTCCTTAAGGCTCACGGAAGGTTTTAATACTAAAAAAAATAAAAAATAAAAAAAATTAAAATCAAAAATTGCGTGGACAATAGTAAAAACAATGCTTTTTTTCACCCGGGTGAAACCGGGCGGGAAAAAGCTAATTAGATTTTAAATATTAATTATTTTATATATTTTTTAGATCAGTTCTCAAGAAGATCCAAATCCGGATTGAAAGTTGAAACGTTAATGTATTAATTATATATTTTTTGTTAATATATTGTCTGAAAAATTAGTCGATAATTTTATTTATTGAAGTATTATTATTATTATTATCATCATTTCTTGTATTCAGTTCGACATCCTGGCGCACTAATTGCTGAAAAATTGTATGTGCAGAGATCTTTATAAATGACGTGACGAGAATTAGGCCAGCAGCGTAAGTGTGTGAACTGTCCTTCGCAAACACAAGAGCGGTGGTCGCCGCCATCATTATACGGCAAATTTACAGCCGCCTCCCGCTTTAACTCTATCCTGTATAACCGCCTCCTGGCTGGTTATATTATGTGTACACACTGTGCCGCCATCACCGAGGCTGCAGCCGGCACTTAAACTCGCACCAAGAAAGATTTTTTTTGGGTCACGTAAAACGGAACTTTGTGGAAAGATCTGTGCATAAATATTGTTTGCCGAACGGCGAACGACATTCGTATAGGTCAGGGGTCGGCAACCTTTTGAGACGGAAGAGTCAAAAGTTATACAATTTACAAAATTTCCCAGTTTTTAAAGAGCCACTGAACATTTTCGTTTCAGTATTATAGTATTTGCTTATAGAGGTATAATACAGGTGTCCCATTAAGAATGGGACATAGAACAACCGCAGATTCTCCAATTCAAAATAAAACGATTAAACGAAATATGCTTAGATAAAATGTTACTCGCTCTACCAGTGGCGTACGGCAGGAGTAAGTAATGCTTGTACCCCTTCTAAATGTTACGCCGCTGTCTAAATTTTAATTTTGACTATAATTTTAATTTTTTTGATATTTTCTAAGTCAATAATGTACACTTGTTAGTTTGTTGTAAAGTCATTGGTTTTCGAGATATTCGCAGTTAAAGATAGATTGACATGTACTTTTTATTTGTATTATTATTAATAATATTCATTTTTACAATTTTGTCTTAAAAAAACTGCGAATATCTCGAAAACCAATGACTTTACAACAAACTAACAAGTGTACATTATTGACTTAGAAAATATCAAAAAAATTAAAATTATAGTCAAAATTAAAATTTAGACAGCGGCGTAACATTTAGAAGGGGTACAAGCATTACTTACTCCTGCCGTACGCCACTGGTAGAGCGTACTGAACTAATTTTTTTTATTGTTAGGTGCATTTTATGATATTTAACAAGTGTGCCGATTTGAGTAAAATTATACAGTGTATTAAAAAAATTATGGACATTAATAATTTTTCAGTTTTCAACTTCAACACCCCGTATTTCGGAAATGAGTAACATTTTATCTAAGCATATTTCGCTTAATCGTTTTATTTTGAATTGGAGAATCTGCGGTTGTTCTAGATCCCAATTCTTAATGGTACACCCTGTATATACAGAGGACGACACGTCTCGACGGGGGCGGTGTGGGTGAGACGCGAGTGGAAATGGCTGAGAGATAGACATGGTACTCAAGCATGGATCGATTGGACGATTTTTAAGGGTTTATATAATAAAATAATTATTTTTTGCGTATGGAACTGGAGAGCCGCAACTTTACATGAAAATAGCCGCAGGTTGCCGACCCCTGGTATAGGTCAGTCATCGAACTGTACAAACGATACTGGACGTAACGATTCCAAAAGTTTTTGCAATGTTTAAAACCAACATAGCTCTATAATACGCCATATTTGGAACCTGATATCTTCGACGACTGATGGTACAATCTAAAGCAGGGATGAGCAACACGCGGCCCGCGGGCCGCTTGCGGCCCGTTAAACATGTTTATGCGGCCCGCCAAGCATTTCTAAAATTGAATTTATTTTATCGACTTTCTCCCATCAATATATTGTTATAAAATTAATTATAATAAAATGGTAGTACATACTAAAATTAATCAAAAATGACCACCGATCAAGACTGAGTGATGCACGACTAGAAAGCTGCGTACGTGTAGCTACCTCATCAATTCCAGCTGATATTGATTAGCTTGTATCGAAAAAACAGTGCCAAATTTCTCATTAAAAATTTCAATTAAATTTGTTTTTATTTTGCATTAAAATTTGTATATGAAATCTTTACTTTTTTTAAATTTTATATTTTTTTATTCTAATGTTTATTATAAATAAAGTTTTGTAAATTATTAATAAGTGTTACTTTATGTGCTGCCCGCCAAAAAATTTTAAAATTTAAATTGGCCCGTTGATTAAAAAGGTTGCTCACCCCTGATCTAAAGTTTTCCAAAAAGGCTCATATGAAACGGTTCTATTTGACTTCACATCCCATTCCATTTGTTTCAAATCTTACGACCAAGTTTTCACTTACTTCTCGTAATACGATTGAGTTGAAATTTTGCACACATGCGCAGTTCCGATGACAATACAATATTACGGAAATTAGGTTACTGGCCCGGCGGCGTCCGGGTGCGATTCGCACTTTTTCATTTTCACCCACTTCCCGTTTACCGATTGACATTAAATTTTGCACACATGCGTAGTCAGTATTATATTAACTAATTGACCGGGTCGTCTTTCGTCCGGGTGCCAATATCACTACATATTATAAAACAGAGTCTCCACGCTGCGTCTGTCTGTCTGAACGCGATAAACTCAAAAACTACCCAACGGATTTTCATACGATTTTCACTAATAGAAAGAGCGATAAACGAGGAAGGTTTATGTGTATAATTCATTAATGTTTTGTGTAAATTGGGCTTTTGAATGAAATTTTTTTTTGTCATAAATGGAAAGATCGTATATAAGTTTTATAACAAAACTATTTTTCTTTTTTTTATTTTCGTTATAATTCAAAAGTTATATCAAATTAAAAATAAATTTTTGTACCCAGTTCCGAGAACGCGCCGACATTTCCCGAACATAATTTGACGTCATAATGTTTTAGTCAATACACATGTAGAAGCCATTGATAGTATATACTGCGTATATACATTTTACCATTATGACGTCACAACTGTCAAAAATAATTTTAGTGCGTTTGCAGTCACGTGATTTTTTTAAAATATTTTATCAATTTTAAATTGCTTATAATTAATTTAAAAAAAGTCTTTTGAAAGTTTTTCGCATCGAATATCAATATTATTTATAATAAAGTTTTAAAATACATTAAAAAAATTGATAATTATTTTTTTTTTCAAAAGCCTAATTGGTTGAAATATGACGATAATTGTAGAAAAATCAAGCCGACTGGAATCTTTCATCGAAAACGTTGCCTAATCCCTTCGAAATATAACAAAACGATGTTGATGGAATTGTTCCTCTTTTATAGGTCTACAAAAAAGTCCGCGATGGCATTTATCTTTTAAGGATAGCTTATTATATCCATTTTAATGTTAAGCGCTTTTCGTGGATATCAATTTTGCAACGTAAGTCGACGAAAAAACGGTGGCAATTCACAAATTCGAACAAAACCGAACTGGGCCGCTAGTATTGTTAATAATGAATTAAAAATATACCATAGATATCTATTTTTTACTGACTTTTTGATTATTAATCCTTTTGCAAAATAGTGAATATTAAGAGATCGCATCTCGTTCCGGCTTCGCTACAACCGGGCGTATAACATTACGTAACATCCATAATATGACCCGGTCGGTCGGACGGACCCTTATATCGTGCACACGCACACACACACACACACACACATAATACGAAATGTCTATTCTCCGAAGAGCTCGGTTAGTTATAATTTTTAGGTTATACAGTATATTAAAACCTCCCATTCCTTTCAACAGTCTGACAAAAAAAAATATAGACACTTCGTACTTGAAAAAATGTTTCGTTGTTTGTTTAAGGAGGTTGATCCGTTACAGTCCCAATCAAAAGTAAGTCGAATTCTTTATAGTTTATAAGTCGATGATACCAATAAATTATTGTAATAAAGGCATAAATAAATATTTTTTTTAATATTAATTAATTATTTCAGTACTTTATACTTAATGGACTAACTTTTGTATTTTTTGTACAAAGTTGGGTTAAAAAAATACATTTATGTAAATATCTGTATTTTACATATTTTTGGCAGTAAATAATTGAAAAAAGAAATTAGAAGTAATAAAAATTAAAATTAAATCATTAAAAAGTTGAAAATTCAGTTAAAATTGTTAAATCTGTCAAGAATAAAAGTCCATAATCGAAAAGTGCTAAGGTTTAATAATTTTTTGTATTGATTAAAAGTCTCCTAATTAAATTGGAAAAAATATTAAAATATGCATAAGACATCGATGCTTTACATAGATAGTTTTCGGAACTGCTGACATTATTTGGTTATTTGCAAAAAATTAAAATGAACAGTTTGCATGCTAGTTTGACATATTTTCCATAAGACTACATGTAAAAGTTTTTTTTTTTAATTTTTAATTTTATAAATCTCCTAATGATTTTGGATTTTTTACAGAAAATTTTGTCATAAAAAAATCTATTAAAAAAACTTTATTTCAGATTATTTCATTATCTTCGTAAAACGGCTCAACCTCCTTAATCGAGTGGGGGTTGTCATTAAAGAATAGGCAGAAACTAATCTCGAACAAAAACCATCGTTTCATTACAGTTTTATATTGTAGGTACTGAAATTAAAAAAAAAAAAAAACTCCGGGTTGCACTCTGGGAGTGCCGGCAGAAGTGAAAACTTGAATATTAACGTCTTAATTTTTTGCATTTAGAAGCATAGTTTATTTTTTGGCAACACTTTCTGACGCGAGTTTTTTACCCATTACAAAAAAACTGACGCGTCAGGCCTGACGCGAGTTTAACATTTTTTACCCATTACAAAAAAACTGACGCGTCAGGCCTGACGCGAGTTTAACATTTTTTACCCATTACAAAAAAAGTGTACAACGCCGCTAAAGAAGTTTTCACTTCAAAAATTCCATATTTTACTTTCTGATCGAGATACGGCAAAAAGTTATTTGGAAAAAGTTTTCTTAGTCCAAAATAAGACCACGTCTTAATAAACCACGCCGCCACTGGTGTACCCTGGTGGTCACGTAGAGAAACAGAGGCAAGATGGCAGCGGAGCGTATGAACTAGAAAGTAGTGTTCATGTTAAAAAACTAAAATTAATAAATGTATTGAATTAAATAATATTTATGTTACAAACTTACGTTAATAAATATGTTGAATTAAATAATATTCATGTTAGAAACTTACGTTAACAAATATGTTGAATAAAATAATAATAATTGCCTTAATATGGAAGACCTCCTAGACAGACAAGCAGGGCCGTAACGTGGATTTTGTGGGCCCTAGGCAAGACCTTCAAATTGAGCCCCCCTCAATAAAAAAAAATTCAGAAAAAACTTCCCATGGTTATAGTTCCTGTTCTTTCACATTTTTAAAGTTTAGTAGGTATATCACTTAATAAATAAACACAAAATAAGGAATCTTTAAATTAGTCCTGTCCATATTTTTTGTATTTTTTTTTTATTTTATATTTATGAAGAAAAACGAATTAAAAATTTATTTAAATTGCATTCTTCTTGCTTTTTTCTTCGCAAACTCATCAATTATATTATTAAAATCTATTTCTTGCTCCATGTTAGATTCAATTGATATAATAGACAGGTTCGACAAACGCTGTTGTGAGAGCGACGATCTTAAATAGTTTTTAATTATCTTCAGTTTACTAAAACTTCTCTCGCAAGAAGCGGTGGTGACTGGTAGGGTTAGAAATATTCTTAAAGCAACAACGATGTTTTGGTATGATTCGACTAATTCGAAATCATTTATACCGATGCAGCAGATGACATCGATGACAGTTAAGTTAGTTTAATCCAAGATTAAGTTTTCATCTTGTTTTATAATACCGGGCCTAAGTATTGAGAATTAAATAAATAAGGTTTTTTTTTAAATAAAAATTCTAATAGCATATCTGGCTTTTTTGGGCCTCGTCTATCTGAGCCACCAGTGGTGTTACTTATAAATGTGATTTGTAATATTCATTAAAATACGAATGAAAATAATTGAGATAATTTTTATCGGGGTCTTCTTGGGCCCCTCCGGGGCCCCCCTGTGCCCTGGGCCCTGGGCAAGTGCCCCTATTGCCCCTGCCTAGTTACGGCCCTGCAGACAAGACGTCTCGAAACGCCTTAATTTTCCAACATTATGGCGGTAAAAGAGTTAACCGAGCGTGTCGGGTCAATAGACATTATAGCTGTATTTTGTGTACATCGAAATGAACAAAGTATGTATTGTACAGAATAATATAAACTTAACATTTGTGTTTGCTTTTGGAAGCCGGCGCCGCGTTGCACGAGATCTGACAACCCGTTCCAGTTCAAAAATCAATTAACAGAATAAACTGGACCTCTCTACAACTGTTATATAACGCACACTTACTTCACTGTTTCTACTTCATAAACAGTAGCGCACAAAACCTAATGAAGCGCCAGTTTATCAGAAAAACCTTCAGATCTATATTAATAGCTTCGTCGCGACGTACGGTGCTGAAATAGTATATTACACCACAAGGGCCGAAAGTGTGATATTCTTGCCCTGCGCGCCATGATGCCTGCATGGAAATCTATTCCGAGAACTAGAGACATGTAAGATTAAAATTGCTACTTTCGAATTCCGATGTGACACCGACTCGAAAAATAACAATAATTATTATTTTTTACTTTTTAGTGCATATTTTTGGAAGTCGGTTCAATTTTTTTGTTAAGAAATTGGTTGTCTGTAAAGTCGGTTTAAGGACGATAGTTTTACGTGATAACGTATTCCGTAATACATAACCTAAACCTCCCAAAATTTGGTTTCAATCCGCTTATCCTTGGTGTCGGAATGATAAGAAATGTCAAAAGTGACGTTTGCAACTGTCAAAGTATTATGTTTTAATAATAATTAGTTATTCCAATACTTAACTTAGAAGGCGTTACATTTCACAAAATACTAATGTCAAAAAATTGAATTAAACATTAGAAATTCAGCCGTTTTCATGTTGCATTTATACAGCTATTTTTCTATATAAATTTGTATAAAAAAACTGTTTAGGCAAATTCTGTTATACGAAATCTATGTAAAATGTTCTCCTCGTTCGTTTAAGACTGGTTTCAAACCGATCTGATTTAAATTGAGCGAGAAATTAGCAAAAAGTACGCACAGGGTCAGGCGGAACGTTACGCGTTAGGAACGTTACGCGTTACGAACGTTACACTTTTTCGAACATGCAGCCGGTGTTTTATCAATTTATAAGATTGGTGATTCATCAATTTATAAGACGTTATCACGTCAAAAATATTTTATTTTAATTACTCAAATAGCAATGCATCAATAATGTGTAAAAAGAATAAATCTTCAAATAGTTTTTTCAAAAATACCATAACCTCTCCCCGTCGAGATTAGACTGATGGAAGCAATTACAGTAAACACCCGGTAAATGCACGTACGTCGAGACCGTTAAACAGTTTTATCAATAAAACACGCGAGATAAATGACGCCCGTATGCGTACTTGCATTTACCATAATCAAATTAATATATATGTGAGCTAATACGGCATTTAGATGCACGATCAGAACACATCCAATAATATCGTACACATAGTAACAGGGCCTAAAACGGCATCATGATATGAACCTATTACAGAGGAAGCCTCAAAATTTTTTATTTAATTTATCGAGGCGAATTATCGGTTTGCTGTTGAGGGAATTTAAAATATTCGACCTTTGTACTATAAGTATCTATTAGTGATGTGCCGGATATCCGTATCCGCGGATATCCGAGGGAGAAGAAAGATCCGTGTCCGTTAAGTTTTTGGCGGATCTTATACGGATCTTTTACATTATTAATTTTCAATTCATAGATGAAATTTTATATATATAGGTGATTAGGTAATAATGAAAAACTGTTAAATTATTTTTTATTTCTTAAAATAGTATTTGGCACCTTTATATTGCAAAAATGTATCGTAGTGAGTAACCATACCAATAGTACATAGCTAAAAGGTACTAAAAAACTATCTTTATAATGAGATATTGCACATCGATCTTTGGAAAGAGACAATCTGTTATGAGAGTTAACTCTTAAAAGGGGTCATTAACTTTTTCCCATAACAGATAGTCTCTTTCCAAACGTCGATGTGCAATAGTTACCGCCGCGTACTCTAAGAAAGTTAAGATCCGTATCCGTATCCGCGGATCTTGAAACCAAATATCCGTATTCAGATCCATCATCCGTATCCGCGGATATACATTTTTAACGATCCGGCACATCACTAGTATCTATTCGTAAATATACAAAAATCTCGTGTCACAATTTTGGCCGTGCTAATATCCGAAACCACTAAACCGACTTTAATGAAATTTTGTAAATGTGTCTTGCTTGGTCCAACTTACGTTATTAGTTTTTATAATATTTTGTACAAAATTACGTTGTTTTGTGAAAATAAACTGTTTTTAGCGACATCTCATAGAATTTACTCAAAGCTATCAGTTCAGAAGCAAACAAAACAAAAAACTGTTTTAGTACCAAGTAGCGACGTCTGATAGAATTCACTCAAAGCTATTAGTTCAGAAGCAAAACCGTTATAATTTGCTAAAAAGCTATTAGTTCAGGCGCCGGGTCGCAAACGAAATACATTTTGTAGAATTATATCTATCGCACTCGGGTGAAACCGGGACGGACCGCTAGTATTCTAATAAAATAACAAGCAAGGATCTATAGGGTTCTCATTTCTCTGACGTTTTCGTACAAAAATGTCTGCGATATGGCAGTTTGAGGACCGCTGACCAATGGCGGATTATTGCGCACGAGGGAGGCCTGGGTTTGTCCGCTTTTAATTCCCCCCCGGCCTGCCTATATACCGTACATTTACGCAGATCAGCACGTTATAATCTCTGTGCTGTCGCTACATATAAAGGGATGAAATGACAATATAATCCATCCGGCATGGTCAACCCTTGCACATCAAAACATCTTCACAGTAAGTTCGTTCCAAGCAGCCAGCAAACGGTTTCGAAACCGTCACCCGCATGCGCAGTAGGTAAGACGAAGCTGTTAGAAGGGCGGTTTTAGAACACGTTTAGCTACTGCGCATGCGGCTGGAGGTTTAGAAACCGTTTGCTGGCTGCTTGGAACGAACCCAATAATCAAATTATAAGAACAATCTAAACAAATAACTCCCTGTTGCAATTCTCTGATTACGCCGTTTTTTCTTTTTTATTTATTTTTATTTTTTGTATATTTAGTATTTTTTGTTTGTATAGGTATCACCCGTCAGCTTACAGCAATTTGTGGCGAATATATATTGTTTCCAAGATATAATTAATAAGTATGTTGATTTGGCAAATATACCGTTTTATGGTGGCAGTGGTGATTTTGTGGTGGAAGTAACGTTCAATTGTGGTGGAAGCAACGTTAGTGTTAATGCAAAAAATAATTTACTAATATTAATATCCTACACGTCACATATCTGATCGATTTGTAATTTTTATGTATTCCCGATGACAAAAACTAATTAAATATTTTTTCGAATTTATTCATCATTTAATTTTAATGAAACAGTGCATTAATAGTAAAAATTTTGAAGAACTAAAAATAATAATTTAGTTAAAAAAATTGGTTGTCTGTAAAGTCGGTGTACGGACGATAGTTTTACGTGATAACGTATTCCGCTCGAATATCATATTTAATAATACATAACCTAACTTTTAGTAGCTGTCAAACTTGGGCCGATCGTGCTTCTCTATCGCTTATACTGCGCTCTCGCTTGCACGCACAGGGTCAGGCGGAACGTTACGGCGTTACACTTTTTCGTGCATGCAGCTGGTGTTTCATCAATTTATAAGACGTTATCACGTCTAAAAATTTACACAGAAGTTTTTATCAAAACAATTTTTAATAATGGTTCATAAAATATTATAAAAGCGTGGGTAAAGACTAATAAACTATCACAATGTTTACAACCCACGCTTTTATAATTATGAGCCTAAATTATTAAACATTATTTTTGACGTGATAACGTCTTATAAATTGATGAATCACCAATCTTATAAATTGATAAAACACCGGCTGCATGCACGAAAAAGTGTAACGTTCGTAACGCGTAACGTTCCGCCTGACCCTGTGCGTGCTTTTCTCGAAAACGGCCCTAACGATTTGGATGAAATTTACTGAAAAGGGATTTTTGGGGGCAAAAAATCGTTTTAGCTAGGTCTCATCTCTCGAAAAAATCGTTTTCTTACAAATTTTATCATTATAAAAATCAATTTTTTGATGTATGAAAATACTTAAATATTGTAAGTAGGTTTTGGAATTTTATATTATAAACAGTGAAGCAATTGTTTTATAAATATTATGACAGCTAATCTTTGAGACTTAAAATAAATACGAAAGAAAAAAAGTTAAAAAAACAATTATATTATATGGTGAGTAATTGAAATAAATAAAATTAACCTAAATTTGAAGTGAAAGATGCAATATAATAGATTCGAATTATTATAATTATTATATGTAGAATTTAGGTTATGTATTATGGAATACGTTATCACGTAAAACTATCGTCCGTAAACCGACTTTACAGACAACCAATTTTTTTCCTTTTTACTAGGTACATTACAACAAAAGCTTGTCTTTAAACAGTTTTTTTTATTACTATTTTATTTAATTCTAAGGGTCGGATTTACAAAAAGTGTGTCATTCTTGAAGAGAGATGACCATATATCTATACTAATATTAACCGAGCGGTGTAGCGTAGTGGTGAGAGCACTAGACTCGCATTCGGGAGGTACCGGGTTCGAATCCCGGCGCACGCAGATGTAGTTGAGACTTTTTCCTGCTGCCTCTCGTAATTCCTGTACCGGCCATTTTGTTGTTCCATGGTCTCCCTCAATAATTAGTCCCTTATTCAAGGTCATGGCCGATTACCTGTCAAACTCCTATGCTCAAAATTGATCCTAATCTCTTAAAAAAATTCCTTCATTGCTATTAATTAGTTGAAGTTAAAAAAAATGTAGAAAATAACGGGAAGTGTGATAGATGGAAAATAGTAATGGTGCGAATGGCGTCTGTTATGACATAAAGTCGAGAAACGGACGTTAAACGCATTATTATTATAACTACTAATAATTATAAAGAGAGAGTACGAATTTTGTGAGTTTGTATGCGGAACCACTGCACCTATTTGAAAAATAGAGCGCTTTTCGACGAAAAAACGGCGGCAATTCAAAAATTCGGACCGCTAGTTACAAAATAAATACACTAGGGATGCGTCAAGATTCCGAGTTACCACAGATATTTTCGACGATCGAGGATATATTTGTTGGCCAACCCTGAGCGGACGATAACAAGGGACAGAAACAGACAGAAAGGGACGCAAAGAGCCGCACGAGCCCTGTAGGTACATTAATTAAACCTGACGCGGCGACACAATGGGACTCGGCGGTCCTTTGTACATACACACAGCGCAGTGACCGTACCCCCGTGCTCTGCGGCTGTATTGTTGCGGTACTGCGCCCCCCCACACCACGGACTCTGCGTTATGCTCTGTGAATCCACTATTCATATCTACACTGCAGGCCATCGTTGGCCGTGTAAAGTCCTGTTTTATAAACAAACACAACGCGGCGACACTTCCGGTAAACATTCTTCAAAACAATGTTCGAATTTCCCGCCAAAACAATAATTATGGAAAAAAGAACACTTACATAATCAAAAATTCATAAACGTAAATTGAGGTTAAACATTTTTGAATTAAAACACAAAATTCACTTTTCAAAACTTTACGTAACACCATGTCTTAAAAACTCACGCTGCCACTGGTGTACCCTGGTGGTCATGTAGAGAAACTAAAGCAAGATGGCAGCGGAGCGTATGAACTAGGAATTCAATCATCGTGCATTCTATTAGATAATATTAAATAACTAATACTAATAATTTTTATATTTTTTAAATTTTTCTGAAGAAGATCCAAATCCGGATCGAAACGTTATCCTTTGTTATTTTGATTTATATTTTAATATAATTTTTGTCAATATATGGTCTGAAAAAAATTGGTCGACAATTTTATTTATTTGAAGAGTTCTATTCAGACGTTAATCAAAGATTTGAACTAGGAAATAGTGTTCATGTTAAGAAACTTAAATATTATTCATGTTACAAACTTACGTTAAAAAATATGTTGAATAAAATAATAATACAGTGAAAGCTCTCTTAAGCGGACACCTTCGGGACTATTAAAATATGTCCGCCTAAGAGAGGTGTCCGCATATGGGAAAAATTAAAAAACAAATATTATTATGTATGTACATACATACTACATATGAACATACATATTTTTTATTTACATAATAGGGTAGAATTTTATTGTTTTCTCATATACATTAATACATACGTATGAAATCAAAAAGTCAAACATAAAAAGTATAACTTAGTTGGCTTGAAAAAATCAATTATGGTAGTTTGACGTGTATTAGTTTTAAGCATGTTGTCTTGAAAATGTAATTCCAAGTCAGATAACATCTGTATTGCTGTTGAATCTCCTTTAGTTTTGGCAACGTGTTGCAACATTTTAAATTTTGTGTCCGTTTAAGAGAGAATTTTACAAGTTTTGTACTTAAATATTGCGTCCGCGTCCGCCCAAGAAAGAGTCCGCTCAAGAGAGATTATGTCTTATGGAATTCTCTTGTACTTCATTCCGGACTATCACATAGTGTCCGCCTAATAGAGCTGTCCGCTCATTCGAGGTGTCCGTTATGAGAGATTACACTGTAGTTTGTTACAAAAGTATTTTTTTTTTTAGAAATAACGCATTTGAAACACAATTATTCAGCATCGGATTTTTAATAGCACGATACCCGCGTACAATCTAACCTGAAAATCTCAGCTGTTTAGCGTCTATAATTTACAATCTCTCCCTCTAAACACAGCTACTCTACCTACCCTGGCCCATATATTTAATACTCTCTATATCGCTAGCAAAGATCGGGAGAAAGACTTAAATACGTCTGTCTCATGCGCATGTCCGTGAATGGATGCGCGTCAGTTTGCACATGGAACTAAGCTGTGAAAAGGAGGCGACTTGCTCTATTCCACTTACTAATTGCCCCACTACAGACGCAAACTTGCGCACAACGGGTCAAGTAAAAAGAAAGAGATAGAAAACAGTCATTTGCTGTCTCACTTCATGGGCCACGCTTCCACTGGCCACTAGCGATATATAAGTTATTAAATACATGCCCCGACCGATCTACAAAAAATACGCTGGTGCGTTTAATAGTGTTTTTTGTACTACGAATTTTTTAAACATTGAAATAATAAGTATTGGGACAAATAGATTAGGGATGGTTTAAAAATAAGTTTCTAGCCGGTTTATTTTGAACATAAGACCGTGACGCCACTGGCATCGTCTGTCCGGTGTTCACTGCATATTATATAATAATAATTGTTTTGTGACTTCGTATCACTTTAGGCAAATTGCTTTAATAGTATGAAATGAACACACAACGTATGCATGACGCAGACATGGCGCTACACAACGGGATGCCCCATGAAAACATTGTTTATGTACACACCTATATACTGGCTGGCTCTATAATAGCTTCCAGATCTACAGCTATGGTGTTATTCTTTATGGTCAGTGGTGTATTATTTGGCCAACAGTTTTTAGGCGCGTATAGATACTTGTCATGTCGGGCGAGAGGTTGACTTGTACAATTATTTACAACTACTGTGACCTGAGCGAATTATTCGCACTAAATAAGTATAATAATTATCACTTTACAGAATTATTTTTTAAATATGATTGCAGGTATTCAATTCGTTTCTAATTTTGCACACTGCTTATAACGTTCTTCTTTTTGTTGTATTACAATATGAAGCTCAGATGACAGATCGAAGAAATATTTTACTAAAATTGTCATATAGAGGCGCAAGTAGCAAAAGCGTTGAGCTAAGCCGTCAGATGGCATCATGCAGCATTGCTGTGACGTTGTTCAGCGTTGCTCGCTGTTTCAAAATTAAGGCCGTCAGATGGCAGTATTGTGTCAGTTGCATTACAATATGAAGGTCAGATGACAGATCGAAGTGTTGACGTTGTTTCAAAATTAAAGCCGTCAGATGGCAGACGTAGTTCAGCGTCGCTGTTAATTAATTAATTTACAAAAACAAAAGCAATAATAAATTTTTTAGTTGTCGATGTCAGTAGAGCAAGCAATTATCTGTAAAATGATATATAATTTATGTGGAGATATTGTGAGGTTTTTTCTAAAAAGGGAGGCAAACATCTTTAACCTTAGCGCATTAATATATAATATGATGATTGTTTGTCACTGTCTGCAATTCCTATCGAAAGTCTAAAAATTAGAGATGGGCGGAAGGTTTATGTGTATAATACATTCATATTAACCCCTTCGGTCCTGGTGACCATTTCAATGGACATTCTATTCTAACGCTTGTAATTTAAGTCAGCGTAATTAAATATCAAATACATATAAACATTTCATTGTGCTTGGGGCTTATCTGAGATGTAGGCATGCCAAACAAAACAAAGAAATACTATGTGTGTAGATAGAAATATCGAGTCAAGTGTTGACCTGCAGTCACGGATTCACGCAAAGCTGTTCTGATTATGTATTACTTTAATATAACTTACGCATTTTTATGATGTAATCTATTTTTCTTGTGCGGATATTTATTTTAATTTTATGATTTTCATTTTACTAATTATACTTAAAAAGTAACATCCTATCCTACCGTAATTTTTTTTGACTAATTGTCCATTTTAATGGACATAGGATTTTCCAAAATTCTGTAAATGTTAAATTTAGTTTTTCACTGAATATACCATAATTACACTCTAAATACGCTCAACATCCTAAAAAATATTTTGTGTTTCAAAAATAAAAAATTCAGGTCCGAATTTTAAAATAGTAGACAAATGTGTGTCAATTTTTTTTAAAACAGTTGTCGGTAGAACTCTTTTTTTTTAATTGCATAACACCTATATGTTTTAATTTTCTGTGTGAACAACACTCAGTCCACAGGTGTTCCAGTCCGGTCTCATCCAACGATTTGGATGTCGCTCATCTTCTCTATTTCGTTCTCTCTTTTACGTACGCAAGTGTAGAAGTTATGACAGAACGTTTGTAATGATTGCTCTCTAGCCTTGACCTCGCGTTAAAACTTAAATGTTGCACAGATCGACTTTAAAAATACACCGACTGTCCGACAGACACAGACGCTCCTAGCCGCCATCTTTCTGGCCAATCGACGAGCATTTTTCTACACGAACTCTGTTCAAATGTGACAATGATTAATCAACTTAGGAGAGCTGTTAAACATTTTTGAATAGGTATTTGTAACACTTCTTTTGTGATGTCCGAATACAAAATCGAAGACAAGGCTGAAGGGTAGTGGAGACTAGACTTAAGCCTTGAATTTTTATTTTTTTATTTGCCAAAAAAGTCCAAGAGACATTTTAAAATTTTAATACCATCTTTTAGTATTTAATAAAATAAAAAAATAGAACATAAACCGTTAGTGTAGCGGTTTGTGCAACGCCTACTATGCAGTCTCTTTGGTTCGTATGGATTTAAATGGCAGTTACTACGGGATTGATAAAATCGAATTACTTTTTATTTTACGCACTCGAGCGAAAAAGGGTAATTTTTACAGCCGCTAAATAGGTATGAAAAGCATAGCTATTTTATATAGGGGGTCGCGCAAAAAACTATTTATTAATTTATTATATATATGTATATATATTATGTATATAGGTACTGTGTGTGTGTACACTTCTAAACCGGTATAAGTTATATACTAAATAATATATAGAGCTACAAGCAATTCTGTGAATCATACAGCTGATTATACAAAGTTGATCAAAACTGATCGGTATCATAATTTAATTATAATCAGAAACGACTGCCCTCCATCTTCAAATTTATATAATAATAATAATAATAATCTTTATTAGTACATATAAGTGCACTAAAAGGCGAGGTTCAGCCACAGGCTGCTTTTCAACCTAACCCTTTATGCTAAATACATAATAAAAGTATAAAATAGAGCAACAAACAATCAATAAAATGGAAGTGGCTATATATATGATATCAAAATAAATATATGCATTTCCGCTCAATTGTTTAATTTTGCACTATCTCCTATAAAACACCTGCTTTACATGTATGTAAATGATTCCATTACGCACCATTGGGGTAAAGATAAAGGTAACTGGACCAGATTTTTTTTTAATTTTCTGGTCATTGTACTCATTATTCATATTGTTGCGTGCCCCTGATGGGACGCCTATGGAATTCGGTAGAAACTACTAGAACCAACAACAATGGAAACAGGTACAGAACACCCGACCTTGGAGACACACATACATGTAAAGGAAAGGAACTCGGTGCGTAAAGCAGGTAGCTAAGTTAGATCCGATTTCTTAGAATCGCTTGGAGAGAACAATAGAAGAAATCTCGATTCGTCCCGAACATTCTAGAAGCATGGACCGAAAACTATAAAAAGGCGAGCAGAGTGAGAAAGTCGGTCAGTCAGTATTCGAGCTGTTCGTGATACAGTGCTCTGGCATTACGACATAATTATTACGACATAAATTATACTGTGGAAATAAATTATAACTTTAGTGAGTGGTTTTAAATAAATGACTTATAGTTAATAGACAAGTGTGCTGATAAACTTTGTGTTATGTTCCTGTGTAGTGAATATTTTGTGTATAATTTAGTGACTCTTTATTCTCTGTTACTTAGTCTTTATTTTATTATCTAGAACTATTAGTTTTGTTTCTGTTAACGTTATTATTTCTGTTAAGTTACAGAAGTGCGCTTTCGTTTGTGTGTTTTACTGTTTGTTAAACATTTATTATTGCAAATAAATAATTTCCGCCACGGACTACAGCAGTTTTGTTACAATATTATTCTTCTACAATATGTAGAATCTGCAGTAGGTACCATTATTGTCAAACTGTCTACTTTAAATTTTGTTTTCATAACTCTCAGTGACGGCGTAATTGGGAAGCGATGGGGGCGCTCCGCCCCAGGTACCAAGCACCATGGGTTGCCACTCGCACAGCCAGAGAATACTTATCTTAGAAGGAGCCTATATCTTATTTATTAAAAAATGTACAGCTATTGTAATTTTGAAAGAAATAAATTTAAATTTCAATAAATAAATAGCGTAACAGAGACCCCCCAGCAGGCGACGACAAAGAATCTCCTGAGACAACAAACGACTCATTCTAACAATGACACACAGATTGTTGCGGGACAGCAATCGTCTTGTAGTTCTAACAATGATACACAGATTGTTGTGGGGCGACAATCGGCTTGTTATTCTAACAATGTCACACGGATTGTTGTGGGACAACAATCGACTTTAACAATGATACAATAGCTATACCTACTCTCGTATCTGCATACTAATATTATATCATGTATCGCAACTTTATTTCCATTTACTAAATTATGGAGATTTTACGACTGAAGCGCCTTTTGGAAGCCGCCAGCATTTCTTCCTAGGAAGCGGTTCAATTGACTATATTGGAGCTTCTCTGTTTCGGTGGCTTCATGTGAAAGAAGATTTTCAGAATTAGAGTTGATAAAATCTTACTTAAGGTTCACACTGAGCCAAGCGACTAACCTATCTTTCCGTTGTATCTCTATCGAAAAGAGACAGGAATGGTTAATGTTGATAATGTGATAAAATATTTTAGCAAAATAAAGTTCCGTAAGCATGTTTAGGGAATGTTGTTTTATTTTGAGGGTGTTCAATAAAAAACCGTTTTGGGTGCCAAACCACGCTACGCCGCCACTGATAACTCTAGAATAAGCACACAAAAAGTTGATGTAGGTAATTCAAAATGCAGACAATATTATCGGTAAATATTCTGTGATCCCAATAAACCAATTAGTAATTATAACCAGATGTGTGATGAACCTACCTCTACTGAGAGAGATCGTCGTATCGATCGCAAATGGCTCTGGACTCATATCCATAGGAGCTCTGTGACCCGTGCCCGTGACGTCACCGTCTGACAACTGAAACCCGCTTCTACTATTTGATTAGGGAACAACCTGGAAAACCCACACAATAACAAAATAATGGCTCACAATTTTTATTTTATGTAAATACAAATATAATGATAAAATTTAAGAACGAGGAAAAATGAAGAATCGAGACTTATTTTGTGAACCCTGGCGGGAAACGGGGTACTTGTGTGTATGTTTGTCTGTGACATCGTAGCTTATTAACGGGTGATCCGATTGTGGCGTGCTTTGTTTTCTTTGAGAGATAATTCTTAACAACCGAGTTTAGGAAACTCAAAATAAATTAAAATTTAAAAGAAACAGACCCAAAACGACTGTTAATTTATTTAGTACCGTGTTTTATCAAAAATTAATAAAATTTGGTTTAAATAAACCGAAAATTATTTAAAGTCTAAAAAAGTGCCCTAGGTGTATGTTAAAAATAAATTATGAAATTGAAGAATTGGTAGAAAGATCTATAGCAGATATTCTTCGTTAATAATTACCTATATTTTAAATATTCGATAGTAATGATTCATTCATTCTGGCACCTATATAAAATATAACACAATAAATTAAAAATTCTAAAAAAGCTCCACCCCAAAATTAATCAGTTGTTTAAAAAGTTTGAAATAATTTAATATTTTTTATCAATAACATAAAAGTTTCTAATAAAGCTTCATATATAAGTAGCTGATAGCCATGAACGCGATCAAAAATATTCAGTAAGAAAAATAAAAATATTAAATTATTTCATTTATACATAAGTATTCACTTAAAAACATCGTTATACAACCGATATACATACAAAGAAACAGCGAATATTTTGATTCATTACGTATATTGTACAAGAGAACTTGTTTTGTAAACGGTACAGGTACATATAATATAAATAAAATATAATAAAAAAAACAACTTGGATACACACAATCGTTTATGCAAATTAACAACAATTTTATTATTTGTCATTTCCGGTTAGATTCTGAGCGCACTGCGCATATCGACAAGCCGAAAAAAGCCGAACAACTGGAAAACTTGACAAGCGTGTCAAACAAAAAAAAGACACTTCGAACCGCGCACCGATGAGGTTGATAATAGTCATATACTTTTATTCTATACTGAGCATAGGAATAAAATCGCAATCGAATAATTAGGGTGCAAACATATACTTCTGTCTTTTTTTACGCCGTATAAGCACTGGCGTATCCAGGAAGGCAAAACAAACACGGGGGACCCGGCTTAAGAAATTTCTAATTTTCCCCCTTCTGGGCCAAAAGCTGGGTACGCCCATGTTAACGTCATAGAAAAAGACAAAGTTTTTGAAACAGAGATACTTTATTCAGATTGAATGCAAGTACATCAACCAATCCTATCATCGGAGAAATCAGGGAATTACATCGAAGAAAGAGACGCAGATATATTTTCGATACGCTTTGTTGCGTTCACTCACCGCACATTGAGTAGATAAGCAATGATTTATATAGTTAATTAATAGATATATGATAATAGTATAAAATGCGTATACATAGCGATAAATTTGTATTTCCTTCAACACTCCAGTGGTCTCCAGTCGATAGACCCGTTAATCCGCAAACAGGAATCATATTTTACACCGGCGCCTATGGCTTAAAATTAAACGTTTAAAAAGTCAAGGTATACCATTTTATCTCGTATCTTGTGAATTGGTGTATTTAGTTCATATACAGAAAAGATATAGCATACTACTTATGGTACATTCTAGAATTTCATAAACACGGTAAATGCATTTATCTAGATTAGATGTAGATAAAAGTACTACAGGTATATTAGACATTCATTTTGCATATGACTGTACATAAAATACAATTTAATACGAAGTACGAAAACATGTTTAAAATGCAAAAAACATTTTTAATTATTTTAATACTTTTGAAGAAATGCAGAAATCAAATTCCGTTTGCAAAAAAAAAACCCAAACGAATTATTCTAAAAAACGGCCATTCTAATCACTATTCACGGTGATAGATTTTTTGGTAGAATATAGACGCTCGACAACTACGCTCATTAAGCAAAACAGCCATTATATTCGTAAGTGAAATTTATTAATAACAGACTTGTCATAAAATTCACCCACTAACTATTCAATCATAATCAAAAATAACTAACAACCATCAAGAAGAAAACTAAAAACGATAAAACACAATAACGCCCCCGCCAAACGTCGGACATACTACATTTAATGTAGGTTTGTTTCGAGTCAGTGGTGGAACTCTAATATACAATTTATTCTTGACGTCAGCAGACAATTGTTTTTTCTATTTTTACTTACGAGCGAAAGTCTCGCCGAAAAAAATTCGGATTCTAGATTTCGACGGATTTACACCGAAAAATGAAGTTTTATATATCGCAGTCGATTCGTTTCTACATAATGATGATTTAACGGATCGAAATCAAATTCCCAACCTAATGTTTTTACAAGACAAGAAAGGTCTTTACCCCTACTCCCCAAAATAATAATATGATCAAACAAAAATCTAAAACGGCGATTTTCTCAAAAACTATTCTGAACAAAATGACACCACTTGTTTTTTTTTTTATTTACTTCTCTCTGGGATTGAAATCCAATAATCTGACTACGTTGGGATCAAATAGACCACGAGAGAAACCGAACAAAAAAAAATTAATCCTAGTTTTAGAGCAACGGCTTTATTTGACAACTAGCGGCCCCGCCCGGTTTCACCCGGGTGCAAAAGAACAAATGGGGAAGGAAGGGACATGAGTACGCACATCTAAGTAAACTAAGATGAATGTTGTGTTCAAACTTCATAATGATCAGAGTTACCGTTCAAAAGTTTTGTCGATAAAAAGCAGTAACTATACTTTTTATAAGTTTAGATAATAAATTTCTTTTAAATCAATAATTACTGGAATTAATAAAATATAATAAATATTTAATTAAAAACACTAGGAAAATTATTTTTATATAGGTACCTATAGTTGCAACAGTTTTCAAGTGAGCTATTAATTAGATTTATTTAATTTTAATTAATCGTAAATAAAATTAAAACAAATTTAAATGTATGAAAGTAATGTAGAAAATAAAAAAAAAATTAAAAATATATTCTCCCAACGTGGGGCTTGAACCTACGACCTTGATATTAAGAGTCGCGTACTCTACCGACTGAACCAGCCGGGCTTCGGAACGTCCAACGCTAATATTGGCATATTTAGTTACGGCATTTCACCTAAATAGAAGCTTATTTTTGAGATACATTTTGCAACATTTTTCATTGATGTTCCGCTCCAATTGGTTGTAGCGTGATATTATATAGCCTCGATAAAGGGGCTATCCAACAATAAAAAAAATTTTCAATTCGAACCAGTAGTTTCTGAGATTAGCGCGTTCAACCAAACAAACAAACAAACTCTTCAGCTTTATATATTAGTATAGATAGATGAGAATCATTGGCATTATGAATTACATTATATACCAACTCAATATCTGAGTCACACACATCAATATTTAAATTTAACAACGACGAACGGACACACTGTATACTACAATAGAAACTGCAGGCATATAATGTAAACTACAATGTTATACTTCATCGTGGTTCATCACAGCAATTCATCTTTGTCCAACCGATGATCAATTCATCAACTTGATTCTTTTGTCTTAGTTCTTTTCTACATGGATGAGAGAAACGGAGTTCCGACACGTTTTTGTTTTTTTATTGTGCGCTTGCACCGTTATACATTTTTTTTTGACGTGATAACGTCTTATAAATTGATGAATCACCAATCTTATAAATTGATAAAACACCGGCTGCATGCACTAAAAAGTGTAAAGTTCCTAACGTTCCGCCTGACCCTGTGCGTGCTTTTCTCGAAAACGGCCCTAACGATTTGGATGAAATTTACTGAAAAGGGATTTTGGGGGGCAAAAAATCGTTTTAGCTAGGTCTCATCTCTCGAAAAAATCGTTTTCATACAAATTTTATCATTATAAAAATCAATTTTTTGACGTATGAAAATACTTAAATATTGTAAGTAGGTTTTGGAATTTTATATAAACAGTGAAACAATTGTTTTCAAAATATTATGACAGCTAATCTTTGAGACTTAAAATAAATACGAAAGAAAGCAAGTTAAAAAAACAATTATATTATAGGTGGTGAGTAATTTAAATGAATAAAATTAACCTAAATTTGAAGCGAAAGATGCAATATCATAGATTCGAATTATTATAATTATTATATAAATTTAGGTTATGTATTACGGAATACGTTATCACGTAAAACTATCGTCCGTAAACCGACTTTACAGACAACCAATTTTTTTAAATATCTTTTTTCGAACGCTTAGTTGCTAACTTTGTTATATAAATAACTAGCGGTCCCGCCCGGTTTCACCCGGGTGCAAAAGAACGAATGGGGAAAGGACATGAGTACGCACATTCATCTTAGTTTACCGAGATGAATGTTGTGTCCAAACTTCATAATGATCGGAAGTACCGTTCAAAAGTTTTTGTATATAAAAAGCAGTATTTCTACTTTTTTTAAGTAATAGATTTCTTTTAATATAATAAATATTTAATTGAAAACACTGTAGGAAAATTATTTTTATATAGGTACCTATAGTTGTAACAGTTTTCAAATGAGCTATTAATTAGATTTATTTAATTGTAATTAGTCGTAATAAAATTTTAAAAAATTGAAATGTAAGCCTTAGAATAAAGCAATGTAGAAAATAAAAAAAAATAAAAATATATTCGCCGACGTGGGGCTTGAACCCTATAAGACTGTGGAATTAAGAGCGTTACGTTCTACCGACTGAGCTATCCGGGCTTGTGATTGTGACGCGGTAATATTGCAATATTTAGTTTAGGCATTTCACCTGATAATATTTGTCAGGGGACTAATTTTGAGATACATCTTGCAACATTTTTCATTTATGTTCCGCTCCAATTAGTCGTAGCGTGATATTATATAGCCTATAGCCTTCATCGATAAATGGGCTATCCAACAAAATTTTTTTCAATTCGAACCAGTAGTTTCTGATTTTAGCGCGTTCAACCAAATAAACAAACAAACTCTTCAGCTTTATATATTAGTATAGAATTATAGATGATCTTGATAATGGCTGTAGAATCCACATCTGCACGAAATTTAATTAAAATGGATAGCTTTTAGGGGTTGAAAAATTTTTTGGATCCAAAAATAATGACATTTTTTTCGGAATTGTTTCCCTTTAGTAAAAAACGTGCTAATAAATGTTTATTCTTGACTGTTTGACTGTAAAAATTTGAAATACAGCAAGTTTCAAATAAATACATAAGCATATTTTGTCCAGTGATAGCCGATAGGTAACTTAACTAGGAAAACGTGTTGTAGCATTTTTGTCTATCTATCTGAAGGTTTCTGGTAATACTGACCTTAAAGTTAACTATAAAGTGATTAAATCTAAGCAATATTTTTTAACCCCGTTTTCATAATGAAGTTCTCTTAGCCCTATTAGCATTCATCGATAAATAATAATATAATAGCTAATATTAGACTGTTATCCTTTTCTATCAAAAGTTATTCGCATATTTTCCATTTCATTTTAATACAATGTTGTGTTTTACATATAATAGGGGCCCGCGGACAGCGTGTTTCCCCGCTTTCCCCCTTCTCGGTGTCTGAACGTGAGTCACACAAAAACAAGTTTACTGCTCCTTTACCTTTTTCTTTTACTTGTTTTGTTGATGTATTTTAGCTGTACCCAAGTGTTTACACATCAGTGGCGTGCCGACTACCGTTTCCTAGAATACTGCGAGTTATAAATCAATGAAGGTATAAATTTCCAGTGGTGCCAAGATATCGAAATAGGTACACTTTTCTATGGCACGCCGTTTTACTATTTAAGGAGGTTGATTCGTTACAATCCCAATCAAAAGTATGTCGAATTCTAAATGGGAACTTTTCCATAATACATTTTTATAAAAGGTTATAAGTCGATGATACCAATAAATTATTGTCATAAAGGCATAAATAAATATTTTTTTTTAATATTAATTAATTATTTCAGTATTTTACTTAATGGACTAGCTTTTGAATTTTTTGTACAAAGTTAGGTTAGAAAAAATTAATTTATTTAAATATCTGTATTTTACATATTTTTTGCAGTAAATAATTAAAAAAATAAATAAGAAGTAATAAAAATTAAAATTAAATCATTTAAAAGTTGAAAATTCAGTTAAAATTGTCAAGAATAAACGTCCATAATCGAAAAGTGCTAAGTTTAATAATTCTTTTTTATTGATTAAAAGTCTCCTAATTAAATTGGAAAAAATATTAAAATATGCGTAAGACATCGATGCTTTACATAGTTAGTTTTCGGAACTGCTGACATTATTTGGTTATTTGCAAAAAATTAAAATGTACCGTTTGCATGCTTGGTTGACATATTTACCATAAGACTGCATGTTAAAGTTTTTTTTAATTTTTAACTTTATAAATCTCCTAACGATTTTGAATTTTTTACAGAAAATTTAGTCATAATAAAAATCTATTGAAAAAACTTTATTTCAGATTTTTTTCATTATCTTCGTAAAACGGCTTAACCTCCTTAAAATTATAAAAATATTTAGCAATTTTAATTTCAGAAAAAAAATTTTGAGTGATTTTTTTTATGTGGTGACATAATAAAAATACAATATTATTATGTCACGACAATAAAAATACAATATTATTGTCATGACATAAAATTAAATGCTTATTATATAATACATAGGAAGAGATAGGAAAGACGACGAATTATAATTATGTCATGACATAATAATATTATATTTTTATTATGTCACCACATAAAAAATACTCAAATTTTTTTTCTGAAATTAAAATTGTTAAATATTTTTATAATTTTTGGAAAAATATTTTACTATTAAATAGTAAAACGGCGTGCCATACTTTTCCATGCAAACCGGGTGTTGATCCACAAAGTTAGATGTCCCTATAAAAATATCAATCAGGTCAAATAACGGAAAGTGGATGAAAAAAATAAATAAATGCTCGGAACGTGGACTTTTAGGGCTCCTGGGTTAATTTCAATATCATAAAAGAACCTTTAGTTTTAAGTTTTAAACAACTAATTGACACCAGAACAGACCTTCCAGACTCCGTAAGCAAGCCACTGAGCCAATCTCCGCTATATGCTGGCTGACACATGGCGGGTGAGTCTGTTTCTTTTTTTTTAGATACGAAACTGCTATTAAATACAGATGAACTGTTAATAAAGCAACGACAGAGATGATGTTTTACCTGGAAGTGTTTTGTTCTATTAACGACACCGCAACCGGAGCGCATTATTTGCCATTACATAATATTTTAGTCGAATAAAAATTCAGATAGCCAATATTTTTTTAACAAAATCTTTAACAGATCTGAAATGGCTTAAACGACTGTTAATTGCAATGAGAATAAATCTATACTAATACTAGCGGTCCCGTCCGGTTTCACCCGGGTGCAAAAGAACGAATGGGGAAGGGAGGGACATGAGTAAGCACATTCATCTTAGTTTACCGAGATGAATGTTGGGTCTAAATTTTTTGCAGTTTTCGGCAGTTCCCTGCTTTATTACTTATTTTAAACTCAAACCTCCATTTTTGATAAAAATACTTTTTTAAGTAATAATAATTTCTTTTAAATCAATAATTACTGTATAATTAATAAAATATAATAAATATTTAATTGAAAACACTGTACGAAAATTATTTTTATATATAAGTACTGTAATAGTTTTCAAATGGGCTATTATTTAGATTTATTTAATTTTAATTAGTCGTAAATAAAACTAAAATAAATTTAAATGATAGCCTTAGAAGAAAGCAATGTAGAAAAAAAAAAAAAAAAAAACATTAAAAACATATTCGTCCAAGGTGGGGCTCGAACCCACGACCCTGAGATTAAGAGTCGAGCGCTCTACCGACTGAGCTACCGAGGTTCTGTACGTGTACCGTTAATATTGGGATATTCAGTTAGGGCATTTCACCTGAATATACGTATATTGTGAAAAATTTTGACTGACATTCTCCAACATTTTTCATTGATTTTCCGCTCCTATTAGTCGTAGCGTGATATTATAATATAGCCTATGGCCCTATAGCCTTCCTCGATAAATGAGCTATCCAACAATATTTTTTTTTCAATTCGAACCAGTAGTTCCTGAGATTAGCGCGTTCAATGAAACAAACAAACTCTTCTGCTTTATATATTAGTATATAGATTATAAAGAGAGAGAAGAGTGCGAATTTTGTGAGTGCGTGTGTATGTGGAGGGTAATCTCCGGAACCACTGCACCTATTTGAAAAATTCTTTAACCGCTATTTAGAACGAAACTTCAGGATGGACATGGGCAATCGCGTTAAAATAAAAGCTCTTTGTGTGGAGACCAATTTTACAACGTAAGTCGAGAAAAAAACAAATTCACGCGGGGCCCCAGCCGGGCAGCTAGTAATTTATATAGGCAAATCTCTTTTTACATAATACAGACATAAAGACTGTTCTCCTACGACATCATAATGAGGTTAATGTTAAGCGATATTGCTTGTTAGTAATTAACAGGAAGAATATAAAAACGTAAAAATTGGTTTACCTACATTATTTGTTTGGATATGAGGAATAATACGCACTGTTCAAAATTATTAAATTTTGATACGTGGAACGACTCTAAGCAGATATTTCGCACATAGTAAAACATTTGTTGAACTTACTGTACTGTCCACAGAGTAGCATATTGTCAATAAGCTGGCGGTTATTCTACAACTAATAACCATTATCGGAAGTATATTGTGAGGACTTACCTGAAACAAAAGAAAAATACATAAATTATCATATATATTAATACGCTAAGGTTTAAGATGTTTGCCTCCCTTTTTAGAAAAAACCTCACAATTACTCCACATAAATTATATATCATTTTACAGATAATTGCTTGCTCTACTGACATCGACAACTAAAAAATTTATTATTGCTTTTGTTTTTGTAAATTAATTAAAATACAGCAACGCTGAACAACGTCTGCCATCTGACGGCTTTAATTTTGAAACAACGTCAACACTTCGATCTGTCATCTGACCTTCACATTGTAATACAACAGACACAATACTGCACACTGCCATCTGACGGCTTTAATTTTGAAACAGCGAGCAACGCTGAACAACGTCACAGCAATGCTGCATGATGCCATCTGACGGCTTAGCTCAACGCTTTTGCTACTTGCGCCTCTATATGACAATTTTAGTAAAATATTTCTTCGATCTGTCATCTGAGCTTCATATTGTAATACAACAAAAAGAAGAACGTTATAAGCAGTGTGCAAAATTAGAAACGAATTGAATACCTGAAATCATATATAAAAAATAATTTTGTAAAGTGATAATTATTATACTTATTTAGTGCGAATAATTCGCACAGGTCACTCTAGTAAAATTTCACATGAAAACTCAGTTTTTTGCAGCACTCCAAAAACACACAGGAAAATACTAATGGAAATAATTAAACAATAGAACTGTTACTGTGCGCTCACCAAACCCATCTACAAAGCAAGGTTCAGTATACGTGCGTCGTGTGAAGCGAACACATAAAAGCCACCATGAAACCCAGCGCAACAGCACTCTTGAAATCTAGCGGCAAAACCAGCCTCGTGTGCAGCGGCCTTTACCGATTTATGATTATAGAAAAAGAGAGAAAAGAGAGTCGCACGTGGATGCATCATTTAACATACCTGTGACTCATTCTATTGAGTGAAAACTCATATTATGTATACTGTTATAATAATATTACATCACTGTACTTCTATAGACAATATACCTGAGTACACAAATAATGTTATAGATATTACACACTTACAAGGTGTCGTATCAACAGTTAGAACATGGGATTTAACTCCTAAATAGTAGACCCGCTCTGTGGCGTAGCGGTTAGAGCACTAGACTCGCATTCGGGAGGTACCGGGTTCGAATCCCGGCGGGGGCAGATGTGGCTGGGAGCTTTTCCCACTGCCTCTCGCCGAGAAACGGTAATTCCTGTACCGGCCATCTATGGTTTCCCTCAACATATCCAGATAAATATCGAGATGGTTCCTTACCGATTACCTGTCAAACTCCTATGCTCAAAATCTGTCTACCTTATCCTAATTTCCTGAAAATTCCTTCATTCGCCCATTGTTATAAATTAAGTTGAAGTTTAAAAATTGTAGAAAAACAATAGTAATAGTGCGAATGGCGTCTGTTATGACATAAAGTCGAGAAACGGACGTTAAACGCATTATTACTATTAGTAAACCTGCTCTAGCCAAGTTAGATTTGAGCTATTGTAAAATGTACTAGTCCTGTTATCATGTTGAAGTTCAACATCAGCTGATTATATCCCGCAGCTCTATAAATTACTAGCCCTTATCCGCGGCTTCGCGCGCGATTGAGACGAAACACTGATGCGTTCCTATTATTTGGCGTGGTTACTCCTTTCTCGACGTTCGCTAAGATCGGATTTTGTGCTAATCCTATCCAAAACTGACTTTTCATCTATACCATCACACATTCTCTCTCTCTGGAAATATAATATTGGCCTTCCCAACTACGCAAACGTCTACACCCACCCACGTAACAACTCACACCCATAGTATATGTGATGGTACGTAAAAATCCGTTTTGGATAGGATTAACACAAAATCCGATCTTAGTGGGTGTCTGCGTCGAGAAAGGGGGTGGTTAGCTCCAAAGCATTGTAACAGCTCAGTCTAAATGTTGTGAATGGACATTGGACAACCCTAACATAAAGGGCGCGCTTTGTGAGCCGCAGCGTAGGCTGGTACTGGAAAGGTGCAGTTTAAAGAATAACATAAGCGTTAAGATAGGCCCGTATAACCTTTTTCAAAAGAGCATTTAAAATATCAGCGGGGAGATTCATGACTTTCGTGTTCCAATAGTATATTACACCACAAGGGCCGAAAGTGTGACATCCGAGGGCAACATGAAGCGCAGGGCAAAGTTATCACACCTAAGAAAGGCAAAATTAGTAACGACTTTGTATATAAGGAACCATCTAAAATTGTTGGAGGGAACCAGATAATATTTTGTAACAGGAAAAATATAATGCGATATCTACCTTCGCCAGGGTGCTAACCAAGTACGTTCCGAATGCGAACCTAGTACAAATAGCACTATACGCTACGCTACAGGAAAATGTCCGCTGTTTAATTGTTGGCCAGAGCTGGTGTAAAAGGTAAGGTAAGATGAAAGAAAGAAAGGTGTACCGGAGTCGTGAAGATGGGAACGTCTGAGTCATGGATGTTCCCGATGTAACCGATGGCTTGCAAAACGTTTAACTTATGGTGCTATTGACACTATCACAGGTTAGCTGAAGAACTAAATACCCACACATCAAATACTGCATGTGGATTACAAAACATGGTATATGTACGGGTGTTTGCTTTGTTCAATTAAAATTTGTAAAATATGATTAATTACAATTGTAGCGATACAATTCTTGCCGATAATTGTAATTATAAAAAAAATACTAGTCTGACCTGTGCGAATTATTCGCACTAAATAAGTATAATAATTATCACTTTATAAAATTATTTTTTAAAATATGATTGCAGGTATTCAATTCGTTTCTAATTTTGCACACTGCTTATAACGTTCTTCTTTTTGTTGTATTACAATATGAAGCTCAGATGACAGATCGAAGAAATATTTTACTAAAATTGTCATATAGAGGCGCAAGTAGCAAAAGCGTTGAGCTAAGCCGTCAGATGGCATCATGCAGCATTGCTGTGACGTTGTTCAGCGTTGCTCGCTGTTTCAAAATTAAAACCGTCAGATGGCAGTATGCAGTATTGTGTCTGTTGTATTACAATATGAAGGTCAGGTGACATATCGAAGTGTTGACGTTGTTTTAAAATTAAAGCCGTTAGATGGTAGACGTTGTTCAGCGTTGCTGTATTTTAATTAATTTACAAAAACAAAAGCAATAATAAATTTTTTAGTTGTCGATGTCAGTAGAGCAAGTAATTATCTGTAAAATGATATATAATTTATGTGGAGAAATTGTGAGGTTTTTTCTAAAAAGGGAGGCAAATATCTTTAACCTTAGCAAATACCATTCTTCTAATGAAAAGGTTTTAGACTGCCTGCACCAATTGAAGCGCCTATTTTTTATCCCATCAAAAACATAAATGTGAAAAAGAGAGCCCAGTTCAATATCCAATACAAAAAAAATTGGTTGTCTGTAAAATCGGTTTACGGACGATAGTTTTACGTGATAACGTATTCCGTAATACATAACCTAAATTTATATAATAATTATAATAATTCGAATCTATGATATTGCATCTTTCGCTTCAAATTTAGGTTAATTTTATTTATTTAAATTACTCACCATATAATAAAATTGTTTTTTTTAACTTTCTTTCTTTCGTATTTATTTTAAGTCTCAAAGATTAGCTGTCATAATATTTATAAAACAATTGTTTCGCTGTTTATATAAAATTCCAAAACCTACTTACAATATTTAAGTATTTTCATACGTCAAAAAATTGATTTTTATAATGATAAAATTTGTAAGAAAACGATTTTTTCGAGAGATGAGACCTAGCTAAAACGATTTTTTGCCCCCCAAAATCCCTTTTCAGTAAATTTCATCCAAATCGTTAGGGCCGTTTTCGAGAAAAGCACGCACAGGGTCAGGCGGAACGTTACGAATGTTACGACCGTTAGGAACGTTACACTTTTTCGAACATGCAGCCGGTGTTTTATCAATTTATAAGATTGGTGATTCATCAATTTATAAGACGTTATCACGTCAAAAGAATTGAGATCTAAAAAGTCTTCACTTGGCAAGTTTTCGTGTTTTATATTATGATTTACCTTAAACTTTATGTGTTCTGGTCTAAAAACTTGGCACCTTTTCAGATCTCAATTCTTTTTGTATTGGATATTTACTTGGCTCTCTTTTTCACATTTATGTTTTTGATGGGATATCATTATTTTTTGTAAAGAAATTATTATTAATCATTAAAAAGTGATTTGTAAAATTTATCTTTCTTTCTGTACCTATATACCTAGTTTTCTTTTTCGAAAGACGCTAGATGTTAATAAAAATCGATTGCTTGGAAAATATTTCAAATCTTAAAAGTAAACTGTTTTCTGATTTTTTTCCTTTATATACACATTTAATTAAAGGAATAAAGAATAAATAAATAAATAAATTACCTAGCTGGACGCCAAATTTCGACTTTCTATGTCATCTGGAAGTGGGTTAGGTTTTTTATTTGTCAGTAATTTAATCAATGATAAAAATGCCGCCTTTTAGACGTTAATATCTCAATAACCGTTTGAGCTGTATTTATGAAATTTGGGGCTTTAGTTAATCTAAGGGGTTTTATTAAAAAAACCAAATTTCATGTCTTTATGTTAAACAGATTTTGAGTTATTAACGGGTTAAAAATGGCTCCAAATGGTTCGTATAATATAACACACGGCTGCTGCTACCTTTTTCTATGTTGAACTTCGCTTGACACGCTGCCGCGTATCTAGATTTATTTTTTGACGTGATAACGTCTTATAAATTGATGAATCACGTCAATATAAAAAGATGAAACACCGGCTGCATGCACGAAAAAGTGTAACGTTCCGCCTGACCCTGTGCGTGATTATTAAATACGATATTCGAGCGGAATACGTTATCACGTAAAACTATCGTCCGTAAACCGACTTTACAGACAACCAATTTTTGACGTGATAACGTCTTCTAAATTGATGAATCACGTCAATATAAAAAGATGAAACACCGGCTGCATGCACGAAAAAGTGTAACGTTCCGCCTGACCCTGTGCGTGATTATTAAATACGATATTCGAGCGGAATACGTTATCACGTAAAACTATCGTCCGTAAACTGACTTTACAGACAACCAATTTTTGACGTGATAACGTCTTATAAATTGATGAATCACGTCAATATAAAAAGATGAAACACCGGCTGCATGCACGAAAAAGTGTAACGTTCCGCCTGACCCTGTGCGTGATTATTAAATACGATATTCGAGCGGAATACGTTATCACGTAAAACTATCGTCCGTAAACCGCCTTACAGACAACCAATTTTTTGTTTAAGACAAGAGTTTATAATGCGACGGTCAATATGTGAGATTATTATGACATAGTATAGCCGGCAGTTGTCGCACAGGACTTCCTGCAGCTCGAGTCCAGAGCAGAGAGACCGGTTTTACAACTGACGCGGCATATTAGAGCTAACACACAACGCAACCATGAGTGTGTACACCTTATACATGATTTGCGTCAATTAGCTACCAGATTTATTATGGTTTCACTTCTCTCTGCTGCTACTGTTCGCTGTTGATCTAAGATTGCACACTGGCCGGTTGCACTTTTAATACTATGGCCTATTTTACAACAGACCAATGCTTTTAGACATGTACACAATCGTTGGTTGTCGCGTTGAATACGAACTTCGATTATACAACTTCATTCACATTTATTTTTCGAATAACGGGTATTTATTGGATGAAACAGCATTTCTGCTTGTCGCAATTATATGTACGCCTATATATATTTGTATTAATCAATTTGTATTTATTTAAGGAGGTTGAGCCGTTTTACGAAGATAATGAAAAAAATCTGAAATAAAGTTTTTTTAATAGATTTTTTTATGACAAAATTTTCTGTAAAAAATCCAAAATCGTTAGGAGATTTATAAAGTTAAAAATTAAAAAAAACTTTTACATGCAGTCTTATGGAAAATATGTCAACCTAGCATGCAAACGGTACATTTTAATTTTTTGCAAATAACCAAATAATGTCAGCAGTTCCGAAAACTAACTATGTAAAGCATCGATGTCTTACGCATATTTTAATATTTTTTCCAATTTAATTAGGAGACTTTTATTCAATAAAAGAAATTATTAAACCTTAGCACTTTTCGATTATGGACTTTTATTCTTGACAGATTTAACAATTTTAACTGAATTTTCAACTTTTTAATGATTTAATTTTAATTTTTATTACTTTTAGTTTCTTTTTTTTAATTATTTACTGCAAAAAATATATAAAATACAGATATTTACATAAATTTATTTTTTTTAACCTAAGTTAGTTTATTAAATAAAGTACTGAAATAATTAATTAATATTAAAAAAAAATATTTATTTATGCCTTTATGACAATAATTTATTGGTATCATCGACTTATAAACTATAAAAGTTCCCATTTAGAATTCGACTTACTTTTGATTGGGACTGTAACGGATCAACCTCCTTAAATTTAAGAATAGATCCTCGAAAAGATGAGGTACTTTGAGAACAGTGGCGGCTTGTGAGGTCTCAAGGTTGGAGAAGTGTAAGGAAAAGATTTGCTCTTACACTCAAAGGAATAGGCAAAAATTGAGTATGGGTGAATGTGTTTAACATGCGTTCATCTAGCTATGCACAATCGAATCATATGCTTTACTAGCGGTCCCGTCCGGTTTCACCCGGGTGTAAAAGAACGAATGGGGAAGGGAGGAGCATGAGTACACACATTCATCTTAGTTTACCGAGATGAATGTTGTGTCCAAATTTCATGATGATCGGAGTTACAGTTCAAAAGCTTTTGTCGATAAAAAGCAGTATTTATATTTTTTTAAACTAATATTTTTTATAATTAATTAAATAAAATTAAAATAAATTTAAATGTAAGCCTTAGAAGAAAGCAATGTAGAAAATAAAAAAAAATAAATAAAAATATTTTCGCCTAACGTAGGGCTCGAACCCACGACTCTGATATTGACAGTCGCATGCTCTACTAATTGAGCCATCCGAAGTTGTGTACTCACAACGCTAATATGAGAATATTTAGTTAGTGTATTTCACTTGAATAGAAGCTTATTTTTGAGATACATTTTGCAACATTTTTCATTAATGCTCCGCTCCTAATGGTCGTAGCGTGATATTATATAGCCTATAGCCTTCCTCGATAAATGGGCTATCCAACAAAAAAAATTTTTTTTTCAATTTGAACCAGTAGTCTCTGAGATTAGCGCGTTCAAACAAACAAACAAACTCTTCAGCTTTATATGTTAATATAGATTAGGTGGCTGACCGTACTGACGTCATCATGGTGTCATAGCAATAGACGTTACAAGTCAGCGTTGCCAGACGTCCCGATTTTTAAATCAAAATTAAATGTCCCGCGCGGGACAGGCAAAGTCCCGCTTTTCGGGGATAACTTTAAAAGAAGTTAAATCTTCACAGAAATATCATGAATAAGTAATTGTTATAAATAATTATTCTTTTATTGTAAGTTGCAATTTGTAACACTCACTCTACAGACTATTGCTTGAAACGCCATATTTTTCTAATGAATAAAACTTTTTTGATTTTGATTTCTGTTTTTTTTTTTTATTCTGAGGATGAATAAGACTCAACTATTTAACGATAGGGTAAATCTGATTTAAAATATTATATTTTTATTAAAATACATTTTCTGTGGCTATTTTTGCTATCTATTGTCACGTAAACGTATTTTTAATTCAAATAAAAAGATAAATAGGTATTTGAAAACTTCTGATTATATACGTTTTTTTACTATGTCCCGCTTTCGACGAAAGAATCCCGCTGTTTTCACTCAAAGAGTTCCAAAATCCCGACTTGGCAAAAAAAAAATTGGCAACGCTGTTACAAGTGCATGTTTTACATTCGACTAGCAAAAGCTCTTCATTGTAGTGTGTATACTAAACTTTATGTGTTGCGTTTCCTCTGTTGCGAGATATAATTTTGTAACATATACCTAATTATATCAAAGTACACCTGATTACGCGGTATCCATTGAACGTATTGCTGGTTGACCAGCATATATGAGTTAATTAAATAATTTTTTGTAGATATTGGAAACGGTCAAAAATAAAGGACTAAAAATTTTGCGTAACGCTGATTCTACTTACTTCAGACTATAAGAAAAAGGCAAATGAAATAAATTCTAAATCTTAAACGGATCACGACCTAAGGCCGTGAATTAAAAAAGTGGAAAAAAAAACATGCAACGGCCATTTCCAAATAACACAAGTGCGCGGTGCTGAAACAAAACGCGGTATGATATGAATGCTTTTGTTTTAAAACTGTTGAATGTATTGTATAAAATGTTTCTGTTACGTATAGCTGCAATATCAGGTGTGTTCAACCAATTCAATAATGTGCCGTTTGGGGAGAAAAGCTGAAAGTTTTGGACTCGCTATTTCTCAGACTGTAAGAAAACTAATAATAGACACAAGACACCGGGTCCTATGTTATTATTTCCATTATAAATTCCGAACAGGTTGCACATGTGCAATAAAATTATATGTTATATTTACTAGTCACATTTTAAAAATATGTAAATTGGCACTTTTATAAAAATGTTAATTTTATGTAGCTTCAACTGTTAAGTGTAATTTCAGTACTTATAATGAGATTTAGAAAGCAAAACGAAGTCGCTCTATACTTTTGTAATTTAAGAATTTACTCTGACTAAATGCTAGTTACTATTAGTGATGTGCCGAATATCCGTATCCGCGGATATCCCAGGGAGAAGAAGATCCGTATCCGTTAGTTTTTGGCGGATCTTTTACCTTATTAATTTTCAATTCATAGATGAAATTTTATATATATAGGTGATTAGGTAATAATGAAAACCTGTTAAATTCCATTCAGATTAATTTTTTATTTTTTAAAATCGTATTTAGCACCTTTATATTGCAAACATTTATCGTAGTGAGTACCATACCAATAGTACACATAACTCAAAGGTACTAAAAAACTATCTTTATAATGCGATATTGCACATCGATCTTTGGAAAGAGACAATCTGTTATGAGAGTTAACTTTAAGAGGTCAACAACTTTTTCCCATAACAGATAGTCTGTTTTCAAAGGTCGATGTGCAATATTTACCGCCGCGTACTCTAAGAAAGTTAAGTTCCGTATACGTATCTGCGGAACTTGAAACCAAATATCCTTATTCAGATCCGTATCCGCGGATATACATTTTTAACGATCCGGCACATCACTAGTTACTATATCTAATATTTTAGAACCGTGATTTCCAAAGTAAGAGCTACCGCCCACTCGCGTCTCACCCGCACCGCCCCCGTCGCGACGTGTCGTCCTCAGATATATATATATATATATATTATAACTATATAAGCAAATACTATAATACTGAAACGAAAATGTTTAGTGGCTCTTTAAAAACTGGGAAATTTTGTAAATTGTAACTTTTAGCTCTTCCGTCTCAAAAGGTTGCCGACCCCTGCTCTATATGATCTTTCTTTGGTTCTTCTGTAACAAATTTTTAGTTAGCGAGTTCTTATCTGAGAACTGGTAAAAATCAGTTGTTTTTTAATTTAATATTATAGAAAACAATAAATTGAAAATGAATTGGTACTAGGTCCAAAGAACCCTGGCTGTTGGTGAACTTAAAAATTGGTTGTAAAGTCGGTTTACGGATGATAGTTTTACGTGATAACGTATTCCGCTCAAATATCATATTTAATAATACATGACCTAAATTTTAGTAGCTGTCAAACTATATTTTTACCGACTCTCTATCGCTTATACTGCGCTCTCGCTTGCACGCACAGGGTCAGGCGGAACGTTACACTTTTTCGTGCGTGCAGCTGGTGTTTCATCAATTTATAAGACATTATCACGTCAAAAAATCTATCAATAAATACTTGCTTATTTTCTAAACACATCGTTAAGCATTCATTGAAAAACAAAAACAAGCCATGAATGAGATTTACAAAAGTTGAACACCTGTAGCATCGGGTACTGCATTTCAATTATTTCTTGTAGGTATATAAATCCTTTCTCCATAAAAACTTTCGCATTGCACAAACAAAACCGGCATTATAAAAATATAAAATATAGGTATCGGAGATTAAAGTCGTACAGTCACAGTAAATAGCTTGGGTAGGTACACTTCTTTTCATAAGAAACAGTTTCAACTGAGAAACTGAAAAATGTTGTTTGATCAAAATTAAGTCTTCTTTACAATTTTTCTTTATGTTTTTGTTTAAAAACATATACTATAATAATACTAGCGGTCCGTCACGGTTTCATCCGGGTGCGACATATATATCTCGGAAAATTCTGCAAAATGTAATGAAAACGACTACAGCGCAGAAATGTGTGAACTAATAGCTTTGAGCAAATTCTATCGGATGTTACTAAAACATAGGGTTACCAGATGGTATGAACGAAAAAACGGGACATTTTACAGCAACCCCCCCTCCATTGATAATTGAAGAATGAAAAAATATTTTTGAAATTTCTGAAATCTAAAAAAATTTGTAAAAAAATTATTTTTTTTTATTCCTATCTATCAGTTCCCAATTTTTACACTTCTATCTCAGTACCGAGCAACTGTCAGGAACGAAAAATCCTCCGACCATAATAATAACTTTAAAAACCCTTCTTCACAAAAAAATTGATGAAACATCTGAAGTGTGCTGTGTGTATCAATCCACAATCGATATCTATCGAAATCGTGTAATTTAATATGAGACGAACACGATTTTGAATAATTTGAGGACAGAAATATAGTGAAAAAAGAGACTTAATTATAGTGGTCAGTATGTTTATTTGTTCATAACACATCAATCCGGGACATTTGCATAGATTTTGAAAAAAATCCGGGACACCGGGACAGGAGGGCGAAAACGGGACATGTCCCGGAAAACCGGGACGTCTGGTAACCCTATAAAACAGTTTGAGAAAACAGCATACTTTTGTACAAAATATTTAATAAAAGCCATCCTATAGCGTAAGTTGCACCAAGCAAGACACATTTACAAAATTTCATTAAAATAGGTTCCGTGGTTTCGGAGATTAGCGCAAAGAAGATTCCGATGCCATACTAGTATTGTCCGTTCAGAAATGGACAGAACTAGTTTTGTCCAATTGAAAATGCGAAAAATTAGTTTTGCTCATTTACCCGTTTAAATGTAAGATTTCGGGTTGGGGCAATATTCGTTGGCCAAAACTAGTTTTGCGCATTTATTTCGGTCATTGACCGAATTCGGGTATAGACCGTAACATATATACCATGTTATCATGTCGTGTAAAAATTAATCAAAGCATTGATTTGAACTACCTTCCATACAATGAGTCGATTATTTTTAGTGACCTACTGATGAAATTGATCTATTTGACTTGGTACTATTGCAATTTAGACTGCACCTGCAATGCAACTTCACCAAATACAGTAAACAAATATCAATAATTACTAATTACCCAATGTTATAAAATAATGACAATACTTGGAAAAAGAACTGAATAATAATAATCATCTAAGCACTTTATATTCTAAGAATCGACTCTGGCAAGGTCACTCGAGTTGAAATAACTATTTCATTTTTTAATTAATCAAACATTACAAAATATCAATGTTTTATCAATGCCAATTGCTTATCAAATCTGCTTTGATTTGCGCAAACACAACTATTAAATATTTGCAAATTCCGTTCCAACATTACAAGATGCAATTTATAGCTGTAAATTGGGGAGTTTCCACTAATTCCTATAATGATAGTATCAAATCACAAATGTATCAACCAATAACAATAACGTTTTCCTTACTACTAAACATTTTTTGTACTAGAAAATCACTGAAGCTGTACTCACTTTTTTTCAGAAATTAAATTAATCAGATTTGTATTTGAACTTACCTGAAACAAAAAGAAAAACAGAAAATTAGAAAATCGAAGGCTACATAGACATTTAGCAACATTTTTACAAACATATAAATAATCAGCAAGAGTTGGTATACTGGGTAGTGGACAACACTAGTAAAATTTTATAATTGATTTTAACAGGATAACTTATAATGATAAAAAAGTATAAGTAAAAAAAATAATAAGCTTTTATTGTAATGTACCAAAAAGACAATAATAATTTAAAAAAAATTATGTTCATAACTATATAAAAGATCTGAGTTACTCTCATGTCGCGCCTAAAGAAGTTAAAAAATTTAATCGGTCTGCAATCATCATATTATCAGTTAAATTCAATAATCAAATTTTAGTAGTTATATCCAGTAGATTTTTGTACAGTCAGAGACTTCAAACTTAAACTATAAATTTAAGTTTCAACTTTAATTCGTGGAGCTTTTATTAAGCCTCTGCTTTAACAAGCAATTACAGAGCTAATAAAACCGAGGAGTGTATTTCCTTTACAAACTCCAGAATATTTTTCATTAATGTACAGATAATTGATAATAACAATTGATTAAGTAAATATTGTAACAATTGAGCTCATAACAAAAGAGGTCGTTAACACATTGATTATGCAGATTATATATTTATTTCATCACAAACATATTGTCCAATAAATATACTAATAATTAATTAATATGCTTTAACATGTAAAAACATAACTAAAAACACGACTTTTAAGGTAATTATTGTTGTTATTATTAAAATTTATATTATCTTAAACACGCTAGAAATAGCCCTTAAGCGATGAAAAATGGTCACGCACTGTGCTTATATCAAGGTACATTTTTTAAGCTTTTTATTTATATTTTATTTTTCTTGTCTAATGGAGGTAAAACTATAAGTGATGATCAAAATTAAACAGCAAGCAATTTATGAATAGCCCGTATCCAGAATTGGTATTTGCATAATATGGATCAATTTTAATGGTAAAATTATGTTGCAGATAATTTGTGTGCAAAATTGTAGAAATGGCAAAACTATTTTTTTTTTTTAATCAGCAACTTAAATTTAGAATTTGATGAGTTATAGGCCCCACTCACGATCAAACTTCATGCCACAGTTCAGTGTTCAGTGAAGTTGGACCGATTAATCGAAAGGCTGACTGGCACCACACACAGTTCATGCAAACTGCTCAGTTTTTTTAATTTTTTGTGTTCATTTTGGTTCAGTTGTTGGCATACACTCGTCGAGTATAGATACATAAGATATATTATATTATATACACACTATAATATTATACTATAGAGTATAGTTTATTAATAAGAACTAAATGAGTAATTTAAATGGTGAGGATTGGCTGTTCATAGCTATGGGATTGTATTTAAAACAGAGAAATAAGAAAAAAAAGAAGAATATGGGTGAAAAATTGGTTAGAAATGCGTGATTCAAGAAGTAATGTTTATTTGATTAATGAATTACATCTTGAGCCGCTTGATTGCAATAATTATTTACGAATGGATGAATTAACTTACAATTATTTACTGGAATTAGTTACCCTATTTATTAAGAACCAGGACACAAATATGCGAAAATCTATTTCTGCACAAGAAAGGCAGCAGCATTGAGATTTTTGGCTTCTGGTTGTACAAAACACAGAACTCCAAAAACTGAACTGAAAAACACCCACACACACAGCAGTTTACTTGAACACTGAACACTGAAGTCGTTCAAAAATCAAGATTCATTTGATGAGTTCATGCTTGACTTCAGTGTTGGTTTCAGTTTTTATTTGTCCCACACATTATCATGCTTCACTGAACTATAAGTTTGAACACTGAACTGTGGCATGAAGTTTGATCGTGAGTGGGGCCTATTAAAGACGTTTTTCGTTACATAAAATGTAGTTAAAAAAAAACCTATCTACAGAATGGAAAAAAGCAAGCTATACTTGCATAAATCGTGTCCTATGTGTTCTTTAGACAAAATTTTGGTTACAATTATAAAAAAAAAGCAATTGATAAAATCGCATTATTTTTGTTTTATTTTACGCACTAGTGAAGCAAGGACGTAGGTATTTTTTTTCTTCAGCAAAAAAAAAATTTTTTTAAGTTTTATTAATATCACACAATAATACTCACGAAGGAAGGTGTCAAGCAAAATATTAATTCCCAAACTAGTTTTACAAATTCCTTTTCAAAAAGTATTTTTTTTAGCGCGGTATTCGTATTATTTTCATTTTTATTTTTTTATTATTATAATCCTGGGGGGTAATTACCCTCCTTTACTCCTCATATCTACGCCATTTTGTACATAGTCGACTAGTTTTTTAAGGGGGTCGTGCAAAATGATTTTTGTTTGCAGTGATAAATGTAATCTACAAAGGCTTTTTATACCGTAAAAAATAACGCTTAAAAATAAATAAAAATTGCACAACAGCAAAAGATTTTTCAATTCTTATTTCACAAGGAACGTTTTCAGAATAACTTCTGAAATATCCTGTAGTCTGTACCGTTCTACTGTAGATCGATTTGCAGTGAAGTTTGGTGGACAGCAATCAGACAAACAATTGCAACAAGCAGTGTAGCCAATTACTGCAAATGCAACAAAATAAAAATGTTACGCTTTAAAGCTTTGTAATGTTGGTGCACTATAGTAATTCACGTTATATAGGTATATTATTCAATAAATTCCCCCAAACCGGTGTAGTGCAATCCAATTTAGGGAATTTGTTTCATCATATTATTAACTAGAGCAGCAATGTTGTGGGCAGTCAGCAGGGGAATACCCGAATACATGCATATCATAGCGTACATATCGAGAGCTTTATTGGAATTTGCATGTTGTTTATCCTACTAACTAGTGCCTATTTGTGTATACAAGGCACGGGCAGCCGATAATAATGTCATTTTAAAAGAATAAAGCCACACCAACGCAAGTAAAGATATTTACAATTATTTTACTTATTTCTCAGTGATCGTATCGGGTTTGCAACATGTGTCTCAATTGTGCTACACCAGAATCATATGGCACACAGAGAATTTTCCTGATTAACCAAGGATGACGATTTGATACATAAAAAAATTGGTTGTCTGTAAAGTCGGTTTACGGACGATAGTTTTACGTGATAACGTATTCCGTAATACATAACCTAAATTTATATAATAATTATAATAATTCGAATCTATGATATTGCATCTTTCGCTTCAAATTTAGGTTAATTTTATTTATTAAATTACTCACCACCTACAAAAATAATTTTTTTTATTAACTTTCTTTCTTTCGTATTTATTTAAGTCTCAAAGATTAACTGTCATACTATTTATATAACAATTGTTTCACTGTTTATATAAAATTCCAAAACCTACTTACAATATTTAAGTATTTTCATACGTCAAAAAATTGATTTTTATAATGATAAAATTTGTAAGAAAACGATTTTTTCGAGAGATGAGACCTAGCTAAAACGATTTTTTGCCCCCCAAAATCCCTTTTCAGTAAATTTCATCCAAATCGTTAGGGCCGTTTTCGAGAAAAGCACGCACAGGGTCAGGCGGAACGTTACACTTTTTCGTGCATGCAGCCGGTGTTTTATCAATTTATAAGATTTGTGATTCATCAATTTATAAGACGTTATCACGTCAAAAAGAATTGATTACGTATAATTTCAATTGGTTTGAAGAAAGCAAAAATATATTAGACATACAATACTACTATAAAAAATATCTTACACATAATAATATGCCCAAAACTCGTAAAAACAAACCTAACAAACGCACATCACCAAACAAAAACAAATCACCCACAATCCCTAAAATATAAAAAAAAAATTTTAAAAAAAGGTCTCTGGAGTGGCTTTGAGCAATATGTGAAGATAATTTGAATGCTACTTATTTGTAATATCCTCATATAATTGCAAATAATTTGTATATTTTATTATTTTTAACCTTTATTTTTTATATTTCTTTATTTTATACTTTTATTTTTTTTAATTTTCTACACGTCCTAAAACCATACCCCTGCCCTAACACTGGCTTCAGCCAAGTTGGGCAGGATTATTCCAACTTTAAAATTGTAAAATAAATGCATCACAAATATTTTTGGACGTTTTGGACATATATGTGTGTTAATGTATTTTTGGGTAAGAAATACATCTTTAAGCTATGTCATTCCCGGCGAGGGACACCCTGCATGTCATATACTAGCTGCGCCCGCGGCAAATACACTCGTATAAGCGTTGTGACACTAAATAAAACTTCCATCAGCGGCAAGCTTTAAGCGTGAATGAGTGTGTTTTTTGCCGGCCACACGGTATGCGAAAAAGCAAGAAAACAATAGACAATTATTGCACAATCAATACATAGTTTAGCCAGTCCTGCCCGGGGCTGGCGGCCGGCGTTGTGGTTTAATGCATTCGTCGAATATACTGTGCTGTGCTGCTGACTGCACCCTGCAGCTGATAGCAAATTCCAGCATCTGCTGTCTGTCTGTCCATATTATTACCTCTGTACTGCGGCGGTTACCATACTGTTGTCCTGCTGGAACACTATGGGGATATCAATGCAACGAAAGTGAATTCAAGCTTCGATATCCAACAAATTCTTATTCTATTTCCAGAAACCGTTAATTACGATAGTAAAATCCTTCTACGATCTCTAAGTTTTAGTAAGATTTTTGATAATTTTTTGACGTGATAACGTCTTATAAATTGATGAATCACCAATCTTATAAATTGATAAAACACCGGCTGCATGTACGAAAAAGTGTAACGTTCCTAACGGTCGTAACGTTCCTAACGTTCCGCCTTACCCTGTGTGTGCTTTTCTCGAAAACGGCCCTAACGATTTGGATGAAATTTACTGAAAAGGGATTTTGGGGGGCAAAAAATCGTTTTAGCTAGGTCTCATCTCTCGAAAAAATCGTTTTCTTACAAATTTTATCATTATAAAAATCAATTTTTTGACGTATGAAAATACTTAAATATTGTAAGTAGGTTTTGGAATTTTATATAAACAGTGAAACAATTGTTTTATAAATATTATGACAGCTAATCTTTGAGACTTAAAATAAATACGAAAGAAAGAAAGTTAAAAAACACAATTATATTATATGGTGAGTAATTTAAATAAATAAAATTAACCTAAATTTGAAGCGAAAGATGCAATATCATAGATTCGAATTATTATAATTATTATATAAATTTAGGTTATGTAGTACGGAATACGTTATCACGTAAAACTATCGTCCGTAAACCGACTTTACAGACAACCAATTTTTTTATTCTTAAAAAAGACTTGTTTAAATCTAGTTTGTACAAATAGCGTGTACTTTAGATATAAATTCTAAATTTAAACTGTATTTCAAAACGGTTTAGTGGATCATTTTTGCCTATAGGTACAATAAAAACAAAAAAAAATAAGATCCACTTCGGGAATCGCATCATTTCGTATTTGGATGAAATTTGGTCAAAAGGTTTTTAAGAGTCGCAAAGGTCAAAAAATTATCATTTTTTGGAATCCTACAAGTTTATTTTTTTAATATTTAGAAAACTATTATAGTTACAAAAATCGACTTTGGTTTATTTTAAAGAGGATATTTGGGGCTACAAAAAATATACATACCTATCTGAAAAATAAATTACAAAATTTTGAAATGTTCAAAATTGAATAAATCAAAAACTAATATTTTTTTGGCTCAAAATTTTTTTGTAGACTACGTCTATCTGTTTTTAAAAGACCCCGAAATTTTCGAAGAGGTGTTTTTCTCTTTTTTCGAAGATATGAATTTTTGAATTGTGAATCAAAAAAAAAAAAAGAACAACACTAAGCGGTGTTTACTGATGATACCTTCATACGACTGAAAAGTTAACGTTATTGCAATATTTCGGCTTATTCTAATTCTTCTACAATTATTCTATCAACAGAACGTAGAACATTGATTCGTAACGGCAAAACGTCTTCAAATACAGACTTTTAATTAGTACTTTAATTTTAATCACCGTTACAGAAGTTACAAGCGCTTTGATTGCATGTGACTGCACGAAGTGCAGTTAAAGTTGTTAGTGTTTTCATTTTTTTTATTATCGTTTGTGGTCACTGAAACCAAAAAATAGACGTACGTATATACGCGCCTTGGAACAGAATCGTCTTGTCAAAGTGCCAGCAAGTAAATAAGACACTGCGCTGTACACTTCGGCGACAATTAATATAAATGTTGTCAGATAAAGAGAGGAGAGCGGGCGACGACGAAGGGGTTTGGGTGTGAAAAGATGTTGGCTGTTCTACACGTCACATACGCCGTGCAGGTGTAGCCACACATAAATTTAAGGGGCACGCCTATAGTGTGAAACTTTGAAAAAATAGATTTTTTGTTGCTTATTACGATAGTCTACACCTTTAAAAATAACATACTGAAATTTCAAGTGCGTATCTCAAATAGTTTTTGAACTACAGCCTCCTAAAGAGTAGCCGCTCGTCGGTTAGAAAGCGGTAACAATTACGGGGTCGTGTCGATGCGATGGCGTTTTTTTGCGCAGTGGAGGTTTGGGTGTGAAGAGATGTTGGCTTTTCTACACGTCACATACGCCGTACAGGTGTAGCCACACATAAATTTAAGAGGCACACCTATAGTGTGAAACTCTGAAAAAATCGATTTTTATTGCTTATTACGATACTTTATACCTTTAAAAATAACATACTAAAATTTCTAGTGCGTATCTCAAATAGTTTTTGAACTACAGCCTCCTAAAGAGTAGCCGCGGTAACAATTACGGGATCGTGTCGATGCGATGGCGTTGCAGTGAAAGAGGAGTTCTAACAATTACGGGGTCGTTTATACTAAGTGAGATAGAAATAGAGTAATTCGACACCAGTCTGCTGATACGATATTTTGTCCGGAAGATATAAATGAAAACGCGCGGAATCTAGAAAACTACGGTTGCTACGGGGCCTACCGGAGTTATTGTTATCTTGAAACGCGGTTTTCTCAAAACTACTTTTGTCTCTATGCAATGACCCTTCAGTTTTTCGATTGGATGAAAAATGTAATTTTGGCAAGCCAAAAATCAACGATTTTTTAGGCAAATTTTAAACTTCTTTTCAAAAGTCCGCCATTTTGTTAAATTTCAATTTTTTTTCCACAATCCTGGATCATTGAATAGGCAATACCTTCTAGTTTAAAAAACTTTTTTTATTTCAGGCATTGTAAAGGCCGCAATCACTGCAGCAGTGGAGGAATTATTTTTTGGAGATGTGGGATATAGCCGATGACTCGATGAAAATCAATTTTTTTTTTTTGGTTAAAAAAATTTATCACGTTTTCATTATTAATGCATAAATGTATCCTCAAAATTTGAAAACATTTAATGCAGTACCTTTCTTTAAAAAAAACTTTTTAACAAAAAAATTAAACCGCCGAAAAACTGAAAAGCAAAAAATAATAAATCTTTTTATTTAACTAAGTTCTATCTAAATAGTTGAACGTATGTGAAGTAATGTGAAGTATCTAAGTAATTTTGAGTCGGCGTCAACAATCCTTCGCCGGAAATCTCTGAGCGTTCACGAAGTTAATATCAGCGACAGAGCAACCCTAACGGGCACACGTCTTTGCGAGTGGTCGTGTGGAGAGCGCATGTTTAATGTTAATGTTTATCGCTGGAGATTTCACGTATCATTGTTTGATTTGGTTATTTCTTTTAGTGATCTTTGTTCATTGATGGTTTGACGCCGACTCAAAATTACTTAGATATACTAGACTTTCACATACGTTCAACTACTTAGATAGAACTTAGTTAAATAAAAAGATTTATTATTTTTTGCTTTTCAGTTTTTCGGCGGTTTAATTTTTTTGTTAAAAAGTTTTTATTTAATAATTTTTTGTGGCTATATAATTTATAATTGTAATATACACAACTCAGCATGAAAATCTGTGAGTGAACAATAAATCACCCCTATTTTCCCACCCTTAGGGTAGGAATTTTTTTTCCAAATTTATATGAGACGAACCTCGAGGTATACCCTATCCAATAAAAAAATAATTATCAAAATTGGACCACTCTGTAAAAAGTTATGTGTGGTCATACATTACAATCAGTGAGTGAACAATCAATCATCCCCTGGTTTCCTACCCTTAGGGTTGGAATTTTTCTACGAAATTTATATGGGACCAACTTCGGGGTATACCCTTTCAAACAAAAAAATAATTATCAAAATCGGACTACTCTGTAAAAAGTTATGCGTAGTCATACATAAATAAAAAAAAAAAAAAAAAAAAAAAAAATAAAAAAAAAAAAAAATATACGCGTCGAATTGAGAACCTCCTCCGTTTTTGTTTTTCGTCGGTTAAAAATGCTATTTCACTTAATCGAGTGCGATTGTTCAGGTTAAAGAAAGAGAAATTCTGTGCAAACGCGGCTTCAGTCGAACGAGACACTCGCGAGCAGGTTCTTTATTGGCCAGAGGTTATCTATAATTACACGGTTCATTCAATTGCCATCTTTACATTACATATAATATTGTGTGTAAATGTGTGCCGTTGTCTATAACACCAAACTGATATAATATATCATCGTAAAAACTCATCTGGTAGTACACTTTGTATACAGTGTGTCCATTGAAAAAATGTAGGTACACTCTATGAACTTGTCTTTAATTAATAAAAAAATCGCTAATGCGATGGTTTACGTATTAATCATTTCCTTGTTGATCTTGAATCCCTACTGTAGGTTACGTAAAATAAAATCCAGCGGGTGGAGTGAAAGATTATCCGATGTTTTGATTTACAAACAAATAATCATTTCACCCGCTATATTAAAAAGTACAGTGCAAACTCTATATAGCGACACTCAAGGGACTGTGCACTTTGTGGCGTTATTGAGAGTTGTCGTTAAACGAAGAGAAGAATCAAGAAATTATCCATTATTCCAATAATCCATATTGTCGATACGGTTGAGCGACTGAATCCAAAGCGTCTTCCAACATCACTTATCTTTTCTCCCGCCTCTATTGCGCGTATTAATAAAACTTTTTCGTCAATACACAAAGATTTTCTTTTACTCGCCAAGTTCACAGTTTGCAAGTTTCTGGGTAACTAAGAATATGAAAACGTATCGATAAGCAGCTGAGCTAAATATATATGAAAGATAATCCCAACAAACAAAAGAACGAATTTCTTAGAATATTCAGTACGCATGATGCCGACAACAAAGCCACAAAATAACAAACGAGTACTATATAAGTGTGTAGGCTTTCACGGCCGGTGTTGATCCAAATCTTCTTGGTTTCCGGGCTTGTATATCGTGGTCCATCGGTATTACTACCTGGCGTTTCGTCTATACAACTGCGATAGACATTATCAAAGGCGATGTGGTAGCGGGCGAAGTGTTCTTCTAGGCTGCAATGTGTCGACAAGACGGAAGTACCACACTTACCTGTGAGCAGCCTAGAAGGACACTTCGCCCGCTACCACATCGCCTTTGATAATGACTACCACAGTTGTAGACGAAACGTCAGGTAGTAATACCAATGGACCACGGCATACAAGCCCGGAAACCAAGAAGATTTGAAACAAACGAGTACTGTTTATTGCTTAATGATGACGTATTGTTATTTAGAGAGGGTGTGTCGTTATTTAGAGTGTATCATAGTATGGGCAATGATGGTAAAGCAACTAGAGTTAAGTAATTTCAACGTTTTAACGAGTTTGTCGTTATATCGAGTGACGTTAAATGTAGTTTACACTGTATATCAAAAAGACAACAGAGTACTGTATTGTGCTGTGTGCGTGTATTGTGTAGGCTTACAATGGGTTGCATTCTGACGCCAAGTCCAGGTGGCTGAAGGAGATGATGAAGGCGTCCATCGTGTAATATTGGACGGACGCCAATATTGTGAAATAAAACGACGTCGCTTGTCCCCCCGACGCTGTACCGGCCATGGCGGACTATACAGCGTTCTATGAATAAATCGAAACGTCTCGTAAATTAATTAACGCTTCGGGATTTCCAGCGATCGTGACAAAAATAAATTGACAAACAGTCCCGATAATCGTGTGAAAACGAACAATTCAAAGATAGGGCTCCTCGACTTCAGCTTTCAATGTATTCATTTCACAGAAGAGGATTGTTAGATGTACTGGCGGGGTGACACAGTCTATCTCCTATAGGGAACTCTTCAAAATATTTACTTTAACATCATCTTACATTTTTGAAGTGAAAACTTCTTTAGCGGCATTGTACACTTTTTTTGTAATGGGTAAAAAATGATAAACTCGCGTCAGGCAAAGTAAAAACTGGGTGAGCGAGAAAACTCTCTAATTTTTTGTAATGGGTAAAAACTGTTTTACTCGCGTCAGATCTGACGCGTCAGGGTCACGTGACCATGACGAATTGTTGAGACGGTCTACCGTACTTGCTTCGGCAGTACATATACTAAAATTCGCTAGATGTCAGTAGCAATATAAGTTACATGCAGTGCAAAAAATTCCTTAAGAGATGTCGCCATGTACTCAGGTTTCGTAAAACTACAAATTTAAAAAATTACATCCAGTGACTGGCTGCATGTAATTTTATAAATGTGTAGTTTTACGAAACCTGGATGCATAGCGACATCTCTTAATTAATTTTTTGCACTGCATGTAACTTATATTGCTACTAGTGAAATTTAGTTTAAGTACATCTAGGTTTTCACTTCCGCCGGCACTCCCAGAGTGCAACCCGTCTTTTTTAATTAGCTTTATATACTTTTACAAATAAAGATAAATATGAACTAGGTTCTGATATTCACAACAATACACGCCAAAAAAGCACTCTAAGAGTCCTTGTAGTCGCTTAAATTTGAGCAAAAGATCCCCAGTCCATCTAGGGGTAACTATTTTTAATAAACTGCCTGCACATATAAAATTAGCTACAGATGTAAAACATTTCAGAAATTCTCTGAAAATGTATTTGCTGGAAAACGCTTTTTATAATTTAAATGAATATTAATTACTGTAATAACAAATGTGAATTTTAATACGGTATAGTGCGTACTACTATTTAATAACTTTAAAGAATAGCTTCTGTTGCTACATTGTTGAAACACCCATTGTTACATGTCTATATTAAAAAAATTTATTTCTCAAACAATGTCACCATCGGGATACGAACCCCGAATCTTTCCACTATCGCGGCGGGACAGATTAATATAAGAAAACAACTTTCATCGTTGATCCACCCACAGCTCTCACTTCTGTGAAGGTTCATATCTGATGAAATCTAAGATAAAAATTAGCTCTCGAATGATGTGAAATATACAGTTACAAATGGCTATATATTGGAATGATGAATTGACCTTACCGTGTCACTATGGAGTAATGTAATCTTTCCACTATCGTGGCGGACCACGATAGTGGAAAGATTCGGGGTTCGTATCCCGATGGTGACATTGTTTGAGAAATAAATTTTTTCTAATATAGACATGTAACAATGGGTGTTTCAACAATGTAGCAACAGAAGCTATTTTTTAAATTTACTGTAATGTTCATTCACCTGACATTTTTAATACTGTACTTCACAGTTCCTTAAAATAAAAGCTTATTATTTTTATAGAAATTAATCAGTCAAAAAGATCACTGAAAAAATTGACTGGATTTTGTCTCATTTGTTATATTCGTGTTACTTTACGCACTAATGTGAAATGTGTTATTTTACGACCGCTATGCAAGCATAGTCGGGAGTCGTGCAAAAATTTTATTATGTGTCGGCCAACATCCGCCCATGCAAGACCTCGTTTCGATGTTTCACTTACAAATACTCCGTATTTCAAGGGTCTAAAACGCCGAGAATATCCGCGCACCCGGTATAGTGCATATATGCACTCTCACTCGGGATCGAGCTGTGACGTGATGAAATCAATATGCCGGAGTTCTATAGGGAAAAATAGCACACGCGAGTGCAACTGGTTACAAGAGCTAAACACGTTCAAGAACCAGTAGCTCCAGTCTAATTTTAAGGCATTTTTCCAAAATAAATGAAAAATAGACAACTACGTGGTCTGCTGGAGAGTTAAGAGGAGGTTTACAAGTGAACATTTACAGCAGACAGTACGACGGTAACATGTTTGCTAGACATATATCGGAGGATAAAAGGTAAAAACGCTTAAGTAATTTTTTTTCAGACGTTCAACTTTATTTTTCGTTTCAACTGTACATAAATTCCGAAAATGTGCATTTCAAAACGGTTTTTCCTCTTCAATGTTCATTTTCGAAGCGAAAGAGACAGCACTGTCATGCATTAATAATAATTCATTTATATTCGAGCGTCGCGAAAAATAAATGAATAGAGTATATGGACACAATAAAAGATAAATGATTGAATTACGTAAATACGACAATTTATCGAAAAAGAAATCATTATTTATCGGTTTGTATTTACAGAAACACGAGGATGATTTATTATTTCAATTTTTTGATACGTCAAAAAACGCTGCCCGCCATGTCGGTTTGAAGTGTGACGTCAGACTTGTAGTAAACACACGACACATACACACGTGAGTAAACACTAAACGCGCTTCGTGTAAACGATACCAATTATTTGCACTTGTTTGGATAGTAAAGTATTTCTTTATTCAATATTGCCAGTAAAGCGTAGATTGCGTCATAAAAAAATATCAAATTGATATACAATAAAATTTAAAATTCATTAAAATTTATTCTATAGTATATACTACAAGAATGACGTCACAATAGGTAAACACGCGGCGGCTCGTGTTTTCGCTCCAGCTTACATGTTTTAATTTTTAGCTCAGTGACTAGTTTAAACGCAATAAATATTATTCATTCAACTCATGCGCGTTATTCATGTTTTATCATGCCTAAAAACCGAACCCTAAATAGCCATTTACCGACTGGTGACAATTACTTGTCATAACTCAATGAAGATTCCTACTAGCTCGGCCATTGTGGAGTAATGAAAATAAACGTTACTATTTTCTGAGTCGTAACGAAATAGTAGGTAACAACAACTCCCTGTTGTTACCCATTGAGACTAAAATTGAGAGGCCGAATGTTTTCGACATGGAGTTTATTCATAACCGGCTAACCTCAAACCAAAACATTGAATCGTGCTGTTTGGTGCTGTTAGTATTGACAGTTTTTTTTATAAAGAAATAAATAGATATTTACAACATCTCATTATAATTAAAACATGAATAACGCGCAATTGTTGAATAAAATTATGGGCATGACCTGTCAGCGCGATGAATGACTTAAACTACTAGTTACGCCAATAACTATTTCCTACAGATTTGACGTAAGCGGTTTTTTCTCATCGCCACAGATATGTTCTGTACATCCACTTTCTAATTGGCTTCTGGTGCGTGATTAATGGACTGTAACGCTAACACACCAGTCAATGTAACATAGGCCTTACTTCGCGCAATCACTAATAATAACTAGTTGCATGACACTTGAACTGTACAATATTACACACACTTACGTGTATCATCTATTATACCTTCTTATTAACTTACTCTACAAATAAAGTTCACCAAACTTTTAGTGATATTGCTTTAAAACAAACGCATGTTATGATGAGCTGAATTGAACATTTCATGATTAAATTACCGTTTGTAATTCAAATACTTACGAAGTAATTCAATCACTTGTCCAGGTATTTCAATTACTTCAAGTACTACTCTCTTGGTGATAAGAATTGTGGATATTTAGTCTTTTATTTCATTTATTCGCATCACTGGTTGGTAGGATGTGTACTAAAAACTAATTTAAAAAGTGTGCATTTAAAACTAAGAATTCGAATAACAAAATACTAATTTCGATTATCTTTTTCGGACTTTCATGAAAACGGTGCCAAGAATAAGTATTCTGACATAAAAATACAACATATTAAATCTGCCCTCAACTAATAAAACACTACAAATTACAGCATTGTACAAATTTAATAAAGCGAAGATGTTTTGTTTGGCTGTACGCTTTCGGATCTCGAACGATGCTAGCGATGACACAAATATTAAGTTCTACATCCACGAAAAAAAGCCAATTGGAAATAAAGTTTCTGTTCACGCGTACGAAAACGTGGGTAACGGCTAGTAATGAATATTTATATTATATATTTTGCTTTTCGCTTCAGAATTCGATGCATTATTTAGGGGAACGTTTAAAAAAGATTATAGGCTATTATAATTACAAAAACATTTTTAAATGTAGCTAAGTAGGTATTGATCAATTAATTAGCGAAAATCAAGTGGAATGGTTAGACCTCTTCTACTACCATTACAGTCAAGGTCGAACGTGAAGAGAGTGTCTGCAATAATGCAGAAGCATCTACAGTGAAATGTTAAAGGGTCTGTACTCTGTATTGAGAGCAGGCGTTTTCATAGGAGCATGCTCTGCAGTCTGCAATCTGTGTATAAAAATCATATAGGTACTTTTATTCTATACCGACCATAGGAAAAAAATCGCAATGGAACTATTAAGGTGCAAACATATACTTCTGTCTTTTTTTTAAGTCATAAAAGCTCGTGGGTTCTGATTGGCTAATAGAGCTGTAACAAACCGTATGTATTCGTTACTGAGTAACGGGTACATCGTCTGACTCGAAGTAACGAATCGTTACTTACAAATTCATTTCGTTACTCGCATCTTTCGCATCTATGTCAGTTCGACTCGTTTGATGCGGTTATACGTTATACGAACGAAGTCATAGCGTATCACGTATGCGACGCGCCTCGATGCGATGGTACATGCTTGATGCTGTTAGTACACGATTGTATGACGTATGAAAAGTAACGAGTAACGTAACGATACGAAAGTAACGGATACTGGTTCTTTAAGTAACGAATACATACGGGTACACAATTTCTCGTTACTTTTACAGCTCTATTGGCTAACGTCATAGATAAAGACATAAGACTTTTGATAAAGAGAGATATATTTCATGCTAATATATATTGTCGGAACAACCAAGGAATTACGTCGAAAAAAGAGACGTAGATATATTTCCGATACGCTTTGTTGCTTTCACTTACAGCACATTGACAATGCGTGATATAGTTAATCTTGGCGTCCTCGAAGCGTTTTTGGATTTTTGTAGGAACAAACCTTTTAATGCTGCCTTTTCTATCTTACGATACGCTAACTGACAATCAAATAATTAAAAAAATGCAATAAAAAACTGATACTGAATTAATGACGCGTTGAACAATTTTATTTCGAGTTGTCAAGGCGCTTTAATAATCAACATCTCTATAATCAAGAATAAATTAAAAAATGAAAATCTAAAGCAACTTCCTGTTGCAAGTCGCCATGATTTACGAGCTACAAATGTTCGGGCAACGCAATGCATGTACGTTAATTAAAATCGCGTAAAAACACACACAAAACGGTCAAACTGACTCTTAGCCTTGCAAAGTACAGGCCGAATCGCAAATAATTAAGCCCCGTAGCTCGTTGCAATCAATAAGCCGCAGATTATCTACAATTGAATTTTTTAACCGGTGATAGATTTGGCCACGTGCTATCAAAATAACAATAACACATTAACCCCAAAAACTTTATGGCTTTTCGAAATACGCTAAGCTTTCCAATGATATCAAACACTTATCTAAACACTTATTTTGAATAAAACTGACTTTTTCTCCTTCTATATCCGTAACCTAAAGGATTATAATCAATAGAGTGATAATAGAGGGATAACTAGCGTGACCTGTGCGAATTATTCGCACTAAATAAGTATAATAATTATCACTTTACAAAATTATTTTTTAAATATGATTGCAGGTATTCAATTCGTTTCTAATTTTGCACACTGCTTATAACGTTCTTCTTTTTGTTGTATTACAATATGAAGCTCAGATGACAGATCGAAGAAATATTTTACTAAAATTGTCATATAGAGGCGCAAGTAGCAAAAGCGTTGAGCTAAACCGTCAGATGACACCATGTAGCATTGCTGTGACGTTATTCAGCGCTGCTCGCTGTTTCAAAATTAAAGCCGTAAGATAGCAGACGTTGTTCAGTGTTGCTGTATTTTAATTATTTTACAAAAACAAAAGCAATAATAAATTTTTTAGTTGTCGATGTCAGTAGAGCAAGCAATTATCTGTAAAATGATATATAATTTATGTGGAGAAATTGTGAGGTTTTTTCTAAAAAGAGAGGCAAACATCTTTAACCTTAGCGTATTAATATATAAGATTGTTAGGCGATGGATATCGATATTTTAATTAAACAGGTTCTAATTTTTGACTAATTACCAACTATTCGAATCTTGCTCAATTTTTAGTGAGGTTATGTTTTGTTATTTTGTTACAGAAGGTTTAATATTGTAAGCAGCTAAAATATAAAACCTAATTTTCGCAAATATGTCGACTTCCTGACTGGCCTGAATACACTGGTGCCAAAACTTTATACTTTTTAGTCGGCTAAACTTACGAAAAAGTCCTGTTAAAACCGACATTATTGCGAGCAAAACTGCAAGACAAAAACTTACACGAAATAATGCATCAGCAATATCCTCACCAACCTGTATCCTACTGTCTGACGTCACGTGTGTGAACATCTGAAGAACGATACGGAATTTAAAACTGAACTGATTTATTTAAGTGATTACAGCCGCAAAGAATTGGCAATAATTGACAAACGAAACTCATAAAACAAAACACACACACATAAATATTATTTTATGTGCAAAAATACGGACGAATTACGAGTTTTAACTATAAAAATGTTCAATCTCTTTAACAACCTTCAAATTAATTGTGTTATACATAATTTGCTTCGAGTTAGGATTATGTGCGACCTCAAAATGAAAAAAAAAACGTTAAATAACTTATTTATAAAATTTGAACCGTAATAAAACAATTGAATTTAAAAAAAAAAACACAACAAATAAATAAATTTTTGCCATTGTGGGACGCCTGACTAATGTGAAACATTTTAAGCGAAATTCTAGTAACTAAATTTCGCCCTGTAATGTAACTTATCAATATATATAACGCGCTAAAGAAAGATGCACGTAGTACATATAGCAAAAGCAAAAGGAACACAATATATGGACAATTAGAATATTGCTAGAACAGGTTTAAAGAGAACATGCATTTTTTTGAAAGAATATAATAATGCGCAATTTAAGGTGGTAAGTGTTCCTGGAACACACAGTATAAATAATGTCCTGTTGTAGTATATTGAATGCAATCTTCGCGTGTAACAAACCGGGAGCACCCTTATGTGCTGTAAAATTACCATCAACAAACAGGTAGTGCACTGGAGAATGATTCAAGGCCGCTGCACACGAGGCTAGAAACGCCCTTGCTAAATTTGCCTACTAGTTTTCTAGCGCTAGTTTTCTCGAATGCTGTTAAGTTTTCGCTTCACACGAGACTATTTTTCAAACTTAGTTTTGTGGATAGATATGGTGCGCGCGCAGTGACAGTTCGAATAAACACAGAGCAAAACGTGTCTGTTGTCTGACTCTGAGCCGAATGACAGCATGTTTGTTTGTGGGGTTCAAGTGCCCACGTGACAAGCTACTGCTTCCTGATTGGTTCTTGCTCATACTAGCAGCACGTCTAGCAGGGAAAACAGCGCTTGTCTAATTTTAAAACCTGTCTTGTGAGCTAGCAGGCCAGCCTGCAGTGACGTCATTTCTAGCTTCGTACCCGGCCTGTCGACTAGCAAAACTCCCAACAGCGTTTCTAGCCTCGTGTGCAGCAGTCTGAATGTGGTCTTTTTTTTCTCAAAAATGACGCATGTTTTAGCTGTGATTCGTGTACAATTAATCCGATTAATTGTACACGAATCACAGGGGTATTAAAGATTTTTCTATTAACTTTAATCAGAAACCTGAGGAGGAATGAAAATATTTATATTGTTTAAACAATATTTATGCTATTTTTTTTTTATATATTGCTATCATAAATAATTTTAAATTATATGCCAATATGCCAAAAAATATTATAAACAATTTTTTTCCATTTTTTCCCGTTACAATATTATCTAAATTATAAACTTATAAGTCTTTTTTAGATAATAATGACAAAATTAATATATTATGTAACAAAATTAAGAAATAGTTGGCAAAACCAAAAGTGCACATCCCGCAAGTTTTCCACTGTATGATAAAAAAATAACAATTAAAAAATATTTTTAATAAATTTAAAAAGATTTAAAAATTTAAAGAAATAAATAATTAAAAATTGAAAAAATATTTTTTTTAAGTTTGCAAAAATAAAAAAAATTAAGAACTATACATAATATAATATATAATTAATATCAAGTGGAATAAAATAAAACAAAAGAAAAAGAAAAAAAAAAGAAAAAAATCAATGATCTCCGTAAGGAATCGAACCAACACCTTGCCCTTGGGGATCCAACGGCATAACCATTACGCCACGGCGCCCTACTACGCGTAGTGGTGTTATCACGGTATAGAAGTGTAGCACTTGTTTTATGGATTACACTATATTTACACAGCAATTATTATATTGTTTTTTTAAACTATTAGCTGTCAAAAATAATAAAATAAAACTGTTTATAAAAATTAAACTACTGAACACATTTTAGTGAATTTAAATAGGGTTCTGGTCTGATAGTAAACAAAGTGAATAAAATATGACCCAAGGCAATCCGACCAAAATTGCGATCTGTAGAGTCGTGACCTACGTACATACGTACAGACCAACCGACAACTGCTGTTTGTGATTTTCAATTACAATTTTAATAGTATTTATGAACTCGAATTGATTTAAAAATGGTTCTGTTTTATAGATTAGAATCTCCTCTTTTCAAAAAGCTTCAATTTGAATGGATTTCGTGTGAAATTAACTTAGATATAACTTCTTATATGAACGAAAGTCAGTTCTGACGCACAAAGCGATAATAAAGCACATACCGCTAATTTAGCGGTATGTGCAATATTTATTAAGTTGGGAAACCGTAGACACTTATCAATCCGTTGAACGAAAACTTGGATCAGTGGACAACGAGCGCTACTGAATTCAAGAGACGGGTGGGTTGTCGCGTGAGCAAGAGCTTTCAATTTCTGAAGCGTCGACACAGTAAAAGCGCATACAAAGCCTTACATAATACATAATATACAGGTTCATCTTTTTGTGTTACATAGGCCACCGTAAACGTTTAACACTATGGAAAAATTAAAGCCCGCCATCGATATTTTTACATTCAATTTACATAAATATAAAATTGTATCTTTGAACTTTCGACATATAGAAGCAGAGTCTGCTTAACCAATAGGCCGACTAAACGCTATGCTCTATAGGCTGTGTGCACGAAGCCTATTAGCGCCGCTAGTGGGTAATAGAGAATTATTGAACTAACTTTTTATGGAAATCGCGACATGTTTCTAAGGTGATAAGTCAAAAACTTTAGTTGCCCAAGATGTGTCAAAAAAAAGGTAATAAGGAAAACTGATGTTAATTTGTTTACACTGACAGCGGAACGTCAAATTAGGGCGCCGATGGTCTTTATTTTACTTAAATCGCCATCAGCGCAACAGCCCGGAACATAACAAGCATTTTCAGATCGCTTAGTTTTTCTATGTTTTCTTTGTAATTAAAAAACTTCATTAAATTATAATTATTTTCACTTTTAATAAACATTGCTCACTGACATGTACGGAAAATTTGAGTTCGAAGTTTACCCTAGTGCTCGTAACTCCGCCTCCGTGCACATAGCCCATACCCGAGGTTTGAAGATATTACGAACGCATTCTTTATTCGGGTAAACAATTATTCGAAAAACTGTGCTTTAGTGATTCTGATTGAGCTTTCTTGTCCACAAAAATGTCCACATCATCTATTTTTTTCTTAATGGTTCCTTCGGCACAGGTTTTCCTTGGAAGGAACCTATATACTTTCATTTATGTGTATTTTGTTTGTTTATAAATAACTGCATTTTCATGGAAGTAATAAATTATTATTATTATTATTGTGCTACCAAATACCCTTAGATTTCAAACGCTAATAGTTAATTACCGGACTAACAATACGGTTACAATGGTTGAGTCCGCACAACGAGTAGAGCATGTCTTTACGAGTTTGTCCCGCGCGATTTGTTTTGCCTGTGACGTCATCGCATGAGCGTAAGCGCGTGCTAGTTCCGTATTCGCTTTGAGCAAAAATCAATGTATAGCTTGGAAACGTGTTTAGCTAGGACGCTGATTCGGGCGTCATTTTAAAGAGCTCGCGGAGCCCTACCAGGAGCTAAAGTGAGACAAAAAAAATAGTCGCAGGGATATAAGTGAAAATTGGTATTAAATTACAAAATAGTTATTGTATTGTCGTATTCAACACTTCCGGACGGACACATTTTGTACATAGTGCAACCGTGAAGTGAAACACGTATATACGTTTGTAATACAAGTGTTTAGTACATGCACAGTGAAGAGGATCGCTCGCGACACTCCAGACGACAAAGTTTGGTCGGGATAGTTCTAGTTGTAACATATACCGGATGTAATACAGAACCGGATCGCCAACAATACTGACCCTAAGGCCGCTGCACACGAGACTGGTTTTGCTGCTAGTTTTCAAGCTCTGGTTTTCGTGATGGCTTCAATGTGTTCGCCTCACACGATGCATGTATCGAAGCTTGCTTTGTAGGGTGGATTTGGTGCGCGCGCAGTGATAGTTCGAATGTTAACAAAAGTGGAACGTTTCTTGTCTCTGAACAGAACACGCACTATGACGCCATGTTTGTTTACGGGCGTTTATCTATGTCGCCCATATGACAAGATACATACACAAAAAAAAACATACGCGTCGAATTGTAAACCTTTTTTTGAAGTCGGTTAAAACAGGGATATAAGTTATTAGAGTACGCTAGCGGGTATGCTTGCCATAAGTGACAGTGTCTGCAGTTCAGAGAGAGAATGCTGCAAACGTTCCGTATCATTATACATGTTTACACTCAAATCAGCATTGTTTCGTATCATTAGTTACCATAGAGATAAAGAACTTTTCTCTCTCTGAATTGCAGATACTTTCACGGCTCACTCGCGTACTCTGATGTAATATCTCTATGGTTAATAATTATCAAAATCGGACTACTTTGTAAAAAGTTATGCGTGGTCATACATAAATTAAAAAAAAAGACGGGTTGCACTCCGGGAGTGCCGGCAGAAGTGAAAACTTGAATATTAACGTCTTAATTTTTTGCATTTAGAAGCATTGTTCATTTATTGGCAACACTTGTAAATAAAATGGTTTTTATCATAGATTGCATTTTTATGTACGATATTTCAACGCTAGATGTCTAACGTTGTATAAAAATAAAATGGTTTGTATCATAGATTGCATTTTTATGTACGATATTTCAACGCTAGATGTCTAACGTTGTATAAAAAGTATCTGGCAATTACTATCACTTAGAGAGTCTCACCCAGTTCTTACTTTTCCTGACGCGAGTTTAACATTTTTTAAACATTACAAAAAAAGTGTACAACGCCGCTAAAGAAGTTTTCACTTCAAAAAAATATACGCGTCGACTTGAGAACCTCATCCGTTTTTGTTTTTCGTCGGTTAAAAATGAAAGCACTTTCGTTATAATAGTTTAAGAAGCTCTGGTTTTCTAACGGCGCTAAACTGTAATATGTGAACACAATATTGTGTGACTTGAACGAGAGAGGGTGAAAATGTGTCTTTCCAACGAGTTTCTTCCTTCTTCCCACACAGAGCCTCTATTTTCCTGTGCATATATACATATAGGGATACATGTTAGACTGTGCTACAACCTATATTTCACGGGTTTTCATGCAAAATTGCTTTGCTGATACCTTATTGCGCTCCGTTAAAGGATGGGCGACATAGCTTTTATCAAAAAATAATAGCCGACACGTACTATATTATCAAGACAATAAAATAGAGTTTTCACGACTTTCAATACTAATGTCGAAAGAATATTTTCACACACGAATTACCAATTAGTGATGTGCCGGATCGTTAAAAATGTATATCCCCGGATACGGATCTGAATACGGATATTTGGTTTTCAAGTTCCGCGGATACGGATCTTAACTTTCTTAGAGTCCCCGGCACATCGACCTTTGGAAAGAGACTATCTGTTATGGGAAAAAGTTATTGACCTCTTTAAGAGTTAACTCTCATAACAGTTTGTCTCTTTCCAAAGATCGATGTGCAATATCTCATTATAAAGATAATTTTTAGTACCTTTGAGTTATGTACTATTGGTATGGTACTCACTACGATAAATGTTTGCAATATAAAGGTGCCAAATACGATTTTAAAAAATAAAAAATAATCTGAATGGAATTTAACAGTTTTTCATTATTATCTAATCACCTATACCTATATATAAAATTTTATCTATGAATTGAAAATTAATAAGGTAAAAGATCCGCCAAAAACTAACGGATACGGATCTTTCTTCTACCTCGGATATCCGCGGATACGGATATCCGGCACATCACTATTACCAATTCGCCGGCGTGTCATATAATTCTTGAATAACTTGCATATGCCAAAATTTTAAATTTTATTAAGATTAAAAAAAAAATGCTTGTTTTATTAATTAAAATCAAAGTGCAAACAGTTTTAGGATGGGATATTTTCAAGCTTTAATAAGCTTTCTGTGCGAATGCGAGGCTTTGGATCGTAGACGGCAGATAATCTATGGACAATCAAGAGTAAGTCCAGAAGACCACCAGTCCACAAACTGTACAAGCTAGTACAAGGAACGAGAATACCGGATCGGGTGATAAAGCGATTGGGAAATAATAAGCGCGTAACTCAAGACAAAAGGGGGTGTGTTTTTGCCCGACTACGGAAAAAGAAAGGTTCTGATTTTATCAGTCTATTTATTGCGCACAATTTTGTGTGCATACTCGACACAATAATAGGGTTATTGACAAAATTTCAAAAAGTATTTAAAATTAAAGAATAAAGATACATGTACCCGTAAAAAATATTTTTTCTCATAAATATAACAGATTTGACTCATTATTAGTTGTTTTTTATTTTGACTTTAAATTCTGCGCCAAAACGTCAATTGACCTTGACAGCCATGTTTACTGATTGCCTACTGTGACGTAGACAATCAGTAAGCTCTAAGCAAGCGGGTACAACGTGACATATAGCATTATAACCAACAAAGTGTTGCATTTAATATGATTGACAGAGTACAATGAATACACCAGAGAACATACACTGAACAGAGATAACGAATACACATGGCAGTCAGTGGCACACAGCTACCGGCCATGTTGACTGATTAATGACGTCACGCGCTGTGATTGGTGTTTGAAATCAAGTGACACACATAGGTTAAAAATCGTTTTTTTATTTATTTATTTTAATATATTTAACGCACTTATTTAATAAAAATAATAATTCTAAACGATATTTTAGACCATAAACTTTCATTATAACACAGTTTTATATTTAATTTTAATCACTGTCAATAACCCTATTGAGGAAGATCAGATGGATGTTGTTCATCCCTTGTTGGGGTGCTCAGTGATTCTTGTAGAAACCTCCGTCAAAGACTTATACCCGTATACTTCAATGTCCAGCTCCAATAAGGTAAGGTGGCGACTGGCGACTGACATTGTTATGTGCTCAGAGCTGCACAGAAATAACGAAGTAGAGGGCACTTTAACGTAAACCAAAATAAACAGACGGCGTTTCCGGTCACCTTATTTTTTGACATCAGACTTTGTAATTTACTTTAAAGGCCCGGCAATAGTCGAAATGTAAGAATGTGATTGTTTAAGGAGGTTGATGCGTTACAGTCCCAATCAAAAGTAAGTCGGATTCTAAATGGGAACTTTTCCATTATAAATTTTTACAAAAGGTTATAAGTCGATGATACCAATAAATTATTGTCATAAAGGCATAAATAAATATTTTTTTTTTAATATTAATTAATTATTTCAGTATTTTACTTAATGGACTAACTTTTGAATTATTTGTACAAAGTTAGGTTAGAAAAAATATATAAATATCTGTATTTTACATATTTTTTGCAGTAAATAATTAAAATCAAATTAAAATCAATTAAAATCAAAAAGTTGAAAATTCAGTTGAAATTGTTAAAATTGTCAAGAATAAAAGTCCATAATCGAAAAGTGCTAAGGTTTAATAATTTTTTTTAATGATTAAAAGTTTCCTAATTAAATTGGAAAAAATATTAAAATATGCGTAAGACATTGATGTTTTACATAGTTAGTTTTCGGAACTGCGACATTATTTGGTTATTTGAAAAAAATTAAAATGTACCGTTTGCAGGCTAGGCTGACATATTTTCCATAAGACTACATGTAAAAGTTTTTTTAAATTTTTAACTTTATAAATCTCCTAATGATTTTAAAAAACTTTACTTCAAATTTTTTTCATTATCTTCGTAAAACGGCTCAACTTCCTTAATGTAATATTTTGTATAGGTATTATGTTTTGTCTATAGGGCAGTGATGGCGAGTCCTTTTGAGAAGTGAGTCAAATTTTGTTAATTACTTTTTTATAGTACTAGCTCGTGGGCCACTAAGTCTGTGGAGTTACTTGTATAGGGTTAAATACTATTTTTTTTAGTTCGAAACTTTTTTTGGACGACACACGACGTTTTACGGCCATGCTAGATTAAGCATGTTGATTTTGCCAAAGTTTCGAAAGATTTCGGTTTTCGTCAAAAATCGCATTTTTTTAAAGGGCTATGCCTTGAAAAAATTGCAAAAATCAAAATTTTTAATATACTTTTGAAATTGAGAATGCTTACAGAAAAAATGACGATGAATTCAATGAGCGCAAGCAAACGTCTGTATCTCTTTTAGTTTGGAAACTAAGCTATTCGAAGGTTTTATATGCTTTTCTGAAAACTATTAACGCAAATAACTTCTCAAAAGACATACAGACGTTTGTTAGTGCTCATTGGATTCAGCGTGTTTTTTCTATAATCATGATGATTTTGCCAAAGTTCCGAAAAATTTCGGTTTTCGTCAAAAATCGCATTTTTTTCAAGAGGTATGCCTTGAAAAAATTGCAAAAATCAAAATTGTTAATATACTTTTGAAATTGAGAATGCTTGCAGAAAAAATGACGATGAATTCAATGAGCGCAAGCAAACGTCTGTATCTCTTTTAGTTTGGAAACTACAGCCACTTTGAGGTTTTATATGAATTTCTGAAAACTATAAACGCAAATAACTTCCAAACCAAAAGACATACAGACGTTTGTTTGTGCTCATTGGATTCAGCGTGTTTTTGACGTGATAACGTCTTATAAATTGATGAATCACCAATATTATAAATTGATAAAACACCGGCTGCATGCACGAAAAAGTGTAACGTTCCTAACGTTCGTAACGCGTAACGTTCCGCCTGACCCTGTGCGTGCTTTTTGCTAATTTCTCGCTCAATTTAAATCAGATCGGTTTGAAACCAGTCTTAAACGAAAGAGGAGAACATTTTACATAGATTTCGTATAACAGAATTTGCCTAAACAGTTTTTTTATTTAAATTTATATAGAAAAATAGCTGTATAAATGCAACATGAAAACGGCTGCATTTCTAATGCTTAATTCAATCTTTTGACATTAGTATTTTGTGAAATGCAACGCCTTTTAAGTTAAGTATTGGAATAACTAATTATTATTAGAACATAATACTTTGACAGTTGCAAACGTCACTTTTGACATTTCTTATCATTCCGACACCAAGGATAAGCGGATTGAAACCAAATTTTGGGAGGTTTAGGTTATGTATTACGGAATACGTTATCACGTAAAACTATCGTCCGTAAACCGACTTTACAGACAACCAATTTTTTTTTTTCCTATAAGCGTGATGATTTTACCAAAGTTCCAAAAGATTTCGCGGAAGACGAAACAGTAATTCCGCAGAATAATCTAGTCACCAAGCTTCCGGAGATCATTAAGATCCTGATTATTGGAAGACTAGATCCCGGATAAAGAGGTGCCCAAAAACTTTTATAGGATGATTACTCTCTCTACTCTTAACTGAAGTGGTACGAACTTTGATGACGCTTTACATTCTCAGGTTGACGTATATCTGAACACTCCAAATACAATACACGCTTCCGTCGAGCGTGAACAGAGCGAAGACGGGTGCGCGACGTCGGCGGCGGTGGTGGTGGCAAGAAACGAGAGAGGATCGTGTGAGAGGTGACGAAGGATCGCAGACAGCCCACGCCATACCACGATCGCTTCTTGGCCACCCACTCGCCTCCGGTCAGTACATCCGGAAATGTGAATCGTCCGGACGACCGGACTCCATATCTGCAATGTTTATCAAATATCAAAGAGCAGCTGCTGCGATGTCACTCATAAATAATCGATACTCCGAGATTCTGAGAAGAAGCAATATTTTTATCTGAACAGGTAAAGTCCTCCTTTTATCTTACATTTTATTTAAGGACGTAGTCCTATGTTCTGGCTCGTTTTCAACCGTTATTTCAGAATTTTTTTTTAATATCAAAATAATGTACGATGTTTTCAATTTTGTTACATGTTTTTACTGACATCGTAAACTAAGACAAAAATTTTTTTTTGCTTAATTTTACGCCATTTTATAATTGTTTTTTTAACCTAAAGTAAACAACTTTAAATGGAGGTAGGTGAGTAGCGCGGGTGATAACGTCACTTGGAGTCATCTGAATTATAAAAATTAAATTGGTTATTGTTTCGTAGGCTTGTGGCTCTATCCCGTAGTAGAAATAAACATTTTTATTGATAAATAACAAAATGGCGGGTTTTAGAAAAAAAACAACGAGAAAATCGTGATTTTTTCGTTGAAAATCGGTTAAAAAAATAGAAATAATTTTTATAATTAAGTAATTCTAGTACCGGACGGAGCTATTGTTGTGTAGAATACCCTGTGCAAAACTGAAAGCAATCGGTTGTATACAATTGTTTCAATCACCCGCGCCGCTTAGAAAAACGTAGTTTTAAGAAAAACGCGTTTAAAGTTTTAATTTCAGATTTCTTACAAAAAAATAAAAATGAGTATTTACACTAATCAGCTATGCCTGGTGTATATTAAACCTTCCGTTTCTTCAAAGGCATCGTTTTCTGCTAATTTGTTTGCTCTACTCTGCGAGAGTATAAGGGTAACGTGATAACAATTGAGGTAAGAGTCTTACCGTAAGACCGTTGCTGCTCTCGACTATATGCTGTATCTTTGTAAATAAGTAATATTTCGGTCTAAAATTTTTACAGTATTTTCTCAATATATTATACTTACTAAAAATGTAAAAATAATAAATTCGTTTTTTCAAAACCCGAACACCAGACTACGTCCTTAAATGCTTCGATAGATAAAATACTGCTGGAGATATTTTTTATACAATTTTGCAATCCATTTTATTTTCAGTCTTTTTGAATTCTTTGATCTATTTTTTACTTTATATTTTCCTCTTTTGGACAAATTGAATAAACGTTCCAGTTTCTGCTAGTGCTGTTTATTTCGTTCATGACGACTGAAATTTGGGAACATTTTGCGCGACGCTGCAGCAAACTGAGACAAGGACTACAGTCTGGAGAGGCGTCGAGGTGTAAAGCAAGCCAGCCATTTATGGACAACATCCACCTTCTGTTGGCGGTCAAGCGAACGGGAAATCAATAAATACATGTGTGTTATGTATCGTAGACTTGGCCGCCTATATACGCTCTCTCTCACCCGTGACGTCTTAGCCGCACTCGCGTATAAGACACTTCAACATTGAGTTTTGAAACCCGACTAAATGGTCTGGCTTATTTATTTGTTATTTTAATAAACTGCACTAAATTTGAATGTACTAGAATTTCAAAATGTCTCAAGAACTGTTTTTTTCAAATAAAATTTCGCAAATCCCTACACAAAAATGTTTGGACTATGCCTTTGAATTATCTGCCGGAACACAGATAAAACTTTTCACTCATTGACAATCTAATTTGTTGACGGCATACGTCAAACAGTTTCAAAACCATTTTTATTTAAATTTATTTTCTGGGTTCTCGTTACGAAAGTTAATAAAAACTAGAGTGACCTGTGCGAATTATTCGCACTAAATAAGTATAATAATTATCACTTTACAAAATTATTTTTTTAATATGATTGCAGGTATTCAATTCGTTTCTAATTTTGCACACTGCTTATAACGTTCTTCTTTTTGTTGTATTACAATATGAAGCTCAGATGACAGATCGAAGAAATATTTTACTAAAATTGTCATATAGAGGCGCAAGTAGCAAAAGCGTTGAGCTAAGCCGTCAGATGGCATCATGCAGCATTGCTGTGACGTTGTTCAGCGTTGCTCGCTGTTTCAAAATTAAAGCCGTCAGATGACAGACGTTGTTCAGCGTTGCTGTATTTTAATTAATTTACAAAAACAAAAGCAATAATAAATTTTTTAGTTATCCATGTCAGTAGAGCAAGCAATTATCTGTAAAATGATATATAATTTATGTGGAGAAATTGTGAGGTTTTTTCTAAAAAGGGAGGCAAACATCTTAAACCTTAGCGTATTAACATATATGATATTGCTATTAAGAGCAAAAAAAAAATGATTCAAATTGCTTACGAGATTCAATTGCTTTACAATTAGAAATAAATATGTGCAAGCTTTCAAGACTGGCATCTAAAACTATAATCATATGCTTTGCTAAAACCACAATTATTGTCACTTGCGACAATATATGTAATTACGCTTAAAGAAAGGAGACCCCAAGAGATAAAACAATAGAAACGCGGATCTGTAGAGCATCAAAACAAAAGAAACTATAGCGCGACACCATAATAAAGTAAACAATAGATAAAGTCGTAAATATTGTTTTAATACATAATCATCATGTGCATTGTCTCCTGCTGGCGCTTTTACAACTATTTATTTATGTAAGTACATTGCATTCCTTTCCTTTCCCAACTCTCTATTTATAGGGAAGTCTGGGGATGCATGTTTTTTTTATGTAAATGATTTTCATCTTGTTTTTTTTAAGTAACAATCTTACTTTTAAACTCACAAAAAAATCTCTACAATAAATATTTTTTACAATCCGATAGCAACTAAATACTTTACAATACGCGCCACGAATCTAAAAGGTTCGGAAGTTAGTCACAAACAGCGTCGCAAAGGCACATTTTAGAGCCGTTGAGACTCCCAGCTACCTGCACGGAATGTGCGCTCGTCGGTGATTGGCCGTGATCGCTCGTTGCCTTTGTAGCTTTCCTGCTTTAAAGTACAGTCGACTATGCTATTGTCAAGTTGTTACTGCTATTTTAGTTTTGTTGAGTTGCGAGTTTGCAGTTTTTCAACAGACTGTACAAGCGCAAGCCCGCATCCGCATCTAACTTCCGAGCCTTTTAGATTCGTGGCGCGTATTATAAGATGGCAACACTGAATAAACTACGCATAATAATAATGTATAATAACTACCAACGTGAAGACAAATTGAATAGAACGAGAAATCCCCATTATCATACTAAAATGACTGAAAATACAACAATAAGCCACACACAAAGTATATGTTGCTCACGAAAAGTATATATCAGTGAAATCGATGTTTTTAGTGCATTTGCTATATGGACCATAATCTATTGGAGTCGGTCGGATAGCGGGACCTAGGAGTCTGATAACAATTTCTCGACGTTTCGTAGCCTCCTAAGCAATTTGGCATGTGTGTGTTAGCACGATAACTCTTGACTGACTTAATCGATTTATTTTTTTTATATTTTTGACGTGATAACGTCTTATAAATTGATGAAACACCGGCTGCACGCACCAAAAAGTGTCACGTTCCGCCTGAGCCTGAGCGTGCAAGCGAGAGCGCGGTATAAGCGATAGAGAGGCACGATCGGCCCAAGCGTCGGCTTGTACGCATTTTTCTCTCTTCTCGCGTGACGTCAGAGAGTTCATCAATGTTTCTTTATGACGTTATCACGTAAAACTATCGTCCGTAAACCGACTTTACAGACAACCAATTTTTTAGATCAGTTCTGAAGAAGGTCTAAATCCGGATCGAAACGTTAATGTATTAATTATATTTTTTGTTAATATGTTGTTTAAAAATTGGTCGATAATTTTATTTATTGAAGAGTTCTGATCAGACGTTAATCAAAGATTTGATTAATCGATTTAAACTAAATTCGGGCCACATTCAGCGCGAAGGTTATTAAAAATGGGCCCAAACCGGCTATTTTAACGATAGTATTTAGGGGTTGAAAAAAGTTTTTGGGTCCAAAAATACCCCAATATTCCCATAATCGTTTCAAATTTGAAATTTAATCCTTCATTAAAGTATAGAATGTGTTGCTAAAATTTAAATAAAATCGGCCCACAGCATATTTTGCCATATTGTTGACTTGAAGCCAGGTTCCTTGTTCCATAACTTCTTCACGAACAGTTCTTCTCCAGGATATTTTTGATCTTCCTCTTTTTCGGTATGATATGAATTTCAGTCAAAACAGGCCACAAAATATATATTATACTAGCGGTCCCGCCCGATTTCACCCGGGTGCAAAAGAACGAATGGGGAAGGAAGGGACATGAGTACACACATTCATCTTAGTTTACCGAGATGAATGTTGTGTCCAAATTTCATGATGATCGGAGTTACTGTTCAAAAGTTTTCGTCGATAAAGAGCAGTATTTAAACTTTTTTTAACTAATAATTTTATGAATTAAATAAAATTAAAATAAATTTAAATATAAGCCTTAGAAGAAAGCAATGTAGAAAATAAAAAAAAAAAATATTCGCCCAACGTAGGCTCGAACCCACGACCCTGATATTGACAGTCGAGTGCTCTACCGATTGAGCTAGCCGGCGCTGTATTCTCACAACGCTAATATGAGTATATTTAGTTTGTGCATTTCACCTGAATAGAAGCTTATTTTTGAGATACATTTTGAAACATTTTTCATTAATGCTCCGCTCCTAATGGTCGTAGCCTGATTTTATATAGCCTATAGCCTTCCTCGATAACTGGGTTATCAAAAAAATTTTTTTTTTCAATTTGAACCAGTAGTTCCTGAGATTAGCGCGTTCAAACAAACAAACAAACTCTTCAGCTTTAGATATTAGTATAGATAACGCATCTTGTGTTACTAGGGAACACGATATAGTATGTTACATAATGGTTTTAAGCTGACGAAACATGTAGTCACAACAGTGCTGCCGATGCGGCAATGATTGATATTAACGAGTGTGAAATTCGCGAATCCCTCTCCTCTAAACGCGTCGTTAGTAAAGCGTTGCTTCTCTACTTTGTAGTACAAACAATCCAATATGCTAGAAGTGGCGAACCTTTGACAATACGGGCCGTTTGGGACAATAAAAAATTTTCGGCACCACGTTAAATAAATTCAAATTAACGAAAGTTTAAAGGTTTATATAATAAAATATTTTTTTGCGTATGCCGACCCCTGGTATAGATAATAATTTACACAAAGTAAAAGTATTATGTTTAATTTTTATTTAGGTAAGACACTTTCAGACATTCGATTTAAAGATGTTAAATAATTCACAAAAAGATTGGCGAACCAATTTGATTTGGAATAGTGGGTCAGAGCAGAATTCGAGACTTGACCCATATACCTTTGTCACACACACCGCTGTCAGAACGCACGACCAAATAAATATTCGTACAACCAAATGTGGTGGAAGCAACGGATCGTCGTTCGCTGAACCTTGGTTCGACGAAAACTTTTGAACGGTAACACCGATCATCATGAAATTTAGACACAACATTCATCTCGGTAAACTAAGATGAACGTGCGTACTGATGACCCTCCTCCCCATTCGTTCTTTTGCACCCGGGTGAAACCGGGCGGGACCGCTATCTCCTATATACAGGGTGAGTTTTAAGTTGATGCTTTTTTTTTACAGCGTGTAAAAATCAAATAGACGAGCAAATATTTCAAATAGTTTTTTATCAAAACTCAAAAATAAGAGAGAAACAGCCTTTCGAAGTTTAAATAAATTTTATTAAATTTAAGAAAATTTAATAAAATTTATTTAAACTTCGAAAGGCTGTTTCTCTCTTATTTTTGAGTTTTGATAAAAAAACTATTTGAAATATATTTTGCTCGTCTATTTGATTTTTACACGCTGTAAAAAAAAGCATCAATTTAAAACTCACCCTGTATATAAAAATCTCGTGTCACGATATTCGTCCGCCGCGCAAATCTCCGAAACTACTCAACCGATTTCAATGCAATTTTGTAAATGTGTCTTGCTTGGTGCAACTTACGCTATAGGATAGCTTGTATTAAATATTGTGTACAAAATTACGGAGTTTTGTCAAAAAAAAAAAAAACGTTTTAGTACTAAGTAGCGACATCTGTTAGAATTCGGTCGAAGCTATTAGTTCAGAAGCAAATCTGGTAGAATTTGCTCAAAGCTATTAGTTCATGAGCCGAGCCGCAAACAAAATACATTTTGTAGAATTATATCTATCGCACCCGGGTGAAACCGGGACGGGCCGCTAGTTTATCTATATAAAAATGTAGAGTCATCTCTGAATATTACCGATAATATGGCTAAATAATCCCAGCCCTGTTGTATATAATATTATGTAGGTATATATGATACCATTTGTGTCGGCATGTATATATAATAATAAAATCGGCAACTTGTTGCTTTGGCGTCGCGGCGGCGTGTGCCGATGGGAGATTAGCGCGAGAGAAATGGCAGCTTAAGCGCGCAGCACCCCTTGCGAATTGCGGAAACTGGAATTCATTATTTTATTGACTCGCCGACATTGCAAACCGCACGAGAACCTAACCAACTCTGTTATTTCTCGGAAACGACTATAATGTTTACATAAAATTATGAAAAGAGTTGCGTAGTAATTCAGCTGTATATTACAACACAAAGAGACGGCATAGCTGATCACCGAACACACGTTATGAATTTCACAACTAGAAAAATGTCCGCACTATTATTATACCTTTAAATAAAAAAAATTGGTTGCCTGTAAAGTCGGTTTACGGACGATAGTTTTACGTGATAACGTATTCCGTAATACATAACCTAAATTTATATATTAAATTATTATAATAATTCGAATCTATGATATTGCATCTTTTGCTTCAAATTTAGGTTAATTTTATTTATTAAAATTACTCACCACTTATAATATAATTGTTTTTTATAACTTTCTTTCTTTCGTATTTATTTTAAGTCTCAAAGATTAACTGTCATAATATTTTGAAAACAATTGTTTCACTGTTTATATAAAATTCCAAAACCTACTTACAATATTTAAGTATTTTCATACGTCAAAAAATTGATTTTTATAATGATAAAATTTGTATGAAAACGATTTTTTCGAGAGATGAGACCTAGCTAAAACGATTTTTTGCCCCCCAAAATCCCTTTTCAGTTGATTTCATCCAAATCGTTAGGGCCGTTTTCGAGAAAAGCACGCACAGGGTCAGGCGGAACGTTACACTTTTTCGTGCATGCAGCCGGTGTTTTATCAATTTATAAGATTGGTGATTCATCAATTTATAAGACGTTATCACGTCAAAAATAAGAACCTACATTCGAAATAATGCGATCCTCATATATAATACTAGCGGTCCCGTCCGGTTTCACCCGGGTGTAAAAGAACGAATGGGGAAGGGAGGAACATGGGTACACACATTCATCTTAGTTTACCAAGATGAATGTTGTGTCAAAATTTCATGATGATCGGAGTTAGCGTTCAAAAGTTTTTGTCGATAAAAAGCAGTATTTAAACTTTTTTCAACTAATAACTTTTTTTAAATTAATTAAATAAAATTAAAATAAATTTAAATGTAAGCCTTCGAAGAAAGCAATGTAGAAAATAAAAAAAAAATAAAAATATATTCGCCCAACGTGGGGCTCGAATCCACGATCCTGATATTGACAGTCGCATGCTCTACCGATTGTGCCACCTGAGGTTGTGTTCTCACAACGCAGAAAAGATTATATCTAGTTAGTGCATTTTCACATGAATAGAAGCTTATTTTTGAGATACATTTTGCAACATTTTTCATTAAAGCTCCGCTCCTAACGGTCATAGCGTAATATTATATAGCCTATAGCCTTTCTCGATAAATGGGCTATCTAACAAAACATTTTTTTTTTTCAATTTGAACCAGTAGTTCCTGAGATTAGCGCGTTCAAACAAACCAACAAACTCTTCAGCTTTATATATTAGTATAGATACCCGTTATTTTCGAAAATGTATTTAAATTCAATTTGGGCTAAAAAATTTTAAAAAAATCATGCATATTGATTGAACGAAAGTTATCAAGATTGAAAAAATCTAGTGCGATAAATTATTTCTAAATAATTTAATTGACACTATTATTTCAAATACTATCAGTTATAATATGTAAGTAGTATGAACTTGACTGATTTTACAATAAAATACAATTATTCTCAAAGAAATATTTTAGATCAAACATAGTATCTACGAAAGATTGTAGTAAGTTATCTTAAAAAATAATCTGAAAGCTTTCGCGATGCTTAATACCTACACAAAATTAAAGAAATTGCAAATTGATGAGTATATGCTAATAACAATTTGTTTAAATAAACAAATATGTCCTGGCATAAAACGCAATTGTATCAATAAAGTCATTGAAAAACAACATTCATAAAGGCATAATTTTAGCTCGGAATACTATCGCAGTGAAGAAAAATTAACTTGTCTTTTGTACCATCTCCTGGAAAGGCGCATTGATGTGTATGTTTTTTGTTTTATTTATTAGGGTCATGTTTCTGCATTCAATAATTATTTCAGTTCATGAAACAGGAATCATTCAAGCTTCCATACTTTCGTAAGTAAAGGACAAGTATATAAAGCGGCCCATAGACGCTCAATATTATTGTGCAATGTGGGTTGCACAATATTTTGACGGTGTTCCCTAGTCAATATTAAGACTGTCTTGCGCAGTATCGATTTTTGAGCTAGTGCGCAAATTAGTCTTGCGCAGTGACAAGACTGTGTATGGTTCTATTACCGTTCACGGCTGCTTGGAACGAACCTATTATTGTACAATATTTTGGTTTGTGTAAACAAACTTACTGACTACTGTATGGAGGCGATATATTGCTCAATTGCGAGCACAGACGGTACAGCCACATTGCGCAAACAGTCCCCACCAGAACTTATCATCATGTTATCACGATTACTATAGTCTTTGGACTTCACATCCCACAGAGCCGGAAAACCACGATACACCTCGATAAATTCAACAATAAATTGTCTTTCGGCTTTCTTGTCATCCATGATGAGACGACTTGTTGAAACGACCGCTACTCGAGATCAACTGCCGGGATATTGCGCAATCTTGACAACAGACGGCACAATATTTCCCCGTTTGTGCAATATATTTTCAAGATTTTGAAAATCACACAATATATTGCGCAACCTTTCAATCTCGTCTACACACGGTCAATTAAATTGCACAAATCCAAATATTGCGCAATAATATTGAGCGTCTATGGGCCGCTTAAGGTACTAGGTACCAATACTGCCACCCTATATTATTGTCTTTCGGCTTACTTGTCACCCATGATGAGGCGTAGTTGAGACGACTTGTTGAAACGACCGCTACTCGAGATCAACTGCCGGGATATTGCGCAATCTTGACAACAGACGGCACAATATTTCCCCGTTTGTGCAATATATTTTCAAGATTTTGAAAATCACACAATATATTGCGCAACCTTTCAATCTCGTCTACACACGGTCAATTATATTGCGCAATAATATTGAGCGTCTATGAGCCGCTTAAGGTACTAGGTACCAATACTGCCACCCTATATTATGTCCGACAGATAATAAAACGTTCATATATATTACATCTGAGCGAACCCCAGTCAACAACAGATGGGTCTGTCAAGCTGTCACGCCCCCACTGAAGATGCATTGCTCTCCGCTCTCTAGGACTGTGCTATACCGACCAGAAAACAACGGACACTACGATATAGGCATCATCGCATTTAAAAAATAATCGAATTTTACAACTTGCTTATTTCATTACACAGAAAAAGACAGATCTTGTGATCCTCTTTGTTTCCATTATTAATAATATCTATTTCAACTAGCGTGACCCGAGCGAATTATTAGCACTAAATAAGTAAGATAATAATTATCACTTTACAAAATTATTTTTTAAATATGATTGCAGGTAGTCAATTCGTTTCTAATTTTGCACACTGCTTATAACGTTCTTCTTTTTGTTGTAAAAGAAATATTTTACTAAAATTGTCATATAGAGGCGCAAGTAGCAAAAGCGTTGTTCAGCGTTGCCCGTCAGATGGCAGTATGCAGTATTTACAATATGATGGTCAGATGACAGATGTTAACGTTACGCCGTTAGATGGCAGACGTTGTTCAGAGTTTAATTAATTTACAAAAACATTAGCAATAATAATTTTTTTAGTTGTCGATGTCAGTAGAGCAAGCAATTATCTGTAAAATGATATATAATTTATGTGGAGAAATTGTGTGTTTTTTTCTAAAAAGGGAGGCAAACATCTTAAACCTTAGCGTATTAATATATATGATGTTTAATCAGGCATTCCCTTTCTCCGTCACTATAGGATTATAATACGCGCCACAGATCTAAAAGGTTCGGAAGTTAGTCACAAACAGCGTCGCAAAGGCACATTTTAGAGTCGTTGTGACTCCCACCACCTCCCAGCTACCTGCATGGAACGTGCGCTCGTCGGTGATTGGCCGTGATCGCTCGTTGCCTTTGTCACTTGTCGCTTTCCTGCTTTAAAGTACAGTCGAGTACGCTATTCTCAAGTTGTTATTGTTATTTTAGTTTCGTTGAGTTGCGAGTTAGTAGTTTTTCAACAGCGCAAGCCCGCATTCGCATCTAACTTCCGAGCCTTTTAGATTCGTGGCGCGTATTATTACTGCAGACGCGACATATACTGACCCTAAAACGCTGGGTCGAATTTCAGGGTCTCCTGTATTTCGACTATAATAAACACAATAAACAAAAAGTCATCGTGAAAGTGGTACAAAAGGATATACAGTAGAGTCTCACTAATCCGGCACTTCAGTAGTCCGGTACGTCCAATAATCCGGCATCCTCCGCTCACGCCTTCCTCACCCCTCCTCTGTTATCTTTTTATGAAATGCTTTATTTTATTTACATATTATGAATTTTTCTACACAATCCAATAATCCGAACATTCCAATAATCCGGCATCCCCTAGTTTTTAATAGTGCCGGATTAGTGAGACTCTACTGTACTACCTATATGAATATAATTTCAAGCACTTGCGAGATGTGGTATATAATCTGTCTCATTTTGAGATTGGGTTTCTATCTTTATATTGTTGTTATAAGTCGGGATGTAATAGGATACGGTTAAGTGTTTTGAACACATTTAAAAAAGAAAAGATACGACCGCGTCACTTGAACATATTGACCTATTCGTACCCAAACTCTATCGAATCAAATTTCAATTTCAAAAGCACACTTACTGGAATAGTTGCCGCCAGTGCAAAATTTATTGTAGCTAGATTTCAAGAACTCTCAACTAAAACAATGTGAAAAATTATATTTTATTTTTTTTGACTCCCTCCCCCTGGCTACGGTTTTGGGTTCCGTGCATCTTACAGGATAACACACTCGAGCGTCTGTAACATCTTGTTTTCTCCGAGTCTACCCGGACAAAAAAAGTTAGTTGACCCAACCTGCACGGACGTATCTATATAGCGTAAATACATGAATTTCGATTTTGTGGGTTAATTTTAGGAGACGAATTAGAAAAATAAAAAAAAATATTTTTTAAGTGCATTATTTGACGTATCAAATGAAAGAACTCGTTATGGAAAATAATATTTTTTTTTTAATAATTTAAATCAAGCAACCCCCAGCCCCTCCGAAACCACCGAACCTAAAATTTTGAAAAAAAATATAGTGCCTCAGTCATAGTGTACAGGAAGACGTAAATGAAAATCCGAAATCCTAAAGTTCTCACGCACCACGGAATGCCCTCGCAGTTGACCGTTTTTTTTTATATTATGAAACAGTCTAGACTCTAGGAGTACAAAAACTAACTGTGATTTGGATGGGTTAAGATGTAGTCAAAACCGCGCCACTCATGTCGTGATAAAGAAAGAAATACAACCGTTGCCTATGAGTTAAATAAAGAGGCATAAAGGCTGCAATAATATATTAGTTCATATAGCTATATAGATTTTATACACAAAAAGCTTCTGAGACAAGGGCAGATGCACAATAAAACAATTCTGTTGTGTGCGTTAGACAAAGACAGCGATACATAAAAAATAGATACCGAAGAAAACGTGGCCAGCGCGTGTCTTGCTTTTATTCTCTCTACAACTGTTTTTTGTGTTTGGAAGATCTTCGGTGGCTATGAATAAACTACGCGCGAGCGTACACGCATGCGACAGTCTTTTATTTCTCTGGAGATGTTCAGTTTTTTTCGCCGCTGCTGTTTTTTTTACTATTTTTATCCGAAAATAATTTCTGAAGTAATACTGTGAGAAACTGTATTTGTTTTTACAAACGTAAAACGCATGTTTTCTAACATTATAATGCTACAGAAATCTAGAAAAACGCGCGCTGTGTTACAAGCCACAAACAATACAAATTATTTCTTTCAAAAAGTTGCTATTATCGGATTTTATAGAGTTTTCGTTTGTGCGCAAATATTGAGCGGCTTTGTGCCATTTTGAGGACGAAATTATTCATATTATTAAAAACTCATGGAACAGTTCATCGCAAAAATACTGAATGAACAAAAACTCCACCACATTTAGGATAAACTAAGTACCTACAGAAGAATTATTTCAATAAAAAAAGTGTGTTAGCTCCGACGCACGATTGAAGTCTACTCCTTAGATGCGCTGTGTAATGTATTCCATCTCATTCTCTCGCACGTTAAAACCTACGGATATATGTTTGTCTCTTTTGAAGCGGACGAGCGTAACGCCACACTTGAAGCGGTGGAGCGTAACGCCACACTTGAAGCGGTGGAGCATAACGCCACACTTGAAGCGGTGGAGCGTAACGCCACACTTGAAGAGGTGGAGCGTAACGCCTCACCAATTGATTTTACTACTCATAAAATTTCCGTACCGGGCCTTATAACTCAAAATCGTTTCTTAAGGAGTAAACTCCAAAAGTCAAACATAAGTAAAATCCAAGAGAAATTCAGAACATAGACCACTTGTGAAAATATATTAACTTTACTCAGAAAAAAAAATAGGAATACAATCCGATAAAAAGTGTACCAAGAACAGTGAGCAAGACGCACAAAATAAAATACAGAATTATGAAACATGGATATTCAAAGATATGACGAAATGATTTCTAGTAACGATGATAATTCATCGAAAATTAGACATCAGAAACGGCAACCGCTGCCAAAAACGTTACAGTTATTGACAAACCAGATTGTGATCATTTCTCAGTAGGTCGAAACTATATTAAACTAGCGGCTCGACCCGGCTTCGCCCGGATTTGTAGATTGCCTATTAAAGTTAGACATATTATGCTCTTTCGGGCTTTCTTACGGAATAATAATAGTTTTAACCCGCGGCTTCGCGCGCGATTAAGACAAAACACGGCAGTAACAGTAGTGGAGCCGGAAGACTCCACCGCGCATTACAATATCTTGCCTCACGGGGTAGTGCCACGCTCCAGCGTCGGTCTGGTCTCACCGAATAATAATAATAATGTCTTTATTGATGAAAAAACAGAGTTTTATCAAAAGGCGTGAATTCAGCTTAAAGCTGGTTTACAATCCAAACCAAACAAAAAGATACAAATATGTGAGAAATAAAAATAATAGTAATAATAATAACAATAACTTATTGTGATAATTGAAAAATATATTCTAGCACATAATTTAGATTAGATAATTTTATTTATAGAGGTTTTTTACTTTTACTTTAAATGAATGAATACCCAAGTTTTTGACTGGATTGGGAAGGCTATTATACAAAGATGGTGCTAAATAAGAGAAACTACACCGAAACTACATTTCCCGGTGAGCTGTATTCCGAACAACTTTTGCCATATTTCTTTTCCTAAAAAAAAATTGGTTGTCTGTAAAGTCGGTTTACGGACGATAGTTTTACGTGATAACGTATTCCGTAATACATAACCTAAATTTTAGTAGCTGTCAAACTTGGGCCGAAGCATACTGCGCTCTCGCTTGCACGCACAGGGTCAGGCGGAACGTTACACTTTTTCGTGCGTGCAGCTGGTGTTTCATCAATTTATAAGACGTTATCACGTCAAAACATTCAGACTATTACGAACATTTAACAAAAAAATCGGTTGAGTCGTTCTCAAGTGATGCGCTCACCAACGAACAGCATTAAACGCTTCTTTATATAAATATTGTACATTGTACAATTGCGATAATCCGTTTAACGATCAGAAACACTACACCTTTTCATTTTTCATTGCAGCGAAAAATGACCAATTGGACGATTTCGGAGACATCTACGCGATCACTAAAGGGTTAATAGAAACGTTACCAGACCAACAAACCATCATTTTATATACGATGTAAACGAAATCAGAGCCACTCGGAACACACAAACACAGAACTGATGTGCTTTGTGAGAGACCAATGCGTCACAATTCAAAAGCAGCGAACCAAAAATAGCCGGCGGACAAAATCTCCTCTCTCTCGCTCTCTAACACGGAGCAAGCGCGGCGCGGCGACACGATTAAAATGAAATGGTCCCAAAAGGTTCAAAGAATACCGCGACTACTGGACAAACCGAACAATAATCACTCGCACCTCGAAGTGATATTTTCTGAACGCATGTTTTCCCAGTCAAAGGTTCGATTTCAGTTTTAAACTACCGTATTTTTCGGGCTATAAGACGCACCTTTTTACATAGAAAAATGGACTCAAATTTTGAGTGCGTCTTATGGTCCAAAGGTAACATTAAAATTCATTCGCATTTAACTTCCGAGTCTTTTAGAATCGTGCCGCGCATTATAAGCGTTTAGATCGATCCGGATATTTAGAATTCACATATGGTCGATTTTATATAATAACAATGTTCGCAACGCAGTGAGAGGTATGTATGTGTGTGTTAACAACAAAAACAAGGATCTATTACAGACAGGCAGACAGGACGTCTGGACTAAACACGGCACGTAAATAAATGACGTGTCCAGCGCATTAATTAGCTCCTGCTCAGTGGCCTGTCTACTGTTGACCGTCTTCAGGCTTGCACTGTTATACCAACACAAACACTCCGTTAAGCGTCCTGCTTATAAGCTGTGTGCACGAAGCCTACTAGCGGTATATAATACACTAGTGTGACCTGAGCGAATTATTCGCACTAAATAAGTATAATAATTATCACTTTACAAAATTATTTTTTAAATATGATTGCAGGTATTCAATTCGTTTCTAATTTTGCACACTGCTTATAACGTTCTTCTTTTTGTTGTATTACAATATGAAGCTCAGATGACAGATCGAAGAAATATTTTACTAAAATTGTCATATATAGAGGCGCAAGTAGCAAAAGCGTTGAGCTAAGCCGTCAGATGGCATCATGCAGCATTGCTGTGACGTTCAGCGTTGCTCGCTGTTTCAAAATTAAAGCCGTCAGATGGCAGTATGCAGTATTGTGTCTGTTGTATTAGGTACAATATGAAGGTCAGATGACATATCGAAGTGTTGACGTTGTTTCAAAATTAAAGCCGTCAGATGGCAGACGTTGTTTAGCGTTGCTGTATTTTAATTAATTTACAAAAACAAAAGCAATAATACATTTTTTAGTTGTCGATGTCAGTAGAGCAAGCAATTATCTGTAAAATGATATATAATTTATGTGGAGAAATTGTGAGGTTTTTTTCTAAAAAGGGAGGCAAACATCTTTAACCTTAGCGTATTAATATATATGCCAATACTGTTTAGGTGATTGCTCCATATTACTTGAGCAAACCCGTAATCTGCGCATATGCAGAGAGCGCGTGGCTTCAGTGCTTCCGTATAAAAATAAACAAAATAATAAGCAATAATAAACAGTATTTAATGTCATTAAATATTCATATATGACAAGTGAAGAACAACTGAAACAAGTAAAGCGTGCAAAACGTCAAACAAACGAGTAACGCGACAACTGAGCAAAACGAGACAGATTATTTATTGAAGACAATAATTATTATTATTTACTGTCTCAAAATTAATAGGAGAAGGTGACTAATTCTAATTGCAAGGTAATTAATAAATGCAATTTTATAATTATAGTGAAAACTTGGCACCCTTTTTAGATCGTAACTCTTTTGTACGTAGCCCTTTTTTCAGATTTATGTTTCTGTCTTTTTTTACGCCGTAAGCACTGGCGTATCCAGGAGGGCAAAACAAGCACGGGAGATCCGGCTTAAGAAATTTCTAATTTGCCTCCTCCTAGGCCATGTTAAAGTTATAAAAAGACAAATTTTCTGAAACAGAGATATTTTATTCAGATTGAATACAAGTACATCAACCAATCCTATCATCGGAGAAATCAGGGAATTACATCGAAGAAAGATTTATGTTTTTAGTGGGACATATCAACGCGAAACTTGGCTACATTTTTTTACATTAGATGCTTCAATGGGATTTCAATTCTTTTTGTAGAATATTATACCAACATATAGAAAGCTTTACTTCGACCAAGTGTGCCGCGACCACGAAGTCTGCTGCCAGAAGACCTAGGTTGAGCGTAGTGGTGGACCAATATCAGGGTAACGCATGCTTTAGTAACACAACTTTAGTAACTATGGCAAAAACAGGTGGAAAGAATCGAAGTCTTCCCAGGTAGTGGGTCAGAAAACAGTCCGTCTCGAAACACGACAGAGATTTACGTGGTCGCGACACCCATAGAAATCTACACTACGTACACTTTGATGGGTCTGAGGAGCCTGAGAAATATAGCGGAAAAATTAACCTTTTAGAAAATATTAAAATTCGACAGACAACATTAATTGCACTGTTCCCAGAGTTGATCACTCCAGTTATAGTCCATCTTCTGTGACCTTCAAGAGTAAGAATGATAGGAATTCCATATCCTCCTACAGAGAAGCGACTGTACACATAAAATTACGCGATGGTTAACATTAATTGAATGGCATTGATCGGTGATCTGTCGGTAAAGGATAATCACTTACATAACATATTTATTGTGTACAAAGGCTGGTCGGTAGCCGAGAGAGTTGAGCGCGGCGGCGCGGTAAAAACACACAAAGGGAACGAAACTATTTATCTGGCTTGTTAAGTTTGTTTTTGTCTTTCTGTTTCTCTATATCTGTGTGTATTTATTATAGCGCCGGCATTTGTGTGTGTCAGATCGAGAAGATGCGATAGCCGTGGTCAGATATATCTAGAATGTCCCTCTATCATATTATGTGTGCGTATGAGTGGATGGCCGGCAGACATCTTTACGAGCATAACTAGTCTAATATACGTTTATAAATTAACACTGATTGCTGAAGTAGATGGTCCTTCAATATTACTGTTTGATGGACGCCAATAGCTATCAATTTCTTTTCCGCGGAAAATATATTAATTAATTCATAGACGCGTCGATTTGTTTAAAGTTTTTACACCCTTTATATTAGTTTCACTTGTAAGTTTGTATGTATGTTTGTAAACTCGTTTGGACTACAGCAAGTGGTTTATATAGTGGTATAATATGCCAACACTGTAAGTACACTGGCTAGCCGTGCGGTCTAAGGCACGGGTCTTCGCTGACGTCAACTCTCGGAATCACGGGTCGTGGGTTCTAATCCCGTCCACGCCGAAAAAAAAAATTGTTTTTTTTCGGCAAAATTTTGACAATAAATCGAACTAAAAAGTGGAAAATAAATAGTTTAAAAAAAAAAATAAAAAACACGCTTTATATCGAACTAAAAAGTAAAAAATTATTTTTTTTTAAATGAGCTTAAAACAATAATGAATAAAAAATACAAGTATTATTGTGAAAAACGCGTGGGGCGCTCGAGGTACGAAAATGTGGAACAAAGCGCCCCACGCAATAACAATAATACTTGTATTTTTTATTCATTATTGTTTTAAGCTTATTTTAAAAAAAATATTTTTTACTTTTTAGTTCGATATAAAGCGTGTTTTTTAGTTTTTTTAAACTATACTTAATTTTATACTGTACTATTTGTCCTAAAAACAGACGGGTACTATATACCCATCGACTGCAGCACTCATAGTTTATACGAACGCATAAGTAATACAGCCAACCGAAAAAGAAATTCAGCCTCGGATCTACGATTTTTTCGAACCGGGGCAGGAACGTGACAATGGCGCCCCCTTTCTCCAGCGTTTGAGATAAATTACTTAAATAAACTCACAAATATATAACGGTTGACATTTTTCGTGAACGGGAAGCCGTCAGAAGACAAGCAGATTGAGTAACTCGGAAAAAGGACAGATTGGGTGTAGTTTTCAACCATATTATGAGTTTTGCGTCCCCTGAAACTGCCATTCGGGGAGGGCGCCCCGGTTTGCCCCTCCCCCCTAGATCCGAGGCTGAAGAAATTAGAACTTTATTGCAATTAATAATTACATATATTAGAAATCGTCTCCATCGAGACAATTATTAATAAGAATCGCAGGATTGTACTTAAAAAAGTCTAAATTTATAGACGAAACGTCGTACACTGAATAAAGAACTTTTTGTCCACAATCCTGCGATTCTTATTAATAATTAATAATTACTTCATCATCACGCAATCTTGGCTTAAATTTAACTGGATTCGGTAAATATAACACCAATTTAATTAATATTATAAGCTAAACCGGATTTACATTCTTCGATACGAGATTGAAATCTATAAATTTAAAACGCATGTTGTTTTCTTCTTTCAATGCTCGAGCGGCTCTCCTCAAAGGATTATTTTTTTACTCATAATAATTAATATTAGCAATTATTACTTTTAAATTTAATTCTAAGATGTCCTCTCTAGTCTCTATACGTCGAACTTCGACGGGATCAGTTTAACAATCAACGTAACAAAAGTCCCTATAGATTTGAAATGTTTTACGTTGGCTGGACAGTAGGAGCTTGCTGCTGTTTTTGACCAATGCACCCGTGCAACAAGGTGAACGCAACAAGCTGCGGGCTACAACGCGAGAAGACGAACGAACCGTGGGAAATTGGAACAACCACTCACTACTCACGCCTTGCACCGTGCGTGCATTCGCTGCCACACTAACTCGCCGATCCATCGTACCAGTATTACTCAAACTTTACAAAAATAACCATAATTAACAATAATTAATATTACTGAACAGACAAAAATAAAAACCGCTGCACACGAGGCTAGAAACACTGTTAGATCTGCTGGCCGTAGGGTTACCAGATTGGCGGGACTTGGCTTGGCTGGATTGTCCAGCAATTTTACACCTTGTCCAGTGTCCCGGTTTTAGGCAAAATGTCCAGCTAAAAATAAAAAAACATGCACCGCCAGAGCTAATAATTCGATTAAACTTTGAAGAAAACTGTACTAATTTTAAATCTTTTCTAAATACAGAGAAAGATTCTAAAATGATAAAGGCGGCTAAGGGAAATACTAAATATATGTAGCAAAAAAGTGACTTGATAAGTACCATTGACTATTAGATTAATCTACCTCTGTTTTTGTACCAATTTCAGCTGTTCAGCTCAATAGTTCATATTTTCGTTTTTCTTATAACAATAATACCTAAGTAAGTACATATTACTTAATTATATATCGTGTTTCGGTTGATTAATGCAGATTTTATTTTGTCCAGCCTAAAATCATTTGGTCCAGATATTTTAGAATATTGTCCAGAAATTTTGATTTCCCAACTGGCAACCCTAGCTGGCCGATAGGCTGGGTACGACTGCAACTCGCCAAAATAGGTCTTAAAATAATACAAACAGGGGCTATTTTCCTTGCTTAGTCCGCTACTAGGTTTGAGCAAGAAGAAGCAGTATATTGTCACGTGGACGACTTGAACAAACGCCCACAAACCAACAGAGTCAGACAACAGACACGTTTTGCTCTGTGTTTATATTTGAACTGTCACTGCGCGCGCACGGATTTATTCACAAAACTAGCTTGAAAAGATGTCCCGTGTGAAGCAATCAAGAAAACCAGCGCTAGAAAACTAGTAGGCAAATCTAGCAAGGAATCTAGCAGCGTTTCTAGCCTCGTGTGCAGCGGCTTTAATATTACAAGTGAATTCATTTATGGATTTGGAGTGTGACCGTTGGTTGGTCTTTCTTTAAAATACCCTATTAAAAAACAAAACCTGACGTATATGCTCTGTGCAAGGAGGCGGAGTTTTTCGATGCGAGCGTTTGTGGTGAGCACTAGGGGAAACTTCAAACTCAAATTTTCCGTATGTCAGTGAGCAATGTTTATTAAAAGTGAATAGTTATAATTTCATTGAGTTTCTTAATTACAAAGAAAACATAGGAAAACTAAGCGATCTGGAAATGCTTGTTGTGTTCCGGGCTGTTGCGCTGATGGCGATTTAAGTAAAATAAAGACCATTGGCGCCCTAATTTGACGTTCCGCTGTCAGTGTAAACAAATTAACATCAGTTTTCCTTATAACATTTTTTTTTTTGACACAATATGGCCAACTAATGTTTTTGACTTATCACCTTAGAAACATGTCGCGATTTCCATAGTGAGTTCAATAATTCTCTATTACCCACTAGCGGGCGCTAGTAGGCTTCTTATAAGATGAAATAGCGAGTTCTGTCAGATCACATTAAATAAATTTTCGAGAATGTGAAAATTAACTAATCACTGCATACATAATTTTTTATTTCTCTTCACATTACATCGCAACTATTTTCAAATACGACCGCCAGTTAGCACCACAGAGCGAGCTGCACATATCCCATGGTAATTAGAAAGATTATGAGTGAAATGAGACTGTACCTATATTTAGTATTTTAACGGAAGCACGTCAACAATGAAACATGTAGTTCGCACGTAAAAATTATTGCGCACGGTCGAGTGTTTTTGTTAAACAATCAATTTATTCAAACAGTTTACACATGTTTATTATGCCAAAGCAGAAAAATGGAAATTTACACAGTAGTGCTATGGTTTCTATCAAACTAGTCGATAATAATAATAATAATAATAGACTTCTGATAGTCACGTTCTTCGATGCAAAAAATCGCTTCTGGATACATCTTATTTTTTTCTTTCACTTATACCGCGTGTACGATCGGGAATATACTGTACTAGCGGTTACCCGCGGCTCCGCACGCGATTGAGACGAAGCACGCGTGATGCGTTTCCATTATTTGGCATAGTTACTCCTTTCACTATAAGAACGAATTTGATGCTAATCCTATCCAAAACGGATTCTTCACCTACCATTACATAATCTCTTTCTCTCTCTCTATCGAACTCTCTCCCTCTGGAAATATTATATTGACCTTCTCCTCTACGCAACCATTCACACCCACCCACGTAACCACTCACACCCATAGTATATGTGATGGTAAGTGAAAAATCAATTTTGGATAGGATTTGTATACAATCAGTTCTCAGTGGGTGTATATGTCGAAAATGGAATAACTATGCCAAATTTCAAGTCAGTCGGGCGTATAGATATTTTCAGGGTAAAATTTTTGCCATGAATGCCTATTTTAACCTCCTACAACATACTCTAGGTAGTATGTGTTTAGTGCTTTGTATGTTATAATCAGCGTTGCCAGTTTTTTTCTTTGCCAAGTCGGGATTTTGGAACTCTTTGAGTGAAAAAAGCGGGATTCTTTCGTCGAAAGCGGGACATATTAAAAAAACGTATATAATCAGAAGTTTTCAAATACCTATTTATCTCTTTATTTGAATTAAAATTACGTTTACGTGACAATAGATAGCAAAAATAGCCATAGAAAATGTATTTTAAGAAAAATATAATATTTTAAATCAGATTTACCCTATCGTTAAATAGTTGAGTCTTATTCGTCTTCAGAATAATAAAAAAAAATACAGAAATCAAAATCAAAAAAGTTTTATTCATTAGAAAAATATGGCGTTTCAAACAATAGTCTGTGGAGTGAGTGTTACAAATTGCAACTTACAATAAGAGAATAATTATTTATAAGAATTACTTATTCATGATATTTCTGTGAAGATTTAACTTCTTTTAAAGTTATGCCCGAAAAGCGGGACTGAGCCTGTCCCGCGCGGGACATTTAATTTTGATTTAAAAATCGGGACGTCCCGCCAAAATCGGGACGGTCGGCAACGCTGGTTATAATCCATAGTTCACGACTTTTCAACATATAATATGTGATCTATATATATGTATGTAAGTATATTAATATATAAAGTAGAATAATATACAATCAAGGTTGAATGGAGCACAAGTTGATTAAACATTAAACATGTGTCCCGTAGACAACATTCTCATTATTCTAATATTTATATTGGAAATAGCGAAACATCGGAAAGGTACTTTCAAGACCACGGAATCTATTTCAACAAAATTATAAATACCCACTGACAAAAATGCCAGATGGTAAAAAACAGGGTTCATTTACTTTTTAAAATGCGGTCCTGCTAAAATTTGATTCACACAATTCAACAATTACTAATTGCTGTTAATTTTAAAATCGATAAAAAATTGGTTGTCTGTAAAGTCGGTTTACGGACGATAGTTTTACGTGATAACGTATTCCGTAATACATAACCTAAATTTTAGTAGCTGTCAAACTTGGGCCGAAGCCACAGAACAGTAATTGTTACTGTTCTGTGGGCCGAAGCATACTGCGCTCTCGCTTTCACGCACAGGGTCAGGCGGAACGTTACACTTTTTCGTGCGTGCAGCTGATGTTTTATCAATTTATAAGACGTTATCACGTCAAAAAAACATTTCAATTTCTTCTCAGCATAATTAATGGGTTATAAATAAGACGTAACGCGTACTGCACTTGAAAGTTGCATTGTACGGTGTTTAGCAATGTGAGGAAACATAAAAGCATCGCACGATCGCCTATTGTCAGAACAAAAGACGAACGCGCGCGTCAACCAAACCACTTTTCTGTACAACATATAACAGCTTATTACGTTATTGTCTATGAGTGTATAATTAATTATTGTTGTTTAACAATGTACATCGGCACAAAGCTGGCTAAATCAACCTACATAAACCAGTTATCTGCGTCTGTGGATATAGGACATAGTCGACTCGTTTCCCGATCAATTAGAAATGCATTAGAGTCCGAGGGGATGGACATTTTTTTTTTAGAAAAATACGTGTATCTCGAAAATTATTTAAGCCAGAAACATGAATATCAATATAGTATATTACACCACACTGGCCGAAAGTGTGATATCCTTGCCCTGCGTGTCAGGATGCCTGAGGCGAAGTCGATGGCATCATGGCGCGAAGGGCAAGGCTATCACACTTTCGGCAAGTGTGGTGTAAGAATACTATTTTTCTTCATACCTCGATCGTAAGCACGCTTCTTAAATACATTAATTAATTATACTAGCGTGACCTGTGCGAATCATTCGCACTAAATAAATATAATAATTATCAGTTTACAAAATTATTTTTTAAATATGATTGCAGGTATTCAATTCGTTTCTAATTTTGCACACTGATAATAACGTTCTTCTTTTTGTTGTATTACAATATGAAGCTCAGATGACAGATTGAAGAAATATTTTACTAAAATTGTCATATAGAGGCGCAAGTGGCAAAAGCGTTGAGCTAAGCCGTCATATGGCATCATGCAGCATTGGTGTGACGTTGTTCAGCGTAGCCCGTCAGATAGCAGTATGCAGTATTTACAATATGAAGGTCAGATGACAGAAAAGTGTTGACGTTGTTTAACAATTATAGCCGTCAGATGGCAGACGTTGTTCAGCGTTGCTGTTAATTAATTAATTTACAAAAACAAAAGCAATAATACATTTTTTAGTTGTCGATGTCAGTAGAGCAAGCAATTATCTGTAAAATGATATATAATTTATGTGGAGAAATTGTGTGGTTTTTTTCTAAAAAGGGAGGCAAACATCTTAAATCTTAGCGTATTAATATATATTACACCACACAGGCCGAAAGTATGATATCCTTGCCCTGCGCATCAGGATGCCTGAGGCGAAGTCGAGGGCATCATGGCGCGTAGGGCAAGACTATCACACTTTCGGCAAGCGTGGTGTATACTATTTTTCTTCATACCTCGATCGTAAGCTTCTTAAATACATTAATTAATTATTAACAAATTCCAAACAAGAAGCTTTGATGTTATCTGTAAAAACACGAATGACAGCTGTTCGCGACTATTAGCTAAAATGTAATAGGGTTGCTATGGAAACGACATCTAAACAACAGTTGATTACTTGTCGTTGCTTTATTACTGCCCGAACGTACGAATTTTCCGCATTGGTACGTGTAATCCCACCAAGGAGTAAATGTTAGACTTTCGAACAAGGTATGAAGAAAAATATATATTCGACGGTTTTTTTTTTAAGAAAAACTGCCCGGACAGTTAAATTACAATTCCCTAGTACCAATTTTTTTATTTACTTGAAGACCTTATATAACTGGGAGATGCTCGCCGATTTTCAAAAAAAAAGACGGGTTGCACTCCGGGAGTGCCGGCAGAAGTGAAAACTTGAATATTACCTCTACTCTCCATCTGTCTTACGAATTTTCGATCAGGTCACGTGTCCTGACGCGAGTTTAACATTTTTTACCCATTACAAAAAAAGTGTACAACGCCGCTAAAGAAGTTTACACTTCAAAAAATTACGTTAAACTATAGTCCCAAAAAATGCGTTTTGAACTTAATCTACTTCTACCCTATTTTTTTTAATATATAATTTTAAAAAGTGAAATGAATTTAAAGATAGAGCATGATTCTTAACTTAGCGCTTAAATTTGATATGTTCTGCCACTGTTTATAGATATTTCTAAACGCGTTGTCTCCACAATACTGTGAATATCAACAATTTCTTACACCTGATCTAAACAGCAGGAAAAACATTTTAGAACACACAATCACCGTGAATTGATAATCATGCTCTACAAAAATTTCGAATCTTTTGGTTCTTACGCAATTTAAAACAATTAAAAATAATACAACAAAATTTTATCGAAATCGGATTCTTTTTAAACATGCAATCAACATTATATTTCCCAACATACAGCAAAATGGCACCTAGGTATATATCTTTTGATCTGAACAATAAATAAGCATTTAAAGAAGAAATCTTCACATTCACCGCTGATTGCTTACCACTGATTCGTTCGTGGATAGCGTCGGCCGGTTTCTCGGAATGCCGTTTTCCGGTGACAGATCGTTTCGATGGCCACCGATTACCATTTACAATTGAAAGAGCATTATTTTATATTGCACACAACACAAATATTAATGTGTAGATAAAATAATTTATTAGAAAACTAATGTTTATACTTATTTTCAGATATACTTTGAAACAGAGATACTTTATTCAGATTGAATACAATTACATCAACCAATCCTAACATCGGAAAAATCAGGGAATTATATCGAAGAAAGAGACGCAGATATATTTTCGATATTCGCTTTGTTGTGTTCACTCACCGCACATTGAGTAGATAGGCAATGATTCATATAGTTAATTAATTGATATATGACAGAAAGTATCATGTAGGTATTTAAGGTTTCATTTTCTGCCACCAGATATCGTATCGTTTTGTGCCGAACAGCAAAACGCCGTCTAGCAGTCACCAGAATCACTGTTTGCCAGACGTTGTTTATGCACATTTCTACAACGTTACTGATTTTTCTGCATCGCAATCGTTTAATCCGTTTCAAGCTGATCGAAATAAAAAAACATTATAGCTCATCAAACGTGTTCCCTCTTCAAGGGACGGTGTAATGTAAATAAGCTGCCTTGTTTCACGATCACGGTAATTAAATAATATTTATATTATTATTATTATTTGTTGTAGAGTTGATAACGGAATGAGCCGTGAATAACTATCGCAGTCAACTGGGCGGGAACAATCTTCCTTAGTACATGCACAGAAGCGATAAGAATAAGATATGTTGTGATAAGGAAAGAATGCAGCATATAGCATTACTGATATAGCAAACACATTACTACAAATTTAAAAATACATATTAATATGGAGGGTAGAGGGTAAGGAGAACCATCTCTGTGTACGAAAAATTGTCCGTCAAAAAGCGTTAAATTAGGGGACCTTTGTCGCAAAGGGGTAAATTTAAAGCAAGCCTATGGAGAACAAAATTTATTAGAGTAGGATAGAAAAGTAAACGAGGAAAGAAGAATTTCCGCTTTTTTATGACGCACTTTTTGAAAGAAAAACAAAAAATGAAAAAACAATATGATATAAATCAATTTTTGATTTATGTGTCATTTTTGAACGTGCTATTATGCATTTAGTACTAAATAAACGATTATACTGATATGAATAAACTATAAAATGACTAAAAAATATTGATAATAGCTAATAAAAATTAAATCACTCTCAAGTCTCAACACTATCTCACAGCAGCTCTTTAGGTTATATTTATTCAATTATTTTGGACTACGTTAACAGTTTCGATTTTATATACTGCAATGTTATTAACGACTCTAATCATTAAAAATAATAAATTTTCCAACTCAGCGCACTTCAATTCGTTTATAATAACTGTTATGGTGGTTAAACAACTGCTAAATTCATTTTATACTCGGATGCAGCGCTAGCGCCATTCCGGACGATTTTTGAACTGTTATTTTACAGTATTTAGATTTTAGATATAGTCCTCCTTACCTCTACCCTCCATACATATTAAGTAATAATTGTAACATACATAGGTTAGAGATACAGCAATATTCAAAGCTTAGTTACAATTACTTTGCAAATATTTAATACGAATCAATAGTTCTGCATTGAACCCGCTCGCAAAGAAATCAATAAATTAATGTATTAAAAGAACAGAATAGGCTTTTGTAATTGCTTGTTAAATAAGGTCTCCCTGAGATCATTCGGTCATTGGTTAAAAAAGTCTACCACGAGTCATACTGTTTTCAACCGTTACAAGGTCTCACTCCCGCAGGCCAAAAATCCTTCACGCTCCAATCGAAAGAAAATACAGTAAAAGCTTTCCTTGCGGACATCTTCCTTAATTATTATAAAATAATAATAAATGAGCTAAATATTTCTATTTGAATAGATGTTTGTAACTTACACACAATTTTCGCAATCAAAATAACAGAGTGTTGTATTTGAACTTACCTGAAACAAACAAGAAAACAATAGTTAGATTATTTGTAACAACTGTATCAAGTAAAATATAATTACAAATATTATTCGGGCGATCGATGCGCAGGGCCGAGGTCCTCAAAAAGTTTAAATTTCCAATTAAATTCTAATATGCCGTAGCTTAAATTTTAAGTTTGAGTGACTTTAAGATGTTATCGTGTTAACAGTCCAGCTGTGTCTGCGTTATGAAATGATGAAACGAGAAAAACATAACTTGAGAATTAAAAGAGACAAGTGTGACCTGTGCGAATTATTCGCACTAAATAAGTATAATAATTATCACTTTACAAAATTATTTTTTAAATATGATTGCAGGTATTCAATTCGTTTCTAATTTTGCACACTGCTTATAACGTTCTTCTTTTTGTTGTATTACAATATGAAGCTCAGATCACAGATCGAAGAAATATTTTACTAAAATTGTCATATAGAGGCGCAAGTAGCAAAAGCGTTGAGCTAAGCCGTCAGATGGCATCATGCAGCATTGCTGTGACGTTGTTCAGCGTTGCTCGCTGTTTTAAAACTAAATCCGTTAGATGGCAGTATGCAGTATTGTGTCTATTGTATTACAATATGAAGGTTAGATGACAGATCAAAGTGTTGACGTTGTTTCAAAATTAAAGCCGTCCGATGGCAGACGTTGTTCAGCGTTGCTGTATTTTAACTAATTTACAAAAACAAAAGCAATAATAAATTGTTTAGTTGTCTATGTCAGTAGAGCAAGCAATTATCTGTAAAATGATATTATATAATTTATGTGGAGAAATTGTGAGGTTTTTTCTAAAAAGGGAGGCAAACATCTTAAACCGTAGCGTATTAATATATATGATACAATCAACAACTGACGCACTATTTATGAACTACGCAACTCTATCTATGACTGTGTAGTCAAAGAAGTTTAACTTTCAATGTGTAGGTACTCTTAACTTCTTTTTTAACATCTGGAGACTGTTTTATTCAAATTATGGTAAGAAATCGGCAATGAGCCAAAAATCAAATAACTCACGCAGCGTAAATTAGAACAGATAAAAAAATAGTTTAGCGTGAGAAAAAACTTTATTTGCAGTCGTTTTAGAACTGAACAATAACGTTAATTAATAATTAATATGTGTAGCTGTATTTGCAGAGTATAATTATTGCCGTACTGATTTCTTGCAATCCATAAAAAGCAGTTAATATATTATTTTGATTTATGACATTTCAGATTACGTACTTGGTAACCGCCTCTATTGGGCAAACTTTTTCAATCTCCTCCCATCCAGAGGTTCTTCAATATTCGCACCCACCCCCGAAGCTACTTTAATAATCGCGCCTTTCTGAAAAGTGAACCCTCTGAACCATGAATCAGTGATTTTTCACCAATTACAAGTGCATATTCACTATTTGCCAATGCTAGAATCATAACACGCAGAATTAGTGAATACTCACAATATTAATTAGTGAATATAAAAATTCACTAATTATATACCTAAGTGAATATAAAAATTCACTAATTATATAAGTGAATATAAAAGTTCACTAATTTTATAGATGAATATAAAAATTCACTAATTATATAAGTGACCATTAAATGTCACCTGAATTCACTGTTCTGAAAGTAAATCAGAAGTCACTATTTCAAATAGTGACATTTTCACTATTTCTGTTTTGGTCCGTTTTGGAGAGAAAACTCCCACTTGAATAAATATGGAAACACAACCATATTTTAATTTTTATATTTTTACAAAAAAAAATGTATGTTAAATCAAAAAACATTTTTTTGTTTTGCTTTGTTACAGGCATCGTCAGAAAAACAAAAAAAAAATCCATTCATTAAAATAGTTGGTTTCAGTATACATTTTGATTAAAAAAAAAAAACCCTGAAGGGGTGAAATAGGGAATAAAAGTTAGTATGGGGAACCTATCATGTCTCAAGTTAGGAATACGAACTCATATTTAGGCTGTTGATAAGAAACAAACAGCTACGTATTTCAGCGTTTTTTCAAAATCATCTCTCAAGGGGGTAAAATAGGGGTTGACTTCAAAAGCTTTGGTGAGTCCGCAATGGTTTTGGCAAAAAAAAAATATCAGAGTGTATAAACATTGTGTTTAAAAGTGGTACTGCAATACGGTGGAGACGAAGGCTCTACTACAGTTGTCGCTGCCGATACGGTGGAGCCAAAGGAGTATGGCTCAGACCCGCGAGACAAGACTGCAATACGGTGGAGACGAAGGCTCTACTACAGTTGTCGCTGCCGATACGGTGGAGCCAAAGGAGTATGGCTCAGACCCGCGAGACAAGACTGCAATACGGTGGAGCCTACTATCATCGTTGCCGAGTAGGGCGCAGATCTGTGAGGCAAGACTGTAATACGGTAGAGCCGAAGGCTCCACTACTGTAGCTACTATTGCGTAAGGTAAAAAAATGTAGCATTGAAGACATGTAGATTATATTGAACAAGCAAAAATTATAGTTTCACACTGGCTGCAGATAAATTTAAAATACCTATGCTTTTGCGTTACTTTGTAACGTATTAGATATCTGTAAATAAACATAAATAATATTATGATTTATCTTAGAGCGCATGACTCATACATAAACAGTAAGCTGAGTTCCAAACAAGGTCATCGTGAAACAGTTGACAGGACATGCCTCCTGTTTTAATCTCTATTTATAAAACACAACCTGTAAATACACACAAATTGTAAACACAAACATGCCTACTGAAGCATATATATACTTTTTTTATACATTATATATATTTACAACAGCTGGTACTCAAGTTTATCTTGTTTAAAAATTTTAAGTACCCATGGGTGAGCCTCTTTTTATACGTGATATCGGTATACTTTTTTTGAAGCGTTGCAATTTGCTCCCCCTTTTTGATATAGTCTTTTAAATCTCAATTACTTCAAGCGAATTTTCTTTAACAAAGGTTTGCATTGACTACTGAGTCATTATTCTCCGAACTGCTAACAATATTCTAAAAGGGAGCAAAAATAGTATATTGTGCGACTAGTGAGAGAAGGAGAATTTGCCGCACGAGCGTAGCGAGTGCGGTAACACGCACGCGAGTGGAATATTCTCCTTCGATCAATGGTCGCACATAATATTTTATTCAACTAGCACGAGTAATGTGTAATCGGGGCCCTGATAAAAGAGGGAAAAATAATAAATCACTTCATTGATTGACGTACCCACCGCCCTCGATGCACATAAGATGGCCCTGATTTTCGCTGAATTGCGATGCTGTTTTCATATATACAAATCGCTACCGCGTTCCTATTGGCCCAGAAACTATGCAGTCATAATTCTTTACCGTACAGTTTTGGCTCGCTATCGCGTTCCTATTGGTCCAGAAACTATGCAGTAATACATTATCGTACAGTTTCGGCTCATTATTAGCACTCTACGCGTCAACATGAAGTAATTTATTATTTCTCCCGAATTTAGCAGGGCCCCGAAATTATATATTACTCACGCGTGTTGAATGAACATTTTTACTGGTGACTTGACGGTATAAAAATTCCTGATTTTTCAAAAAAATAATCTTTCTCTCGAGTTCTGACATCATCTACATGAGTTCTGGAGTTCCTTACGGGTTTCTACAAAAGTTCAGGCATTTATCATGTCACCAATCGAAGTTAGAAAAAGTTCTCCTAATGTTTTTAAGAAAGAGATCAGCTCATTAAAATGAAGAAATTAAGGTTTGAAAAATTTAATTCTGAAAAATTTCTCCAATTCTGCGTGGATCGCAAAAAGTTGCCTTATTTTTACCTCTAAATTAAAATTAGAAATATTGACAGTAGAGTTCCGGTAGATAAGACTTTTTTGTAGGAAATTTCCTGCTCTTTCAGAATCTTTTTTGTGATTTCAGATATCTGCAATAGTTTTTGAGATATTCGCAAAAAATCAAACCACTCTTTTTTCTTTTACTAAAATGTTTATAATTTTTTTTTTTGACGTGATAACGTCTTATAAATTGATGAATCACCAATCTTATAAATTAATAAAACACCGGCTGCATGCACGAAAAAGTGTAACGTTCCTAACGTTCCGCCTGACCCTGTGCGTGCTTTTCTCGAAAACGGCCCTAACGATTTGGATGAAATTTACTGAAAAGGGATTTTGGGGGGCAAAAAATCGTTTTAGCTAGGTCTCATCTCTCGAAAAAATCGTTTTCTTACAAATTTTATCATTATAAAAATCAATTTTTTGACGTATGAAAATACTTAAATATTGTAAGTAGGTTTTGGAATTTTATATAAACAGTGAAACAATTGTTTTATAAATAGTATGACAGTTAATCTTTGAGACTTAAATAAATACGAAAGAAAGAAAGTTAATAAAAAAAATTATTTTTATAGGTGGTGAGTAATTTAATAAATAAAATTAACCTTTTGAAGCGAAAGATGCAATATCATAGATTCGAATTATTATAATTATTATATAAATTTAGATTATGTATTACGGAATACGTTATCACGTAAAACTATCGTCCGTAAACCGACTTTACAGACAACCAATTTTTTTTTTCAAAAAGTTTCTATAGATGATATTTCCTAATCGAATGACACCATGGTCATAATTTTCGGTGAAGGACGACTTGGAATTCATCAAAAAGGGGCATGTGAACTAGACTATCAAATATGTGATCCCAATTCAGTACCTACTTAAGTATACCAATAGTATAGGCACCGAAGTCTGTGCCAACAAAATCCGGTAATAAAATAATAAAAACAAACGACTTACAACTATTACAAAATAAAACATTACTAAATATGCGTGTTCAGAGAAAAATAATTATCTGTAAATCTGTATAAATATTTACTTAATAAAGAAAAAGCGCACGTTCAAGCGAAAAACAAACGCCTAGCGACGGATAAATAAAACAATGCAGAATGCGTGATTTGTAGAAAATAATGCGAAATCTTTTTGTGTCTGTAAAGAAGATCCGAGCTTATTGTTTACATAAATACGTAAGGTGAACGTTTGCAACTATTACGAAATTAATACCAATACGTCACACTTTTTGCATTTGCATAACCAGAAATAAATTGATCGGTTTGACGAGGCCGCGTTTTGCCGCAGTTTTTCCTGATTTAGTTTTTTAATCGACTTTGAAGGAAATCTTAGCTCTTAAAACAACACTCTACAGCAGGTCTGGACAAACGGCGGCCCGCAGCGCAATTTTGTCCGGCCCGCGAAGCATTTTAGGAAATTTTAGAAAAATAGTAAAATGCGGACATAGAACGTGAGGACCTTTTTATTTTTCTTTTTTGCTCTACAAATGCGGAAATAGAATGTGAGGACCTTTTTTTTGTTCTGCTAATTTTTTGCCCGCGGTCAAATTTTCATCAGCTATGTGGCTCGTCGATCAAAAGATTTTCCCGCCCCTGCTCTACAGTAATACATTTTAAGTTTGGCAAATGTCATCAAAATGGGTCCGGATCGGTTTCGAATGATCAATTGGGCTACGGGACCATTCCAACTTCAAAAATATTGACATTTGATATAGCTTAATAAATAAAATTTGTTATCGCGGGCAACGGCTAGTATTAAACATTACATATTTTGCTATTTGTTGTTGAGCGTCTTTAAATACGGTATAATACTCGCCACGAATCTAAAAGGCTCGGAAGTTAGATGCGAATACGGGCTTGCGCTTGTACAGTCTGTTGAAAAACTACAAACTCGCAACTCAACAAAACTAAAATAGTAATAACAACTGGACAATAGCGTACTCGACTGTACTTTAAAGCAGGAAAACGACAAGTGACAAAAGCAACGAGCGATCACGGCCAATCACCGACGAGCGCACGTTACGTATAGGTAGCTGGGAGGTGGTGGGAGTATCAACGGCTCTAAAATGTGCCTTTGCGACGCTGTTCGTGACTAACTTCCGAGCCTTTTAGATCCGTGGCGCGTATTTATAGTTCGCTATCGTCTGTTTTCAATGCTGCAAATAATAGATTAAGCGGATTCACAGACAATATCCCTGAAGATCAAAAAACGTAATTCGACATATCGTCGTTGGTTCTGTAATAGCTCTTATGTGCATAGTTGGCAGATTTTACGTTTTTTAGATGAACAGATTCAGGAAACGGAGCTCTATACACTAGTAATACCTTCAAATTAATTTTACAGTAAGCAACAACGGGAAATAACTCTTATGTGAAAAGTTGTATCAAATAATTCCTCCCATGTGCCAATAAATCCGAAATTAACGTTAAATATTTTGTAAGGAAATACTTCGTCTTAATTAAACATGTATATAGTGAAGATAAGTATGAATTAGTAATATACCTCTGAAATTGCTAGTTCTTACCATCTATTGCTGAAATAACCACTTTTTGGCCTTTTCTGCAAATTTTACGTTTTGCACATTAGAGGTATTACAGAACCAACGACGACATATTAGGTCTTTTGTCTTTTGGTTATATATTTCATAACTAGAACTACAAGCAATTATTTAGAAACCAGTTTTTGGTCGATTAACAATCAGGCATTTTAAAACACGCGATATTTTGAATAAGAAATACACTATTCTTTTAGTATGCAAATTTAGAAGTTGTAACGTTGCAAATACACTCGGAAAATCCTTTTCTCACAACCTGAATTTAATTTCATGTTAATTAATTAAATATTAAATTAAGCAACTATTAATTTTTTTTACATTGGCGCAGGGCGGTCTGGGACCTAACAAATTGCCGGGTTATTTGTCAAACCCCTCTACGAGAGCGTGTAACTAAAAAAAAATCCGGACGGACCTACAGAGTATCGGCGTACTGTTTTCAAAATTGGAAAACTGAGCATAGGAATAAAATCGCAATCGAACTATTAGGGTGCAAACATATACGTCTGTCTTTTTTTACGCCGTAAGCACTGGCGTATCCAGGAGGGCAAAACAAGCACCGAAGACCCGACTTAAGAAATTTCTAATTTGCCTCCTCCTGGGCCAAAAGCTGGGTACGCCCATGTTAGCGTCATAGAAAAAGACAAAGTTTTTGAAACACAGATACTTTATTCAGATTGAATGCAAGTACTTCAACCTATCCTATCATCGAAGAAATCAGGGAATTACATCGAAGAAAGAGACGCAGATATATTTTCGATACGCTTTGTTGCGTTCACTCACCGCACATTGAGTAGATAGTTAACTAGCGGCCCGGTTCGACTACGCTCGAATTTGTAGCTTGTCGCCGTTTTTTTGCCGACTTGCGTTGCAAAATTGGTCTCCACGAAAAACGCTTTTATTTAAACGCGATATAGGTATATAGCCTGTATCAATTCTGAAGGTTCATTCTAAATATTGGTGAAAACATTTTTTAAATCGACCTATTCTCAGACCTACCAAGTATACACCAAAAATGTCATAAAAATCGGTCAAGCCATTTCGGAGGAGTTCAATAACAAACACTGTCACACGAGATTTTTATATACAGTATGTAAACACGTAAGGTGCACATAGGGAAATTAACATTGGGAAAAAATGACTGGATCAGAGTGAGCCTTGAAATCTTGTTTTTCAATTTCACAGATAATATTCTTTTGCAAAATGAATGTGTATACTACTGAAGAAAATATTCAAATGATTAGAACATAATCGGACTTTTTTTATTAATGGGACATTAAATTCCCAAAAATACTTAAATATGGTGCGAGATCAAATATCTCCGCCTATTCGTGTTAAACCTAAAGACATTGGGTCACCGACTTACCAACGCGCATACGTCATACCAGTCAGACAATTTTTGAATGAAATGCTTCCAAACAGATGGAGTTGTTTTTCTGTTTTATTTTTGTACAAAAAAAATTAAAATAATGATTTATAAGAGCTTTTTATTATTAAAAAAGCCAAGTAAAATAAAAATAAATCAAAATGAAATAGAAATCCTCAAGATTCAATAGAAATAACAATTAATGCAGTTATGGCTAACTCTGATCCAAGTATTTTTTCCCAATGCTAATTTCCCTATATGCACCTTACGTGTTTACATACTGTATATAGATTAATAGATATATGGTTTATCGCACTGGGCTCCTAGTTTCCTAAGCTATCAATATTGTGCCAGTTAATATTATTATATTCCAAGAAAACACTTTCATGTGGATAAGTGCAATCGAAATGAAAACCTGAGAAACCAAAAACACTTAATGACTCACAAAACAACAAAAAGTGAAAATACATACAACACAGAAGTAAGTGTCGTCTATCAAATAGGGACTGATAAAGTGATAAGAAAATAATATACTGCTGACTCAACAAACCACCGCAAGTAGGTACGGCGTGTTTCAAAATATCTAAGTTTATGTAAACGCAACAACTATTGAAATTCAGACGTTTTCTGTTCGTCAAAAAAAGTAAAAAAAAATATCAGCAAAAACTCGAAACTTTAATCTGGATTTAGGGTTGAGAAAATTTAAAACTAAATTACTTCAAAATAATTCCAATATTTTAATAATGATAAATGGATACAATGTTTGCGCATTGAATAGCGCTTTAAAACCCATTAAAAAAAGAAAAACAACTAAATTTTGACATCGGTCCAATTTAATTATTACAACTTTTTACATACAGTATGTAAACACGTAAGGTGCACATAGGGAAATTAGCACTGGGAAAAAATACTTGGATCAGAGTTAGCCATGACTGCATTAATTGTTATTTCTATTGAATTATCGTGGTAATCTTGAAGATTTCTATTTTATTTTGATTTATTTTTATTTTACTTGGCTCTTATAAATCATTATTTAAATTTTTTTGTACAAAAATAAAACAAAAAAACAACTCCATCTGTTTGGAAACATTTCATTCAAAAATTGTCTGACTTGTATGACGTATGCGCGTTGGTAATTCAGTGACCCAATGTCTTTAGGTTCAACACGAATAGGCGGAGATATTTGATCTCGCACCATATTCAAGTATTTTTGGGAATTTAATGTCCCATTAATAAAAAAAGTCCGATCATGTTGTAATCATTTGAATATTTTCTTCGGTAGTATACACATTCAATTTGCAAAAGAATATTATCTGTCAAATTGAAAAACAAGATTTCAAGGCTCACTCTGATCCAGTCATTTTTTCTCAATGTTAATTTCCCTATGTGCACCTTACGTCTTTACATACTGTATATACTTTTATACTGTGCGATCAGCGAAAGAAGACCGATGGGGAAAGGGCAAGAAGTCGCTGATGTGTTCCCAAATTATCGGAATTCATAGGCGGCGCATAGCACGGCATGCAAACAATGTATAGCTTCTAATTTTAAGGTTTTATTTTGAGCCTCTAACTCGCACATTTTAATTACATTCGCTATGACCTCCCTAGCGCCACTTCTAACTGTTTTTCCCTTTTTACTTTCCATTTTGATGATATTCAGACAACACCCCTCAACTTAGTCCGTGGACGCACACCTATGTACTGTCTGGTGTATGATTTTTTTGTACTGTTAGCAAGTGTCGCTGTATAGTCGTACGGCTATGGCAATAGTACAATTATCGCGACACGACAATTGCGATACGTTTGGCCGACTGGACTCCCTTATTGCATAGAAGCGGTTCCAGGATCATTACCTTTTACTAATATAAAATACATGTGCGCTCTTCTGCAATAAGGTCATAGGACTACATTCCATTGACCGGTCTTCTTTTAAAAATCCAACAGTAAATAGTACGGCATTAGATAATTGTATTATAAATTATTTCTTTGCCATTTTGCTCTAAAATATTCAAAACATATCTGCAATACAAAAAATAGCAAATTTAAATAAAAATACAGAACTCTTTTCAAAAAAAAATTTAAAACTTCTCAGAAACCACTCCGGTACCCTCTGTGGAAGAAATCGCAATTTAAAATCAGTAGATATACTAATTTGTATGATTAATTACTTGTGATAACCGAGGTATAAAAGACGTCATAAACAGCTAACATTTTAGGTAATAATAAGTGTGTAAAGTAAGTAGTCAAATCAGTGATTCTCAACCTTTTTATTTGGAAGAATCTTTAAAATATTTCGTAAAACGTGGAAGAATCTCCACTTCGCAGACATTACAGTATCTAATCACGCTGAGGTTATAATGGGCCGCGTAATAACTTTAATAATTTTTGTATATTAATACGCTAATGTTTGCCTCCCTTTTTAGAAAAAACCCTCACAATTTCTCCACATAAATTATATATCATTTTACAGATAATTGCTTGCTCTACTGACATCGACAACTAAAAAATTTATTATTGCTTTTGTTTTTGTAAATTAATTAAAATACAGCAGCGCTGAACAACGTCTGCCATCTGACGGCTTTAATTTTGAAACAACATCAACACTTCGATCTGTCATCTGACCTTCATATTGCAATACAACAGACACAATACTGCATACTGCCATCTGACGGCTTTAATTTTGAAACAGCGAGCAACGCTGAACAACGTCACAGCAATGCTGCATGATGCCATCTGACGGCTTAGCTCAACGCTTTTGCTACTTGCGCCTCTATATGACAATTTTAGTAAAATATTTCTTCGATCTGTCATCTGAGCTTCATATTGTAATACAACAAAAAGAAGAACGTTATAAGCAGTGTGCAAAATTAGAAACGAATTGAATACCTGCAATCATATTTAAAAAATAATTTTGTAAAGTGATAACTATGCATTGGCGGGCCGCGGGCCACATGTTTGACATCACTGGTGTAAATGAAACGCAATAAGCACTACATGTAGGTATATTTGTAATCTACTAACGCAACTTGAGAGATCTTATCGAGGCGTACCTACTTACAGGACGCAAATGAACTGAGAATTCACTGGAAAAAATAATTTTAGTATATTTACTCGTTTCCAAAATTACACGAAACCTATACAAAGACAAATGCCATAAAGTAATAAAAACAGACTTGCAAAACATTAAACAAGACAAGGCAGTGGCGGCATAGTTGTTTTCAAAAACGAAAATAATTTGAAAGTACTTACAGAAGATCAGAAGATATCAGTTTTACATCGCTATAGAACATAATTCAATTTTTGTAAAAGAAAAAGTAATTTTTGAAGTTCCGTGCCACAAAAGAAAAAAAAACGGGACCCTTAATAACGGTTCCATTTTTTTTTAATGGCGTATCTTCGAGTCATAAAATCGAAGCTCGACTTCCGGTATAGTTAGTTTCAAAGCTAGGAACTTTGTTTTTTTACTTTTTATTAGGTAGGTTTACCGCAGAAAATATAATATTAAGGTAAACATCATTATAATTCGTCTTAACATTTTTTTCATAACAAACATTTAGAAATCCTGTATAATATATGCATTTCGTATAACAATCAATCCTAAAAAAAATATCTTCCAGTTTTACAGGTTTTAGCGGAAATACTGAATTATAAAGAAATATCAAAGGTTATGCCAGTCTGTTGTCAAAATTAGCAATTTGTCGTTAAAACGCTTTTCACGAAACCAATATTTGAAGTTTTAAAAGTAAAAACAAATTATGGATACATATTATAATAATATTTTATTTATCTATAGTCTTTCAAGGTTATGTCAGTCTATTTCAATTTTTTGGCAGCGTAGCATAGTTCACTGCAAACGAAACGCTTTTACATACATCTTTATTAAAACCGGATGTTTACATGTGTTAGAAAAAGACGGCCCGCTTCCAAAACGAATTAATGAATAAAAAATAGTTTTCTTTTTAATAAATTTGACTCACAAAATTTCTGTGGGTGGGGTTATAATAGGCATAATTAATACATATATGAATACAATGAACTAAAGCGTCTTGACTTTTTACCTTTATAAACGTCTTAACACAGTCATTTACAGGCGAACCTCTATACTTAATAAATATAGTTTAAAAAAAAATAAAAAACACGCTTTATATCACTCTAAAAAGTAAAAAACATTTTTTTTAAAATAAGCTTAAAACAATAAAAAATACTAGTATTATTGTGAAAAAAGCGTGGGGCGCTTTGTTCCACATTTTCGTACATCGAGCGCCCCACGCTTTTTCCACAATAATACTAGTATTTTTTATTTTTTATTGTTTTAAGCTTATTTTAAAAAAAATGTTTTTACTTTTTAGTTCGATATAAAGCGTGTTTTTTAGTTTTTTTTAAACTATATTTATTTTCCACTTTTTAGTTCGATTTATTGTCCAAAATTTGCCGAAAAAAAACAATTTTTTTTCGGCGTGGACGGGATTAGAACCCACGACCCGTGATTCCGAGAGTTGACGTCAGCGAAGACCCGTGCTTTAGACCGCACGGCTAAACATTGTAGTTACATTGCTGGCATATTATACTACTGTAATAAACCACTTGCTGTAGCCCAAACGAGTTTACAAACAAACATACATACATACAAACTTACAAGTGAAACTAATATAAAGCGTGTAAAAAAGACTTTCAATTAGTGTCTACGAATATTACATCGACAAAACGGCGAGTATAACCAATTCTATATAACGACCACAATTACAAAGATTTTGCTATTAAAAAACTTTTTAACAAAAAAATTAAACCGCCGAAAAACTGAAAAGTAAAAAATAATAAATCTTTTTATTTAACTAAGTAGTTGAACGTACGTGACAGTCTAGTATATCTAAGTAATTTTGAGTCGGCGTCAAACAATCAATGAACAAAGATCACTAAAAGAAATAACCAAATCAAATTAGAGAACTCTCGTGAACTCTTAGCCGCTGGTCTGCAATTTTTACGCCATGCGCTGCGTCCAGCGTTCGCTGACGTAGCGTACAACGTTAGTACGTCACTCGCGACTTAAGTGGTCACTATAAAAAGAGAACGTCATGCGCGGAGATCGCTCGTCGTCAGTAGGTATAGTTCGATCTTTCAACTAGTTTTTTAAAAAAAATGGATGCTAAAACAATTTTAACGCTTCTTTTACTCGAGGAAGATGAGGATGACGATGACCTCCTAAGAATGTCACTGCCGAAAAAGAGACGAAGAAAACACGAATTATTTGTGAGGAGGGATACTGAAGGGTGTTTTAACATGTTGCTGAAACACATAAATAACAATAATATCAAGTTTGTGGAATATCTTCGTTTGTCAAGGGAACAGTTCATGAGCGTGTTGAAACTAGTTAAAAATGACATATCAATACAACCATCAAAAAGATATCGCTATCCCATTTCTGCAGCAGAAAAATTAGGTCTAACATTAAATAACTCGTCCTTTTCTTTATCAAATCTACTCATTGCGCGGCGTATTTCACAACGTCCGTGACGCTACAATGCTCGAAAATAACTAAAGACGCTGCCTACAACATTTAGGTACGACGGATGGCATTTGGACGCTGCGTTTAACGTGAAAAAGAGACCGTATGTATACATTTCCATAGTAAGCATACAGACGCGGCGTATGGCGTGACGCTGTATGCGACCTACGGCGTTTATTGCAGACCAGCGGCTCAGAGATTTCCAGCGAAGGATTGTTGACGCCGACTCAAAATTACTTAGATATACTAGACTGTCACGTACGTTCAACTACTTAGTTAAATAAAAAGATTTATTATTTTTTACTTTTCAGTTTTTCGGCGGTTTAATTTTTTTGTTAAAAAGTTTTTATTTTATAATTTTTTGTGGCTATATAATTTATAATTGTAATACACAAAGCATGAAAATCTGTGAGTGAACTATAAATCACCCCTATTTTCCCACCCTTAGGGTAGAAGTTTTTTTTCCAAATTTATATGAGACGAGCCTCGAGGTATACCCTATCCAATAAAAAAATAATTATCAAAATTGGACCACTCTGTAAAAAGTTATGTGTGGTCATACATTACAATCAGTGAGTGAACAATCAATCATCCCCTGTTTTCCTACCCTTAGGGTTGGAATTTTTTTACCAAATTTATATGGAACCAACTTCGGGGTATACCCTTTCAAACAAAAAAATAATTATCAAAATCGGACTACTCTGTAAAAAGTTATGCGTGGTCATACATTACAATCAGTGAGTGAACAATCAATCATCCCCTGTTTTCCTACCCTTAGGGTTGGAATTTTTTTACCAAATTTATATGGGACCAACTTCGGGGTATACCCTTTCAAACAAAAAAATAATTATCAAAATCGGACTACTCTGTAAAAAGTTATGCGTGGTCATACATAAATAAAAAAAAAAAAAAAAATAAAAAAAAAAAAAAAAAAATATACGCGTCGAATTGAGAACCTCCTCCGTTTTTGTTTTTCGTCGGTTAAAAATTAATATAAAAGAGAGGATTGTATCTAGTGCGTAATGACATAATTTGTACGAGCTGCTTTCAATGGCACACTCAAATTATTCAACTTATAAACATTCATTATAGGTTAATAAAAATAAAAAAAATAAAGATTAGTTACACTTCTTACCACAACAGTTTTATTACCGGATGTACATTTCGGGAGCTATGCTCTCATCTTCAGTTTAGTGTTTGCTGAAGATAGCTTACGAAATGTACAGCCGCTAATAAAACTGTTGTGGTAAGAAGTAACTATTCTTTATTTTTTTATTTTTGTTTCAACCACACTGCTCTTAATATTTGTATATAGATTAATAAGTTATGTTTCGTCTGTATCTAGCAATGTGAAATGTGTTTATGGAGTTCCACGTTCGAAAATATTTTAATTTATGAAAAACTTGTGTTAAAATTATCATCGGGAACGTATAAATAGATTCTGGTTAAAGTTATAAATATATAAAATGATTAATAAAACATTGAAATGTTATTTACCTCTTCAATTTTCCTGAAAGGAAGCGTCCTTATCATTTCTTGGAACACGATTTCCGCGAGACATCCAAACAAGCAATACGAGTACAGTGAATATATCATTTAAATGGAAATCGTTCCACGTAAAATACAACATACACCGGGCGTCCTATGCAAACTATATTAGGACCGCATTATTATGTTTGATACAAGTTACAGAGTTCTCTCTATTGCCTGTCTTCAACAGTGGACTGGTCTTGGAGGAGAAATGCAACAGCCTCAGACAATGATTTCCTACTAGATTTTATGGAAACAATAATCATATTAATATTATAAATGCGAATGTAAGTTTGTTTGTTACGCTTTCACGCAAAAACTACTTAACCGATCATCATGAAACTTTGCACATACACTCTTGAAGGTATTAGAAGTAACATAGGATACTTTTTATTATAAAAATAAAAATTTTTTACGAAAAATAAGAAATGTTATCATTTTCATATTATAAATGCGAATGTAAGTTTGTTTGTTACGCTTTCACGCAAAAACTACTTAACCGATCATCATGAAACTTTGCACATACACTCTTGAAGGTATTAGAAGTAACATAGGATACTTTTTATTAAAAAAAAATAAAAATTTTTTACGAAAAATAAGAAAATTGTTTGTCAAAATATGTGCAATACCTCAACCCCTGATATGCATGTCAAAAGTCGATTTCCATCTCAATCGCGGGCGTAGCCGCGGGTAGCGGCTAGTTGTATTTAAATAATGAATTAGAAAATATTGACCAACTTAGGACAATAATAGAAGCTTCCCAAACGAGACGATGGTTAATTCCATTTTAAATAATTTTTGTGATCATTTAGGATACTGTTTTGCCGTGAATGGTGATGTAATTCATTAATGATTCCCTGTATATACCATGGATAATCATGAACATTAACTACAGCTCGACTGACAAAATTTGGCAATATATCAAAATCTTAAAAATCACTGCGATATATAATATGGTATATATGTTGCCGGAAATTTGAAAAATCTGGCAATATACGAAATACCTTCTGCAATTTCACCAATTCGTTAGAACTAAGTATACAGGGTGTCCCACGACATGACTGCCATAGTCTGGGACTGTGTTGCTGGGGTGATTTCAAGTAAAAAATGTCTAATGAACATATACTCGAAACGCTATCCTAATTGAGCTAGAAGCAATTGAAATTTTAAATAAGTAAGCTCACTAATGCAGGTTCGGCTGTTGGTTTTGTTATTATTAAAAAGACCAGGTGGCTGTGAATCACCATTAGTATTTATTCGTGCTGATCCTGAGACAATTCGCAGAGCTACCACTTCAATTCTAAGAAGAGCTAGACTATGTATACAGCAACTGGGTGGACATTTTGAGCAACTAATTCAATAAAGCGATTTCTTTTTAAATGGTTTTTAAATTAGTATGGAACTCCTACTACTACTTATCTAAACTTTCAAATGCTTCTAACTCAGTTAGGATAGCTTTCCGGGTATATGTTCATTAGACATTTTTTACTTGAAATCACCCCAGCAACACAGTCCCAGGCTATGGCAGTCATGTCGTGGGACACCCTGTATATCTGTGAATTGACTACGCCATTTTAGTGGGCGACCTGTGAAAATACGTTTGCTACAACAGTGACGTCAATCTATTGTTCGCGGCTGAGATGCAAATACATCAGTGATCTGAAGATAGACTTGAGTCGGTCAGAATTGAACTTAAGAACGATCCATCGTCTCGAGAGATCACCGTTCACAATAAATACGCAGAGATAGAACAATCTACAATATAACCATCCTACGCCAGTGCTGCAGTTTGTGACAGAACTAAATTAACTTTTAACTTGAAACTTGCCTGTATATTAATAATTTATTCTTTACGGTACTTTTCAATTTGCATATTTCCATATATCGTTAAAATTAATTTATTAAAATACGCTCGTGTCATATTCATAATAAAAATAAATTGTACATTAAATCTATTTCGTAACGTGCGCACATGTTATAAAGTATCATTTTCGTCGAAATCAAACACCGGTTCCATCGAAGGACATTTAGCAGCGCAACGGAAATACAAGTTAGTGGGTGAAATTACTATTATACCCGACACCACTTCCGGTATTCGTTTTGATGTAATTACTACTTACTAATCCCATAGAGATAGAGCTTTTAATTTTTAATAATTTATTGGTTGGTATAAGCCCTTTAGGAATATATATGGTTGTCGTTCGATAATTATTTAAAACAGCAACAATATATATTCCTAAAAAGCTTTTACTAATCATACAAATTTATACAAATTTTAAACTCTAGCTCTATAGGAGCAATAACAACATTAAACAAGTGTGAGTAGAACTTGCGCCCTGAGGGTTTCGTATCGTTATTTCATAAAAAATAAATTTATCATGTAATAATTCTATATATAGAGATAATTTTCGGATTTTTTTCTTTACTTGTACAATGCAACCCGCCAATCACCCTTCAGTCAGAAAATTCATTAGGTTTCATATCCGCAAACTAGTGTTTCGTACGTCCGGTCCTGTCGTGCCTATTTTGTTTAAATTGTAGTAGCACATTTCAATCTATACTAAAGGGTTAGATTTCAAATTTGAAACGATTTTATTTTTTGGTATTTTTGCACCCGAAAACTTTTTTGAACCTCTAAATACCACCCTTTAAATTGCCCGATCGGGTCCACTTTAAGCAGGCTTCGTGCGGTGATGGATTCCAACTAGTAATGTGCCGAATATCCGTATCCGCGGATATCCGAGGGAGAAGAAAGATCCATATCCGTTAGTTTTTGGCGGATCTTTTACCTCATTAATTTTCAATTCATAGATGAAATTTTATATATATAGGTGATTAGGTAATAATGAAAACCTGTTAAATTCCATTCAGATTATTTTTTATTTTTTTAAATCTTATTTGGCACCTTTATATTGCAAACATTTATCGTAGTGAGTACCATACTAATAGTACTAAATCAACTATCTTTATAATGAGATATTGCACATCGATCTTTGGAAAGAGACAATCTGTCATGAGAGTTAACTCTTAAAGAGGTCAATAACTTTTTCCCATTACAGATAGTCTCTTTCCAAAGGTCGATGTGCAATATTTACCGCCGCGTACTCTAAGAAAGTCAAGATCCGTATCCGTATCCGCGGATCTTGAAACCTAAAATCCGTATTCAGATCCGTATCTGCGGATATACATTTTCAGCGATCCGGCACATCACTAATTCCAACAAGACCAAACTTCGTTTAAATCGAAGTGGTTGAATAAAGTTGCCGCAGGGTTGCCTATAGGCAAGAGATTGAAGTTTATACTATCTATTCTGAAAGTTTCATTCTCTATAAAATCGGTACCATTTTTACGGCCGTCGCTTCATCGAATTATTGGACAGTCGAGTCCTGTCATACGTGTTGTACATATTTGTTTAGTTGAAGTGAGACACGAAGCATTTGTCCCGTTATAAGACACACAACAAGACTGAAGAGATGCACGCGAGAGCGCGGCTCGGCCGCGGCGGTGCAACATAAAAAGGCGTCGTCGCATCCCAAGGCTTGGTCGTTCTGCACTAGATGTATTCGTTGCCGCGTCCACGTCAGTATTTCGCGTTCTTTTTATTGCTTTCAATACATACTAAAATAACAGCCACCGAACGTTTACTATAAAAAGAATGATGACCGTTGTCAGATTTTCGTTAAAACACGATTACTGACGAAATAATCATTTAGTTCTATTTTTTGACAGCTAAAAGCCGCTGCACGCGAGGCTAGATTCCTTGCTAGAGTTGCCTACTAGTTTTCTAGCGCTGGTGTTCTTCACACGAGACGTCTTTTCCAGCTTGCTTTGTAGACAGGTTCGCTGCGCGCGCAGTGACAGTTCAAATATAAACACAGAGCCAAAACGTGTCTGTTGTCTGACTCTGTTGATTTGTGGGCGTTTGTTCAAGTCGTCCACGTGACAATATATACACTGCTTCTTCTTGCTCATACCTAACAGCGGACCTAGCAAGGAAAATAGCCCCTGTTTGTAATTTTAAAACCTATCTTGTGAGCTAGCAGGCGAGCCTGCAGTGACGTCATTTCCAGCAGATCTCCTAACAGTGTTTCTAGCCTCGTGTGCAGCGGCCTTTATTTCTGTCTGTTCAGTATAATTATGGTTATTTTTGTAAAGTTTGAGTAATACTGGTACGATGGAACAAAGTGGACGTTTATTGTCTCTGAACAGAACACGCAGTGTTTGTTTGCGGGCCCACGTGACAAGATACTGTTTCCTGATTGGTTCTTGCTCAGAGCGCAAGCAGGGGAGAAAACAAGAAAAATAGCCCCTGTTCCAATTTTAAAATCTTGTGAGCTAGCGGGCGAGCCCGCAGTGACGTCATTTCTAGCCTCGTAGCCTGCACCAGCAGTGTATCCAGCCTCGTGTGCAGCGTCCTTAATATTCCAGCCAGTATAATAGAATCGTCGCGCTGTAAACATTTACGATTGTCCATCCCTGCAGCGCTTTGCACGACGGACGCGATAATACAGGTGTATTGAGTAGGCAGAGATATAACAGTCGGTTAACGGTTAACTCTCTGCCAGTCTGATAGCCGCGGGAGGTTATGGTTTAACCGGTTTCACTATCAAAACACGTACCGGTCACACAGTGCACTGAGCTGGGGTTCATCTCTCTGATAGACACGTGACTACTTCCTCATCGACTTGCAACCAGAGCAGCGTCTTCGCGTCGCGTCGCATCGCGTCGGTCGTGTTCAACTCAAGACATCGCCGTACAATGTACTATTCGATAATTTGTTATTGGAGTTTAAGAAGCGATTTTGAGTTATAAAGCCCGGTACGGAAATTTTATGAGTAGTAAAAATCAATTGGCGAGGCGTTACGCTCTACCGCTTCAAGGGTGACGTTACGCTCGTCCGCTTCAAAAGAGACAAACATATAGGATTTAACGTGCGAAAAAATGAGATGGAATACAAAAGAGACAAACATATATATCTGTAGGATTTAACGTGCGAAAGAATGAGATGGCATACATTACACAGCGTATCTAAGGAGTAAACTCCAGTCGTGCGTCGGAGCGGACACATAAACTGTTTTACCATATTTACCAAGTTTGTCTACATACTAGGGGTGTTGCAGATGTCTGCATCCGCAACCAAGGGGCATTCGCATTGTTTTTGAAATCTGCATCCGCAATAGACGGATGCGGATACGATGTGCATCATGAAAAGATTATCAAGAACGGACCCGTGCTCGAGTTCCTTGACCACTTGGCCCTTAATATATACTAGCGGCCTGTCCCGGTTTCACCCGGGTGCGATAAATATAATTCTGTAAAATGTATTTTGTTTGCGGCCTGGCATCTGAACTAATAGCTTTGCGCTAATTCTACCAGATTTGCTTCTGAACTAACAGTTTTGAGCGAATTCTATCAGATGTCGCTATTTGGTACTAAAACAGTTTTTTGTTTGCTTCTGAACTAATAGCTTTGAGCAAATTCTACTAGATGCCGTTTACATGTTACTAAAACAGTTTTTTTTGGGGAAAACACCGTCATTTCTACATTTACGAATGCCAGTAAAACCCATCCAACATCTAGTTTCGGAAAGTTTGTCGACTTAACAGAAACAATTGAAGTGCGATCCAGTTTTTTGCTAAACTATTGTAATATTCCCACTCTCTAAACACGAATAAGTGATTTTTCACTAATTACAAGTGCATATTCACTATTTGTCAATGCTAGAATAATTGTACCACGTAGAATTAGTGAATATTCACAATATGAATTAGTGAATATAAAAATTCACTAATTATATAAGTGACCATTGAATTGCTATACAACAATCTACATTCTAGATGATTAATAATAAGTATCTATAGTAACTATATATGGAGGCGCCACAAGCGGCATGTATAAAATCAGGGGTCTCACTATTCTGACAGTGAATTTTACTTGAATTCTCTATTCCGGAAGTGAATCAGAAGTCACTATTTAAAATAGTAACATTTTCACTATTTCATTTTTAGAGAGTAAAATTAGTGAAAATTCACTGATTATCAAGTGGACACAGCTTCCCCATTACGAAATTAGTGAAAATTTCACGAATTCATGTTTAGAGAGCATGTTATGTAATACGATAAATAAAAATTTCTGTAAAAAGCGCAAATTAGCAGCCCTATCGATCGTTGAAATATAGTTTCAGACGACTCGTTATTATTTTTATATGTTTTACAGTCTCAATTAAAATAGTTAATTTACAAATAATACCACTTTTGTTTAAACACGTGAATTACTAATTAAGTTTAAAAAGGAAAGTACAGTGTCTAGCAAGTTAATAAGTTTAAATTTTGACTGACAGCTCAGACAGATAAGGAATATAATATGAAAACAATCGCCACTCACATAGTGCAAAACAATTGCCGCCCGCGCCGCCGTGCAATACGGATATTTTAATGTTGTAAATGTTTAAAATATTCAAAAATTTGAAATTCAAATTGCGTTTATGTAACTAATCTGACTAAAGCGTTGTAGTGTTTGTTAACTAATAAAAAGATTAATTCACCAACACAGTAACACGCTATTACTTTAATAGTGTAGGGCTGGACGTTTACTTTCATAGTTTTTATTAAAAAAATAGATTTTCTGGATATTATGCAAGTTTCAAAACGTATTGATTTCATAAATTGACTATTGCAGTAAAACGAAAAAAATAACAAACAAATAAAATTATTCTATTGCCATTATTGGCCTGACCTATAAACTTTTCGCGAGAAGTTTAAATTTTGCTTTTTGACGTGATAACGTCTTATAAATTGATGAAACACCGGCTGCATGCACGAAAAAGTGTAACGTTCCGAAAAGTGTCACGTTCCGCCTGACCCTGAGCGTGCAAGCGAGAGCGCAGTATAAGCGATAGAGAGTCGGTAAAAATATAGTTTGACAGCTACTAAAATTTAGGTTATGTATTATTAAATATGATATTCGAGAGGAATACGTTATCACGTAAAACTATCGTCCGTAAACCGACTTTACAGACAACCAATTTGTTCATAAACATACCTTCCTGGCAAGCTTTTAAACAATGACAATAAATGATTTTAATTGTTTGATTGTTATTTTCTTCGTTTTAGTAGATTTCAATAAAAAGTTCGTTTTGAAAAGGTTTTTTATCTATATATTTTATCATTTCCGTTTGAGTCATCTACTCTATAAGCACATAGCATAGGTGTACAATCATGAGACTGACAAAGTTGAATAAAAGCTTGTATAATTAAAGCGTCATTTAAACGACCTCGCACACTTGTCAAGCCTAAACCTGCACGACCAGCACAGCACGGAACAAAAAAAGCCTGTTCGCGAAGGTATGCATGCTATTTAACGGAGTAGCGATCATTAGACCAGCACCTGCAGTACCTGCAACCAGCAGCCAGCCAGAGCTGTCGTTCGGTCGCCTGCAATTTCTGTCTAGCCGTGCTGGACCGATCTAGAGAGCTAGTGATTAATTAATTTGTATCGATAAAACTACTTGAAAACTGCACTAAAAAACGCTGGTTTGTGAAGATTTATGCTAATCTAGTATGAAACATCGTGCGTAGATTTGTACTGTGCTGGTTTATGCTTGACTAGTATGCGCGGTCTTTAAGGAGGTTGAGCCGTTTTACGTAGATAATGAAAATAATCTCAAATAAAGTTTTTTAATAGATTTTTTTTATGACAAAATTTCTGTAAAAAATCCAAAGTCATTAAGAGATTTATAAAGTTAAAAATTAAAAAAAAATTTTACATGTAGTCTTATGGAAAATATGTCAACCTAGCATGCAAACGGTACATTTTAATTTTTTCCAAATAACCAAATAATGTCAGCATTTCCGAAAACTAACTATGTAAAGCATCGATGTCTTACGCATATTTTAATATTTTTTCCAATTTAATTAGGAGACTTTTAATCAATAAAAAAAATTATTAAACCTTAGCACTTTTCGATTATGCACTTTTATTCTTGACAATTTTAACTGAATTTTCAACTTTTTCATGATTGAATTTTAAATTTTTATTACTTCTAATTTCTTTTTTTAATTATTTACTGCAAAAAATATATAAAAAAAAGATATTTACATAGACATATTTTTTCTAACCTAACTTTGTACAACAAATTCAAAAGTTAGTCCATTAAGTAAAATACTGTATTAATTAATTAATATTAAAAAACATATTTATTTATGCCTTTATGACAATAATTTATTGGTATCATCGACTTATAACCTTTTGTAAAAATTTGTTATGGAAAAGTTCCCATTTAGAATTCCGAATTCGACTTACTTTTGATTAGGACTGAAACGCATCAATCTCCTTAAGTGTTCTAATTTAAAAGAATAAGAGATTAAGAATAAATCCAGCCCTAGTTATATGCGTAATAATATAGTGTTGTCCACTCATGAAGAATACCTAATATATTATAATTATTATAAAATTTATAGACATTATTTGTCTCATTTGAACTATCGCAAGACACGGTGTACCTACCTCGAAACAAAGTGCAAAAAGGTCAATGTGAAGGTCATCTATACTAATATATAAAGCTGAAGAGTTTGTTTGTTTGTTTGTTTGAACGCGCTAATCTCAGGAACTACTGGTTCAAATTGAAAATTTTTTTTCTGTTGGATAGCCCATTTATCAAGGAAGACTATAGGCTATATAAATATTACGCTACGACCATTAGGAGCGGAGCTTTAATGAAAAATGTTGCAAAATGTATCTCAAAAATAAGCTTCTATTCAGGTGAAATGCACTAATTAGATATACTCATATTAGCGTTGTGAGAACACAACCTCAGGTGGCTCAATCTGTAGAGCATGCGACTGTCAATATGAGGGTCGTGGGTTCGAGCCCCACGTTGGACGAATATATTTTTATTTTTTTTCTACATTGCTTTCTTCTAAGGCTTACATTTAAATTTATTTTAATTTTATTTAATTAATTAAAAAAAAATTATTACTTAAAAAAAGTTTAAATACTGCTTTTTATGGACAAAAACGTTTGAACGGTAACTCCGATCATCATGAAATTTGAACACAACATTCATCTCGGTAAACTAAGATGAATGTGTGTACTCATGTTCCACCCTTCCCCATTCGTTCTTTTACACCCGGGTGAAACCGGGCGGGACCGCTAGTTTAAAATAAAAATATCTTGTAAATTGTCAATCAACCGATTTGACATTTATCGCGATCAATTTTCAGAATTCGCTTCAAATGATAAAGACCCTGCACGCTTGTCACTTATTGCGGTTTGCAATATTATGTCAAAAATTAAATATTAAACATTTTCCCCGTCAAATCTGTTTGCAGACGGTTCATGAACATAGTATAAGGAAATACTACATACTCAAGAAAAACCCAACTGCTCCACAAAAATTAACTATGTCAAAATTTAAGAAGTGAGCCACGCACTTACACATCAAAGTGTATTATAAGTTAGTGGCTTAGTTTTTATGCATGCGGCGGGTAATCTTTACAAATTTTCAATTGGCGTATCCAGGAGAGCAAAACAAGCACGGGGGATCCGGCTTAATCAATTTCTAATTTGCTCCCTCCTGGGCCATAGCAGGGTACGCCCATGTTAACGTCATAGAAAAAGACACAGTTTTTGAAACAGAGATACTTTATTCAGATTGAATGCAAGTACATCAACCAATCGTATCATCGGAGAAATCAGGGAATTACATCGAAGAAAGAGACGCTGATATATTTTCGATATACGCTTTGTTGCCTGTTCGCTCACCGCACATTGAGTAGATAGACAATGATTCATATAGTAAACTATTAAATATATGATCTTTAATAATCCGGGTGAAACCATTCCGACCTGCTAGTGAATTATATTTCTTTCAAATCTATACTGTCAACACTGTATACATTGCTCAACAATATATAAATTTAAACAGACGATGGCATTAAAAACAACACCAACAATATAGACGTAAACAAATTAATTTATTTCATCATTGATCTATATTAATTTCCAGTCTAATTTGTATTTGTTTTTTATTATCTGAGATGTATTTTTTATGATTTTTTCTAAACGATGGGAGCAAATTCATACATAAAAAAATATCAATTTTATTGGAGTGCCTAAATAGGTCGTAACGTAACTTCGCTGGACATAAATTATTTTTTGCACGACCCTCTATAAAACAGACACTTTTCGTGCCTGTGTAGCGGTTCTAAAATGACCTCTTTTCGCACTGAAACAAAAACAATGCGATTTTATCAATCCAAGAGTAATATATCGTCGTTGGTTCTGTAATATCTCTTATGTGCATAGTTGGCAGATTTTACGTTTTTTAGATGAAAAGATTCAGGAAACGGAGCTCTATACACTAGTAATACCTTCAAATTAATTTTATAGTAAGCAACAAGGGGAAATAACTATTATGTGAAAAGTTGTATCAAATAATTCCTCCCATGTGCCAATAAATCCGAAATTAATTAACGTTACATATTTTTAAGAAAATTAAACATGTATAATGAAGATAAGTATGAATCAGTAATCCTACCTCTGAAATTGCTAGTTCTTACCATCCATTGCTGAAAAAACTACTTTTTGGCCTTTCCTGCAAATTTTACTTTTTGCACATAAGAGGTATTACAGAACCAACGACGATATAAATACACACCTACTTATTACAAAGTGAAAATAAGCTATTTTAAAAAGGAGGCACGTGCAAAAAAATGTAGTATATAGTTCGATTCGTGTGACTGTTAAAACTCGTCGGTTGCTCGTTTTAACACAAAACCACATAAAAATTTTGTTTTGCGTTTCGCACATACACAAATTATTGGCTGAGAACGATACTTTGCAAGAAAAAATAGTTGGCAAAACCAAAAGTGCACATCCCGCAAGTTTTCCACTGTATGATAAAAAAATAACAATTAAAAAAGATTTTTAATAAATTTAAAAAGATTTAAAAATTTAAAGAAATAAATAATTAAAAATTGAAAAAATATTTTTTTTAAGTTTGCAAAAATAAAAAAAATTAAGAATTATACATAATATAATATATAATTAATATCAAGTGGAATAAAATAAAACAAAATAAAAAGAAAAAAAAAGATAAAAATTAATGATGTCGTAAGGAATCGAACCCAGGACCTTGCCCTTGGGGATCCAACGGCATAACCATTACGCTACGGCGGCCTACTACGTGTAGTGGTGTTATCACGGTATAGAAGTGTAGCACTTGTTTTATGGATTACACTATATTAATTACACAGCAATTATTATATTGTTTTTTTAAACTATTAGCTGTCAAAAATAATAAAATAAAACTGTTTATAAAAATTAAACTACTGAACACATTTTAGTGAATTTAAATAGGGTTCTGGTCTGATAGTAAACAAAGTGAATAAAATATAACCTAAGGCAATCCGACCAAAATTGCGATCTGTAGAGTCGTGACGTGCGTACATACGTACAGACCAACCGACAACTGCTGTTTGTAATTTTCAATTACAATTTTAATAGTATTTATGAACTCGAATTGATTTAAAAATGGTTCTGTTTTATAGATTAGAATCTCCTCTTTTCAAAAAGCTTCAATTTGAATGGATTTCGTGTGAAATTAACTTAGATATAACTTCTTATATGAACGAAAGTCAGCTCTGACGCACAAAGCGATAATAAAGCACATACCGCTAGTTTAGCGGTATGTGCAATATAATATACACTACACCTAAAAACAAACGCGTATCGGTTACCAAATAGGTATTATATTGATGCATTACAATAATCTGCATAACTGATTAATAACAAGTCGAATAGGTAACCATAATTAACTTCGCATCGATTGTGAAAAAAAAGTTATTAGAGCGAAAAATAAAATGAAACCCGTCTTGCTATTTCCTTTTTAATTAATAAGAAACACGGCAATGGCGTCACATTATTGCATACAAAAGGGGGTTATGTTAAATTTTATATTACACCTATACACTTTTTCTTAAGTGTAATAAATATAACCTGCACACGAGGCTAGATTTGCCGCTAGAAACACCGCTGGGTGATACGAAGATAAAAATGGCGTCACTGCGGGCTCGCTTGCGAAGTATAATATGCGCCACGGATCTAAAAGGTTCGGAAGTTAGTCAAAGGCACATTTAAGAGCCGTTGATACTCCCACCACCTCCCAGCTACCTGCACGGAACGAGCGCTCGTCGGTGATTGGCCGTGATCGCTCGTTGCCTTTGTCGCTTTCCTGCTTTAAAGTACAGTCGAGTACGCTATTGTCAAGTTGTTATTGCTATTTTAGTTTTGTTGAGTTGCGAGTTTGTAGTTTTTCAACAGCCTGTACAAGCGCAAGCCCGCATTCGCATCTAACTTCCGAGCCTTTTAGATTCGTGGCGCGTATTATAACAAGATGGATTTTAAGATCAGAACCGGAGCTATTTTTCTTGCTTGTTCGTCTGATTGTTTTGAGCAAGGACCAATCAGGAAACAGTATCTTGTCACGTGAGCGACATGGACAAACGCCCGCAAACAAACACTGTGTGGTCTGTCCACTTTTGTCAACATTCTAACATTGCGCGCGCACCAAACCCATCTACAAAACAAATACATGTATCGGGTGAAGCCAACACATAAAAACCAACGCTTGAAAATTAGCGGCAAAAACAGCCCCATGTGCAGCTGCCTTTAAACAAATACATATCGAAAATTACACAAAACTTTTCATTTTTGTTCTCATTCAATAAAAAACGAGATAGAGCTATATTGATTTTACAATTTACATGTAAAACCATGTGTTCAATTCACATGTTCGACACCCGGTATATAAGCGGGTGTTTGTCAGTAAATGTTACGCATGAATATACATGCAAATTGACTGTATCCGAAAAGTAACCATGGAAACGAATTACAAATACCATATTAATATAAATGAACCGTTCTAATAACTGGGGACATCACTGAAGTCTATAGAGATAGATAGATAGTTTATTCATCATACATTCTAACATTGCGCGCGCACCAAACCCATCTACAAAACAAATACATGTATCGGGTGAAGCCAACACATAAAAACTAACGCTTGAAAACTAGCGGCAAAAACAGTCCCATGTGTAGCTGCCTTTAAACAAATACATATCGAAAATTACACAAAACTTTTCATTTTTGTTCTCATTCAATAAAAAACGAGATAGAGCTATATTGATTTTACAATTTACATTTAAAACCATATGTTCAATTCACATGTTCGACACCCGGTATATAAGCGGGTGTAAATGTTACGCATGAATATACATGCAAATTGACTGTAAGCGAAAAGTAACCATGGAAACGAATTACAAATACCACATTAATATAAATGAACCGTTCTAATAACTGGGGACATCACTGAAGTCTATAGAGATAGATAGATAGTTTATTCATCATAGAGTCAAAACAGTTTGAGTATGATAAGTCAATATACAAAATGCAAGATTTAAAACAAAAAATAAAATAGTAAACAACTTTTCTGATATCGATATTTTGTGAACTTCCTGATGTTTTCACTTAGCCGATAATCAAGTAATTCTAAAACTTAAGGAGGTTGATGCGTTACAGTCCCAATCAAAAGTAAGTCGAATTCTAAACGAGAGCTTTTCCATAATAAATTTTTACAAAAGGTTATAAGTCGATAATACTAATAAATTATTGTCATAAAGGCATAAATAAATATTTTTTTTAATATTAATTAATTATTTCAGTATTTTACTTAATGGACTAACTTTTGAATTTTTTGTACAAAGTTAGGTTAGAAAAAATAAATTTATTTAAATATCTGTATTTTACATATTTTTTGGAGTAAATAATTAAAAAAAGAAATTGGAAGTATGTAACAAAAATTAAAATTAAATCATTAAAAAGTTGAAAATTCAGTTAAAATTGTCAAGAATAAAAGTCCATAATCGAAAAGTGCTAAGGTTTAATATTTTTTTTTATTGATTAAAAGTCTCCTAATTAAATTGGGAAAAATATTAAAATATGAGTAAGACATCGATGCTTTACATAGTTAGTTTTCGGAACTGCTGACATTATTTGGTTATTTACAAAAAAATAAAATATACCGTTTGCATGCTAGGTTGACATATTTTCCATAAGACTACATGTAAAAGTTTTTTTTTTAATTTTTAACTTTATAAATCTCCTAATGATTTTGGATTTTTTACAGAAACTTTGTCATAAAAAAATCTATTAAAAACACTTTATTTAAGATTTTTTTCATTATCTTCGTAAAACGGCTCAACTTCCTTAAAATTGACTGTTATACAACAGTTTTTAATTTATCGATGACTGCACTTAAAATTTTGCCATTCACGAGCCGCCTATGGTATCGTACTTTTTTATAATAATTAATAATACAGAATTATAAAAACACGCATGCTATTTTCTATATAAAAAAATGCATATTAAATCATTACTTGTAGGCATATAATATAATGTAAATGCTATAGTATTCTATAGAAATATTTAGATTCTATAGGAATCTAGATAATGAAGGAATTTAAAGCTCCTAATTAAAATTAAGTATTTTCAGGATAAAAATTTCATAATGAAATTGTAGATTTTAGTGTTTGATATTAATTTCAGCTTGATACGTCCAGCGAGTGAACAGATTTATAAACTGTTAATTTCAGACAAATGCCGCCGGGGACGTTTTTTCTGTTTTTTCGACAGGTTAAATTCATTCATACGCTATTTTTAGGGTTCCGGACATCCGACGAAAAAAAGTAACCCTTACTTGTTATAAGAAATACAAAAATATATATTTTTTAAATAATTTTAAAATGCATAACTCAAAAGATACACGAAAATCGAGCATTTCTCTTCCTATCTCCGAAACTATTGAGTCAAAATAATAGAAAAAAAATTGAGAAAGTAGGCCTTCACTCATAGTTCATTGAAAAAATTGGTTGTCTGTAAAGTCGGTTTACGGACGATAGTTTTACGTGATAACGTATTCCGTAATACATAACCTAAATTTATATAATAATTATAATAATTCGAATCTATGATATTGCATCTTTTGCTTCAAATTTAGGTTAATTTTATTTATTAAAATTACTCACCACCTATAATATAATTGTTTTTTTTAATTTTCTTTCTTTCGTATTTATTTTAAGTCTCAAAGATTAACTGTCATAATATTTTGAAAACAATTGTTTCATTGTTTATATAAAATTCCAAAACCTACTTACAATATTTAAGTATTTTCATACGTCAAAAAATTGATTTTTATAATGATAAAATTTGTATGAAAACGATTTTTTCGAGAGATGAGACTTAGCTAAAACGATTTTTTGCCCCCCAAAATCCCTTTTCAGTAAATTTCATCCAAATCGTTAGGGCCGTTTTCGAGAAAAGCACGCACAGGGTCAGGTGGAACGTTACACTTTTTCGTGCATGCAGCCGGTGTTTTATCAATTTATAAGATTGGTGATTCATCAATTTATAAGACGTTATCACGTCAAAAGCTGAACAAAAATCCTGAGCCTTAAAGTTCTTACGGAAAACGGAATGGTAAGGAATCCTCTTTAGGCGAGCTCAGCTCGTTTTTGATTTAAATGTACCTATCTTGCTTGTAACTCGGCTAATTTTGCAGAACGAATTACGCACGCACATAATACTCGAGTTCAATAGAGTCATATACAAATAATCGGTAAAAGTTAGTAAAAGCTTTGTAAACGCTAAAATATCTATGTTGCGAGTGTTTATGCGAATTGCCAAGTGCAATTTGTAATAATAATGCATTAGGCAAGTACTTAGTTATGTCTGCCAGCAACTAATGTATTTAAGCTAATTTTATACAATAATCCCCAGTAACTATAATACTTTGTAAGTGCTAATGTAAAACTAGGCTTAAGTATACATTTTAGGGTAAATGACTTTAAGTAATGTTTTGTTTACCACCGAATATTTAGAAGTGCTTTCAGATCTTCTATAATATAAAACAGAAATATAATATTATAAAATTTTCTTCGCGCATATATCGGCGGCTAATGTCCAAAAAGAAAAATTAAATAATCAATGCAAAATATAAAATGAATTTATGTTTAGTTAATATGTAAATAGTTGCGTAAAAAAGTTTTAAATACGTTTTAAAATCAAAAGAAAAATTAATTTTTAAAATTTCCTTGAAAGTTTCTACGAAACTGAGATATTAGCGTATATGAACAATTTTAATGTAATTGCACAACATTCAACAATTAAAAAGTAGCTAGGTACTTTATCTTTTTCGATAAATTGGTATTTATGCGAAAACGCGAGCGTACTAAAATGTATAATAAAATTATTATAATTTATAAGCAACTGCCCATACTGCGCAATAAAATAAACAAGTATTTTAATACAAAAATTGTATCAATATTATGATAGGTGTAAAAGTTTAAACAGACTGCATTCGGTAGCAACAGGTAGGTGAACGAAAATATATTATCATTTTAGGTAAATACGCACACATAAAAACAACACATTTTAGGCAGCGTTTGTCATTTGAAAACTTCCAAAATAAATACGACAAAAACTGACCGAAAAAACATTCAACAAAAATTAAAGAATTGCACAAAATGCTTACAGTGAGTACCAAGATACATATTGTCTTGAATGCCAATTTATTCTCTTTTTGCACAAAGTGTCCACACCGAGGCTTGAAGCCTGCCACAAACTCCTAGTAATTATTCAGGAAACAAATTTTTTAAGGACGTTAATCCCGAGTAAAATATTATGTTTTTATCGATCACTTTGAAAACACTGTACGGCCGTTTAATGTTTCAACAAGACACATCTCTTTTTTTTTCACCAACAAATTTCTAATTTAATGTCATGATCACAAACAATTATATTATTGTAGTAGCAGAAATGTTGACACTTGACAGTCAATAATGGTTATCTGAGCGGGATAACAGTGACGCATCGACTGACAGTTGCAACAACCCATGTCAAAGTATCTGTCTGTGGCGTTACTTAGAGCATTTGGAGTTTATACACATACCCGGTCACTCACTGTACACTATCAGCACAAACACTAAAACACTCACATCGACGATCGATATTATAACAAAACAAAACACTGTCGTCTTATTTGTTTTCCAACAGGATCGTAAAAAGACACTTTACACACGCAATGTTGAACGTTCGCGCTCGTTCAGCGTACGAACTGGTTGACCGGAAGTTTAGTTGTGGCAGGCATGACAAGTATGTAAAGTATTAGAAGACTGTGGACACATTATTAGCATTCTATCGTACATTTAAGTGAAAACACTGCTTATAATGTATGAAAGGTTCGTTTAAATTAATTGGTACTTACCAGAGATGAAGTAGAACGCCTCGGAGGCGAGTTTGCACGGAATTAGGACGGATTTTGGTCCGTAAATATGAAGAGTTGGTCTGTTTTTGGTATGCCAAGAATGGCACAAAGAATCTAGACAACGCACCTAACTACCGCGCACCTCGTTGTGCGCATCGCACACGCTATAGGACAAAACACTGCACTCCTCGCAACTTGCGTCACCGACCCCTTGCCATAAATGCAACACATGTCACCATTGAATTTAGACAATCGCGGAACATTAACTTAATATCCTATGTCGTCCGTGTGTTTAATTCTTCTCATTTATGAATTTATAAATCAACGATCTTGAAACGCGTCAACCTTTGGTAACTATTGCATAATTGCAGTCTGTTTTGATATCTACAATTACGACACTGTCTTAAAAACTATTTTGCGTATCATCTTAACTTATTTTATCAATGGCAATTGAAATATATAACAAATCTCAGGTGCGCAGAGACATCTCGCGAACATTAATGCAACTGCGTTTGAACCGGTAAATTCTACAATTATTAGTATTTCAAAATCACCCTCAATAATAACATGAAAACTTCGTATTTTATTAATTATACTAGGAGAGAAAGATTGTAGATAGATATTTTATTGTAGGATCTGTGTGTGATTCATGGATCTTCATTTGACGATTACGCGAACCTTCTAGCTTCAAAAATAATGCGAGGAGAGCCCTATAACTCTATAAGTATAACCATTTTTGGGCAAGGGAAAGGAGTGGAGTTGAAGGATGCGGGATGTATTTATAAATACCGTATACTTACCCATAAAATCGAATTCCTTGACATTAACGCTTACCTAGCAGCGAGTTGAAACTGCATCTGGAACATTATGAGTTGCTAGGGAAAAATTTAGCAGAGCATAAAGACTATATTTAATATATTAGCTCTGTTCCAGCCTCTCTGCGAACGGTAACAAAATCGTGGCATGCGCAGTAGCTGGTTGGACAAAAAAAATATGAAGTTTTCACGAAAAGTTCCTACAAATAGAAAAATATAATGTAAAAGAGGAAATGATGAAAACAAAATATGCAATGACGAAATAACTAATTATTTTTAAAACATTCAATAAAGTATCTTTTATTTTATTGACTTGATATGTTTCATTTACAATAATCATGTAATAATGACAATCATACCAGTTACAAAAAAATAAATTGCACGTATTTACGTAGTTATCATTTGATATTTGAACTAAAATTTAATAGAGAAAAAACATAAAATACGAAAAATACATGATTTTCTTTTAGCTCTTTCGTGTTATGTGGGCTTAGGTGCTGAGGGCAAACATTCTGTACGCGAAACGACTGCGCTATCGTTTCACATATTAAAATTAGATAACTTTGAACAAACTTTAGCATCCTTACAGCCTTTCTTTTAATTGCAAACACGAATAAAAAGAATTTGTGCATTTTAAAGGGTCGCGTGAATAACGACAAGGACTTTCATAAGTGTTACGATGAAAATATTTACGTAAAGTTACCTTTTTTAATTTTTTATCGGGACATTTAGATTCCGAGTTATAATAACATAAACCAATTTAAAAAATCATGCAAATTCTCTATTTCAAAAAAGAAAAATGTATCTCAGTGCTGAAATTCGAACCAAAGAAAATAGTGTAACAAATCTTTTTTAGTCGTTTAATACGAATTTTGCCGTCGATAATTGTTATAACTTCTTCATGCTTGTTCATTGTTTAATTTATTATAATAAAGTAGAAGTATACAGGTGGTCTATTTTAAAAAATAAAACTATATAAAAATTCAATCTCCTTAAAAAAAATCACAAGAGTTAAAAAGGATAACATTTTGAGATCGGCACCAATATATTTAGCAATAACTAAAATTTCTTTGCATGACTTCCTATAAAACAGCTGCTTTTCATGCCTGAATAGCGGTAGTAAAGAAACTAATGCGTGAAGTAAAACAAAAGAAATGCGAAACGTAGTTCTATTACCATTTCCATAGTAAATGTATGGAAATCAAACGCAGCCTAGAATTTGAAATGAATTTGCTCAAAATTGAACTGTCAAAAATTTTGAAAATCATGTGAAAATCAGCTATTTTATATAGAAGTGCGTGCAAAAAATACTATATGTATCTCGTGCGTGATGATATTAAGGCTCATATGGCTGTTAAAACTCGCTGTTGTCGTTTTTAACGTAATGTCACATTCGCCATAATAAAATATGATGTGCCAAAGACCTAAGTCAGTTGTTTTATTTACTAACTTTAAAAATTTGCATTAACCCAGCACTGAACACTTATTTTTTATTAATATGACTCGATAATATACTACGTTTTGAACTCTGGAATTGACTAGAAATGTAAAATCTTATAGTTATTGGCGTAACTAGTAGTCTAAGTCATGACTTAGCCTACAAGTTGCGCCCATAATTTTATTCAACAATTGCGCGTTATTCATGTTTTATTTATAATGAGATGTTGTAAATATCTATTTATTTCTTTATAAAAAAAACTGTCAATACTAACAGCACCAAACAGCACGATTCAATGTTTTGGTTTGAGGTTAGCCGGTTATGAATAAACTCCATGTCGAAAACATTCAGCCTCTCAATTTTAGCCTCAATGGGTAACAACGGAGTTGTTGTTACCTACTATTTCGTTACGACTCAGAAAATAGTTACGTTTATTTTCATTACTCCACAATGGCCGAGCTAGTAGGAATCTTCATTGAGTTATGACAAGTAATTGTTACCAGTCGGTAAATGTCTATTTAGGGTTCGGTTTTTAGGCATGATAAAACATGAATAGCGCGCATGAGTTGAATAAAAAAATAAATCACAACAAACTTATTTTGAACGGGCCTCTAATTGTTCTTTTACTAAAATTAAAAAAAATATATATACTAGGCAGAAAATAAATAAAATATTGTCCAAAATAACATGTTTTTATGCAAAAAGCATATAACAATTTTTTTTTGTACTATCCCCTATAAAATAGCTGTTTTTGTAGACGTGAAGCAAAACAAAATTGGTCGCGCTGTATCAATCCTATATATGCTGACTGTTACTCTTTATTAGTAAAGTTTGCTACACAAATGAAATGCCAAAAATTTTCAAAAATAAACTGACAATGAAGCTATTTTGTAGGGAGTGATGCAAAAAATATAGTATATAATATCTCAGGTGCATTAAAGTTTTGATTCATGTGATTTAAAACTCGTTAGCGTTCGTTTCAACACGTTTAGTCGAAAATACACTTCAATACACCCTAGATATAAAAACTACCGTTTATGATTTTAAAATCTACAACTTTGGAGCATATTCTAATGCTTATAACTATTATAAGTAAACTGTTCTTTAAATTATTGTTGACGATCACTAAACACAGATAAATCATTAAAAAAAAACAGCAGCGCGTTTTTCGATATTCAGATGTAGTATTCGAATGCATTAAGTTCATTCCAAGCAGCCGCGAACGGTAATAAAACCGTACACAATCTTGTTACTGCGCAAGACTGACTTGCGCAGTATCGATTTTTGAGCTAGTGCGCAAATTAGTCTTGCGCAGTGACAAGACTGTGTACGGTTCTATTACCGTTCGCGGTTGCTTGGAATGAGCCTATTGTCATTATTTACAGGCTACGCTCGAACAATACCTTAACTGTACGAGTAAAGTTATTTTAGGTAATACAATTATTTACGGAAAAACTTTGCAAAAACGACTATTGATTTTGGTACGGAACACTAAAAATAATAGATTCAATATACAAAATGGCGTTGGGTTCATATGACTCTAGTTTTCGGTGGCTAGATATTTTGTCAAATGAATAAAAAGACAATCTCCGAAGATGGCGTAAAGTTTGCCGAAACGTCAGACAATAAAATGCAATAAATAAACCTTCAGTATTTGCTTGGTTCATCGATCCTATGCCACCAGGATTCATCCTTTAATCTTACAAAAAAGACAATTACGTTATCTGAGTTTAGTGAACGACAGAAAAGTTTATAAAAATGTGTAAAATAAAAATGTATAAATAATAAATATTAAAAATTGTAATTTGCTAATAAATAATATCATTATAAAACTAATATTTGCTTTTGGATACACAAAAAATGCATTTTTTGAAATTGCTAGGAAGGTAAGACATCATAATATTAAACATTCCATTTTTTAAATTTAATTGATGTTAAAAATTGTTATTAAATTATAATAAAAGACAAACTGATTTTTAAAGCTACACCTATATTAAGAAATAATTGATCCTTCTCGATTTACGATTCTTTGATCGTAATCGATATATTTTGCAAATTAACGAGGTAGGTATGTAAGTTAGGTAGGTAACAAGACATTAATTGCCACATCATGCAAGAAAAAAAATCAAAAAACATTTTCTTGAGAAATACCAGTTATACAGGGTGAGTCAGACCACCCGTATCAGTCGTTTTTTTCGAAAACGGTTAGTCGTAGAGAGTTGTGTCAAAAATCTGTATTATAAAAGCCCTAATGAAGAATCGAATGGTGATATTTTTTCCCCCCGGAAAGGTCGGCTTCCTTGTTAGTTTGCTCCGGAATGTTAAGAACTCCGGAATGTTAAATGGCACGATAGGTCGAAAGTGGTATTGTTGAAAAGATCTTTAAAAAATAAGCAAGTTTTGTAGGACATTTTTTTTTGTTACTGCCACTCCTGTTAAATAATATTCGTTTGAAATTATTAAATTAACATGTCAGAATAACAAACTTAATTTTAAAAGTCGGCATTTAAAATCTAGTTACCTAATTAAACAAATTAAACAAAACTTGCTTATTTTTTAAAGATCTTTTCAACAATACCACTTTCGACCTATCGTGCCATTTAACATTCCGGAGTTCTGAACATTCCGGAGCAAACTAACCGGGAAGCCGACCTTTCCGGGGGGAAAAAATATCACCATTCGATTCTTCATTAGGGCTTTTATAATACAGATTTTTGACACAACTCTCTACGACTAACAGTTTTCGAAAAAACGACTGATACGGGTGGTCTGACTCACCCTGTATATTCTTGTAGAGGCCATCAGATAAAAAATATAATAATTAATTTCGAAGCTTTTCTCCTTTTTGTTCAAAAAGGGCACTTTTAAGAAATTAAACTCTAGCAGCAATTTCAAACACAAAATTGACATTATACAAAATTTCCTATCAGCTAATTTTTATCACTTGCTTTTCTAAATATAAATAAGTAATTACATAGTTATTAATTATTAGGTATCAATATTCTACGATAGACTAAGAGAAACACTTTTTGAGATCTAACACTTAAAAATATCAGTAGAATAATAGAATTGTAATGGAGACACGAAATAACCACCGAAATATTACCACTTCCGTAGACTCCGTGCAGAAGGACCGTTGGCTCCAGCGTGGCAAATTTCGCCAGTTTTCGTAATGTTTCGTGTTATTTGCACGCGTTATTACTTATTTACAGTTTTAAACAATTTTCCTATAAATGGTATCGTTGAAATTACTATCGTGGGTAAGTATTCACCATTTCTTAAGCCATAAGTACACATTTTTTTCGCGTTCCCTATTTTCTTGATAAAATGATATTATGTTTTGGTTTTATTTTGACAGGTAACATGAATATTCGAAGCTATTTTTTCAGAACTAACTTTTAAGGACAATTTTAGGTTTTCGACAAAACGTAAAGCGATCAAATTCAGAAATTCCAATCATTTGATATGATTTAAGGAGATTCGCAACGTCAATAGCACCTTTTACTAGTTATTTTATTCTCTTAATCGCTCGAATCCACTTTTCTAATATATGAAGTTTTACGAACGACGAGAATATTTACGCGTTGTTTTTTTCGATATGTTTCCGAACTTCACGACACTGCAAACATTACCGTTAGATTTTTTTTTATATTTTTAGATCCGTTCTGAAGAAGATCCAAATCCGGATCGAAACGTTAATGTATTATTGATATTTTTTGATAATATATTGTCTGAAAAATTGGTCGATAATTTTATTTATTGAAGAGTTCTAATCAGACGTTAATCAAAGATTTGATTACCGTTAGATGTTTCCCAGGTTATGGTACAGCTCAGAAATCGAAATAAAAAAAATTGGTTGTCTGTAAAGTCGGTTTACGGACGATAGTTTTACGTGATAACGTATTCCGCTCGAATATCATATTTAATAATACATAACCTAAATTTTAGTAGCTGTCAAACTTGGGCCGATCGTGCTTCTCTATATCGCTTATACTGCGCTCTCGCTTGCACGCACAGGGTCAGGCGGAACGTTACGGCGTTACACTTTTTCGTGCGTGCAGCTGGTGTTTCATCAATTTATAAGACGTTATCACGTCAATAATTATTTGCACTGTTATCCTGTAAATCGGTGGCAATCCAATTTAAGTAAGTTCCGTCTTTCTGCACGGAGTGTATTGTAATTAAAAATTGTCAACTGGATCACTAAAATCCGCGCACCAACTGTTAGTTAACAAAAATTAACGACAAGTGTGCTTTTGGTTATTTGGAAACATCTTCATCAAATTTCTACTGTTCTACCAAGAAGTGGAAGCATCATAGGAAGAAAACAAAAAACAGACTAGATTCAAACTATTTTAAGTACTACAATAACTATAGCATAATGAAACAGTGCATCCGTACTATACACTAATAGACGGAGAGCTGGCTACGGAGAAAATGGGTGACTCGGTGCAGAGCTGAAAATTTGCAGAATAATAGGAGATAGTACAAGTAAGTAGGGAAAAAATTGCCAGAAGGCTAGGCGGAAGATAAAGAGCCGCCAGAAGGCGCTAATGTTGCGAAAAATCAGTGCACTTCTGGCAATTTCTATACTTATTCTGTAATTCAAAACTAGATTATATATTATATATATTATACTTTTTATAGTTATAAGGGCATACTGAAAATTCAAACATGATATAATAATTACATTCGACAAATATTCAAAATTATTAATGACATTTTGATAGAAATAAAATTAAATAAATTAATAAGATTACGTTGTTATAACAACGTAATTAATGAAAATATATGACGATTAATTTTATTTCTATCAAAATGGCATTAATAATTTTGAATATTTGTCGAATGTAATTATTATATCATGTTTGAATTTTCAGTATGCCCTTATAACTATATAATGTATAATATATAATCTAGTTTTGAATAACAGAATAAGTATAGAAATTGCCAGAAGTGCACTGATTTTTCGCAACATTAGCGCCTTCTGGCGGCCCTTTATCTTCCGCCTAGCCTTCTGGCAATTTTTTCCCTACTTACTTGTCTATTATTCTGCAAATTTTCAGCTCTGCACCGAGTCACCCATTTTCTCCGTAGCCAGCTTTTAGTCCATAATGAAATATCATAAATTGTTCAGATTTACGTCAAATATCGAACACTTTTAAACGTTTTTCTTTTTATTCTTAGCTGCATAAAATTGAAGCAAACAACTATTTCTACATCTTGAAAAAATAATTATGGTATCAATCTAAGATCACTGTCAGTTCAGATTTTCTGAGCAAGTTTTGTGCAACCCAGCATTAGTCTTTTAATTAATAAACCAAAAAATTTAATACTAATAAAACATTCCATGATAATATCTACGAGTAACTTTAAAACTTACGGTGTCCTTCTCTAACCACAAAAAAGCAAAATATAGTTAAACTACTAAGAAATAGGTTGTCACTAATAATATCTAATCATAGAAATGACTACAACATTGTTTTAACATAATCGCACCACAAATTTTGATGTTGCGAATCTTCTTACAATAGAAACGTGATTTTATCAGATGTGTTTCATTATACTTGAGTATCTAGTAGTGTTTTGACTAAAATTCAATTACCTACTTAATAATAAAATGCAAATTGGAACGGCAACATAAAGGAAAAATTGTTTTTTTTTCTCATATCATGAATTTCTTAACTGCAGGAAGCGCTAGACTAGAAAAAATATACATTTATGTACAAGCAGCCTATTAAAAATCCTGTTAAAAAGTATTTTCTATACTGGGCATCCCATTTTTTAAATTACTATTTTAGCCAAACGCAATGTATTTACACAATCGAATCAATAAATCTTAATTTCAATATTCATTTATAACTATATTTTCAACCCTTTCATAACTATATAAACTTCAATTTTTTACGGAGTCTACAGAAACAGATCTATAAAATTATCAATGTAAAAAAAAGTTTTCTTACGCATGCGCAATGAAATGTGTGCCTTTACAGTGCAGAATAAAGAAACGCATTCGACCAAACACAAAATATAAATAAAATACTCGGAAAACAAGAGATACACGTTTAAAAACAATTATAAAAGAGTTCAAAGTCGATATAAAAAATGTAATTCAGAACACATTAGCGTTTTTAAGCCAAGTCTTAGCAACATAATAATAAATATGATAATCATAATGACGAATTTCATTTTCAATGTGCATTTCTTAGAAGAGTATTCTTAGTTGTATGTTACCAGTTCAAATGTCAATAACTTATATACAATGTTAATCGAGTTTCCATACAGATTCTTTTACGATGCCAGGAAAGCCTCTTGCAACGACCAACTTCTCAGTTGGAAAGTCGAAGATCACAGTTACGTGGAACGCCATATTTGCCGTAGCAATTAAATATTCGCAGAGCGCAAAGTAGCTAAACGCTAGAGATCGGGCAGAAAAAAACAATAATTCATACATCGTGATGGTAAGACATATTAAATTACTTACTAAAAGTGATAAGTGATTACCCAAGTCGTAACATTATTGTTTAATTTAATGAGAATTACTTATTGACAACGTCATCTGCTGTCAACATGAATTCGGAAAGCATTATGTAAAACTAGCGGTCCCGTCCGGTTTCACCCGGGTGCAAAAAAACGAATGGGGAAGGGAGGGACATGAGTAAGCACATTCATCTTAGTTTACCGAGATGAATGTTGGGTCCAAATTTTTTGCAGTTTTCGGCAGTTCCCTGCTTTATTACTTATTTTAAACTCAAACCTCCATTTTTGATGAAAATATTTTTTTTAAGTAATAATTATTTCTTTTAAATCAATAATTACTGTATAATTAATAAAATATAATAAATATTTAATTGAAAACACTGTAGGAAAATTATTTTTATATATAGGTACTGTAATAGTTTTCAAATGAGCTATTATTTAGATTTATTTAATTTTAATTAGTCGTAAATAAAACTAAAATAAATTTAAATGATAGCCTTAGAAGAAAGCAATGTAGAAAATAAAAAAAAAAAAAACATTAAAAACATATTCGTCCAAGGTGGGGCTCGAACCCACGACCCTGAGATTAAGAGTCGAGCGCTCTACCGACTGAGCTAACCGAGCTTCTGTCGTGTGCCGCTAATATTGGGATATTCAGTTAGGGCATTTCACCTGAATATAAGTATATTGTGAAAAATTTTGACTGACATTCTCCAACATTTTTCATTGATTTTCCGCTCCTATTAGTTGTAGCGTGATATTATATAGCCTATAGCCTTCCTCGATAAATGGGCTATCCAACAAAAAAAATTTTTTTCAATTCGAACCAGTAGTTCCTGAGATTAGCGCGTTCAAACAAACAAACAAACTCTTCTGCTTTATATATTAGTATAGATATAACCCCATGGACAAGGATTGTAGGCCACAGCGTGGTAAATTTCGAAAGCTTTCGTTCGTTGTTTTGTATTGTTTGTACCCGCCAAAATTATTTATAGTGTTAAGTCATGAATACAAATTTAATACTACCATAATCTAAATGTTCAATAGAGGATTAAAAAACAACTAAAAAGTTTCAGTAGCGTTTTTTAAACACCGAATTTTATATTGTAAGGTTAAAATCGTTAGTATTTTAATAAAACAGCTATAAAGGTGAAAAAGAGGGACAACTATAATGATATTGATGAGTATTTGGAAAGAATTCCGTGGCATAAGGATCGAAAATGAAGCAATACTGAGATTTTTTTAAACTTGCATATTTTAATACTAACGTTTCGATACGTTTTGTATCATCTTCAGAGTATTGCTTCATTTTCGATCCTTATGCCACGGAATTCTTTCCAAATACTCATCATTAACTTCAATGGATCACAGTTACTCTATTTATTGAATAGAGTCAATCTTCATATAATGATATTATGAAAAACTTACCCAAATCGTGACAGAGAAGTCTATGTTTCAGAAAGAAGATTATAAGACCAACAGAACTGACAATCGACGTAACAAACAACATTTGTTTGACAAAAATCGATTGATTAATGCTCATTCCGCCGGCCGGGTTCGCGTACACCCCACTTGAAGCCGCTAATTTCAACACTTTTATATTGGCTAGCATGTGAGTTAATGAACTCGCCATAAAAGTTATGAATATCTTTTCGTGGAGTGCTGTAAACATAAAACAAGCATCGAATCATCACAAAACGGTAATACTTTGACCACCGTGTTGGTTGTCAAACTTTATAAAGCTTTATTGTCAAAAAACGTAAAATAATTATAAAATAAAATAAGACACCTTGGTATTATAGTCCAAGAACGATCTTCGTGAAATACCTAAAATCTCAAACGGCTACAAATTTCAGTGATCGTTCTTGGGGTTACAAGAAACTATTCTGACTATGAAAAAGTGTGCTCCGATTTGCAGTTAGGGTAGAAACCGCCCCTTTAAATTTTGTTTTCTAATTATCTCACAAACTATGAGATATATGAAAAAAGGTTTCGACAAAAAGTTGTAGATTTTTATATTTGCTACGAAAAAGTGCTCCAACCTCTTACCCCTATCTGCAACAGTTTACCCATAAATCGCCCCTAAAGGTAAAAAAATTGAAAATTATTATTTTTCTCAGCTGATTCGGGTTTTTTGTGACATTTTGAGAAGAAATTACTCTTGGTATTTTCTTCGAAAAACGATTATTTTAGAAATTACAAAAAAACGGATATTACCCCCTTTGCACAATAGTGTAATCTAATTGTCGTGAATTATTATAAAGAAATCGTATCCATGATTTTAAAATGTAAAACAAACTTAAAATAAACGTTACCATAACTATAATTCAAAATCAAACTTGAAAATTCAAAAAATTTGAATTATATTTTTACATTTATTTTAGAAATTTATTTGTAGCGTTGTTTACGTGGCGTGTTTTTATGGTTTTTTAAACAAAATTTTTGAAATGGCCTATGAAGTCACAGAAATGCCACGCAAAAAAGACACGTTTCAATAATAATCAAAACATCTTGCCCAAAAAGTATATTTTTTTTAAATTTCAATAAGAATGTTTGATAATTTTTAATATGATAATTATTGATTTTAAAATTATTTTCAAAAATTGTGCATATAATAGGTACCTATATTATGTTATGAATACTAACATTCGAATTTTTAGTATTGCACATACCGCTAAACTAGCGGTATGTGCTTTATTATCGCTTTGTGCGTCAGAGCTGACTTTCGTTCATATAAGAAGTTATATCTAAGTTAATTTCACACGAAATCCATTCAAATTGAAGCTTTTTGAAAAGAGGAGATTCTGATCTATAAAACGGAACCATTTTTAAATCAATTTGAGTTCATAAATACTATTTTTTATTTATTGTTAAAAATTTATAATCAACATAAACTTGTTACCATGTTTTTTGTCTTATTTTAATTGCTATGGTTAGTAATTAATGTTGATTTTCATAATTATTATTTTTAATTTTCTGCATGTACTTGAAAAAGTCTAAATCTATAGACGTCTATAGACTTAGAGTTTTTCAAGTGTGTACTTGAAAATGTCTAAATCTATAGATTTAGAGTTTTTCAAGTACATACAGAAAATTAAAAACAATAATTATGAAAATCAACATTAATACAAAAAACATGGTAACAAGTTTATGTTGACTATAAATTTTTAACAATAAATAATAAAAATTCGAATGTAAAAAAATATATAAAAATATTTAACAAATTCAATTTCAGAAAAATTTTTTGAGTGGATTTTTTTATGTAGGTAGATAGGTACTGACAAACAAAATACAATATTATTATATCCTGACATAAAATTAAATGCATATGTAGGTATACATAGGAAAAAATACGAAAAACGATAAATAATAATTATGTTGCGACATAAGTAATTATAATTATTTAGGATTCTTCTCTAGAAAAAATAAGATTATTTTTATGATCTTGTGACAAAAAATATAATGTAAGGGCATAATTTTATTATTTTTCTTCAGGATATTTTAAGTTAAAAAATATTTTCAAAAAAAAATTCTGAAATTGAAAGTGTTAAATATTTTTATATAATATTTTGTAAAAATACTTTACGGTTTAAATAGTAAAACGGAGTACCATACCCCCTAACTTATATTAATTGCTATGGTTAGTAATTAATGTTGATTTTAATAATTATTGTTTTTAATTTTGACAGCTGACGATGATATAGTGGGACAAGCTCCTACAATCGCGCTATCTCTCTCACTACAGTATCGTGCAAAGGGGTATCGTTTTTTTGTAATTTCTATAATGTTCATTTTTCGAAGAAAACGCAAAGACTATTTTCTTCTTAAAACGTCACAAAAAACCCGAATCTGCCGAAAAAACAAATGATTTCCATTTTTTTCACATTTAGGGGCGGTTTACGGGTAAACTATTGTAGATAGGGGTAAGAGGGTGGAGTACTTTTTTATAGCAAATATAAAAATCTACAATTTTTTGTCGAAACCTTTTTTCATATATCTTATAGTTTGTGAGATAATTAGAAAACAAAATTTAAAGGGGCGGTTTCTACCCTAACTGCAAATCGGAGCACACTTTTTCATAGTCAGAATAGTTTCTTGTAACCCCAAGAACGATCACTGAAATTTTTAGCCGTTTGAGATTTTAGGTATTTCACGAAGATCGTTCTTGGACTATTATATTATGATGAAATTAACGGGATACAAGGCTAAATATAAAAACAATTATTATTCACTAGAACATTTAATCTCAACGTTTCGGCAAAAATTATTGACTTCTTCAGGACCTATAACAAATAAATAACACTCTACACATCTAAACATAAACTTAAAATTTAAAAATTTAACTTTTTTTTTTTTGACGTGATAACGTCTTATAAATTGATGAATCACCAATCTTATAAATTGATAAAACACCGGCTGCATGCACGAAAAAGTGTAACGTTCCTAACGTTCCGCCTGACCCTGTGCGTGCTTTTCTCGAAAACGGCCGTAACGATTTGGATGAAATTTACTGAAAAGGGATTTTGGGGGGCAAAAAATCGTTTTAGCTAGGTCTCATCTCTCGAAAAAATCGTTTTCATACAAATTTTATCATTATAAAAATCAATTTTTTGACGTATGAAAATACTGAAATATTGTAAGTAGGTTTTGGAATTTTATATAAACAATGAAACAATTGTTTTCAAAATATTATGACAGTTAATCTTTGAGACTTAAAATAAATACGAAAGAAAGAAAGTTAAAAAAAACAATTATATTATAGGTGGTGAGTAATTTTAATAAATAAAATTAACCTAAATTTGAAGCAAAAGATGCAATATCATAGATTCGAATTATTATAATTATTATATAAATTTAGGTTATGTATTACGGAATACGTTATCACGTCCGTAAACCGACTTTACAGACAACCAATTTTTTTTTGTATAAAATTTTGTATTTTTTGTAATATATTTTAAATTTTTAGTTTATGTTTAAATGTGTAGAGTTTTATTTATTTGTTATAGGTCCTGAAGAAGTCAATAATTTTTGCCGAAACGTTGACATTAAATGAAATTCTAGTGAAAAAAAATTGTTTTTATATTTAGCCTTGTATCCCGTTAATTTCATCGTAAAATAATTATTGAAGTAAAATTTGTTTTGACACAGTAGGGTAAAATCGATTCAAGAATTTAAACATGTTACGACGTTGCGATGAAAAACTAAAAAATCTGGCCGTTCAACATTGTGCTATAGTGGGTAACAGAAGACAGGGCGCTGGAAAAGTACTCGTAAACAAAAAAATACCGTTTCAATCAACGTTTTAAGTTCGACAATACACCGACTGAACTATAATCAATTTATAACTTACGGTAATTTTCTCTGTTCGAGACGTACGTGACTCCGCATAAAGAACTGATTTCTAAAATATTCAACCAATATGTTATATTAAGCCATCGGTTACACATTTGTTGTAATCTCGGATCAGGCTGCATTCGGAAAAGGCTTTGATGGTAAGCGTGACAAACGGCCGCGATTATGAAGCGTGGTCCTATGTGCAACGCAACGCAAATTCTCCACAGGTATCGCTGCGGACTCACGCCTGTTATTGCGCTAATTGACGGTATTATATTATAGACCTAAAATAATCGTTCATTTTAGAATTCGCTTATTTTTCATACAGAGGTGCGATGAATAACTAAAATATTTAAACTTAACTGAAAACATGTTTTTGATAAAGAATAAACTTAAAATTATAATAATGGTTAGAGTATGATAACTCGATGTGCAAAATATAATAATTATTATTTTAAATAAGATAACAGTATTATTAGCCGTTGTAATTGCGGAACATTTATTTTTAAAAATTATTATCTTTTTTGCGCAGTGAAAAGGGGAAGACGTTTGGGGGGACGTCTTTAAAAAACAATTACGGGGTCGTGTCGATGCAATAACGTTTTTTAGCGCAGTGAAAGGGGAAGGCGTTTGGTTTGGGGGGGAATTCTTTAAAAAACAATTACGGGATCGTGTCGATGCAATAACGTTTTTTTTGTGCAGTGAAAGGGGAAGGCGTTTAGGGGGGAATTCTTTAAAAAACAATTACGGAATCGTGTCGATGCAATAACGTTTTTTAGCGCAGTGAAAGGGGAAGGCGTTTGGTTTGGGGGGGAATTCTTTAAAAAACAATTACGGAATCGTGTCGATGCAATAACGTTTTTTAGCGCAGTGAAAGGGGAAGGCGTTTGGTTTGGGGGGGAATTCTTTAAAAAACAATTACGGAATCGTGTCGATGCAATAACGTTTTTTTTGTGCAGTGAAAGGGGAAGGCGTTTAGGGGGGAATTCTTTAAAAAACAATTACGGAATCGTGTCGATGCAATAACGTTTTTTAGCGCAGTGAAAGGGGAAGGCGTTTGGTTTGGGGGGGAATTCTTTAAATAACAATTACGGAATCGTGTCGATGCAATAACGTTTTTTAGCGCAGTGAAAGGGGAAGGCGTTTGGTTTGGGGGGAATTCTTTAAAAAACAATTACGGAATCGTGTCGATGCAATAACGTTTTTTAGCGCAGTGAAAGGGGAAGGCGTTTGGTTTGGGGGGGAATTCTTTAAAAAACAATTACGGAATCGTGTCGATGCAATAACGTTTTTTTTGTGCAGTGAAAGGGGAAGGCGTTTAGGGGGGAATTCTTTAAAAAACAATTACGGAATCGTGTCGATGCAATAACGTTTTTTAGCGCAGTGAAAGGGGAAGGCGTTTGGTTTGGGGGGGAATTCTTTAAATAACAATTACGGAATCGTGTCGATGCAATAACGTTTTTTAGCGCAGTGAAAGGGGAAGGCGTTTGGTTTGGGGGGAATTCTTTAAAAAATAAAAAACAATTACGGGGTCGTGTCGATGCAATAACGTTTTTTTTGCGCAGTGAAAGGGGAAGGCGTTTGGGGGGGAATTCTTTAAAAAACAATTACGGGGTCGTGTCGATGCAATAACGTTTTTTAGCGCAGTGAAAGAGGAAGGCGTTTGGTTTGGGGGGGAATTCTTTAAAAAACAATTACGGGGTCGCATATACAAAGTAAGATAGTAATACAGTTATTCTACACCAGTTGTTATGGCGTCTATGTGTGATTTCTGTTCGGTTGGAAGACGAAAGAGTTTTACGTATTTTTGAGGAAATTTGTTAATAATCCGTAAAGTTTTGAACCCTATAATAATTAAGCGACTAAATTTCTGTTGCATGGGGTATTTTTTACCATTGTAATCAATGGTTCTACATAATTATGACGAAGGAATGTGTTAAATAGGTCTACTTACGCGACAATGAGTTTCGTGGACATCGTCTGGCTGAAATATGACCGCTGTGATGAAACAAACTAGCAGTGCTATGAGTGGCAGAGAAACCGTGAGTAGGCACAACTGACGGAAGCTCACCATAAAATATACTGCTAAGCTGTCACTTACTGTATCACCTTTTTCTGACGCTAATTTCATTTTTCTTTGCCTGATTATTGGAACAGAAAAACAATTTGTACAAGCAATAATCATAAAAATGCATGATTATATAATCCAAAAATCTAAGATATTAAAAAACATATGAAATATTCAGAATGCTGGAATGTTTATTAAACGAATGTGTTTTAAGTAACATCTACTATCTAGCTACATAAATAAAATTCGAATTCGTATCAAAGACACGAAAATTTGTGTGAAAAAATGACGTTTATAAATTAATATCTTTTAGATTATTGTATGTAAAATATGCATACCTGACCTATGTCGTTATTAAATAATGAAATGTGAGTTAAACTCCACAAACATTTCAATTTGGCATAATTATTTCTATGCGGTAAATAAATTGTTAAAATATAATACAGAACTGTCATATGAGTTTTAGACGAATGTTTTATTACAGAGTCCTCTGTGCAGTTTTTACTGGACTATTACTTCCGTGTGATTTATGAAATTCATCGACATAAAGAACTGGACTGCTAATCTAGACAAAAAGTCTCGATATTGTCCATTTCTCTTCACGTATCAGGAAACCATTACAATATTCGTTGTGCGTTCAGCTTTAGATGTATTAGGAGACCATGAATTAATATTCGTTGTGTGTTCTACCTACTGCTTTAGAGCATAGAGCTATGTAATATGTAGGCTGACTTAGGAGGATATTTGACAAAAAAACACTTAAAACATTAATATTTTTGTAAACTTGTCCTTTGTTGGTATAAAATAACATAATAAGGTACCTTTTTGATTTTAAAAATATATTTTTACTAAGAATTATGTATCTGCAAAGTCTATCACTGATAAATTAAGAATAAAACACAAAATTATCAAAATTCATGGAGGTTTTATCAATTTCGAAAATAAGAGCTTAGGAAAACGTTACTAGACTACACTGTTGGTTTTTTATTTTTACAATTTAGCAAGTGGTCACTAGATGTCCAAATGGCACATTAAAAATGTTTCAAAGAAAATATTCAAAAATATTATTATTTAATTTTAAAGAATAGCTTCTGTTGCTACATTGTTGAAACACCCATTGTTACATGTCTATATTAGAAAAATTTATTTCTCAAACAATGTCACCATCGGGATACGAACCCCGAATCTTTCCACTATCGCGGCGGACTGAGTTACATTACTCCACAGTGACACAGTAAGGTCAATTCATCATTCTAATATATAGCCATTTGTAACTGTATATTTCACATCATGCGAGAGCTAATTTTTATCTTAGATAACGTCAGATATGAACCTTCACAGAAGTGAGAGCTGTGAGTGAATCAACGATGAAAGTTGTTTTCTTATATTAATCAGCTGATTCCTAAAGATAAGAAAACAACTTTCATCGTTGATTCACTCACAGCTCTCACTTCTGTGAAGGTTCATATCTGACGTTATCTAAGACAAAAATTAGCTCTCGCATGATGTGAAATATACAGTTACAAATGGCTATATATTAGAATGATGAATTGACCTTACTGTGTCACTGTGGAGTAATGTAACTCAGTCCGCCGCGATAGTGGAAAGATTCGGGGTTCGTATCCCGATGGTGATTTTGTTTGAGAAATAAATTTTTCTAATATAGACGTGTAACAATGTGTGTTTCAACAATGTAGCAACAGAAGCTATTCTTTAAAGTTATTTAATAGTAGTACGCACTATACCGTATTAAAATTCACATTTATTATTTAATATTAACTGCTTTCTCGCATTTAAACAGACAATTTAGACAAATGAGGTTTATAGTCATTTTTGAACAGGATTGATTTGAAATTTTACTATTTTTCTTATGGAGAATACTTTGTCACAATCGAAGGTGATTATCAATTTAGATTTCCAGCGCCTGTTGCAGCCCATTATTAGACAATCATATCTTAGAAAGAAAATCATTATAAATATACAAATAATCTTTGAATACACGACAGTATGCCAACGATAATATAAATAAATAATAAATAAATGATTGCTCCTATTACCAATGCATAAGGAAAAGTAAACACAGTCAAGTGAGAGAAACTTCTTATTTTTAATTTGTAAAAATAGATAATAACGAAACGTCTGCGTTATAATTTTATAAAATATGTAATAAAAAGTATTACCACGTAATATTTACAATTGTGTTCACACTTATGTCCACGGTGGACACAATTATGTCCACGGTGAACACAATTGATACAAGAAATTCTTTTATTTTTAACTATTCAGCTTCATTATTAAGTGTTCATAGAAGTGGTATCTTTATTTGAACAATCACATTTACTGGGCGAAGCTAGTTCGTTCAGTTTATCAAGCGCTTTTTCATATGATTCAGGAAGCACTACTTCAGTCGTTTCAGCATCGTCTGCTGCATTTGAAGTGTTCTTTTTTTGAATAAATATACGCTGCATTTGTAACATTTTTTCTGTTTTTGCTGTATATTTGAGATACTGTGAAGGCTGTTTCCTCAATAATGGAGGAAAATCTTTCTTGGGGTCGTTATCTTTTTCGAAAAAAACTTGCGTTCCTAATGTTAGTTCATATTTTCCTAGAAAATAAATATTTTTATTAGGAATATATTTGTTCTTTTAATAATAATTACGTACTTAGTTCGAAATTGTTATCAACGTGTGTAATAGCCAGTAGGTATAATTTTACTAATATTAATATTACCTTGATAAAACTGATTGCCAATTTGCATTATTGGCGTGTCAGAATCGACACCAATTAATTTACAAAATGTATTGGGATTTTTTAATAAATTTTCGTCCAGCATTCCTCCAAATTCTACATAAATAAGCATGTCTTCTTCGTCATCTCCTATATCGTCTTGTTGAATGTTTTTCTCAGTTTTTGAATCCATTTGTCAGCTTAGTAATTAAATAAAATTCTATTCAAGTACACGTGAACATTTGACAGTAGTAAGCACCATAGAATTTATATTCAAAGGTGAGCACAGATAAAAGATGACAGCCATTTAAGCCATCTTAAAGGAAATAAAACGTACTGATTACGATTTATCATCAACAGCCTTATATAAAAAGCCGGTATACTACAGCAAGTAAAAAACAGTGATCACAAGCTGTAGTTTACATTAAAATTAATTACATGCATAAACCTTGTCTTAAATAAAATTAACCATATTAGAGCTCAGTGGGTGTCCCAACTTTTGAAGTCTCTGGGCGTCTTTAACAATTGTTGGTATCACTGTTTGCTAAGTACATTCATATTCAAACAAAAGTCAGAAATACTAAATAGTTATAACCGCCGTCCAACCTATTTTAACATTTTGTTTGCGTCGTATTGTATAATTTACGTAATAATGAAGGATCCAGCGCTGGAGAAACATTTTCGTGGCCACAAGAGTACAGTGAACGGTCTTTCTTTTAGTCCTTGCGGTCAGCAATTGGTCAGTTGCAGCGAAGACTCAAATCTTCTGTTATGGAATTTCGCACATTCTGCAAGATGTTTTAAGTTTGAGGGACACACAAACCCAGTAACGACTGTCGATTATTGTCCCACGCGATATTTGTTTGCGTCGGCGTCTAAAGAAACAGTTAGACTTTGGGTACCGACTATCCGAGGTACCTCAACAGAATTTAAGGCTCATATAAATACTGTTCAGTCAGTTCATTTCTCTTCTGATGGCTCATCGGTATGTGGATATTATATCTAACTCATGAACGTTAATTAAACAAGGCTCAGATGGCCTAACCGTGATATTTATACAGAGATCAAAATTCAGGAAATAATTTTGTGTTACATTGCGGGACTTAACCTACTTTTTCTTGTCTGTCTATTGTAAACTGCTCAATTTTATGTTTTAGTTGGTGACAGCTTCTAACGATAAGACCGTAAAGCTTTGGGGGACTTCCCGTCACAAGTTCTTGGCTTCGTTTACTGGTCACACTAACTGGGTACGATGTGCTCGCATATCCCCAGATGGAAAACGTATTTTGTCATGCTCAGACGACAAAACTATCAGAATATTCGACATATCGAGCGGAGAGTGCATACACATTTTCCACGAATTAAAAGGTAACTTAATTATTCGCAAGTTACGTTGCTAGCCAACACAAGAAAAATAATAAAAACGTAATGAATTGCACATACCGCTAAACTAGCGGTATGTGCTTTATTATCGCTTTGTGCATCAGAGCTGACTTTCGTTCATATAAGAAGTTATATCTAAGTTAATTTCACACGAAATCCATTCAAATTGAAGCTTTTTGAAAAGAGAAGATTCTGATCTATAAAATAGAACCATTTTTAAATCAATTGGAGTACATAAATACTATTAAAATTGTAATTGAAAATCTCAAACAGCAGTTGTCGGTTGGTCTGTACGTACGTATGTACGTCACGACTCTACAGATCGCAATTTTGGTCGGATTGCCTTGGGTTATATATTGAAAATCTCAAACAGCAGTTGTCGGTTGGTCTGTACGTACGTATGTACGTCACGACTCTACAGATCGCAATTTTGGTCGGATTGCCTTGGGTTATATTTTATTCACTTTGTTTAGTATCAGACCAGAACCCTATTTAAATTCACATAAATGTGTTCAGTAGTTTAATTTTTATAAACAGTTTTATTTTATTATTTTTGATAGCTAATAGTTTGAAAATAGTTATTGGCGTAACTAGTAGTCTAAGTCATTCATCGCGCTGACAGGTCATGACTTAGCCTACAAGTTGCGCCCATAATTTTATTCAACAATTGCGCGTTATTCATGTTTTAATTATAATGAGATGTTGTAAATATCTATTTATTTCTTTATAAAAAAAACTGTCAATACTAACAGCACCAAACAGCCCGATTCAATGTTTTGGTTTGAGGTTAGCCGGTTATGAATAAACTCGCATGTCGAAAATATTCGGCCTCTCAATTTTAGCCTCAATGGGTAACAACGGAGTTGTTGTTACCTACTATTTCGTTACGACTCAGAAAATAGTTACGTTTATTTTCATTACTCCACAATGGCCAAGCTAGTAGGAATCTTCATTGAGTTATGACAAGTAATTGTCACCAGTCGGTAAATGGCTATTTAGGGTTCGGTTTTTAGGCATGATAAAACATGAATAACGCGCATGAGTTGAATAAAACAATATAATAGTTCCTGTGTAAATATAGTGTAAATTCATAAAACAAGTGCTACACTTCTATACCGTAATAACATCAAAACGCATAGCAAGCTTCGCGGCGCAATGGTTATGCCGTTAGATCCACAAGGGAAAAAGGTCCTGGGTTCGATTCCTTACGAAATAATTGATTTTTATTATTTTTTTTCTATTCCACTTGATATTAATTATATATTACTAGCGGTCCCGCCCGGTTTCACCCGGGTGTAAAAGAATGAATGGGGAAGGAAGGGACATGAGTACACACATTCATCTTAATTTACCGAGATGAATGTTGTGTCCAAATTTCATGATGATCGGAGTTACCGTTCAAAAGTTTTTGTCGATAAAGAGCAGTATTTAAACTTTTTTTAACTAATAATTTTTTTTAAATGAATTAAATAAAATTAAAATAAATTTAAATGTAAGCCTTAGAAGAAAGCAATGTAAAAAATAAAAATATATTCACCCAACGTGGGGCTCGAACCCACGACCCTGATATTGACAGTCGCATGCGCTACCGATTGATCTACCTGAGGTTGTGTTCTTTCATCACTAATATGAGTATATCTAGTTAGTGCATTTCACATAAATAGAAGCTTATTTTTGAGATACTTTTTGCAACATTTTTCATTAAAGCTCCGCTCCTAATGGTCGTAACGTAATATTATATAGCCTATAGCCTTCCTCGGTAAATGGGCTATCCAACAAAAAAAAATTTATTCAATTTGAACCAGTAGTTCCTGAGATTGGCGTGTTCAAACAAACAAAAAAACTCTTCAGCTTTATATATTAGTATAGATATTATGTATAGTTCTTATTTTTTTTTTATTTTTCAAACTTAAAAAAATATTTTTTCAATTTTTAATTATTTATTTGTTTAAATTTTTAAATCTTAATTTTAAATTTTTTAAGAATATTTTTTCAATTGTTTTTTTTTTTATCATACAGTGGAAAACTTGCGGGATGTGCACTTTTGGTTTTGCCAACTATCCTTGCTTTTTTTTACAGGTTGCGCCATCCACGGAGAGTGGCATCCGAGCGGAACTTGCATCGCAATAGGTTTGAACAACGGCACTGTAAAAGTTTACAACACCCAGACGATGGGGCTCCAACAACATTATAAGATGCACGATGAAGCCTTGACTCAACTCTCCTTTCACCCAACTGGCAATTATTTGTTAACGGCTTCTATTGACTCTACGATGAAGGTACAATACGCGCCACGAATCTAAAAGGCTCGGAAGTTAGATGAAAATGCAGGCTTGCGCTTGTAAAAACTACAAACTAGCAGCTCAACAAAACTAAAATAACAATAACAACTTGACAATAGCGTAATCGACTGTACTTTAAAGCAGGAAAGCGACAAGTGACAAAGGCAACGAGCGATCACGGCCAATCACCGACGAGCGCACGTTCCGTGCAGGTAGCTGGTGGGAGTATCAACGGCTCTAAAATGTGCCTTTGCGACGCTGTTTGTGAATAACTTCAGAACCTTTTAGATCCGTGGCGCGTATCATACTATTGATTGTTACCGATGTATAGATAGTTAAGAATAAAGATCCAGTTTTATAAAATCGTGATGTTTTCGTTATATTTCAGATCGTAGACTTGCTGGAGGGCCGGCCTATTTATACGTTGAAAGGTCACACCGGACCTGTTAAAGCTGTGACATTTTCTAAGTCTGGTGAATATTTCGCTTCGGGCGGAGTTGATCAGCAAGTATTCGTAAGTGCTATAACTATACATTATAAAAAATTCCAGCCAATTGGGCGACGGGACCATTCCAACTTCAAAAATGTTGACATTTGATTATAATAAAGAAAATAACATTTCTGATATCGCGTGAGGTGACGCGGGTAATGGCTAGTATTCAATATGATATTAACTATTCGTTGCCATGGTTACCTACATAGTATGTTCCACGTCATGTAAAAATTAATCAAAGCATGCTGAACTAGTTTATTTCTGACAGATCCATAAAACAAAAGAGCGGATGATTTTTTTTTTATTTTTAAAATATTTCCGAAACTATAAGTTTAGAAAAAAAAATTTTTAACAAAACTTTGTTGAAAAAATAAATAGAATAATAAGCCGTTATGAAAAGTATACCATTATTATATAAAAAAATACCGTTTTAGCATAAATCTCTTCTGCGCATGCGCCGATTTTTCCCAAAAACAATGGGGCTCTTCATATTTGCATACCAAACATCCTCCCAAAATTTGGTTTCGATCCGCTCATCCGTTTGACCTGTATCGTGTTCACAGACTAACAGACGCACAGAGTTTTTCCAAAAATATGTTTTTTGGATTCGAGGGACCTCAAAACGGAGAGATAATATTGTAAAATTTTTGAAAAAAGTGATTTTTGACCTAAACTAGAAAAACTGGTAAAAAGAGAGTATGTGCGCACGCGGTAGAAGTGAAACTTCTCGACTACGTTACCTACCCAACCAATGATGGCAGAAATTCAACTCGGATGTTTAAGATATTTTGTTTACAGGTTTGGAAAACAAACTTTGAAGAGGACGAGGATAATGATAAAGTCACTGATTCTAAGCGCAATTCGAGCGACGCCGGTGAATTTTTGGTGTCTGTAAGTAGATCATTAAACCGTATGTATATAAAATCGGATGGCTTTTCAATATAAGAGATAGCTACGGTTTGTTACAATAGGGTTATTGACAGTGATTAAAATTAAATATAAAACTGTGTTATAATGAAAGTTTATGGTCTAAAATATCGTTTAGAATTATTATTTTTATTAAATAAGTGCGTTAAATATATTAAAATAAATAAAATCACGATTTTTAACCTATGTGTCACGTGATTTCAAACACCAATCACAGTGCGTGACGTCATTAATCAGTCAACATGGCCGGTAGCTGTGTGCCACTGACTGCCATGTGTATTCGTTATCTCTGTTCAGTGTATGTTCTCTGGTGTATTCATTGTACTCTGTCAATCATATTAAATGCAACACTTTGTTGGTTATAATGGTATATGTCACGTTGTACCCGCTTGCTTAGTGTTTACTGATTGCCTACTGTGACGTAGGCAATCAGTAAACATGGCTGTCAAGGTCAATTGACGTTTTGGCGCAAAATTTAAAGTCAAAATAAAAAACAACTAATAATGAGTCAAATCTGTTATATTTATGAGAAAAAATATTTTTTACGGGTACATATACCTTTATTCTTTAATTTTAAATACTTTTTGAAATTTTGTCAATAACCCTATTGTTAAGAAACACCCATCGTTACAATGCAATATTAAAAGGAGTTTATTTATTAACCGATATGCTTTAGGTTTCGAAACACGCACATAATGGACTGCCGTTTAAAGAAAAAGCGAATGACGATAAAGAAAACGTCAGAGAAACTGTAGGTTCGGCATCGTCACAATTGCCACTCAATATTACACCAGCAACCAATGAAAACGAACAGATGCTGAAAATCTTGGAAAATATCTCGAATAAAGTGGAATCACTGGGGAACACCGTTAGTTCGTTCGATGATAGATTAAGAAAAATCGAAGCGAAGGTAATGAAGTGAAACTCTATTTGTTCACGGTTTTTTTGATATCAGTATTTTTATTTTAGTATCGATTTTTATATGACATTCTGTCTCACTTCGTTACGTTTTTTAATTATTTTGATTTCACTCGCATTTGTGCCTTGACATCAAAATATGATTTAGGTAGTAATTCATCCTGAATATTGGATATTTTAAACAATATTATGCTCTTATTTTAAAATCTGTGGATAAGAAAATATGAGGCTGCTTTTGTATTCTTTTTTTGAAAATTAACGTGAAACAAAGTATACTGTTCATAAATTATTCACCCCATTATAAACTTTATAATTCTGGGGGATTTTTTCTTTATTTTCTATTTAATTACAAAAATTCATATCGTGAAAATCGATAAAGTGAGGAGTATTACATTCAACTAGTGATGTGCCGGATATCCGTATCCGCGGATATCCAAGGGAGAAGAAAGATCCGTATCCGTTAGTTTTTGACGGATCTTTTACCTTATTAATTTTCAATTCATAGATGAAATTTTATATATAGAGGTGATTAGGTAATAATGAAAAACTGTTAAATTCCATTCAAATTATTTTTTAAAATCGTATTTGGCACCTTTAAATTGCAAACATTTATCGTAGTGAGTACCATACCAATAGTACTAAAAAACTATCTTTATAATGAGATATTGCACATCGATCTTTGGAAAGAGACAATCTGTTATGAAAGTTAACTCTTAAAGAGGTCAATAACTTTTTCCCATAACAGATAGTCTCTTTCCAAAGGTCGATGTGCAATATTTACTGCCGCGTACTTTAAGAAAGTTAAGATCCGTATCCGCGGATCTTGAAACCAATTATTCGTATTCAGATCCGTATCCGCGGATATACATTTTTAACGATCCGGCACATCACTAGATTCAACATACTAACTCTTCTTTAAAAATATGAAAATCCCTCTTTTAGTTTTTTTTCTGATCCGTGCTGTGCTGATCTTGTTTGATACGTGTGCATGATCTTTTAAGGTTTTCGTGGTGAATAATTTATGGTTACTACATCATACAATCATTTTATAATTTCATAAAACAATTAGGTGTTATTTTTTATTTTTACAATAAAATTTTTAAGTTATTTACTTTTTTCATTCATTTGTTTAAATCGTATAATATAGTCTGACACTGGTTCCGATCATAGAAATACAGTATGTAAACACGTAAGGTGAACATAGGGAAATTAACATTGGGAAAAAATTACTGGATCAGAGTGAGCCTTGAAATCTTGTTTTTCAATTTGACAGATAATATTCTTTTGCAAAATGAATGTGTATACTACCGAAGAAAATATTCAGATGATTACAACATGATCGGACTTTTTTTATTAATGGGACATTAAATTCCCAAAAATACTCAAATATGGTGCGAGATCAAATATCTCCGCCTATTCGTGTTGAACCTAAAGACATCGGGTCACTGATTTACCAACGCGCATACGTCATACCAGTCAGACAATTTTTGAATGAAATGTTTCCAAACAGATGGAGTTGTTTTTTTTTTGTTTTATTTTTGTACAAAAAAATTAAAATAATGATTTGTAAGAGCTTTTTATTATTAAAAAAGCCAAGTAAAATAAAAATAAATCAAAATAGAAATCCTCAAGATTACCACGATAATTCAATAGAAATAACAATTAATGCCGTTATGGCTAACCCTGATCCAAGTATTTTTTCACAATGCTAATTTCCCTATGTACACCTTACGCGTTTACATACTGTATATGGTTCCGATACATACAAAAGACTATATTTTTTCTCTTAACCCTTTCTTGATGATGCTCTTACATTAACAAAACTCCCGTCGAAGTTTGTTGTGGATACGTTTTGAAGAAAAATGTAGTTTATTTTTGAATAGATAAAAAAGTCAATAAATTAAAAAAACTAAAAAATGTTAAAATTTAAATCTTTATTAAAAATTGTTAGATAAGTACAATGGATAAATCTTTAGAATAGTTTCAAAAAAACGGCAATCGATACAAAATGCGCTGAGTTTTTTTTGGAACCTAATGTATTAATTTAAAAAAAATAGAGTGTAAATAAAAAAGAACCAAACAAGAAAATAAAAAATCTACAGACAAAATAACATTTACCTAAATCAAATACCTTATCTTCAGTCTAAGATAAAAAATAACACTACATAATCTTCGACAATAATTAAAAAGCTGAACGAATATACTGAAGTACATTAATCTTCATATTGGGATTTTACCTGGAAGCGGAGCCCATTTCAAAATATTCATATATAAGGTTTCGATGTTTTATTTATAATGCATATTTCCGTTCCGACAGAGAAATTTGCCCTTCAAAACGTAATTATATTGAAGGGGAAAAAATCGTGAGAGCTTATCGCGTCATAAAATGTGGCAGAATAATTGAAGCAACACGTAGTGATAAGGTTAATTTTGTTGCTTTCTGCATGCAAACGTCAAATTTTGAAAGAAAAACCGCATGAAAACAATTATGTATATATAATCAGCTGACAGCTGTCACTAATAATTTTATATCAACATTTATTCTCGATCTACTATCATGATTAGGGTACTCCACAACACATATCATGCTTCTTCGATTTCTCAATATTTACATAAATACATAGCAGGCAATGCTTTACTATACGAAACGCTTTGATAGGATAGTTCACTGAAATGCTGAGCAGATGGCGCATGGTCGAAGTAAAATCCCAATAGACGCTGATGACTTCAGCTGTTGAGCGTCTTTAATCTACATTCTTTTGTTTCACACTATTAAATGCCAGTCAAATGTCGACTAATGTATCAACGCAAACAATTTAGTGTCCAAAAAATGAACTATCAGATGGACCCGTCTTTGTGGACGGAAAAAATCTATGTCATTTCACCTCCTTTACATCGCTCTATGTGCAAGTGACGTCACGCGGCACTAGCGTCATATTTATACTAATATAATAAGTAACTAATAATATAGCAAGTCATGAAGACAGAGTATTAACAGTTGAATAGTTGTAAAAATTAACGTAAAGTCAGTTTTAGCATCATAACGGCCGACCAGGCGTCAATTAGGCTTTTGAAAAAAAAATAATTATCGATTTTTTTATTGTATTTTAAAACTTTATTATAAATAATATTGATAATCGATGCGAAAAACTTTCAAAAAACTTTTTTTAAATTAATTATAAGCAATTTAAAATTGATAAAATATTAAAAAAAATCACGTGACTGCAAACGCACTAAAATTGTTTTTGACAGTTGTGACGTCATAATGGTAAAATGTATATACGCAGTATACTATCAGTGGCTTCTACATGTGTTAGTCAATACACATGTAGAAGCCATTGATAGTATACTGCGTATATACATTTTACCATTATGACGTCACATTATGTTCGGGAAAATATGTCGGCGCGTTCTCGGAACTGGGTACAAAAATTTATTTTTAATTTGATATAACTTTTGAATTATAACGAAAATAAAAAAAATTGGTTGTCTGTAAAGTCGGTTTACGGACGATAGTTTTACGTGATAACGTATTCCGTAATACATAACCTAAACCTCCCAAAATTTGGTTTCAATCCGCTTATCCTTGGTGTCGGAATGATAAGAAATGTCAAAAGTGACGTTTGCAACTGTCAAAGTATTATGTTCTAATAATAATTAGTTATTCCAATACTTAACTTAGAAGGCGTTGCATTTCACAAAATACTAATGTCAAAAAATTGAATTAAACATTAGAAATGCAGCCGTTTTCATGTTAAGACAAGACATACGTTATTTTCTAATTTCCATGTACGGCAAACAAAGACAACCGACCGCGTCGCGCCATGCATTAGACAACATTGCATTTATACAGCTATTTTTCTATATAAATTTGTATAAAAAAACTGTTTAGGCAAATTCTGTTATACGAAATCTCTGTAAAATGTTCTCCTCTTTCGTTTAAGACTGGTTTCAAACCGATCTGATTTAAATTGAGCGAGAAATTAGCAAAAAGCACGCACAGGGTCAGGCGGAACGTTACGCGTTAGGAACGTTACGTTACACTTTTTCGAACATGCAGCCGGTGTTTTATCAATTTATAAGATTGGTGATTCATCAATTTATAAGACGTTATCACGTCAAAAAAGAAAAATAGTTTTGTTATAAAACTTATATACGATCTTTCCATTTATGACAAAAAAAATTTTCATTCAAAAGCCCAATTAGTCTCGTTTGTGATCTCACAACGTAACACCATAATTTCTGTCAAGTGGAAAGTTCCTAATTCAATCTGACATTTTAATTTCACCTAGGAACATAATATACACCTTTGCTCAATGTTTTTTGTTCAGCTTTTTTTATAAAGAATAAAATATATTACACGTTTATCCAATAAAGAAAATGATGAAAAGAGTTACATAATTACTAATTATAAATATTAATCGTAGAGTAAGATATAAAAATGTCAGTCTAATTGCTTCAACCGTTACGACAGAAAACTTAAACACTTAGAATTGCACGTATTGCATTACGGTTAGTTTTTTGTTTACGAGACGCAGAAATCTAAATTATTAAAGATGCGTGTATTCAGCACGTATCACAGCTCTTGACTGCCACAATAACAAATTTTAATCGGAATTAATGATTAAAAAATCTGATGCACAAAATGAACTTTGGTTTTTTCAATTACTTCATATATTAGTTCAATTATTGCGGCATTTTTTAAATAACATCTTTAATAATTTAACATTATTTGACACTTTTTCGTGAATTTAGCCCATTTTTTTTTACATTTTTTGTATTGTATACAGAAATCATAAATGTAGAGTATTCCCCAAGACTTTATAATAAAAACGTAGCTCGGATTCATGTTCGGATATAAACCTAGTATGACAATATGAATTATTTATACAGAAATGAGTTTGCATAGTTTGTTAATTGAGCGTTGGCAAAAAATTAATTACACATAACGCCATGGACGAATAAATAAGGGGAATTATAAAACGGTCGAATAAAAAAAAAATTGGTGACATGATGAGATACTGTTTTAATAACTTGAGATATTAAAATAATAGTTGGGTGACTAAATTACTAAGTGAACGACTAGAATGCCTTCGGCAATTTTGAAGCAGATATCTTCTTTTGTTTTTACTTTTTATTTTTTTTTTCACTTTGAGACTACAACTTAAAACTCACATTTTCATGAAGATTGAAAACCACCGCTTTTTTTGATAAAGGGGTATGCGAATTGTCTCGCAGTGAAACGCGATGGGGCAAAGGTGGAGTTTTTAAAAAAATAATTCCGGGGTGAACGATAAACGGGTATGCGAATTGTAATTCCGGGGTGAACGATAAACGGATATGCGAATTGTAATTCCGGGGTGAACGATAAACGGGTATGCGAATTGTAATTCCGGGGTGAACGATAAAGGGGTATGCGAATTGTCTCGCAGTGAAACGGGAAGGGGCAAATATGGAGTTTTTAAAAAAACAATTCCGGGGTGAACGATAACGGGGTATGCGAATTAAATAGCTAATTGTTTGAATAGAACTGCGTTTTCTAAAAAATGTATATTTAATTGACAGTCAATTAAATATATATTTTTTAGAAAACGCAGTTCTGTTCAAACAATTAACTATTAACAAAATGCCGCTCAGAATAAATAAATCATTTGCCAAATTTTGAAAAAAATGCAGGACGTAACGTTTTACACTCAAACAAATATTAGGTCGCTCAAATATTATGAAGTTTCCCATTTTGTATTTTAAGTAACTCAAATGGATGTTTGTAAGTTGCTGTTCTGTTGATTTCTCGTCACGCGCAGTCAGTCGCTCACTTATAATACAGTAACCCAAATTGATTATTTTTGTCACCCAAAATTGTAATTTACAGTCACTCGTTTAAATACTACCCAATAAATAATATATTATGTACTAAGGGAATGTGCAACAATTTGTGAGACAGAATACCATGTCCTCAAAGTCAAGTTACATTGCCCATGAAGATTTTTCAAGCTATGGTTTTTAATACAGGCAAGCTGAAGCTACAGATGGGCTGTTAAATGAAAAAAAAAAAAAAAAAAAACGAGCGAGTCGTCACAAGGACAAAAAGTATGATACTTGAGTTAGTGTATGAAAGATCTAACATCTGCAGGAACAAGTCGAGAAAAAAATTTCTCTATTTCCGTAAAATCTCGTAAATTAGAGCAGAGAGAAAAGTGGCTTCGAGCAGTTATAAGAACAAACTAATAGGTCATATGCATGATTTTTTTAAATATTTTTAATAGATTATTTAGTCAGCCATAATACGGAAAAAAAATTGATAATCATTTAAAAATGTAATATTATCATAAGAAAAAAATATTAAATTTCACATTCAAAAATAGACAGTTTAAACAATCGGCCATGTTCGCGGGCTTATGTGACGTCATGATATACGATGCATGCCAACCTTGATGTCAAATTATCAATGTTCTAAATGAAGTTTATTTGTTGTTTTCTCTAAATACTGACATAATCTTACTGTGAGACGACACAGTCGTCATGAAAACTGTTGTTGATATATACTCTGACGTCACGATGCGTTTTGAAAATTCGAAAATAGCGCTTATTTTCTACATTTCTTTTTTATTATTTGTATTTTTTTCAGTGATTAGATTAATAAAATAACCATTACGTTATGATCAAGAACTAAAATATATTTCGAAATAAAAATTTTAACCAATTTGGAGTTTTATGCATATGACCTATTACTAAACATGAATCATATAAGTAATGACATTTTGTCTTAAAAATGAAAGGCTCTGTTGACGTTGAAAATCTCCCCGACTCGTGTCAAATGTTTGAAATTCATCAATTTTATTGCTTTGCGTTTTGCCAACAAACAAAAACTGTCTTTAAAAGTTATTTCTGAAGTCAGACGATAGGAAAGTATCTTTGACAGGCGACCTACGCACCATCTCGTGTTTGATTTTTTCAAAAGTGGTTCACCCAAAACATATAAACACATGGAAACCAGCGTTATTCTTAATTATAAAAAAATATTTACGTAAAATGTCAGTAAAAAAACTACATAAATGATATACATTTTTCTAAATTTTTAAAATCTTATTTTTGTTAACAAAATAACAATTATGATATTTTTCATGTATTTAATAACGATTACAGACGTAAAATAAAATTACGACGTACTGCTGCAGTCCATTTTTTTCCTCTCTAATTCATAAGAAAATCCAGGAAAACGGTGAAATTGTAATTCTGGATGTTTAGTTGATGTATCTTTACAATCAACAACACAGCACTTCTGATTTGATAGCTTTTTACCCATTTTATTCGACAATTAATCCTTATTAAAATGCACGTATAACATATGACACTAAGGTTTTAACTGAACCAGATTAAAAAAAAAAAAAAACACGAGAGGGCGCAAAAGTCGCCTGTCAAAAGATACTTTCTTAGCGTATAACATTCATGTCACCTGTCAAATTATAAGCAAAACATAATTTTGTCACGAAAACAGCGAACGCGAAGAAAATTTGTACTTATAGCTGAAATAGTGAATACTTACCGACAATAGCATTTTCAATATACCATTTATTGAAAAATTGTTAAAACTATAAATAATTAATGATGCATGCAAACAATACAAAACACACAATGACAACTTATGAAATTTGTCACGCTGGAGGAAAACCATCCTGCACGAAGTCTATAAATAAAAAAAAAAACGGGTTGCACTCCGGGAGTGCCTGCAAAAGTGAAAACTTGAATATTAACGTCTTAATTTTTTGCATTTAGAAGCATTGTTTATTTACTGACAACACTTGTAAATAAAATGGTTTGTATCATAGATTGCATTTTTATGTACGATATTTCAACGCTAGATGTCTAACGTTGTATAAAAAGTATCTGGCAATTACTATCACTTAGAGAGTCTCACCCAGTTCTTACTTTTCCTGACGCGAGTTTAACATTTTTTGCCCATTACAAAAAAAGTGTACAACGCCGCTAAAGAAGTTTTGTAAACAAAATGGTTTGTATCATAGATTGCATTTTTATGTACGATATTTCAACGCTAGATGTCTAGCGTTGTATAAAAAGTATCTGGAAATTACTATCACTTAGAGAGTCTCACCCAGTTCTTACTTTTCCTGACGCGAGTTTAACATTTTTTACCCATTACAAAAAAAGTGTACAACGCCGCTAAAGAAGTTTTGTAAATAAAATGGTTTGTATCATAGATTGCATTTTTATGTACGATATTTCAACGCTAGATGTCTAACGTTGTATAAAAAGTATCTGGCAATTACTATCACTTAGAGAGTCTCACCCAGTTCTTACTTTTCCTGACGCGAGTTTAACATTTTTTACCCATTACAAAAAAAGTGTACAGCGCCGCTAAAGAAGTTTTCACTTCAAAAAAATTACAAAATAGGTGGTTCCCACGATGATTAAAAGTTAAGGTGAGTGCGAAGCACTATTTGTGGATTTTACACAAGATGGAATATTCAAAAAGTCAAATTAGTGCCTTAATAAAGTGTAGAAACGGTTTTTGGAGGATTTAATGAACCGTTTTCGAAATACACGCGGTTATAGTAAAAGATGGTCCATCAGGTGTGTATTTTCGGAGATCGATAAATATATATATAAACAAATCGGAAGTTTGTGCCTTGCGATGGTACAGCTGATCACCGATCGCTTTATTTTTGGCAGATTTGATCAGTCGGTGACGTTACATGATCGTTTTGCACATCATACATATGACGTCACTTCTGTGATCTATTTCCATGAAGGAAACAAAAGCTCCTAAATGATTTACTTCACCCAGTTGACTGCTACTTTTTTTTAGCCTGAACTGTTCAAGAAGGCTAATATTAACAAAACATATTCGTATATTCTTCTTTGTATCAAAAAACCCTACATTCTATATTATTATGACATTTTCAACGAACGATACACTTCATAAATAATACATGTGTATTTGAGATCAGACGTTGATTAATGTTAAAAAGACATTACATAAATACATGGCAGTGTAAGACCCGTACTGTTTTTATTTTTACGAATCTCTCAATAAAGAGGTTCATTTAATAAATACGTTTAAAAAATGAATTTCAGAAAAAATTAAAATACAAACTGAAATGATTATTTGCATTAAGCTGTACGATAAAATTTAGAAATATTCATTATTTTCAAATTTTGAAAAAGAAAATGACACGATTTCATGGTTGTATGTCAGGCGTTCGAGGTAATGAAGGCACTTGTGTTGGGAATATGAGTTTCTATTGTTTCTAGTTATGCGAACGAGATTCGAAAACAATTGGGGCGGCGCCGGATTCATATATTTTAATCGAAACCATAATAATTTCGATAGACTGCATTTTTTTTTTATAAAGTTTGAATTTTCAGTTGGCGCGTGGATCATACTATAGTAGTCAATTTTTCAGTGCGATATGTCAAATATAGATCTTTTCATAGTTGAAAATTTTTTGTGCGCATGCGTCAACTTTCGTCATATTTTTCGGGCACTTTTCATTTTGACCATAGATATATATGTTACGGTTAATACAAGAAAGTAGTTTATTCGCGTATTAACCGGCTAATACCCGAATTAACCAACGTCAAGGATTGGTTAATTCGGGTAATTAGCCGATTCATTCGCGAATTAACTACTTTCTTGTATTAACCGTAACATATATATTATTTAATAGATTGCGCCTCCTGTACCTTTTAGAAGCCATTTTGTACGTGGAAAACGCCGTATCAAGCGCGCGAGATTCAAAAATATTAATTATTTTATAATACGATTTTATTGAGAAAAACAACAAAACTCACAGTAAACAGTGATATTTCGCTCCAAAACCTATTTTTATACTGAAACGTTTAAAAAATTACAAAATTGAGCATAAATATAATGTAAAAGCTTAGAACATTTTACGCGCGCTTTTTACGGCGTTTTCCACGTACAAAATGGCTTCTAATTGGAACCATTCCGCACAATGCTCAAGGATATCTATTAATATATTAATATATATATCTATGATTTTGACTGCCTGAGTCATGTTTTAGAAAGGGACGTTGAACAATTATTAAAGCACTATTAGATTTAAAATGGACGCCAACCAAAGAGTAAAAAATCAATTAGAAATATAGTTAATTGTATATATAAATCCGTCGCCATTTAATGAGTGGCTTATATAAATACGTGTCAATTAATCAAAAAGCAAAATGCACGATACATTACAGTGAACTCCGTCGAGTATTTTTAATATCCAAATAGCTGGTAACTTTTCCGTACAAAAGTTGCTAGGTATGTATAAATGAACACAAAATGGTGTCAAAAATACTGACTTGAGAGTAAAATTTTATAAAAAAAATTGCAACTTTTCGATAAGTTACAACCGAATTGGTAGTTCTTTATGAAAGAACGTTTTGGCGGTTTCAACAAGTTATTTTGTGAAACGGCACCGACTAAGCGTAATCGGTACGAAAAATTTTCCTAAAAACGCAATCGTTACTCTAGCTGCATCATTTCGAAACCGGAACAGTGCGGCTGAGTGTACGAACTGGCCTTGCTGCAATAGCGCGGCCGTTCACAGCTAGATTCGCTTGAATAGTTGCTGCTTGAATGGGCGTCGTTTGAATACAGATCGGCTCCGTCATCGTCGTCGACCATCGATTCTTTATTCCTGTATATTTCGTCTAAGGTAGACGGCGCGTTGTAAGTAAAATCCTAAAGTCAATATTAATATGTTGTATGAGTCCGGATATTGAGTTTTCAAGAGGGTGAAAATGTTATTTTTGAATTTGGGAAGGAACGATAAAAATGTTTTTTTTTATTTCCATTAATGGACTAAGAGCTGGCTACGGAGAAAATTGGTGACTCAGTGCAGAGCTGAAAATTTGCAGAATAATAGGAGATAGTACAAGTAAGTAGGGAAAAAATTGCCAGAAGGCTAGGCGGAAGATAAAGAGCCGCCAGAAGGCGCTAATGTTGCGAAAAATCAGTGCACTTCTGGCAATTTCTATACTTATTCTGTAATTCAAAACTAGATTATATATTATATATATTATACATTACATAGTTATAAGGGCATACTGAAAATTCAAACATGATATAATAATTACATTCGACAAATATTCAAAATTATTAATGTCATTTTGATAGAAATAAAATTAAATAAATTAATAAAACAACGTAATTTTATTAATGAAAATATATGACGATTAATTTTATTTCTATCAAAATGTCATTAATAATTTTGAATATTTGTCGAACGTAATTATTATATCATGTTTGAATTTTCAGTATGCCCTTATAACTATATAATGTATAATATATAATCTAGTTTTGAATTACAGAATAAGTATAGAAATTGCCAGAAGTGCACTGATTTTTCGCAACATTAGCGCCTTCTGGCGGCTCTTTATCTTCCGCCTAGCCTTCTGGCAATTTTTTCCCTACTTACTTGTACTATCTCCTATTATTCTGCAAATTTTCAGCTCTGCACCGAGTCACCCATTTTCTCCGTAGCCAGCTCTCCGTCTATAATATCTAACAAAGCTATAGAAATGCGATTAAAAAAAAAATCACTTACCTTAAACGTAAATACGCTGTCATCATAATCAGAATCTTTAACCAAATCAAGCTTGGGATCCTGTTCCGTGAATTCTTTTCCAAAGTTACCAACGTCGTCTATCGATTGCTGTGAAAACAAAAAAGTATCATTAAATAAGGGTAGTATTTAAACGAGTGACTGTAAATTACAATTTTGGGTGACAAAAATAATCAATTTGGGTTACTGTATTACTAAGTGAGCGACTGACTGCGCGTGACGAGAAATCAACAGAACAGCAACTTACAAACAACCATTTGAGTTACTTAAAATACAAAATGGGAAACTTCATAATATTTGAGCTACCTAATATTTGTTTGAGTTTCAAAATTTGGCAAATGATTTATTTATTCTGAGCGGCATTTTGTTAATAGTTAATTGTTTGAATAAAACTGCGTTTTCTAAAAAATATATATTTAATTGACTGTCAATTAAATATACATTTTTTAGAAAACTCAGTTCTATTCAAACAATTAACTATTTAATTCGCATAACTCGTTATCGTTCACCCCGGAATTGTTTTTTTTAAAACTCAACATTTGCCCCTTCCCGTTTCACTGCGAGACAATTCGCATACTCCTTTATCGTTCACCCCGGAATTACAATTCGCATACCCGTTTATCGTTCACCCCGGAATTATTTTTTTAAAAACTCAACCTTTGCTTCATCGCGTTTCACTGCAAGACAATTCGCACACCCCTTTATCAAAAAAAGCGGTGGTTTTCAATCTTCATGTAAATGTGAGTTTTAAGTTGTAGTCTCAAAGTGAAAAAAAAAAATAAAAAGTAAAAACAAAAGAAGATATCTGCTTCAAAATTTCCGAAGGCATTCTAGTCGCTCACTTAGTAATTTAGTCACTCAACTATTATTTTAATATCTCAAGTTATTAAAACAGTATCTCAAAATCACCAAATACTAAATCAAATATTATTTTATTTATTACTGCAAAGAATTTAAAAAAATTCGTTATTTCACAAAGTAGAGATGGGTGATTTAAAAACGACTAAACTTGTGTGACGCAATATATGGACGTATTGTTATGTCAATTTGTTTTAAACCAATCATTATTATCACTTACGATTCTCGGTATGTACGGAGGTTTGAGCCTCTTGTTGATGACATCGTCCCAGTTGATACTTTTGAAGTAAATGTGATTCTTAACAGCCTCCACATCATTAACCGTTCCCAATCTGGTAGCGACCTTTTTATGTACCAAAGCCCTGATGAATATTTTTGAATTGTAATCGAACTCATCTGGTATTTTGTAACGACATCTTATTATTCTTGATTTTACTACTGACTTGCGCCTGTGATCAAATATCGCCTACGAAAAATAAATACAATTTAGGAATTATCCACCTTAAAAATAAGTACTCGAAAAAAGTTAAAAAAGATTGCAACATGATTGTTCTTAGTTTTTTTAACGTAAATGCATTTATTCAATTATTTCTTACCGCTCCGTTTAACATATCATAGACGAGAACGCCCAACGCATACCAATCCACTGGTTTACCATGTCCCTGATGTTCAACTACTTCAGGTGCCCTAAAAAAACAGTCGTTTCATTAATATCAAATAAGGAATCTATACTAATATATAAAGCTGAAGAGTTTGTTTGTTTGAACGCGCTAATCTCAGAAACTACTGGTTCGAATTGAAAACTTTTTTTTTTGTTGGATAGCCCATTTATCGATAAAGGCTATAGGCTATATAATATTACGCTACAACTAATTGGGGCGGAACATGAAAAATGTTGCAAGATGTGTCTCAAAATTAGTCCGTCCGACAAATATTATCAGGTGAAATGCCTTAACTAAATACTGCAATATTAGCGCGCCAAGAGCCCAGATAGCTCAGTCGGTAGAGTGTAAGACTCTTAATGCCAGGGTCTAGGGTTCAAGCCCTACGTAAGCGAATATATTTTTTTTTTTTATTTTCTACATTGCTTTCTTCTAAGGTTTACATTTCAATTTTTTAAAATTTTATTACGACTAATTAAAATTAAATAAATCTAATTAATAGCTCATTTGAAAAGTGTTACAACTATAGGCACCTATATATAAAAATAATTTTCCTACAGTGTTTTCAATTAAATATTTATTATATTAAAAGAAATTTATTACTTAAAAAAAGTATAAATACTGCTTTTTAACGACAAAAACTTTTGAACGGCGATCATTATTAAGTTTGGACACAACATTCATCTCGGTAAACTAAGATGAATGTGCGTACTCATGTCCCTTCCTTCCCCATTCGTTCTTTTGCACCCGGGTGAAACCGGGCGAGACCGCTAGTTTTAAATAAACGTAATACAGTAAAATTAATCCATCCTAGAACCAGCTGTGCAAAGTTGATTGTGTATTACTGGTTGCAGGTAACATTTTTATTTCGGTTTATCTAAGATTCCATTTTCTGTGGTTCTGTGACTGTGTTTTGTTTTCCGTTAAGCAGACCAACATTGCTACTTACATGTAAGAAAGTGTTCCACAGAAAGTATAGGTGCGGGAACTGTCGTCGATGTCAATCTTAGACAGATTGAAGTCGGCCAACTTGATATGTCCATCCGAATTGATCATAATATTCTCAGGTTTCAAATCTCTGTAAATGATGTCTTTGCTGTGCAAGTAGCCCAAAGCCAGAGTAACTTCGGCTGCATAAAATCTGCAATAGTATAATATGAAATATTATTGATAACTCAACAAACTGGCGTCAAAATTTTTCAAATCGATTCACAAAACACAAAAAACAAAACAAAGCACAAGCGTCGAATTGTTTAACCTTTTTTTTGTAGTCGGTTAAAAATGTCAAAAATATAATATAGCAGCGTTCAGCGTTGAATAAATTACCTTGCTGATTCCGAGCTGAGACGACTTTTGTTCGCAAGAACTGTGAACAGTTCACCACCAGGTATGTACTCTAGAGCCATGAACAGCTGACCGGCATTTTGGAATGCGTAATATAAACCGACGATGAACGGATGCTGCAAAAAGAGACGATAATAACATTTTTGGAAGTCAACATGATTTTTTTTATTACTCATGCGGGAAAAGTGGTATCTTTACGCATGCTCTTACGGTTGAAAAGTAGCTATTTTCATTTGCGTGCGGAAACTTGATTTGTCGCACTGAAATTATTGTTTGCTGCACGCAAATTCAGAGAAAAAAACAAAATAATAACGGTGTTAATGTCAACGAAACAAACTGTCATTTGAAGCAGATTTGAGGTTAAAATTTTCGATTATGGACTTTTATTCTTGACAATTGTAACAATTTTAACTGAATTTTCAACTTTTTAACGATTTAATTTTAACTTTTATTACTTCTAATTTCTTTTTTTAATCCGTAATAAAATTTTAATTTAATTTAATTCGTAATAAAAAATAGTATGTGCAACTCGTGCGGCATTGTCGCACTAGTTGCACAATATACTATTGATACCGCGAGAAGAAAATCGAAAATCCGATTCCATTATACTACAAGTGTGCTAAGTTTCCGCTTCCTAGGCCATCACAAGGATTGATGATCTGATTAGCTTATGATTAATCGATCAAACTTACTCTGATGTTTGCCAGAATCGTCCTTTCCGCTTTGGTGTGGGCTAAGTTCTTAGAATTATTGCAAACGTCCTTTTTGTTTATTATTTTCAATGCAAAATAGCGATCCGCGTCCTCGCCCGTTTTTTTTCTGACACGATAAACTTTGCCATACGCGCCGCACCCAATCAAATTCTTTGGCTCAAAATCGCATGGAGTGAGTCGATCCGTTGGACCTGGAGATTCGGACTCCTGCCGACTTTCGGAGAAACTGCATCTCCTAAAACGGAAAAAAGCGCACGGTGAACGAGAATATTAATTTAACAATACAAGAAAAACGCTTTTTCATACCTCAATACAGCACTTAATTCAGATCCATTTTGGTCCTAAAATGTAATAAATAATGTTAACAATTAAATATGATTGATTATAGTGTTATTTATTTTTTTTAACGCTTATGGCAACTGATTTGTTATTAAAAACAACAATGTGTTGATTGTGTTGCAATAAATGACTTTTTTTTCATAGGAAACTACATTTTTTGTCTAAAAAATAAAAATAAACTGACAGGCTTGCATCATTCTTTACTTTTTACCTAAATTTATTAATTTTTGGCTCTTACCGACATTTCTTGGACTCATGAAATTTAGTTGAACTATTGATTAAAAAATTTCAAAGTTAAAAATAAATGTCAAATATGTTCAGGAATAATAGGGCATGACTTCAAAATCAAACATATCTTCAAAATGTCCAGTTTTAAAATTAATATGAAAGTTCTTCAATAATGCAATTTAAAATTTTGGTGTTCCCTTTAATTTTTTATATTTTTGTAATTTTATCACAGCCCTAGGGTAATGTTTCAAAGTAGATACATATTTTTTTTAATTTAATTTTATATCTGATTTTTGTTATCGCATTTTTGATTCTTAATATTTTGAAAAAACGTGATTTTGTTTCTAAATTTTTTATACATGTTATTTTCTATTGTTTAATTTTTTTTTTTTAATTTAACCATCCCGTTTTTGGTTCACGAGCCTGCCTTGTCGTTTTTTACCGCACAGTGAATCAGGAATTATGGACCTCGTTATAACGTAATGTCACAGGCTCGTAAGATATTTCATATATTTCACTGTAGATATATAAACTACCTGCATCTACTAATAATACTTTTTTGTCGTGGGAAACTGATAATGTGAATTTTATTATTATAAATATCCTAATTAAAAATACCATCCTATTTACATATTTATTTAGAAATATGCATTCCCCACTTGAAATAAAAACATTTAGATAGGCATCTTTTGGGAAAATGTCTAGAAAAGGTCGTAATTATTACCTGTATTAAGGTAAATGGGACAAGGTAATTTCATATTTCAGTTGTTAATTTTCCAAAGTAACTTAAATTTGTTTTTGTATGAAAACTCGACAAATTAAATTTTTCTGCTACATTCAAAATAATAATTAGACATTCCTAAATGATTTGTCAGAACAGAATTTAGGATAAATCCGTGTTCTGGGTGTCCGACCACACATTAAAATTACTTTAATGAAAAGTCGCCAGCTGTTTACATGTTCACAAACATCAGGACTGGTGTATACTTTAGAATTAAGTAATTTATTTTTGTTATTAGAGAAGGTTGCATGCAAGATAGTTAATTTCTACCTCTCGACTGGTGACAGTAATGTCTCTTGCCTCTGTTATATTCAACACGGAAGTCTCGACGACTTCCTCGGCGACCTCACAAACGAATTCTTCTACATTCATCCTGAATAATACGCGAAATAGCCAACAAATATTTCTGCAACAATAATACAACAAATTAATTGTTATTGTTATCAGGATAGCAATATTAGAATTTTCTTTTGATTCGTTGTTAATGGCATCTGCTGACACAGCCACAGGACACTTTCTACGCATGCTGATGCAAATGCCGCGTGTGGAGGGGTGCACTTAACCCTGCAAGTCCGCGTTAAAAATACAATTTTATACACTTACTTCAGCATTTTTAGAAAAAATCCCTTTAACGACAACGATTTATTATTGTTTATGCTAATTGAACACATAACGATCACTAAAGCAATTTTGTATAAGGACTTCGCAGTGTTTTGTTAACATGACAAATTATAAATTAACGATGCATATTGAGGGTTAACAGTGTCTTCTGCAGTTTTATACCCTGTTCAACACAAATGAAAAATGCACTTTTGAATTTTCATACTTGTCTGAATGTTTTTTATTTTTTTGGTGCAATCTTTCAGTTGAATAATATGTAGTTTCTCAGAAAAACTATAAATACATTTTTGGTCGATAGTTTTGTTCCATTGTCCTATCTTCCATTTTTGTTGAACGTTTAAAGAAAAACATTTTTGCTTTATGCCAATATTTTGGAATAAATGTTTGGAAAAAGGATTCCTTCTGCAGTTTTTTAAATATTTTTTTAATCTGTTCGCATTCATTAAGGTCAGTTTTGACCCGATTGACTACCAGTTATAGACAGTATTCCAAGTTTCATCAAAATTTACCAATTTATATTAATACCTAATAGCAGAGATAAGGGTTCTAATAGTAGTAAAACCTGTCATCGCCACAGATAGGTAAAGTTGTTTGAAATTCGTTGTGAAACAAATACTACAAACAAATCAATTAAGTATTATTGTTTCTAAATTCATTGTTTTTTAAACCTTATTTCTGTCTCCGGGAAGAAAATCAAGAAAAAAATTCATTATATTTTAAAAACGGGTCATCTACGTAGATATTACCTAAATGCATAAACAATATTTAAAAGTAATTTGGACAAAAAACAAAAACTTGCCATGTATTGATTTACGTAACAGATAATTTCGAATTCACTTGTTTATTAACTTTCACTGGTAGAACCTTAGAACCACTGGAAACTTTAACACAATGCTTTGACTGGCAAAGTAGTAATGACCCTAATGTATTTATTTGTGTAGTGTAAACCTTTCAGCACCTTTGAGCATGGAACTGGAGGTACATAGGACATTAGGGCTGATTAGGATAATATAAGAATCTTTGGAGGAGAAAATGATAAACTTTAGGTCAGCGTCAAGTGTCAAACATTTATCTATCTCTAATGTACCGTGTACGTTAATCTGCAGTACTGGTTTGGGTATGGCAATAGATGAAAAATGGAAAAATAAATATGTACTTTAAAATAATCTCAGGCGTAACTAGATGGGTTACGGTGGATCTAGAATCTAGATGACTGTTTAGCGCACCCCTATATAAATAAGGATTATTAAAAAATAATACTTACGCGTTAGGCGCTTTTTCTGTACGTCTGTATTGTAAAGTTTTATTGTGAATAATGTATTTCAATTTTTTTCAATGGTACACAAATATTCGTCAACAAATGCTAGAACCTAAGAAGTTGCATTTCTAAAACATGAGAGTCTCACGCATGTTTTTTTATATATACAGCCGGTTAATAAACCAGCTAAAATTGTTACAATAAAAAGGCGCTAATTTTATAGCACTAACCTGTAACTGCGTCGGTTCAAACGACGAAGTTCCGCTAATAGCATTTTTCGAATCCGCCAGCTGACGTCATTCCCGCGTTTAAGCTGATTGGTCAGATGGAACGAGGCAATCCATGAGATAGAAGTCGGTGGTGATGCCCATGAATATATCTATGGTTGTGTCCTTTCGCAAGACCAGGGAACACCAAACAGAAGTTCATCAAACTCAAACCTTATTGCCCCAAACTATCCTCAAAGGTTGTTTCTGTTATAGATACCGGGCTTTTTTTGGAGAATTTTAATATTAATGTGTTTATAATAATAAGGTAGCTTGTGTTATGTGCATTTTTATTATTTAGAAAAACACTTTTGTTAAAATATGGTAAGTGTGTATATTTTATATTGTATCAATATATTTTGAGGTTATGACATTATAGACAAGGTTTGATTTTTTCGTATTATTATTCGAACATTAAAGCTACTTAAAAACAAACTACGTTATGTTTCAGGATTCCAATTTGAATCCCGCCGTGCCACAAAACAGTTTTGTGGGTCCGCCTCCACTGGGAACTCCTCCATTGATCCCCTCTGCTATCATACCCGGACCGATGAATACATTCCCGGTTCCACCTATGGTACCGCAATTTAGCGTTCCACCGCCAGGTAATGGTCAAAGAAACGGTTTGTATTGAACTTATCGTTAGTGTAGTTGTAATAGATTCCAACTTGTTAATAAGTATGCAGTTTCATCTTCTTTATGTATTTTGAGTTACAACTGTTATTTGGTGTTAATTAAAGGATTTGCCCCATTTCCCGTGCCTCCGATTGGCACCGTAATAGCGCCGGGTGACAACATTGCATCCAGTTCTGAAGGAAGCCCTGTACCTGCGGGATCTACACCGACTGGTGCTGTCGCTGCGGTGCCGCCAGCTGCGCCTCCGGCAACACCTGCGGTGGCTCAGCCTCCTCTCGCCGCCGCGTCGTTGTGGACTGAACATAAAGCGCCCGATGGAAGAACGTACTATTATAATTCACAGACGAAACAAAGTTCGTGGGATAAACCAGATGAACTAAAAACTCCCACAGAGGTAAAATTTTACAATAGTGTTTACTGAAATTTGATTTCTTCGGTAAAGAATAGGTAGTTAAAAACATTACAGTATGAAAAACACAGTTCCCATTATCTCACCATTTTTTTTAGCATTGTTTGCTATTAATCTGCTATGAAACACGCGTTATTACAGTTACAATGCTATATGAGAATAAAATATTTTCCAAACTATGTCATTGACGGGACTTAAACCCGAAACTTCCACTATCGCGGCGGATGACTTATCAGTTAGTCTACTATGACAAATCTGAACTGTGAACACCCATTCATCATATTATACAGATTGTATCAAATCAAAACGGTCCATAGGATATTCTGTGTGTAAGACAGAGACGATATATAAAGATCTAAAGCAGTAAGTAAGAATGAGATAAATGATCGCTAATAATATAGTTACTGTGGTTACGTAAATAAATAATTACGTACACTGTAAATCTTTTTACCAATTTATCAATTAAAACAACTACAAATAAATGTATTATGTTGGCGGTTGAATTACCACCATAAAACCATTTAATTATTTGGATTTTTTCTCGAACAGTATATTAAATAGCCATTTTATCAATAATTTCACTAGTGAATACTGACATTTGATAAAATTGTGATTTTTACTGTAGAAAACAAAGAAGATACTATCAGATTGTGTAACCACAGTAACTAGCTATTAGCGATCATTTATCTCATTCTTACTTACTGCTTTAGTGCTTTATATAATATCGTCTTGTCTTACACACAGATTGTTCTATGGACTGTTTTGATTTGATACAATCTGTATATTAATACGCTAAGGTTAAAGATGTTTGCCTCCCTTTTTTTAGAAAAAACCTCACAATTTCTCTACATAAATTATATATCATTTTACAGATAATTGCTTGCTCTACTGACATCGACAACTAAAAAATGTATTATTGCTTTTGTTTTTGTAAATTAATTAAAATACAGCAACGCTGAACAACGTCTGCCATCTAACGGCTTTAATTTTGAAACAACGTCAACACTGATCTGTCATCTGACCTTCATATTGTAATACAACAGACACAATACTGCATACTGCCATCTGACGGTTTTAATCTTGAAACAGCGAGCAACGCTGAACAACGTCACAGCAATGCTGCATGATGCCATCTGACGGCTTAGCTCAACGCTTTTGCTACTTGCGCCTCTATATGACAATTTTAGTAAAATATTTCTTCGATCTGTCATCTGAGCTTCATATTGTAATACAACAAAAAGAAGAACGTAATAAGCAGTGTGCAAAATTAGAAACGAATTGAATACCTGCAATCATATTTAAAAAATAATTTTGTAAAGTGATAATTATTATACTTATTTAGTGCGAATAATTCGCACAGGTCACACTAGTTTTCATAATAAAGCAGATAGCAAACACTGTGCTATACATTTGTATATTAAAATTTGATATTACTAATTCTTGCAGCTGTTGCTCTCCCAATGTCCGTGGAAAGAATACACTAGTGACAGTGGCAAAGTCTACTACCATAACATGAATACAAAGGAGTCTCGTTGGGTTATTCCACCAGAGTTGGATGACATTAAAAACAGGATTGCGAACGAGGAGAAGATGTACGTTAATTATTTTTTATTTTATCGTCAACGGTAATTTATTTTTGTGCCTACGATTAATTCGGTTTCGATTACGGAATTGGAACGATTACGGTTTCAGCCTTTGCTCAAACGTCACACATCTTCCGTTAAGGAGGTTGAGCTGTTTTACGAAAAAAATTTGAAATAAAGTTCTTTTAATAGACTTTTTTATGACAAAATTTTCTGTAAAAATCCAAAATCATTAGGAGGTTTATAAAGTTAAAAATTAAAAAAAACTTTTACATGTAGTCTTATGGAAAATATGTCAATCTAGCATGCAAACGGTACATTTTAATTTTTTGCAAATAACCAAATAATGTCAGCAGTTCCGAAAACTAACTATGTAAAGCATCGATGTCTTACGCATATTTTAATATTTTTTTCAATTTAATTAGGAGACTTTTAATCAATAAAAAAAATTATTAAACCTTAGCATTTTTCGATTATGGACTTTTATTCTTGACAATTTTAACTGAATTTTCAACTTTTTAATGATTTAATTTCAATTTTTATGACTTCTAATTTCTTTTTTAATTATTTACTGCAAAAAATATGTAAAATACAGATATTTACATAAATTTATTTTTTCCAACCTAACTTTGTACAAAAAATTCAAAAGTTAGTCCATTAAGTAAAATACTGAAATAATTAATGCCTTTATGACAATAATTTATTGGTATCATCGACTTATAACCTTTTGTAAAAATTTATTATGGAAAAATTTCCATTTAGAATTCGACTTACTTTTGATTGGGACTGTAACGCATCAACCTCCTTAAATACTAAGCGTCAATTTTATTTTTAGTGCAGCATCGAAACCTGTCGATGCAGCTTCTTCGATCAACATCATGCTGCCGGCAGCCGTCCCGCCGATCGGCGCTTTGCCGCAGAATATTATTCCGCCGGTTTTACCAGGTAAATAATTACAACTCTCGATTGTGCAGCTTGTGAGTTTTGAAATTAAAATGTGAAGTTTTTAAGCAGCGTCCGGAACACAGCCGGTCATTTCGAACGGTAACGGCGCTCTTCCGACTTCAGTTCCGCCTGCCAATTCAGTATCGAATGCATCTCAGAGCAAGTCTGCTTTGGAATCGGCGATGGCCGCCACACTTGCGGCTATATCTATACCGACGCCGCCCAACATTAAGGGTAAGTTTACCATTTTTATTTTTCGATTAAAAAACGTTTTTCGATAATTTAGCAGGGTTGCAAATAATGCAATTTTCTTTTTATTACTCATGCGGGAAAAGTGGTATGTTTACGCACGCTGTTACGGTTGAAAAGTAGCTATTTTCATTTGCGTGCGGAAACTTTATTTGTCGCACTGAAATTATTGTTTGCCGCACGCAAATTCACAGAAAAAACAAAATAATAACGGTGTTAATGTCAATGAAACAAACTGTCATTTGAAGCAGGTTTGAGGTTAAAATTTTCGATTATGGACTTTTATTCTTGACAATTTTAACTGAATTTTCAACTTTTTCATGATTTAATTTTAATTTTTATTACTTCTAATTTCTTTTTTTAATTCGTAATAAAATTTCAATTTTAATTTAATTTAATTCGTAATAAAAAATAGTATGTGCAACTAGTTGCACAATATACTATTTAATAATGCATTAATTTGGCTTTATAATTTTTTTCTTTTTGATTTAATAATCTACGAATTATTTTTTATTTTAATAATCCCGTATTTTTGTGATGAATTATTGTCAAATTAATTATCCTTGTAAAAAGAAGGGGTGTTCTTGAATTGAGTTATCCTAAAATTGATGTTTGATTGTTTTGTTAAAATATTTTGACGTGATAACGCCTTATAAATTGATGAAACACCGGCTGCACGCACGAAAAAGTGTCACGTTCCGCCTGAGCCTGAGCGTGCAAGCGAGAGCGCGTTATAAGCGATAGAGAGGCACGATCGGCCCAAGCGTCGGCTTGTACGCATTTCTCTCTCTTCTCGCGTGACGTCAGAGAGTTCTTTATGACGTTATCACGTAAAACTATCGTCCGTAAACCGACTTTACAGACAACCAATTTTTATTTTTATTTAGATGAAGATTCAAACTTATCAGCGACGGCGAGTCACAATGAAGACAGCAACAGTGCTTCGACACCAGAACCGAAAATGGAATTCAAAGACAAGAAGGAGGCTATGGAAGCATTTAAAGATCTGTTACGTGAAAAAAACGTACCGTCGAGCGCGACGTGGGAGCAATGTGTACGGATTATCGGTAAGTTTGTTTTTGTTTTTTTTTTTTTACAAAATCTTACATTTACCAAATAAACGAACAAAGTTTTATGTAATATTGCTACTGATAATAATAATAATTTTTGACGTTTTGACGTGATAACGTCTTATAAATTGATGAATCACCAATCTTATAAGTTGATAAAACACCGGCTGCATGCACGAAAAAGTGTAACGTTCCTAACGTTCGTAACGCGTAACGTTCCGCCTGACCCTGTGCGTGCTTTTCTCGAAAACGGCCCTAACGATTTGGATGAAATTGACTGAAAAGGGATTTTGGGGGGCAAAAAATCGTTTTAGCTAGGTCTCATCTCTCGAAAAAATCGTTTTCATACAAATTTTATCATTATAAAAATCAATTTTTTGACGTATGAAAATACTTAAATATTGTAAGTAGGTTTTGGAATTTTATATAAACAGTGAAACAATTGTTTTCAAAATATTATGACAGCTAATCTTTGAGACTTAAAATAAATACGAAAGAAAGAAAGTTAAAAAAAACAATTATATTATAGGTGGTGAGTAATTTAATAAATAAAATTAACCTAAATTTGAAGCGAAAGATGCAATATCATAGATTCGAATTATTATAATTATTATATGTAGAATTTAGGTTATGTATTACGGAATACGTTATCACGTAAAACTATCGTCCGTAAACTGACTTTACAGACAACCAATTTTTTCAGGAAACGATCCAAGATATGCTCCTTTAAAGAAACTGAACGAAAAAAAACAGTTGTTCAACGCTTACAAGACACAAAAACAAAAAGATGAACGCGAAGAACAACGACTGAGAACCAAACGTGCCAAGGAAAATCTGGAGAGCTTCCTGTTGAATCACGAGAACATCAACTCCACCACGAAGTATTATAAATGCGACGAGATGTTCGCGAACCTGGAGGTTTGGCGCGCCGTCTGCGACTCTGACCGAAGGGATATCTATGAAGACGTGATGTTCAGTCTAGCCAAGCGAGAGAAAGAAGACGCCAAGATACTCAAGAAGCGCAACATGAAGAAGTTGGCCGAAGTGCTGGATAACATGCCAGATGTGACGTATCAAACGACGTGGGCCGAGGCTCAGGTGCTTCTCCTTGACAATGACGCCTTCAAAAACGACGTCAACTTATTAGGTGACTATTTTTTTTTTATTTAATTGCAAACGATTAAATAATAATTGTGTATCTCATACATTGCTTTAAGGTTATACGCCGGATAGAGCAATGTATAGATAATACGCTGAAATTTTAATATGTTAATTATGAATATCTCATACATTCGACTGCATATTTTAAAAAATATTGACCGTCTAGTTTTCAAGATATTAATTATTAAAATTCGATTTTTAACACAGTGATAAATGAGAAGACTGCCCGGAAGTGTATATAAAAATAAGATTAAACCAAAGTGGCTATAGACAAATTTTTAAAAAACTGATTGTTCGAAAGGTTGACTCGTTTAGATAACGTAAAAATTAAAAAAACTAAACTTTCCCGTGCAGTTTTGGAGAAATATTAATTAAAAATTTTCGAAACAATTACTCTCAAAATCTCTATTTTCTAGATTTGAATTATATCACCATGAAAATCACATTACACGAAAAGTTTTTCATAAATTTTGTTTTTAATTAAATAATTTTTTTGACGTTGCTAATAACTAAAACTTGAAAATTGGATGTTATCTCATTTACCGTGTATTAAAAACTGCATTTTTAATATCCAATATCTCAAAAATTATGCGTCTAACGGCCAAAGGTTTTTAAAAACAAAACCGTAAGATAAAATCTTTCGTGTACACTGGGCTTAATGAAATATACTGCTAAAGTCACAACTTTATGATAATACGTCAAATGTTTAAATATTAATTCCTTAAATATTAAAAAAATAAAGCCATGATGTACAGAATATAATATTTCCCAAAGAAATAATAATTTACCAAGTCATATAACATTTTTTTTTTACAACAAAATACGGACGCAGTCTTCACTAATCGGTCGAAGGTGTATAACCTTAAAATAAATATATTTGACTGTATGTATATTCCAAGAAATCGACCCTCCTGTGGCCCTCTACTATCATAATAATAATGATAATGTGTTTAACATCCGTTTCTCGACTTTATGTCATAACAGACGCCATTCGCACCATTACTATTTTCCATCTATCACACTGCCCGTTATTTTCTACATTTTTTCAACTTCAACTAATTAATAGCAATGGGCGAATGACGGAATTTTAGGACATCAGGGTAAGGTAGACAAATTTTGAGCACAAGAGTTTGACAGGTAATCGGCCATGGCCTTGAATAAGGAACCATCTCGATATTTATCTGGAATTATTGAGGGAAACCATGGAAAACCTCAACAAGATGGCCGGTACAGTAATTAGCGTTTCTCGGCGAGAGGCAGCAGGAAAAAGTCCTAGCCGCATCTGCCCCCGCCGGGATTTGAACCCAGTACCTCCCGAATGCTAGTCTAGTGCTCTCACCACTACGCCAGCCTGCTCAGTTACTACTATCCATCCGCCATTTTAAAAATATCGCGACAAATTGTTTGTTTTAGCTATGGACAAAGAAGATGCTCTTATAGTATTTCAAGAGCATATTCGCGTTTTGGAGAAAGACGACATTGATGAAAAAGAGAGAGAAAAGAAGCGTCACAAAAGACAGGCACGGAAAAACAGAGATAACTTTTTGGTAAGAAAGTTCAAATCTTATTATTGAACGGAATGTAGTTTTTTTAGAAAATGTCGAAAATTAATAACATTTTTATTTGAAAAGGCACTTCTCGATTCGTTACATGAAGAAGGCAAGTTGACATCAATGTCGCTATGGGTCGAGTTGTATCCAGCGATATCGGCAGATCTGCGATTCAGCGCTATGTTAGGCCAGTCGGGTTCAACGCCACTCGACCTGTTCAAGTTTTACGTAGAAGATCTTAAGGCTCGCTTCCACGACGAAAAGAAGGTCATCAAAGATATTCTGCGCGACAAAGGATTCGAGGTTAAACCTCACACCACGTTCGAGGAATTTGCAACAGTCGTTTGTGACGATAAGAAATCGGCTACGTTGGACGCGGGAAACGTTAAACTCACTTACAATTCACTTTTAGAAAAGGTACAGTGAACTGTCAGTGAAATGCAATAGCGTAAACTTTTCCAAACTATTGTGCCCTGAAGTTTAAAGCGCTTTAAGTAAAAGCGCGTCTGGATCGACCAAAGTATCGACTCTTTGATGTAATTACCTGCTTACGAAAATATTTCAAACAATAGTCGAGTATTTTAATTGATAAAAAGTAATTTCTTGATACCATAGATATATATTTAATAGATTGCGGATACACTAGCGCCACCTGCACCGTTTAGAAGCCATTTTGTACGTGGAAAACGCCGTAAAAAGCGCGCGAGATTCAAAAATATTAATTATTTTATAATATGACTTTATTGAGAAAAACAACAAAACTCACAGTAAACAGTGATATTTCGCTCCAAAACCTATTTTTATACTGAAACGTTTCAAAAATTTCAAAATTGAGCATAAATATAATGTAAAAGCTTAGAACATTTTACATTGTGAATTTGGCATCAAGGTTGACAAGCATTGATGCCAATCTGACAATGTAAAATGTTCTAAGTTTTTATATTATATTTATGCTCAGTTTTGTAATTTTTTAAACGTTTCAGTATAAAAATAGGTTTTGGAGCGAAATATCACTGTTTACTGCGAGTTTTGTTGTTTTCTCAATAAAATCATATTATAAAAAAATAATATTTTTGAATCTTGCGCGCTTTTTACGGCGTTTTCCACGTACAAAATGGCTTCTAATTGGAACCATTACGCACAATGCTCAAAGATAGGCATCCGCTATCTATTAATATATATATCTATGCTTGGGGTTTGCCAGACTGGGCCCAGACGGCAACTATCCATTTTATTTTTATGGTAATTTTTACCAGTTGTTTTGTTTAAACGGTGCAGGCGGAATCAAAAGAGAAGGAAAGACTGAAAGAAGAAATGCGCAAGTACAAGAAACTTGAGGTGTCGTTCAAACATATGCTCAAGGACATGAACGTCGATCACACTCTATCGTGGGACGATGTACGGCCAATAATTGAAAGGCAGCCGGAATATATTTCTGTGGGCAGTGAAACAGACAGACAGCAAATGTATCGGGTAATGGAATTAATTATTTAAATATGCTTTTAAATAACAATACAATCTATCCAAGATACAGTTGCATTTCTAGTATGGGGACTCGCTCAGATTGCAATATGAACTATACAGTATGTAAACACGTAAGGTGCACATAGGGAAATTAGCATTGGGAAAAAATACTTGGATCAGAGTTAGCCATGACTGCATTAATTGTTATTTCTATTGAATTATCGTGGTAATGTTGAGGATTTCTATTTTATTTTGATTTATTTTTATTTTACTTGGCTTTTTTAATAATAAAAAGCTCTTATAAATCATTATTTTAATTTTTTTGTACAAAAATAAAACAAAAAAACAACTCCATCTGTTTGGAAACATTTCATTCAAAAATTGCCTGACTGGTATGACGTATGCGCGTTGGTAAGTCAGTGACCCAATGTCTTTAGGTTCAACACGAATAGGTGGAGATATTTGATCTCGCACCATATTCAAGTATTTTTGGAAATTTAATGTCCCATTAATAAAAAAAGTCCGATTATGTTGTAATCATTTGAATATTTTCTTCGGTAGTATACACATTCATTTTGCAAAAGAAATATTATCTGTCATATTGAAAAACAAGATTTCAAGGCTCACTCTGATCCAGTCATTTTCCCTATGTGCACCTTACGCGTTTACATACTGTATAAAGAGATCATATTATTCAATTGACAAAATTATACCTGTGTTTTCTTTTGTTTAGGATTATCAACACGAAATTGAGGAATCGTGCAGCCATTTGCATTCGCGGTCAAAGAAATCGAAAAAGAACAAGAAGAGTAAAAAGCGAGCCAAGTCGTCGAGTCGGTCTGTAAGTTCGAGCGAGAGTTCGGCGGAACGCGAAGAAGTGCCAACGGAAGAGGTCAGCAGTAGACACAGACGAGGCAAGAAGAGCAAACACCGGCACAGATCACGCTCTGTAAGTATGTGTTCAGTTGTACGTTTTATTTACAAACCTCAAATGTAAAGTCTCCAGATTTGGCAAAGTACCGCAATAATCGTGCGCGATTTTGGGGCGTGTTTTTTTAATCGTAACCTTAACGTAACATTTAAAATCTGTTTCTGTCAGTCAGCCATTTTGGGTCGAATTCATTATCTCTCTCTAGCACATGGAATCAATGAATTGCGGTACAGCTTGACAAATTCAGTAACTTTACTCAAATGTTTTGATTTGTTTTGTTTTTAATTGTTTTGTTTAATGTTTTTTCATGTCTGACATTGTTTGTTTTGTATTAAAGCGGTCATCAGTCGGTCGTAGACATAGTGACGGATATAGCAGTGGCGGCGCTTCGCCCCGCGGTAAAAAAGGCAAAGAATTAGACGAAGGTTACAGGGGACACCACGATGGTGATGTTAGTGAAACCGAACTCGAAAAACAAAGAGCTTTATTGCTTGCTCAATTAAAGGAACCTGAAGATTCTGATTGAGTGATGATAGACATTAATTTGAGTGAAAATAGCAAAAGACTAGCGAACGTTACGATTTTTTTAAAGAACAATCGATTCGAATGAACTCTTTCGTGTTCATTTTGATTTATAGTTGACTGTCATTTTGCACTGGAAATGCAATTTTCGAGCATATACTTCGCTGAACCCTTTACTGGTTTTTTATGTTAGGTGTGTTTGGTATCGTGCTCCAGTTTAAAAAGTGTTGACACTTTTGACACTATTGCGTTTGTTAAACAAAAGTGTAACCTTGGATTATATACCAAAACCTACACTTCATTGTAAATTTCATTACACCAATATACCAAAAACACCTATTATACAGTATGTAAACACGTAAGGTGCACATAGGGAAATTAACATTGGGAAAAAATGACTGGATCAGAGTGAGCTTTGAAATCTTTTTTTTCAATTTGACAGATAATATTTCTTTTGCAAAATGAATGTGTATACTACCGAAGAAAATATTCAAATGATTACAAAATAATCGGACTTTTTTTATTAATGGGACATTAAATTCCCAAAAATACTTAAATACGGTGCGAGATCAAAATATATCTTCGCCTATTCGTGTTGAACCTAAACACATTGGGTCACTGATTTACCAACGCGCATACGTCATACCAGTCAGACAATTTTTGAATGAAATGTTTCCAAACTCATGGAGTTGTTTTTTTGTTTTATTTTTGTACAAAAAAATTAAAATAATGATTTATAAGAGCTTTTTATTATTAAAAAAGCCAAGTAAAATAAAAATAAATCAAAATAAAATAGAAATCCTCAAGATTACCACGATAATTCAATAGAAATAACAATTAATGCAGTCATGGCTAACTCTGATCCAAGTATTTTTTCCCAATGCTAATTTCCCTATGTGCACCTTACGCGTTTACATACTGTATATACTATTAACTAAATCTTTGTGAACACTAAATAACTTAGTTACCAGATGAGATAACCGAATTATTCAGTGCCTATGTAGATTTGTTTTTTATATCAGTGGCGTAACATAGTCGCATTTAGAGAATAACACATTTTTCGAAATTTTGAGCTCAAACGATGGCTTTTTTTACTTCAAAAATGCAGTTAAAACACCACCTGTATAATTATTATAACTTTGTACTTTACAAGTAAATAAAATTGTCGACCAATTTTTCTCAGACCGAACGATATATTGACAAAAAATGATAAAATTACAAATCAATATAACACAAGATGACGTTTCGATCCGGATTTGGATCTTCTTCAGAAATATCTAAAAAATAATTAATATTAAGTTATTTATTAACTAATCGATTGTACGTAAAATTGAAAGTTTGAAAGATTAAAAAATAATGAAAAATTAATAACAACAAAATTTATAAACCGTAGTCATGGATATCAAAGTACCCATAAACAAAAAATTATTTGAAAAAACAAAAATTATTTATATTGATTTGTAATTTTATCATTTTTTGTCAATATATCGTTCGGTCTGAGAAAAATTGGTCGACAATTTTATTTACTTGAAGAGTTCTATTCAGACGTTAATCAAAGATTTGGACTTTGTACTTTAATTCGTTTTTTCAGAGAACCGTTATTTAATATTTGTACCCAACGTGTGATGACCTACGTGAAGGCTTCCGCAAACCAATATACGCGGTCTAAGTCGCCCGGGCACTGGATCTTGAGATGCATCAATCTAATAGTATTAAAATTAAACTGTAGGGAAAGAAAAAACAACCACAGTAGAACGCCGATCATCCGAATTAATTGGGACCGGGGTCGATTCGGATAATCGAAAACTTTGGATAATCGGACATGTAGTGTCTTGCCTCTAGCTTTCAACCATAACAGTTGAAATATATCTGGACTCCAGCGAGTTCCAACTTCGACGTGTGCTGATACCATTGTAGCGTCTACACGGCAATTGTCATTCGCATTTTTGTATTCTTGCGTCCCCACAAAACTTGTTTTTATTGAAAAATTACTTGGTTTTAATTTTTTATATTACGCTTAGGACCGATTCGGATAATTGGCGATTCGGTTAATCGGCGTTCGGATAATCGGCGTTCTACTGTACTTTCTTTAGTTTTACCTACCTAAAACTTGCATTGTGCGCATCGTAAGGCAAATTCCGTTTAATCCCAACTTTCGATGATTCGGCCAGGGTCTGGTTCCGTCTAGTCCGGATTAACGGGACTCTACTGTACATAATATTTTATAGAGGAAAAAGAGAAATATTTAAGTACATGGAATTAATATGAATAAGGTGAATCTTATATTTCTGAACAAGTCAGGAAATCAAGATGGGTGTTCGTTGAAAACTACCAGATCCTGAACACAGACCAGTCGGTTGTGACGGATAACGTGCCCGCGGCTGTGTACCCTTTACTATTTATCTAGTTCGGTTTCTTCTGACCTCTGCAGTCTTGCTGTGTCCACAACCACCTTGTGACTGCGCATTGGTTTGTGGAAGTATTCAATTTTCATATCCTGTACTGAATTTTTACGAAAGTCGACTAAAATTAAATTATTTTTAATTACTCAGCTGTGGGAATATTTGAGTATTGTTTTGTTTTTTTTTTTGTATTAAGTTATTTGAACATGTTCGAAATTTTCAATGTCATTTTTAATTTATCATTTTTGTGTACAAAACAGCGTCAAACAGTCAAGTTATTATTTTGTATTATAAATAAACTAAGAATTAGTGTATAAAAGTAATTAAGATTATAAATAAAAGCGATTTAAGAAATTCATTTCAATTTCACTCTATTACTACAGTTGATTTATTTTTGACTAGCGGTCCCGTCCGGTTTCACCCGAGTGTAAAAGAACGAATGGAGAAGGGAGGAACATGAGTACACACATTCATCTTAGTTTACCGAGATGAATGCTGTGTCCAAATTTCATGATGATCGGAGTTACCGTTCAAAAGTTTTTGTCGATAAAAAGCAGTAAACTTTTTTTAACTAATAATTTTTTTTTAATTAATTAAATAAAATTAATAGATAAATTTAAATGTAAGCTTTAGAAGGAAGCATGTAGAAAATAAAAATATGTTCGCCCAACATGGGGCTCGAACCCATGACCCTGATATTGACAGTCACATGCTCTACCGATTGAGCCACCTGAGGTTGTGTTCTCACAACGCTAGTATGAGTATATCTAGTTAGTGCATTTCACATGAATAGAAGCTTATTTTTGAGATACATTTTGCAACATTTTTCGTTAAAGCTCCGCTCCTAATGGTCGTAGCGTAATAATATATAACCTGTAGCCTTCCTCGATAAATGGGCTATCCAACAAAAAAAAAATTTTTCAATTCGAACCAGTAGTTCCTGAGATTAGCGCGTTCAAACAAACAAACAAACTCTTCAGCTTTATATATTAGTATAGATAAACTCTAGGTAATAATTTTAAACAATACAAAAGGAATAAAATTCATCTGATATAACAAAATCTTCTGGAACGTGTATATAATATCTAATTTTTACAGATCAAAAACTAATGGCCGATTTCCTCATAACTCCAAAACGTTGTCTTTCACAATTTTATGTTTTAACGTTTTGATAAGTCAGCCCTTATTAATAGATAATGCTTTGCTCGTCTGGTTTGATAAGACAAGTCAGCGTAAGTGGTAAATATACTTCTATAAAAATACGTCTGATGGCGCCGTGATTGTCATCAAACATTTTTTTATTAGCTCATCAATTATTGAAATTCTGACCAAAATTTCTAGATCACGCCAGCACAAAACACGTGTTTTTTGTGCACGCCAGTCTGTTTACTGAGTTTTTTATGTTTATCTAGTTTACTGACCTGAAATGCTTGAAGAGTTTGAAGTCTACAAAATCCAAATTCTCTTCTGAAAAGCAATTTGTATGTGATATCATTATTAAGAGTTTAATCGTGTTAATTAAATGATTCTCAGAAAAAATGATTACACATTTTTTAATTTTGCTACTGGGAACCTAAGGACTGTAAATATTTATATAATGATAAAAATAAATCATTTTGCATTTATTTTTGTTACATTTTATGCTTTAACAATTATATTTATGATTTCAAAAGGCATTGAAATACAGCGTTTATACAATTTCGGATACTTTCTCGTTTGGACATGAAAGAGGTGAATAAATAACCCCACTTTGGACTTTGTATTTTGTTTTTTATTAATTTACGATGATTGATTGTCGATTGTCTAAGATCACGCAATTAGCTTGTTTTCGTTAAACACTGGAATATAATTTTTTTACTTATTATTTATGTTTTAAACAAATAAGTGCAACTGTATCGAATCAAGGTAACTAAATTTTAGTATTTATTGGCTTAGCAGTAAAACTAAAACACCATATTGGAGTTCAATGGACCCCAAGGCCCAAAGTTCAATCGCCTGCCATCGATTTTTTGCGAAAGATGTCGATTTCTGCTAGAGTTTATGAAAATGTTTATATATATGTGTGTGTTAGCACGATAACTCTTGACGTCGCACTTAATCGATTTAAACGAAATTTGATCCACATGTTGAAATTCATCACGGCAAGAAGCCTTTATAAAATGAGTCCAATCGGGCCATTTTAAGAGGTTGAAAAATATTTTTGAGTACAAAAATGCCGAAAAAAACGCAGAATCGTTTCAAAACTGATATTTTACTAGTAAAAATTAAAATGTGCTGCTAAAATTTTAATAAAACCGACCCGACAGGGCCGAACTTACAAATTTGATGAATACACTAGCTGGAGAATACGAATTTACTTACTGAAGGGTGCATTAAATTTGGTGTATATGTTGAATTGGTAATAATATTGAAATTAAAAGAAAATATATTATTTTGGTCCAAAAATTTCACGTAGTTCACACAAATATTAAAACAACAAAATGTAATTTATTTACAATAGATGCCAACAAGCAAAAGGTACGGAAGTTCAAGTAACAATGAAAGTACGGAAAGTACGCCGATGGTGGCTAGTGTTTTTAACCAACCCAAGATCGTAAACACAAACGATGAAGAGAAACTTGCCGAACGGAACGAAATCAATACGTCTTCGACTGAATGCTTATCCTGGCAAAACGCTATTCCACAGATTATTGCTTGTTGTATAGCGCATAGTCTGGTCATTCAAGCCGGTGTTAATATGGCATTCAGTGCCGTTTTGTTACCGGAGCTGAAGCGGCCTAATAGTTCCTTTGAAATTGATATTCACCAGGAAACTTGGATCGGTAAAATAAATACTTATTAATAAACAAACTAGATAAACGAATAAGCCTAACAATGGCAATATATAATATAAGACTATTAATAAAAGATTGAAAAGTATTCGGATTTAATGATTATACAGTATGTAAACACGTAAGGTGCACATAGGGAAATTAACATTGGGAAAAAATGACTGGATCAGAGTGAGCCTTGAAATCTTGTTTTTCAATTTGACAGATAATATTCTTTTGCAAAATGAATGTGTATACTACCGAAGAAAATATTCAAATGATTACAACATAATCGGACTTTTTTTATTAATGGGACATTAAATTCCCAAAAATACTTAAATATGGTACGAGATCAAATATCTCCGCCTATTCGTGTTGAACCTAAAGACATCGGGTCACTGATTTACCAACGCGCATACGTCATACCAGTCAGGCAATTTTTGAATGAAATGTTTCCAAACAGATGGAGTTGTTTTTTTGTTTTATTTTTGTACAAAAAAATTAAAATAATGATTTATAAGAGCTTTTTATTACTAAAAAAGCCAAGTAAAATAAAAATAAATCAAAATAAAATAGTAATCCTCAAGATTACCACGATAGTTCAATAGAAATAACAATTAATGCAGTCATAGCTTACTCTGATCCAAGTATTTTTTCCCAAAGCTAATTTCCCTATGTGCACCTTACGTGTTTACATACTGTATAATAATTTCAGTTAAAAAATTCCTGTAATAATGACTAAATCGATTGATTTTTTTTAGTATTTTCAATATATTCAGCTATTTTTTGTAGCTTCTTTGGTGACTGTGTCATTGCCGATCGGATCACTCGCAACTGGTCCGATTATGGACAAATTTGGTAGACGCTTTGGCTGCTTGTTATGTTGCGTGCCTTTTATTCTATCTTGGTTGTTGACATTAACAGCCAACAGTGTAGCCATGTTGTACGCAGCACGACTTTTGGCTGGGGCTGCTGGAGGTACGTTATCGAATATAATGCGCTTGTAATAAATTGTCATCTTACTGTTTATTATTTTATTTTTGAAACAGGTCTGTCAACGGCAGCTATTGTTTATGTTAGCGAAGTATCGCACCCGACATTGCGTCCGATGTTACTTTGTCTTAATAGTGTATTTGTTTCTTTTGGAATTCTGCTCACTTGCATTTTTGGTGAGTTACCATCTGCGGCCGATGTGACGTTTCTAAAACTGTCCTTATACAGTATGTAAACACGTAAGGTGCACATAGGAAAATTAACATTGGGAAAAAATGACTGGATCAGAGTGAGCCTTGAAATCTTGTTTTTCAATTTGACAGATAATATTCTTTTGCAAAATGAATGCGTATACTTCCGAAGAAAATATATCCAAATGATTACAACATAATCGGACTTTTTCTATTAATGGGACATTAAATTCCCAAAAATACTTAAATATGGTGCGAGATCAAATATCTCCGCCTATTCGTGTTGAACCTAAAGACATCGGGTCACTGATTTACCAACGCGCATACGTCATACCAGTCAGACAATTTTTGAATGAAATGTTTCCAAACAGATGGAGTTATTTTTTTTGTTTTATTTTTGTACAAAAAAATTAAAATAATGATTTGTAAGAGCTTTTTATTATTAAAAAAACCAAGTAAAATAAAAATAAATCAAAATAAAATAAATATCCTCAAGATTACTACGATAATTCAATAGAAATAACAATTAATGCAGTCATGGCTAACTCTGATCCAAGTATTTTTTCCCAATGCTAATTTCCTTATGTGCACCTTATGCGTTTACATACTTACTGTATTTATTAAAAATTATAGGTTTGTGTCTTAGCTGGAGAACGTCTGCAATGGTGTATGGCTGTCTGTCTGTAGCTAGCTTTTGTTTAGTGCTATTAATACCCGAGAGTCCACATTGGTTCGCTGTTTTCGGACCAAAAGCTACAGCACAAAAAAATATTGGATGTAGTCTACGCTGGCTATATCGTAATCCAAATGCAAGTATTAATATATTTAAGATACTTCCTAATTTTATTTTAATATCAGAAAAATAAAACAGATATGTTGCATTTTATGTGGAACGATTTTCTGTAATGCATTAATGATTTCCGTTATGGCAAACTATAAATTATTGTACCCTAGTCACTGTAATTTGATTGATGTAGGTGTATGAAAATGAATTTGAAAAATTCGTGCAATCGGCAAACAAGAGACAAACGTCGAACGACATTCAAGCCAAAACAATAGTTGAAAAATTTCATGATCACACCGAAGTATTCAAACAATCGAGTGTTTGGCGTCCGGTAGTTTTGCTTGCAATTTTATTTTTGCTACAACAAGTTTCAGGTAAGACGCGTTATTTACTGTATTTCATTTAGTGATGTGCCGGATATCCGTATCCGCGGATATCCGAGGGAGAAGAAAGATCGTATCCGTATCCGTTATTTTTTGGCGGATCTTTTACCTTATTAATTTTCAATTCATAGATGATTTTTTATATATATAGGTGATTAGGTAATAATGATTAACTGTTAAATTCCATTCAGATTATTTTTTATTTCTTAAAATCGTATTTGGCACCTTTATATTGCAAAAATTTATCGTAGTGAGTACCATACCAATAGTACATAACTCAAAGGTACTAATATATCTTTATATTGCACATCGATCTTTGGAAAGAGACAATCTGTTATGAGAGTTAACTTTTAAAGAGGTTAATAACTTTTTCCCATAACAGATAGTCTCTTTCCAAAGGTCGATGTGCAATATTTACCGCCGCGTACTCTAAGAAAGTTAAGATCTGTATCCGTATCCGCGGATCTTGAAACCAAATATCCGTATTCAGATCCGTATCCGCGGATATACATTTTTAACGATCCGGCACATCACTAATTTCATTTATAACAAACTTATTAGATTGCACATAGTTGGTAACAGATAAGCAATATCAAAGCGACAAACAGGTTGTCCCGTTCTCGGACCGGAATAGTTGAACCCATCTGCCCCTGAGGGAAAGCATAACAAATACGTACGATATGTTCAGTTATTTCAAGACTAAGTATTAAGTACCTCATTTTTTACTTTAAGTACCTGTGCATACTGTACATGCTTTAAGTAGTCAGTACTTCGTGTGAGTCTCGGTTATATAAATTCAATAACAGTCAAAAACAAATTAAGAAATATAGGTCTGTTTTCATTTATTTTAGGTGCGTATGTGGTAATTTTTTATGCAATAACGCTTTTTAAAGAAATGGGAAGCCATCTTGCAGTTGGTACTGACGAAACAATCAGTTATATTTGTCTTGTATTGCTTGGCTCAATCAGGTAACAGTTACTGTATATTGTATTTTCTTGATTTGCCATTTTTTTTCTCTTGACTATCGCTCATTCATATTGAATTAATTTTTTTGTGATATTCAAAAAAAAAAATTTTTAATTATTCTTGTTAAAGCTTTGAATGTTTGTTATTGGTTGCACTGATTTATTTTATTTCGTAGATTTGTAATGTCAGTAGTTGTGGTAGGCCTATCTAAGAAGTTTGGCCGCCGATTTTTGCTGAAAGCGTCTGGCGCTGGCATGAGCTTAAGCTTTGTTGTTGCTGTTATTTTTTTTGATTGGAATAATCAATATTTCCTCGTAGCATGTATCTTGATGTACGTATGCTTCAGGTAAGTCAATATATCGCCGGTTCAAGGAGAAGTAAAGTTGCTCGAGTCTTATTTTTAATGTTATTTAACAGACAGGACCATTCCAACTTCAAAAATACTGAAATTTGACATAATAAATAAATTAAAATTTATGTTAACGCGGGTATCAACTAGTTTTGAATATCGTGATATTTGCTATATTGGTTTGCATTGGCTTCACATTAACCAAAGCATAACTTCTTTTCGACAGCTATTCAGAACAACAGAACAGCTGATTTTCGACCAGGTCTTCGATTATTTCAATATTTTTAGTTACTACAATTAATGTGACACTTATGCCGCGTGACGGTATAGCGCGAATGTCTTTGAAATAGCATAACTTTGTTATTTTTAAAGATGGTACAAGCTTTCTTTCATCGTTAGTTTTGTAATTTTTAGGACTATGATTAAAATTGTATGAGAAACTTCCAAATTGTTGACGCCTTGTTTTTTTTTTCTTTTAAGCGCTCTTGGATACTTAGTGATACCGTGGACTTTAATAGGCGAACTTCTACCGATCAGTGTGCGCGGTGTGCTAGGAGGCGTGATGGTGGCAGTAGCGTACCTTCTGATGTTTCTTGTGGTAAAAGTGTTTCCATACATTCTTCACATTGTCGGGGCACGAATTGTGTTGGGTTCGTTTGCGTTCACTTCACTTCTAGGAGTGGCGTTTGTACACAAATGTCTACCTGAAACGCTCGGTAAAAGCTTTACCGAAATAGAAGACTATTTTAATAAAAGATGACGATTACTTTTTTCATATATAGTCAAATTTAGGGACATCTGTGCCCTTGAAAAGTTATACTGCCTCGCATCAATTTTTATTTTTATTCTGTATTGATATATAGATAATTTTTTTTTATATCAATAAAGCAATGAAACATTAATCATTTAAGCGATAAATTATCACTAAAACAATTAGAAAACATATTAAGTTAATTAATAAAATATAGTAAAATATGATTCTACAAGTTATGACTACCTATATGGCATTTTTTTAGTATATATTTCCTGAATTCTTTTTCAAAACGGTCACTTTTATTCCTTCCCTCAACTTGGCAAGCATGAAGTCCATGTAAAAATGTATTTTGGCAATGTTGAAACAATGGATAGGTAGGTATATATTATTATTGGAAAAAAGCTGATAAGTGTTTGGAATCCTCTTCCAAGCCATAGAATTTAATTATGACATTTTAAAGCGTGCCGCAATTTGGGCACTGTTGGTATTCATCTATATCAGGGGCGGGCAAATCTTTTGATTGGCGGGCCACATAGCTGATGAAAATTTGACCGCGGGCCAAAAATTAGTAGAGATAAAAAAAAGGTCCTTACATTCTATTTCCGCATTTGTAGAGCAAAAAAAGAAAAAAAGGTCCCCACATTCTATTTTCGCATTTTACTACTTTTCTAAAATTTCCTAAAATGCTTCGCGGGTCGGACAAAATTGCGCTGCGGGCCGGATTCGGCCCGCCATTTGCCCAGGCCTGATCTATATTGTATAAATATCAAAATTTATCTGTCCGACACAAACTTTTGAACGGTAATTCCGATCATTATGAAATTTGGACACAACATTCATCTCGCTATTAGATGAATGTGCGTACTCATGTCCCCCCGCCCCTCATTCGTTCTTTTGCACCCGGGACAAACCGCTACAAACACGGCAACACCTAACATCACGCAACCAATAATACAACAAAGTAATACAATCTCTCCAGTCTATAAGGTCTATGGTTATAACAGTGCAAATATTAACTGTTGAATATGCCAGTGAAATGTGTTGACTAAAAATGATAACAATGGGTATAAAATGAAATTAATTTTTCAATTTATTTTAATAGTACAATAATAATTAGAAACAGAATTTCTATGTTACATTTCTAAGAAATATAAACATCTATACAAACTTAACCTCATATTTGCACGTTCGTTATGAATTGTGAATTCTTACTTAAAAATTAAATAAGAATGGCCTTAAATTATTTAGCGGGTTTTTTTTACAACGCAACATGGAATTTCAAATCGAAATAATCTATACTTTGATATTATTAGAAAATGTTTGTCGGGAGTAATCTCAGGGACTACTGAACTGATTTGAAAATTAACTTTACTTCTTCCCGACTAACGTAGGCTGTATATTATTATTAAGCTAAGACAAGTCAAGATATGCAGTTTAAAAAGTGAATTCGCTATGAGATATAGAAATAAAAATGTTGACAATTTATTTTGTTTGTGATGGATATGTGCCATTTTAAGAACAAGCTTAACACCATTACAGACATGATCTTCCTTTACTTGCTGGCACTGAGACTGGCCTCAGTGTGGCTAGTGCAGACATGGTTTGTACCGGATGAATATTGGCAGTCGTTGGAAGTTGCACATCGTATGGTTTTCGGATACGGATATTTAACTTGGGAATGGAAACAAGGTGTACGAAGCTATTTTTATCCTCTGATCATATCGATTTTCTACAAACTCTTTCATTTACTGAATATAGATTACGTATATTTGCTGGTAATTATTTTTTTCTTTTAAAATGCGTTTTGGTAAACGTTTGTTATCTATTAGAAATAAATATAGCATCGATATGCTGTTTAGGTGATTATGCCACGAATTGCGCAGGCAGTTTTGAGCGCATATTCAGATTTCTGTTTTTATCGGTGGTCGGGAAATAGGCGCTGGGCTGCCTTCAGTATTGCGACGTCGTGGTTTTGGTTTTACACCGGTTCGAGAACTTTGATTAATACGTTCGAAACCGCTTTAACTACCATCGCTCTTTCTAAATTTCCATGGAAAAATAGCAAGTATTCAGGTAATGTTATTATTGGACTAAGAGCTGGCTACGGAGAAAATGGGTGACTCGGTGCAGAGCTGAAAATTTGCAGAATAATAGGAGATAGTATAAGTAAGTAGGGAAAAAATTGCCAGAAGCTAGGCGGAAGATAAAGAGCCGCCAGAAGGCGCTAATGTTGCGAAAAATTAGTGCACTTCTGGTAATTTCTATACTTATTCTGTAATTCAAAACTAGATTATATATTATACATTATATAGTTATAAGGGCATACTGAAAATTCAAACATGATATAATAATTACATTCGACAAATATTCAAAATTATTAATGACATTTTGATAGAAATAAGATTAAATAAATTAATAAAATTACGTTGTTATAACAACGTAATTTTATTAATGAAAATATATGACGATTAATTTTATTTCTATCAAAATGACATTAATAATTTTGAATATTTGTCGAATGTAATTATTATATCATGTTTGAATTTTCAGTATGCCCTTATAACTATATAATGTATAATATATATAATATATAATCTAGTTTTGAATTACAGAATAAGTATAGAAATTGCCAGAAGTGCACTGATTTTTCGCAACATTAGCGCCTTCTGGCGGCTCTTTATCTTCCGCCTAGCCTTCTGGCAATTTTTTCCCTACTTACTTGTACTATCTCCTATTATTCTGCAAATTTTCAGCTCTGCACCGAGTCACCCATTTTCTCCGTAGCCAGCTCTTCGTCTATATGATTGAGTATGATCTGTCGATTATTAAAAAAATAAATAAACGGAAAAATTGTGTTTCAGAAAGTTCTACCTTCATTTGGATAGTTGCCTTACTGTGTGTGATACGACCGACTGGAATAATACCATGGCTTCCGTTGTGCATATATCATTTAATTTTTCATAGCAATAAATTTCAGGTGATATTCACCCGCTATCTACCTTTCGGGTAAATTGAAAAATATGTAAATTTAGAGTAGGGGAGGACGGGGTCAATTGTAACACAGGTCAATTGTAACAGTGACTATTTTAGTGACATCTATCAACAAAATGAGAAAATGATTCTACTGAATTGATTTACATTCAGTCACCATCAATGCAGTAGTATCATGTTCTCATTTTGTTGTTAGATGTCACTAAAAAGCAAAATAGTCACTGTTACAATTGACCCGTGTTACAATTGACCCCGTCCTCCCCTACCTACAGCATGTTCACAAACATTCGATAATCAATTTCAGAATCGTTATAAGACAATGTCAAAGGAATATTCAAAATGCCAAACTTTCCGGCTGCTTCTATTTTTTATAGAATTGACTTACAATCCGTAAATTTGTTCGTTCCAAATTGCCGAGTGACAATAGTATTTCTTTTTGAAAGAAAACGTGAATCTTGTCACTGATTAAATAGATATTGTATTCAAAAGCGCGCTCTTTTTAGGTTGTTAACGTTTGCATCGTCGGTCGCGATAGATTCGCTTTGTCACGGAACATTTCTGGTGTCGAGTTGGGAATTTCTCAAAGTGAACGTTTTAAAAGGCGTCGGCTCTCATTACGGCGGTAATCCTTGGCATTGGTACGTGTCGTTAGGTTTTCCAGCGGTCCTTGGCGCTCATTTGTTTCCATTTCTTTGGGCTGTAATTAAAACGGCGAGAAATTACCAAAGTATCCCATCGACTCATGTACCATTGTTATCGTCGATTGTTTTTACCCTGGGTGTATACAGGTAATTTGTCATTTGAAACGCTCCTTCGAAGCTAATCGAATCAGCCATTTTGAAGTATATTTTTTTTTATAGTTGCCTAACTCACAAGGAATTTCGATTTATTTTGCCGTTGGTGCCGATGGCTCTGTACATTGGATCGGAAGCGCTATCTAAATGGAGCTACAAGGCGAACAGTTCGCGTTTATGGATTGTAGCGGCACTTTTAACTATTTTCAACGTCGTCCCCGCAATTTATTTAGGTTATGTGCATCAGCGAGGAACTTTGAGCGTAATGCCTCATTTGCACGAAATCGCTTCAAATCGACCCAATGATACTAGTTTTCTCTTTCTGTTGCCTTGCCACTCCACCCCCCTTTATAGGTTTGTATAAATTTATAAAGATAAGCTTGCATTGAAATGTACTAAAAAAAAATTGGTTGTCTGTAAAGTCGGTTTACGGACGATAGTTTTACGTGATAACGTCAAAAAGAAACATTGAACCATACTCGTAAAGTGTTGAAAAATAACTTTTTTTATTTTTCACATTATACGTATACGTTTCCAAACATTTATTTTTACATATTTAAATAGTAAAATTAGAGTTCTAACCAACTGTAGAAACGGTTTTTAAATATAATGAACCGTTTTCAAAATACACGCAGTTTTAATAAACGGACGGTCAGGTGGTGTGGATTTTTCACTCCCTGTAAGTATATATACAAGCGAACTGTGGCAGTCTATTGTAAATTTGTGTCTTGTGATCTTTAATAAATAAATTTTTGTAGCTGTCAAACTTGGGCCGATCGTGCTTCTCTATCGCTTATACTGCGCTCTCGCTTGCACGCACAGGGTCAGGCGGAACGTGACACATTTCGCGGAACGTGACACTTTTTCGTACATGCAGCCGGTGTTTCATCAATTTATAAGATTGGTGTTTCATCAATTTATAAGACGTTATCACGTCAAAAGAAAAAATAATTTTGCATAATTTAGATTCATAATTATTAAGAATTAGGAGCCGTTATGGGACGCGTGTCAGATGTGAAATCTAATCGATGCTACCCTTTTTAGTCACATACATGTCAATGTATCTGCAAGATTTTTAACGTGCGATCCCGACTTTACTAATAATATAAATTACAAAGACGAAGCGGATCAATTCTTTGAGGAGCCTTCGGAGTGGCTTTACAAGGAATATTCTCCAAACAGTACAATACCTTCGCACATAATAACTTTTGATGTGGTTGTTCATGATATTAAAAATTTCCTGATGAGGTAAAAAAAAATATATATTAACTGAGTTACTAATTATCACAATTAGGCTTTTGAAAAAAAAATAATTATCGATTTTTTTATTGTATTTTAAAACTTTATTATAAATAATATTGATAATCGATGCGAAAAACTTTCAAAAAACTTTTTTTAAATTAATTATAAGCAATTTAAAATTGATAAAATATTTAAAAAAATCACGTGACTGCAAACGCACTAAAATTGTTTTTAACAGGTGTGACGTCATAATGTTAAAATGTATATACGCAGTATACTATCAATGGCTTCTACATGTATTATTATAATAATATAAATTACCATTATGACGTCACATTATGTTCGGGAAATGTCGGCGCGTTCTCGGAACTGGGTACAAAAATTTATTTTTAATTTGATATAACTTGAATTATAACGAAAATAAAAAAAAAGAAAAATAGTTTTGTTATAAAACTTATATACGATCTTTCCATTTATGACAAAAAAAAATTTCATTCAAAAGCCCAATTACTGAAAATAAAAAAACAAATAATAGAAAATGGGGCATATATTTATTTTTTTATAGGTACAAAAGAAAATTGTCCGTTCATCATACCGATTTTCCGGATGGCAGGATAGGACAAAATATAATCGTACACGAGCGTTTAGATTTCTGACCCGGCATTTATCCCCTCCCAGATAGAAGGCAAATATGTGGAATATTCGTATTGGGGGCCTCGATTGTGTATTCTGTTTTGTATTTTCTTTGAATTTTGTGAATATTTTTTGTTTGTTAAAACCATGACAATAATAATTTAATGTATTAGCGAAAAACAAAAAAGACTATCAGTCCGAGATACGATGAACTTATTTTGTAATAGACGGAGAGCTAGCTACGGAAATAGGTTTGCAATTTATAGAGCAACGAAATCCCTCTAGTAAGTAAGCCATACATACTATCATTATTAATTAATCCGGGCGTCTGGCAGCTGTTCAGCGGTGGGTGTGAGAGTGGATGGGCAACAAAGGGGTTGTAAAATCAATTGAAGGTGTGCAATTTATAGAGCTCTGTGTTTGGTGTGATATTATAGCTAATTATGTATTTAATTCGAATATAACATTGTCAGGCGTTTTAATTGGGGGAAAAGTAGTGCCAGGTAACATCCAAGGTGCGGGAAAAAGTGCCAAAGTCGTCTCATTTATAGAGGACTGGGCCTATACTTTTTCATTAGAGTGGACCTTCAGGTATACTTTATTTATTATGTAATTAACTAATTAAGAATGATATCGTTGCAAGATATTATATATTGATAACTTTTCATTCATGTTTCAGGTCACGATAAAATTTGACCCAGTAAATGAGACGACTTGGCACTTTTTCCCGCACCTTGGATGTCACCTGGCACTACTTTTCCCCCAATTAAAACGCCTGGCATTGTTATATTCAAATTAAATACATAATTAGCTATAATATCACACCAAACACAGAGCTCTATAAATTGCACACCTTCAATTGATTTTACAACCCCTTTGTTGCCCATCCACTCTCACACCCACCGCTGAACAGCTGCCAGGCGCCCGGATTAATTAATAATGGTAGTATGGCATACTTACTAGAGGGATTTCGCTGCTCTATAAATTGCAAACCTATTTCCGTAGCTAGCTCTTGGACTATAAGCAGTTTTATAAAATCTGAAACTTTGTAGAACACTGCCGGTTGACTTACATTTGTCAAAATATGTAAGCATGACATTCTTATTTATGTAGCCGTCAACTGACTGCTTTGATACCATCAGGGAATTCTACAAAATTTCGGTTTTTATAAAATTGATTACAAAATAAGTGAATCGGATTTTGGGCTTCATTGTTCGGTATTTTGTGTGTTTTTACTTGTTGACAATTTTAATTAAAACTTTTATCTATTTTGTGAGTGTTATGAATTAATTGATGGAAAATATCAAGTTCAATTAATTATACGCGTTATTGTTTTCTAGTCATAAGTGAACTGAATTGTAAAAAACTGCCAAATCTACCTTTTTTGAGTACAAATTGTTCGTGTTCAAAAATAAAAAAACAATAATAATAAATTAAGAGCGTTTTTTTAAAATTATTTTTTCTCTTTTTTTCAGCTAGGAAGCGCTTTTCTTTAAAAACGTTTGGTCGCTGCCAGAAAGTTTGTAAAATTAATAGACTTTAAATAGAAAATAATAATAATAATTGTTAGGTACGATTGCATTAAATTCGTAATATTAATGATAGACAGACGCGTGATTTAAGAATATCAATTTTGGGCGATATCCGATAGAAAAATATGCTTGTTTTTGTTTTTTTGTACCCTATGTAAAAAATATGTATTTAGTTAAAGGGATTACATTTTTCGCAAAACACTAAGTACATTGTAATCAAAACAATAATAATTTAGGTATAATAAATTATGTACAGGAGTGGGGAAGGAATATTAAAAACAATTATAAAAACAAAAACGGTCAATAAAGGTTAAATATATTTAGTTTAACAGTTCCAAGGCATAATGTTGTTTGTTAACTATAATATATTATTTACAATTAGTGTTTTTATTTGTAGTTTTTTAGGATCGCTAATTTTAAACGTTAATAGCCAAGTAAGTAGAAATGAAACGACGAACAATATTTTTAATGAATCAATAATGCTAGTGAAATTGCAATAATACTTACTTCGAGTAAGTTAGTAATTTTTTTCCCCAAACTAATTCAGAGTGTATTCATTGAGTTAAGACGCAAGTCACAAGTTTCTTCAAAATTGATTGAGCCGATTTTGGGAGAGGTAAATGGACAGTTCTCGTGTAGGTGCCACACAAAATATTCGATTACTATGAGAAATCCACAAAAAAAAAGTTAAACATAAGTTTCGTTACTATTTCATGTATTTTTTTTTTCGCATTTATACATAACGTGCCTCACATAATTAATGTAGAAGATTATTATTTAATTTGATGAACGAAGGTCGGCAATTTTGATATAAATAACAAAAACTCTATATCTAAACAATCAAATATAAACGCTAAAAAACTGAGATTATATCAGCTACAAAGCAGTGGTGGCTCGTTGGCTACAAGGTTGGTGAAGTGCTAGGAAAAGATTTACTCGTATACTCAGGGACATAAGTTGTAATTTTGTTAAGAAAGGGCAAAAATATAAAAATTACAAACGCGAAAGGCGATAAATATACTTGATACTATAATGAATTAAAAAATCGCAGCATGCCACACCGACCTTATTTTGGACAAAAACTCGGCCTGACACGATATTAATTTTTTTACCAGGTAATTGAAGTAACGCCGCCTCTCGTGAAAATAAATCAAGGACGACTTCAAGGAGCAGCGCAATTTACAAGCAGTAAAAATGTACTGTTTTATTCGTTCAAAGGAATTCCGTATGCTTCGCCTCCAGTAAAAAAATTACGTTTTAGGGTATGGAATTAATAATAAATCGGGTTTATTAAAGTGAAACTTTTATTCTATCGCCCCGAATTTTTCTGGCCGTCTGTTGCATGTCGCATTACAGGCGGCCGCGGAGTAGGGGTAAAGTGAAAGGCGTTCGGAGTAGATGCTCGGTAGAGCAGCCAAGGCCAATATGGCGGCGCCCATGGTTAGCATCAGCTGACCGTGTAGTAGGTATAACACATAGTCAGTCTGTCATGCGGGCAAGTGCTGTACAGTGTTTACATGTTTTTATTCGTGTATTCATGTGAATATTGTTGTTTATATCCATCACGATTATTTAATAATCGTGATGGATAAGTGTCTACAATCCAACGCCTACAATCCAATAAAAGTTTTTAATTTTATTTTTAGAATGACCGTTGATATAATTTGTCAATTTGAATTTCGTGTTTACACTTTACAGGAACCACAACCCGCCAAGAAATGGTTTGGGGTCAGATTTGCATTAAACGAGGGTTCGACGTGCTTGCAGCTCGGACTGCCTTTACCACAAGGAAAGGAAGACTGTTTGTATTTAAACGTATACACTCCGAAAGTAAGTTAACTTTTTTGCCATTCCAACTCCACAAGGGGGAAATGTTCCTAATTTAGGGTTAAAATTCTCGGAGTTCGGCATGTAAATGTTACGGTTAATACAAGAAAGTAGTTAATTCGCGAATGAATCGGCTAATTACCCGAATTAACCAATCCTTGACGTTGGTTAATTCGAGTATTAGCCGGTTAATACGCGAATAAACTACTTTCTTGTATTAACCGTAACATAAACACACTTCAAATGCCCACAGAACTAAAAGCTGAGCTTAATTTTTTATTTAGAGTGTCATTTCCTGTTAGTATAAGCCGTCTGGACCTTAAAAACGAGTTTTTGGAAAATTTTAAAAATCGACGAAAAACAAGATTTTTTCCTTAGTTACTAAGGAAAAACTCTTGTTTTTCGTCAATTTTTAACATTTTCCAAAAACTCGCTTTTCAGGTCCAGACGGCTTATATTTACACAGTGGCGGATCCACGGGGGGGGTTTTCGGGTTCAAACCCCCTCCTTACAGAGAATCAAAAATCCCAAATTAAAATCTTACTGCGCAATAAAAAAAAAGCTTTTCATGTTTTTCATGAATTCTCCGCAAAAGGAGTAAAAAATTTTCAAGACCCCCCCCTTGCCGTAATCCTGGATCCGCCACTGTATTTACAGGAAATGACACTCTAAATAAAAAGATAAGCTCAACTTTTAGTTCCGTGGGCATTTGAAGTGTGTTTAAATGCCGAACTTCGAGGTCTGTATTTAATATTACCGTTTCGGAGATAGAGACTTTCAAAAGTTGCTTTGGCTGCAGACCATTAGTAGAGTACCAAAATTAAAAACAAAACACAATTATTCTTTTTCTTCACAGATGCATGAAAAAGCATTTTTCTAAATTAAAAAAAAAAAATTTTAATCCCTTTGCAAACATTATTAATTTTTATGACCCCATTAAACTAGCAAACAGAATAATTAGAAAGTAAATAAAAGCTATTGTTGCTTACGCACAATACAAAAATATTATATACTTTAGTTAGACAGTAAACAATTACTTGAAAAATAGAATTAACAAATGAAGAACGCCACCTTGACAAACTATACCTATATTCACTGTCATTATCACGGCGCTTAACAGATAAGATAATCATTCATAAATTTTATAAACTTTATTCCAGAATCAGGTATACAAAAATAAATATAGTTTAAAAAAACTAAAAAAACACGCTTTATATCGAACTAAAAAGTAAAAAATATTTTTGTTAAGGAAGTACCCTCGATAAATGAATTAACAAACAGAAAATTACGAAAATTTACAAATATGTCAAAACCTTTTCAAAAATGACTCAGTAAAATTTTTGTGATTTTTGGTTGACTTTGAAAAAAGATATTGATAATTTTATTTCGCTGCACTTAACATGGAGTCTTATGGAAATCTGTGATTCTGACGCACTCCATCATTTATTACGTTGGAATTGACAAACAGATTTTGATAAAATTTTCAGGAAATATAAACGAATATTCTATGAACATTTTTCTTTTTCCAAAACGTATAAAGCTTGCTTATGTTAATAGAAATAATTAAAACAAAGCCGAGCTTTTTAGCAACTCATAAACATGGCTACACCGCAATATTATAGTTTGTGGCGCGTCATTCAAAGGTAAGTTACGAAACTGCAGCAGTTTTGATATCGTAAAAACATACGTAAATTGAGTAAATGCTAAAAGGATAGTATTCCAAAAAAAATGATAGTAGGTAGGTATATTATTATATCCAAAATGACAGGAAAAAAGAAAAGCATTTTCATAAATTAATGCGAATTTGACATCGCGTGCTGACTTATGCTGCGTACATAAGCACTTGTAACTATGGCAAGGCATGCGGTATTGCCAAATTATATACTACGTTATTCAAGTAGAAGACTGAAATTCATTGACTTACTGCGTACCGAGGGTACTTCCTTAAAATAAGCTTAAAACAATAATGAATAAAAAATACAAGACGTATTATTGTGAAAAAAGCGTGGGGCGCTCGATGTACGAAAATGTGGAACAAAGCGCCCCACGCTTTTTTCACAATAATACTTGTATTTTTTATTCATTATTGTTTTAAGCTTATTTTAAAAAAAATATTTTTTACTTTTTAGTTCGATATAAAGCGTGTTTTTTAGTTTTTTTTAAACTATATTTATTTTCCACTTTTTAGTTCGATTTATTGTCAAAAATTTGCCGGAAAAAAACAATTTTTTTTTCGGCGTGGACGGGATTAGAACCCACGACCCGTGATTCCGAGAGTTGACGTCAGCGAAGACCTGTGCCTTAGACCGCACGGCTAACCACTGTAGTTACAGTGCTGGCATATTATACTACAGTAATAAACCACTTGATGTAGTCCAAACGAAGGTTACAAACAAACATACATACATACATTCAAACTTACAAGTGAAGTTAATACAAAGCGTGTAAAAAAGAAAAACAATCAAATCCCTAGATTAGATACTATAAAAATAATTAGATTCAGTTTTGATTTTAGGCATCTTCGTACTTAAGCATTCCTACAGAAAGTTGATTTTGTTTTTTAGCTGCCGTCAAAAAATCAATATGAATTAAAACCGGTCATGTTTTGGATTCATGGAGGAGACTTCATCAGCGGCTCTGGGAATTCCGTTGTTTATGGGCCCGACTATTTTATCGAGAACGACGTTGTTGTAGTTACTTTTAATTACAGACTGGGAGTGTTCGGTAGGCAAACTGGATATATTTCATGTAGGGCTTCGTCCATATTATGTTCGCTGATGTACACCGCTCACTACGACTTACTCAAACAATTGGTAGCTCACGGCCCTTTCGGACCAGGGGCCCATGGCATCTTACCCGCCCTGCTATCCTATTGTTACGCTACTGCATGCAAAGCTTATTATTAGGCAGATTCGCTAGAACTTTACTTGAAGTCTCGTTCAATTATTATTATTATATACACGACACGACTGTCATAGCCTGGGACTGTGTTGCTGGGGTGATTTCAAGTCAAAAAAACTGGTTGTCTCTAAAGTCGGTTTACGGACGATAGTTTTACGTGATAACGTCATAAAGAAACATTGATGAACTCTCTGACGTCACGCGAGAAGAGAGAGAAATGCGTACAAACCGACGCTTGGGCCGATCGTGCCTCTCTATCGCTAATACCGCGCTCTCGCTTGTACGCTCAGGCTCAGGTGGAACGTGACACTTTTTCGTGCGTGCAGCCGGTGTTTCATCAATTTATAAGACGTCATCACGTCAAAATGTCTAATGAACATATACCCAGAACGCTATCCTAACTGAGCTAGAAGCATTTGAAATTTTAGATAAGTAGTAGTAGGAATTCCCTACTAATTTAAAAATCATTTAAAAAGAAATCGCTTTATTTATTTAAAACACCCAGTTGCTGTATACATAGTCTAGCTCTTCTTAGAATTGAAGTGGTAGCTCTGCGAAGAGTCTCAAGATCAGCACAAATAAATACTAATGGTGATTCACAGCCACCTGGTCTTTTTAATAAGAACAAAACTAACAGCCGAATCTAATACCTGCATTAGTGGGCTTACTTATTTAAAATTTCAAATGCTTCTAGCTCAGTTAGGGTAGCGTTTCGGGTATATGTTCATTTTTTGACTTGAAATCACCCCAGCAACAGTCCCAGGTTATGGCAGTCATGCCATTGGACACCCTGTATATTGTACATACATTTTTAGGATTTTTAAGCACTTCCGATGATGCTCTACCAGCAAATAACGGACTACGAGATCAAATTCAAGCTTTGAAATGGGTGAATGAAAATATTGAAAAGTTCGGTGGCGATCCAAAACGAATCACCATATTCGGAGAGAGTGCAGGCTCAGCTTCGGTTCATTATTTACTTATGTCACCTCTTACCGAAGGTTTGTTTTTTAGATAAATATAATAAGTCAATTAACCGATCGAATCTGCGAGAAAATCGAAAGTCGGTATTTATATTTATATTGCGATTATATTCTCGCAGGCCTGTTTCAAGGAGCGATAGCTGAAAGCGGCACAGCTTTAGTTCGATGGTCCTTGACGAGAAATCCGCGAGAGATAGCGTTCGAAACTGGGAGATTACTGGGTATTCACACCAACAGCAGTCAAGAACTAATCCGCAAATTAAGGGACGTCAATGCTGTTAAACTTCTAACGCAGTCATATCTGTCAATATTAAAGGTTGCTGGATTTTTCGACAAGCTTTAGATTTCACAAAAAATTGGTTGTCTGTAAAGTCGGCTTACGGACGATAGTTTTACGTGATAACGTATTCCGCTCGAATATCATATTTAATAATACATAACCTAAATTTTAGTAGCTGTCAAACTATATTTTTACCGACTAATAATTTGATCAACCAAAGCAAAATACATATTTTTAAGCAACATTTAAAAGAATGTATATATATTATATATTTGTTAACAAACCGTATAATTTATCTGGCCATCTGTCAGATGTAGCTTTCGCTGGAACAGCCGAAAAAAATGTTGAACGCACACTACTCTCTGACGTCACGCGAGAAGAGAGAGACTATCGCTTATATCGCGCTCTCGCTTGCGGAACGTTACTCTTTTTCGTGCGTGCAGCCGGTGTTTCATCAATTTATAAGACGTTATCACGTCAAAAACGATGAAAAACCCAAACTCGTTTGTTGCAGGTAAGATTTAACCCATTGGACGGTATTCCTTACACTCCATGCATCGAAAACGACGAAGCAAATTCCGTGGTGCCAGACGGGGCGCATCAGATGCTAGCGAGCGGAAGGTTTCATCGGGTACCTTTTCTTGCCGGATATAATTCCAGGGAAGGCATTTTCATATTAGCGGGTGAGTACAAATAAGAATCTAGGATTACTGAATGAGAGTCTATACAGGGGCGGGCAAATCTTTTGATCACCGGGCCACATGATGAAAATTCGACCGCGGGCTGTATAGCCAATGAAAATTTGACCGCGGGCCAAAAATTTGCAGAGCAAAAAAAAAGGTCCTCACATTCTATTTCCGCATTTGGAAAGCAAAAAAAAAAGACGGGTTGCACTCCGGGAGTGCCGGCAGAAGTGAAAACTTGAATATTAACGTCTTAATTTTTTGCATTTAGAAGCAATGTTTATTTATTGGCAACACTTGTAAATAAAATGGTTTGTATCATAGATTGCATTTTTATGTACGATATTTCAACGCTAGATGTCTAACGTTGTATAAAAAGTATCTGGCAATTACTATCACTTAGAGAGTCTCACCCAGTTCTTACTTTTCCTGACGCGAGTTTAACATTTTTTACCCATTACAAAAAAAGTGTACAACGCCGCTAAAGAAGTTTTCACTTCAAAAAATAAAGCTCCTTAGGTCCTTTTTTCGTCTGTTCTTGCTATTTCTTTACTATTTTTCTAAAATCTATAAAATTCTTCGCGGGCCGGACAAAATTTTGCTGCAGGCCACCATTTACCCAGGCCTGGTCTATAATATAAAACGATACGCAATTAAATAAATAAATGGTAGAATAACAATAAAAATCTGTTTGAAAACCGTTTGTAGTCTTTCATTACAACAACATGTAACATTAGATTGCTACGTAAGAGGATTTTAATAATACATATTATGCTTGTTTAAGTATTTTTTAACAATATATGACAACCAATAAAAGTTGATTTTATACTTTGACACTGTAATAATACAAACACTATTTTTAAATTTTTGAATATTTTTTTATCATCTATTTACTATTAGAACAGTTTATTAGATTATGGAAAATCTAAAGAAATTATTTTTGAGACAAAATAATGCAAATACTTGTTTTATTTATATAGAGAAAGAGTACACTACCCGTCAGAAAAAAATACGTGTGGCACTCGGGGACTGCCGCGGTAAAGCTATTGCATATTCTTTTTAGGTCTTTAAGTTTTTCTTCTCTATAAAACGAAAATAGCTAGGTATAAATAATAAGGTATAAATAGTGTAATTACACACCAAAACAATTATTCATTCAAAAAATTTGAACATAAAGAACGATATTAAGAGTTTGATCATAGAATTTCGCGCGATGTACATTTATATAGATATAATATCATATATACTTTCTCTGCACATAACCTAAATAATCAGTATTATATATAAATTCATTTATACACAAATAAAGATAGAATCAGTTATGAGCAGTTATGCAGTTATGAGCACACAAACACCGTGCCAAAGTCTGCCGAACTGAAACGACGTTAGACGATGTACGGCTGTCAACGCCGCACCGCTGTGCCGGTCGGAGTGGGGGGTATTAGGTTTTTTCGTTACGGAATTTCTTGATTCGGTCGCCGCGCTCAAAGCCCGCGATAGAAGCTATGCAATAGCTTAAAAACCTGAAACTTAAACACTTAATGATCACAGGTTTTTGATGTCTGAAAAACTTTTTCCGATTTTTTTTTTTATTATTTAGAATGCCATTCAGATTTGTTACTGAAGCCAATGTAATTCAACTACATTAATATATTATTTTTATTGCAGTTTTTAGATATGATTTTCTCATAAAACCGTTTTTGGCTAACCCGGAATTTTTCGTTCCGAAAGACTTAAATATTCCAAATGATTCTGACGAAATGAACGACGTGGCCGAAACAATTAAAAATTTCTACTTTCCGAACACGAGTACAAGTCTCACTGACAACGCTGTAGACGTGAGTATCTTACCTTGAAACTTTTGAAAAAAATGCGATTTTATTTTTTTATGCCAATTTTTCTTACTGAAAAAAATAAAAACTTATCTTTCAATAATAGTATATTGTGCGACTAGTGAGAGAAGGAGAAGATTCCATGAGCGTGAATTTTGCTGCACGAGCGCAGCGAGTGCGGTAAAACACACGCGAGTGGAATATTCTCCTTCGATCAATAGTCGCACATAATACTTTATTCAACTAGCAGGAGTAATATGTAATCGGGGCCCTGATAAAAGAGGGAAAAATAATAAATCACTTCATTGATTGACGTACCACCGTCAGTGTATACACAAGATTGCCATGATTTCGCTGAATTGCGATGCTGTTTTCATATAAGTATACAATACCGCCTACCACGTTCCTATTGGTCCAGAAGCTACTTGCAGTTTTTTTCATTATTTAGCGCTTGGGCTTGCTACTGAGTTTCTATTGGTCCAGAAAATTCATTATTACACTAGTGAAGTAATACATTATTTCTCCCACGCCAGAAAATTCATTATTACACTAGTGAAGTAATATATTATTTCTCCCACGTTTAGCAGGGCCCCGAAATTACATATTACTCACGCGTGTTGAATAAATAAAATTATCGACCAATTTTTCAGATAATATATTAACAAAAAATATAATTAATACATTAACGTTTCGATCCGGATTTGGATCTTCTTCAGAACGGATCTAAAAAATAATTAATATTTAATTTCCAATTCGCTTTATATAAAGTTCTTTCAAAATAATTAATTAGTATCAAAATATTGAAATAAATAATCGAAACGCTAATGTATTAATTATATTTTTTGTTAATATATTGTCTAAAAAATTGGTCACTAATTATATTTATTGAAGAGTTCTAATCAGACGTTAATCAAAGATTTGAACTTATCTTTCAGTTAATAACCGACGAAGATTTTATAAATCCCATTCGACAGACTGTGAAAATACAAGCGCAGTTTTATCCGCAAACTTATTTGTACTGCTTCTCGTACGACGGTCCGCTCGGACTGTTAGAAGCTGGTTTGCACATCAATGTTACAGGTAAACTTCTTTTTTTATTGGGTAATGAAAAACAAAGAAACAAATGTCCCTTAAGGACGTAGTCCTATGTTCAGGCTCGTTTTCAACCGTTATTTCAGAATTTTTTTTTAATATCAAAATAATGTACGATGTTTTCAATTTTGTTACATGTTTTTACTGATATCGCAAACTAAGAAAAAAAAAATTTTTTTGCTTAATTTTACGCCATTTTATAATTGTTTTTTTAACCTAAAGTAGACAACTTTAAATGGAGGTAGGTGGGTAGCGCGGGTGATAACGTCACTTGGAGTCAACTGAATTATAAAAATTAAATTGGTTATTGTTTCGTAGGCTTGTGGCTCTATCCCGTACTAGAAATAAACATTTTTATTGATAAATAACAAAATGGCGGGTTTTAGAAAAAAAAACAACGAGAAAATCGTGTTTTTTTGTTGAAAATCGGTAAAAAAAAATAGAAATAATTTTTATAATTAAGTAATTCTAGTACCAGACGGAGCTATTGTGTAGAATACCCTGTGCAAAACTGAAAGCAATCTGTTGTATACAATTGTTTCAATCACCCGCGCCGCTTAGAAAAACGTAGTTTTGAGAAAAACGCGTTTAAAGTTTTAATTTCAGATTTCTTACAAAAAAATAAAAATGAATATTTACACTAATCAGCTATGCCTGATGTATATTAAACCTTCCGTTTCTTCAAAGGCATCGTTTTCTGCTAATTTGTTTGCTCTACTCTGCGAGAGTATAAGGGTAACGTGATAACAATTGAGAGGTAAGAGTCTTACCGTAAGACCGTTGCTGCTCTCGACTATATGCTATAGCTTTGTAAATATTTAATATTTCGGTCTAAAATTTTTACAGTATTTTCTCAATATATTATACTTACTAAAAATGTAAGAAAAATAAATTCGTTTTTTCAAAACCCAAACACCAGACTACGTCCTTAAATAACACTGTTACGGCTTAAATGGTGTTATAAGTGTCAATTGTTTTTTTTTAAATGTATCATCTCGATTCAACAGCCGGTAATGCTTTTGTTTTTTGTTTTTTAGGTGTTGGTCACGGCGATGAGCTTGGATATTTGTGGAACGGTGACACCGCGCAAACCGATAATCAAGAAGCTTTAATGATCAGAGAGCGGATGGTTAAAATGTGGACAAATTTTGCCAAAACTGGGTATGTTTTTGTGCGTCAGGCATAAATATAAGAAGCCGCTGCGTCATTGATTATAATACTATTATTATTTTTTTTTTAGAAATCCGACCCCTGAACGAGATTCCTTACTGGAGTCCGTTTCGTGGCCAACAGTGTATTCTGGCAACAATGATAATATTCATTACTTGGACATAGGCAAGCATTTGATTTCAAAAATAAATCCCGCCAAACAGCGAATGGCGTTTTGGGAACAATTGTACAAAAAACACGGACAACCGCCGTACACTACATATTGAATAATATACTTTGTATTGTTATTACCTCAATTTATTTTGTAAATAAATCTGAATTATTACATTGAATATGAATTTTGACTCTCTTCGCAATAATCATAATTTGTTCAAGGTCATCATAATCCATCATACAGTCTATAATATTGTTATAATTAAACATAAATCAGCATTTTATTATTTAACTTCATAAGTAATAATAATATTTGATTCAGATTTTCAGCCGAAAACTGCACAAATAAGTATACTGATTTTTTGCATCAATCATATCCTGTAAACTAGGTGCGACCAACAAAAATTTCTTACGATTTATGACTGATATTATTATATTTGCCGTCTTTACCCGAAAATGACAGACTCAGCTATGCTAATAGCGTAATGAGATTTTAGCCTAAAATCTAAAACATATCGTATAATATATAAATACGCTAAGGTTAAGATGTTTGCCTCCCTTTTTAGAAAAAACTTCACAATTTCTCCACATAAATTATATATCATTTTACAGATCATTACTTGCTCTACTAACATCGACAACTAAAAAATTTATTATTGCTTTTGTTTTTGTAAATTAATTAAAATACAGCAACGCTGAACAACGTCTGCCATCTAACGGCTTTAATTTTGAAACAACGTCAACACTTCGATCTGTCATCTGACCTTCATATTGTAATACAACAGACACAATACTGCATACTGCCATCTGACGGCTTTAATTTTGAAACAGCGAGCAACGCTGATCAACGTCACAACAATGCTGCATGATGCCATCTGACGGTTTAGCTAAACGCTTTCGCTACTTGCGCCTCTATATGACAATTTTAGTAAAATATTTCTTCGATCTGTCATCTGAGCTTCATATTGTAATACAACAAAAAGAAGAACGTTATAAGCAGTGTGCAAAATTAGAAACGAATTGAATACCTGCAATCATATTTAAAAAATAATTTTGTAAAGTGATAATTATTATATTTATTTAGTGCGAATAATTCGCACAGGTCACACTAGTTTTATCTTAATAAAATAGAAAACTTTGCTTAACGTCAATATATTGTCTGAAAAAAATTGGTCGACCATTTTATTTATTTAATAAAATAGATTTGGAGTTTATTGCGTTTAGACAGGAAGACATAAGTTGCGTTTTATAGCTGACTCCTGCGGGAGTATCCGTGTGGACACAGGAACACCTTAAATATTACATTAGTTGAACACGGAAAGACTACGAACTAGACGGATCTCTCGAGAACTACCGAATCGATACGGATAAAATGATTCCAAATATTCATCGAGTGTCATCCATAATTTTTATTTACATTAGTGATTATGAGTTTAATTACAAAGGGGGTCCAGGGACAGTTAAGACCCTTCCTTCCCCAAAAAAGTCGTTCCGCCGCCAATGCTTAAAAGGTGTCAAATAAAATCATTTTTAAAAAAGTAATCGTCTACGAACTACCAATAAGAAAAACAGTCGAATATGAAAAGATGTTTAAGTCTGAGTGGATTTGAAAAACCATTAACTTTTCAAAATGGTTTCATTCATAAGAAAATGTTAAATTATAAAAGTTGGGACTTTGTCATTTAAAAAGATGTTTGTTTTTTTGTTTCACGTGCCTAATTTATTTTGAAATTAAGACAACACAGCAATATTTCTTTCTAATCGAGTGGGGAAAAAATAATATAATACGAGATTTTCACGAATATTGGGAATTGACGGAAGAAAATTGCAATCAAAATGTTGATTCTGAGAGAAATTGGTTTGACGTTGCTTGTGCTAGTAGCTTTTTGCAACGCTCACAATGAAAATGAACCTGAACCCAGGCCCACAGTTTGCACGGAAAGTATGATGAATTCTGTAAGTAGTTTTATAAAAAATCTTTCTTCATAAAAAAAACGTCTATCATTTCATTCAAAGATTATTTATGGATTGTAGAATCTGAAGGATGTTTCAAGGATGTCATAAATTGCTATTTTTAACAAACAGATATACTGGAATTGATTGTTTAATAAATTCTAATTTTTCTCACAGACCGGCTGCTGGCCTTCTCCAGCGGTGACTATCAAACAAGGGAAACTCAGAGGTCTCGTTCGTTTCACCCCCGGATGGTACAAGTATTATGCGTATTTAGGAATTCCATACTCCAAAGTTACCCGACGATTTGAAGTATGATAATTTTTTCTTTAAATTAACGACGGTTTAGTTGAAAATACTCATAACTTTAATTATTATCTAACGTTTTAGCCTCCGCAAGATCCCGATCACTGGACCGGTACACGTTGGGCCATCGCAGACGGCAACATATGCGTTCAGATGAGTTACAAAAAAATCACTGTCGGAAAAGAGGACTGCTTGTATATGAACGTATACACTCGACAGGTAAATATTACTAGTAATTTTTTTTACCGCTTCAACTCCGCAACTTTATACTTACCTTATATTATGATAACACTTCATTGACTAAGAGCTGGCTACGGAGAAAATGGGTGACTCGGTGCAGAGCTGAAAATTTGCAGAATAATAGGAGATAGTACAAGTAAGTAGGGAAAAAATTGCCAGAAGGCTAGGCGGAAGATAAAGGGCCGTCAGAAGGCGCTAATGTTGCGAAAAATCAGTGCACTTCTGGCAATTTCTATACTTATTCTGTAATTCAAAAGTAGATTATATATTATACATTATATAGTTATAAGGGCATACTGAATATTCAAACATGATATAATAATTACATTCGACAAATATTTAAAATTATTAATGACATTTTGATAGAAATAAAATTAATCGTCATATATTTTCATTAATTACGTTGTTATAACAACGTAATCTTATTAATTTATTTAATTTTATTTCTATCAAAATGTCATTAATAATTTTGAATATATGTCGAATGTAATTATTATATCATGTTTGAATATTCAGTATGCCCTTATAACTATATAATGTATAATATATATAATATATAATCTAGTTTTGAATTACAGAATAAGTATAGAAATTGTCAGAAGTGCACTGATTTTCGCAACATTAGCGCCTTCTGACGGCCCTTTATCTTCCGCCTAGCCTTCTGGCAATTTTTTCCCTACTTACTTGTACTATCTCCTATTATTCTGCAAATTTTCAGCTCTGCACCGAGTCACCCATTTTCTCCGTAGCCAGCTCTCCGTCTATCACATGTTATCACAGTGAAAATAGCTGTTTTTTTTTTATTTTGTAAAAAAAATTATTATTGTAACATTGTTACAGTTACCAACAGAACGCAAATTTAAACAATTGAAACCCGTTATGGTTTGGATTCACGGCGGCGATTTCATCAGCGGTTCGTCACACCAGCTCATGTACGGTCCCGACTATTTCCTCGAAAAGGACGTAGTCGTTGTCGCATTCAACTACCGCCTAGGAATATTCGGTGAGTTAAATTCAGTTTTATTAAAATGCTTGACTCAGAGTAAAGAAACGGAAATAGGTCATATGCATGCATTTTTTTAATATTTATAATAGCTTATTTAGTCAAACATAATACGGAAAAAAATTGATAATCATTTAAAAATGTAATATTATCATAAGAAAAAAAATATTAAATTTCACATTCAAAAATAGACAGTTTAAACAATCGGCCATGTTCGCGGGCTTATGTGACGTCATGATATACGATGCATGTCAACCTTGATGTCGAATTGTCAATGTTCTAAATGAAGTTTATATTTTGTTGTTTTCTCTAAATACTGACATAATCTTACTGTGAGACGACATCGTCGTCATGGAAACTGTTGTTGATATATACTCTGACGTCACGATGCGTTTTGAGAATTCGAAAATAGCGCTTATTTTCTACATTTCTTTTTTATTATTTGTATTTTTTTCAGTGATTAGATTAATAAAATAACCATTACACTATGATCAGGAACTAAAATATATTTCGAAATAAAAATTTAAACCAATTTGGAGTCTTATGCATATGACCTATTATAAATTTTTACGCATAAAAATCCAAACTTAGTAAATTTATTTATACAGGATTCTTGAGTACTGAGGATAAAGTAGCTCCGGGAAATAACGGTTTAAGGGACCAAATACAAGCGTTGAAATGGGTGAAGGAAAATATTGCGGCCTTCGGTGGAAATCCAGAAAATGTAACGATCTTCGGAGAAAGTGCCGGAGCTGCTTCGGTGCATTATTTAGTCGTTTCACCGTTAGCCAAAGGTAATTTATTCATTTTCTTTTACTGTAAAAAATACTCCGAGGCGATAATTAATTGAGGATTTTGTGTGATTCAGGTTTATTCCACGGCGCGATAGCGGAGAGTGGCACAGCTCTTGTGAGATGGGCCGTTACGACTCAGGCGAAACAAATTGCACAAGTAACAGCGGAACGTTTACTGGAGGGCGTAAGCGACAGCAACGAAAGCCAAGATACAGTCGAAACAACGACAACGGAATACGCCGGTGACCTGACCGATAGCCACGATATCGTCGATATAATGAGAAAGGCAGACGCCAGTAGCCTGCTGCAGGCGGCCTACTTTGCAATGTTACAAGTAAGTATATATTAGATATCGTGTCCATCGAGATAATTATAAATAAAAAATCGCAGGATTGTGGACAAATATTAGATTTATTAATTGTACGACGTTTCGTCTATAAATTTAGACTTTTTCAAGTACAAGTTGAAAATTATTAAAACAATAATTATGAAAATAAACATTAATTACTAACCATAGCAATTAACAAAAGTTAAGGTACATAAGACAAAAACATGGCAACAAGTAATGTATAAATTTTTTAAACAATAAAAATAAAAATTAATTAAAAATTCGAAAGTTAGTTTAATTTCATAATATAGTTGTACTGACCACTTAAATTTTGAGTGTCTGTTCTATAATTAATAGAATTGTTTTTTCTAATAAAACACATTTCACTGATATTACGTTTCTTCCAATTTGACTCTTTATCTAGTATTTGAACTTCGTTAAATAGAAATTTATGTCCAGTGTCGAAATGATGAGATGACAACGCGGTCTTATTATCACTTAATAAATTTATGTTTCTACAGTCCATTCTGTGTTGGTAAATTCTATGTTTCAGTAACTGTCTTGTTTGCCCCACATAACACTTACTACATTCACAAGGTATTTTATAAATGATATTAGATTGATTAATTTTTATTTTTATTGTTTAAAAAATTTATACATTACTTGTTGCCATGTTTTTGTCTTATGTACCTTAACTTTTGTTAATTGCTATGGTTAGTAATTAATGTTTATTTTCATAATTATTGTTTTAATAATTTTCAACTTGTACTTGAAAAAGTCTAAATTTATAGACGAAACGTCGTACAATTAATAAATCTAATATTTGTCCACAATCCTGCGATTTCTTATTTATAGTTACAAGTGTTAAAATGATGCATATTTCTTTTTTTCTCTCTGCCTGTACTGTATAAAACCCGGTTATAAGTTGTTAATTTGGAAAAGTGTTTTGTTTTTTTTTCCCACTATAATGCATAAGTATTTGTTTTAATTCTAGGAGCCTGTATTTTTTTATTATAATACTCAAAAACTAATATATTAGAGAGAAATGCCCTATTTCTCTTTCTTTTGTTTTAATCATGATAAAAGTCATTAGATACTACCATTGATTAACGTATTATAGGAAGATTGGTTACCTAGTGAACCAAAATGAGACCACTTATGATGCTCGCCGATAGGTGGCCACCTATTGACGAGCATCATAAGCTAAATTTTTTTAATCTGCGAGTGTAGAATATGTAGAGTTTCTGTAGTGAATTGTGCTGATAACGGTTCGGCCGTCTGGTGACTAGCATCATAACTACATTTGTTTTCCGTAGTTAGCCAATCATACTACGCATTGATGATAATTACTTCACGCGATCTTGAAAACTACTATTAATAAATATTCAACTGTTTTTCAGGTGAAATTCAACCCGTTCAACGGAATACCGTTCACGCCCGTAATTGAAAAAGACGAGGAAGAAGCAGTTATTTCTACGAAGGTTTATAAATCATTGGAAAATGGAAACTTTAGCCACGTACCCTTAATTATAGGGTACAATTCCGGAGAAGGACTTTTCATTTTAAGCTGTGAGTTTGATATAACAATTTTGTGTTTTTCGATTCAATGTGGTTTCAAAGAAGAATTTTAAAATAATATTTTTTTTAAATAAAACTTTAGCATTTTCGAGTTACATTTTAACACAATACACACGGACTAATTATTAGGTATCGTTTAAAACTTTCAGTTATCCGCGGCCAGGCAGCTGAAAATATTGCACTGAAAGCGATATCGATGTTCCCTCAAGCTTTAGTTCCGCCGTATTTCAACATTCCGATAATGAGTCCAAAAAGTTTAATCGTCGGTAAAATAATTTTCGATCATTATTTCAAAAGCAACAAAACAAAGAGTTTTAAGAACGCTATAGACGTAAGTAAACAATTGTATTTCAAATAATGCGTACCCGTAACTCCGATAAAATAAGCACCGACACTACTTTTGTGCACTTTTGATGTGAAATTTACTGTTTCAGTACACGACAGATATTGATTTCGTTCATCCGATTGTTAAAACGGCGACGTTCCACTCCCAACACAATCCGCAGACATATTTATATCAGTTCTCATACCAAGGAGGTTTGGCAATCCTGTATCCGCATTTGAAAACTAATTTCACAGGTAAAATGTTTTTTTTATTTTTTCATTACTCAAAAGTTTTAACATTCTTAATTCATAAAAGATTAAAAGGTACTTTATAAAATATTTTTAACAAAAAAATTGAACCGACTTCACACTAAAAAGTAAAAAATAATTGCGTATTGAAATGTTTTGGAGTCGGTGTCAGCCAAAATGAAATCTATTCCGAGAACTACACCGACTCCAAAACATTTCAATACGCAATTATTTTTTACTTTTTAGTGTGAAGTCGGTTCAATTTTTTGGTTAAAAATATTTTATTTTTCTCTTTTTAGTGTTAATCTAACACTAAAAATCGGTGAACATACATAAAAAACATTATGTGTGTCTTTGAAATTTGAGAGTTTCCCTCGATTTCTCCGGATTCCACCATCAGATCCTGACTTGGTTCCGATGGGACCACCTCTAAGGTGCACTCTTTCGAATAAAAAAAAATTTTGAAAATCTGTCCATAATTGACGGAGAAATCGGTGAACATACATAAAAAAACAAAAAAAAAAATATACAGTCGAACATAGAACCTCCTCCTTTTTGTTGAAGTCGGTTAAAAATGCACAAATAATTTTGCTGTCTACAATCTTCAGCCATACAATAAAAATATTAATACTTAAAAACAATTGCATTACAGGTGTTCCGCATTCCGATGAGATGGGCTACTTGTGGCGAATCCTATTCGTCGACAGCAACAAATCTAAGGATATACGAACCCGGGATCGCATGGTCACAATGTGGACGAACTTTGCTAAGACCGGGTAAGAATTTGTTTCCGAAACTCAAAATTCAAATTATTTAAACTTAAAAAATAGTCCACTTTTTGTTGAAATCTCACACTTTTCTCTCAAATCGTTCTCCAGTTTTGGCAAATATAGAAAATGGCACACTAAATTAAAATTTTATTTCTATAGAGCGGATGCCTATCCTTGAGCATTGTGCGGAATGGTTTCAATTAGAAGCCATTTTGTACGTGGAAAACGCCGTAAAAAGCGCGCGGGATTCAAAAAGATTAAATATTCTATAATATAATGTTAATGGAAAAATAATAAAACTCGCAGTAAACAGTGATATTTCGCTCCAAAACCTATTTTTATATTGAAACGTTTCAAAAATTACAAAACTAAGCATAAATATAATGTAAAAGCTTAGAACATTTTACATTGTCAGATTGGCATCAATGCTTGTCAACCTTGATGCCAAATTGACAATGTAAAATGTTCTAAGCTTTTACATTGTCAGATTGGCATCAATGCTTGTCAACCTTGATGCCAAATTGACAATGTAAACTGTTCTAAGCTTTTACATTATATTAATGCTCAATTTTGTAATTTTTGGAACGTTTCAGTATAAAAATAGGTTTTGGAGCGAAATATCACTGTTTACTGTGAGTTTTGTCGTTTTTCTCAATAAAACCATATTATAAAATAATTAATATTTTTAAATCTCGCGCGCATTTTACGGCGTTTTCCACGTACAAAATGGCTTTTAAAAGGTACAGGAGGCGCTAGTGTATCTGCAATCTATTAAATATATATATCTATGATAAAACCCCCAACTCAACTATTTCAGAAAATTTTTTATAAGTACTCACAGTAAGTTTCGGTGAAAAAGATGGTTCGAAGCTAACGTGTCTGTTGTTTGTTTTTTTTTTTTTAGAAATCCAACCCCGACTCGCCAGTTAATTTTGGGTAACGTCCAGTGGCCGCCCCTGAACGCGACCAGCGATAACACCGTACATATGTTGAACATCGACGAAGCCGGCGATCTGGTTCCCCAGACAAACCCGTTCGAAAAACAAATGAAATACTGGGACGCGTTACACGAAATATTCGGTGAACCGGAATACCTATAGAGTACCTGCCTTAAACTTAGTGATAATAATATTACGTTCATATTTTTCATGAAAATATCCTATACGAATTTAATGTAGTTATAATAGCGATTAAAAAATAAATCTTTTAAAATATCTGTAAAATGTGTTTTATTAAAAATGAATGTGAAAAATTTTGTTCGTTTTATGAAAATAACAAAAGAGTCTCACAATAACTGTTATTTTACAAATAAAAAAATAAATAATAAATAGCTGGCTAACAATTTTAAATTAACACAGATATTCTTCAATAAATAAAATTATCGACCATTTTTTCAGACAATATATTAACAAAAAAATATAATTAATACATTAACGTTTCAATCCGGATTTGGACCTTCTTCAGAACTGATCTAAAAAATAATTAATATTTAAATTCTAATTAGCTTTTTATAAAATCTTTCAAAATTATTAATGATTATCAAAATAATAATTTTGAAAGATTTTATAAAAAGCTAATTAGAATTTAATAGATCAGTTCTGAAGAAGATCCAAATCCGGATTGAAACGTTAATGTATTAATTATATTTTTTTGTTAATATATTGTCTGAAAAATTGGTCGATAATTTTATTTATTGAAGAGTCTAATCAGACGTTAATCAAAGATTTGAATTTAACACGGATATTACTGAAAAGAGTCATCCGATTTTGTTTTTTTTTTTTCCAATTTCAAATTTGGTCAAATAAAGAATTCAGACCTGATGTCGCTCTCATTGTTGCTTTTCAATTAAAATCGGTGTACTTTTGACTGATCGGTTTTCCGATGTACGATTAAAATCATCGTTTTTTGCTATGAGAAAAAAAATTTCTCGATTTTATAGCGTCACTCATTCAAGGATTTTTGCATGAATGAACTACAATTTTTTTTGTTAAAATTAAACAAATTATTGCACGGTGCATTTAATAAATAAAAAAAAAAAACAACTTAAATCAGAATCCTGCACGTTTCAATTCATTTAGTTGGTGCGCCAATTTTTCTTCTTTGGTTTTACGTATTTGCGACAGTTTTCTAAGTTTCAAATATTCATCGAGGAATTTATCGGCATCTATTAGGCCTTGTATAAAATTTTCTGCAATGTGTTCGCTTTCGTCGTCCGATTCCGCCGCTGCCTGTCGTAACAAATCCTAAAAATTGCCAAAATAATTAACGCATTCGCTTACATATTACTTTAATTTCTGATTAATTTTATTATTGACGTTAAAAACTATTAAAACCTGCTTGTATAGCAATAGGTCATATGCATGATTTTTTTTTATATTTTTAATAGATTATTTAGTCAACCATAATACGGAAAAAAATTGATTTTCATTTAAAAATGTAATATTATCATAAGAAAAAAAATATTAAATTTCACATTCAAAAATAGACAGTTTAAACAATCGGCCATGTTCGCGGGCTTATGTGACGTCATGATATACAATGCATGCCAATCTGTCAAATTGTCAATGTTCTAAATGAAGTTTATTTGTTGTTTTCTCTAAATACTGACATAATCTTACTGTGAGACGACACAGTCGTCATGAAAACTGTTGTTGATATATTCTCTGACGTCACGTTTTGAGAATTCGAAAATAGCGCTTATTTTCTACATTTCTTTTTTATTAGTTGTATTTTTTTCAGTGATTAGATTAATAAAATAACCATTACGTTATGATCAAGAACTAAAATATATTTCGAAATAAAAATTTTAACCAATTTGGAGTTTCATGCATATGACCTATTGTTTTGTACAAAAATAGATTTTTCAGACAAAGATCTTGCATAACAAAATTATCTTTTCTTTCTCGACGCAATATCAGAAATGAATACGATTTTTAATTATTTTTGACAAAGGTCTGTTGATTTTCTTTTTACCTTAATATTATACGGTGAGTATTTTTCAGACAATTTATGATAATTCTGATTAAGTATTTCGCATTTGTTCCGTAACGCGTTCACTTTTTCAATTTTAGAAATCACCTCCGATCTTAAATTTTCTAGTTGTTTCTTTCTCGATAAATTAGAATCTACAAAATTACGGCCGTGCAAATTATTCTTTTCAATTATAATTAGTGTTGGGCGATTATGAATGATATAATCGAAACATTTCGATTATGGCCGAATAATCGATCATTCGATTATGGCAACTGAGATACCATTCGCTTGAATCGATTATGAAATATGAAATGAATATTAAATCCCGACACAGTACTATTGCTATGTCCACTGTCGATATTAATGTGATATATCGATATATCATTCGGTTTCTGCATCTACATGCATTAATGGGATGGGAAGTCTTTGCTAGCACTGGAGAGTGGGAGTGTTTCGATTGTACATACTTTGTTGTACTTAGTGTTAACTTATAGTTGAATAATGAAGTGACGCGGTGCTTGTATTAATTTAAATGATATTCATAATCATGACATAAGAAACAATCAAGATATTAGACTAAAGAAATGCAGATTGAAAATGTCTCAGAAAAATCCATCCTACTTTGGCAGTGTTTAATTTAATAAACTACCAAATAGCTTAACTTACTGAAATTAAGTGTGGTAAAGAATTCAAGGAAGTACCCTCGATAAATGAATTAACAAACAGAAAATACGAAAATTTGCAAATATGTCAAAACCTTTTCAAAAATGACTCAGTAAAATTTTTGTGATTTTTGGTTGACTTTGAAAAAAGATATTGATAATTTTATTTCGCTGCACTTAACATGGAGTCTTATGGAAATCTGTGATTTTGACGCACTCAATCATTTATTACGTTGGAATTGACAAACAGATTTTGATAAAATTTTCAGGAAATATAAACGAATATTCTATGAACATTTTTCTTTCTCCAAAACGTTTAAAGCTTGCTTATGTTAATATAAATAACTAAAACTAAGCCGAGCTTTTTGGCAATTCATAAACATGGCTACACCGCAATATTATAGTTTGTGGCGCGTCATTCAAAGGTAAGTTACGAAACTGCAGCAGTTTTGATATCGTAAAAACATACGTAAATTGAGTAAATGCTAAAAGCATAGTATTCCAAAAAAATGATAGTATATTATTATTTCCTAAATGATAGGAATAAAGAAAAGCATTTTCATAAATTAATGCCAATTTGACACCGCGTGCTGACTTATGCTGCGTACATAAGCACTTGTAACTATGGCAAGGCATGCGATGTTACCAAATTATATACTACGTTACTCAAGTAGAAGACTGAAATTCTTTGACTTACTGCGTACCGAGGGTACTTCCTTAAGTTCAAACAAATCATTCTTCCTAAAAATTGTTTTTATGACATTAAGGATTTTTTAAATTTCAATTTTAATGTTTAACTCATTATGTAAATTGACGATGTATCCATCTAGGGCATAACAAATATATTTCTATTTCTATTCGATCATACTAGTAATTCCATTATTAATATTGTGTTAAGTAATATTAACAAATCGAAATTGCAAAGTTAGAACATAATTCATAATCGATATTTTGAATGATCATTCGCTTATACTGTAAAAGTAAATAAAACGAAATTAATAATTGCCAAGTTTGCGCATCATTCATACGATAATTCGAATGATCATTCGATTATAAAAACCTATTATTTCGATTCATTCGATTATTGAAATATATCGATTATGCCCAACACTAATATCATTATTGATTCATCTTTATATTGAATCACCAAATAAGCACGTTTCATACTCACTGACTAATTCTTCAATTTGGGATATTAAATCGTCTATATTTCTGTCAGCTTCTGCGATGGTCGGTACTGAAGCTATAAAATCATCTTGCCGATCCTCGGATTCGTTTAAACTTTTGAGTTCCGCTAACGTCATCGAGTTAAGCTCGGGGAAACAAAGAGATTGTGGAAAAACGGAATTACTCGAAACGCTACCTAGCGTGCCTATCGCGGAAGGCAAATAATTATTGTAACTGTTTGATACTGGACTAACACGACCCAAACGATCCATATCCAGACCTGCAAGAAAAAGATATCTATAGGCTGTGTGCACGAAGCCTATTAGCGCCGCTAGTGGGTAATAGAGAATTATTGAACTAACTTTTTATGGAAATCGCGACATGTTTCTATGGTGATAAGTGAAAAACTTTAGTTGGCCATGATGTCGCACGTTGAAAACAATAGTGACACTAATATAACGACACTATTTTAATTGTGTCAAAGCAGTTGTTTGGTACGCACGTCGCTGTAAGTGAAAAAGTGACACATTTTGTTAAACGACAGTTTACTGATTACAGTTGCTACAAAAATTAATGCAAGTAAGTAAATACATAAAATGACACATTTTGTTTAGTGACACTTTTTGCAGTTGAAGTCTCCAACTTACTGATTATAGGTTATGACAACAATGACACTAAACAAAAAATTATTGTAAAAAGGTCTTTTTTTTAATAACTTTATTTTTAACATTGTGGTCAACAAATCAATTAAAACAATAGTAAATTGTCTCATTATTAACAAAAGAATCTCTATAAGCAGTATTTTAATAGTAACTTTTTTAGGACAAAACAATAAAATTAAAACTAAAAAATGCTCTACTGTAAAATGCCATTTTTTGCATAATGCCACTTTTGTTTTCAACGTGCGATGTGTCAAAAAAAATGTAATAAGGAAAACTGATGTTAATTTATTTACACTGACAGCGGAACGTCAAATTAGGGCGCCAGTTGTCTTTATTTTACTTAAATCGCCATCAGCGCAACAGCCTGGAACACAACAAGCAATTCCAGATCGCTTAGTTTTCCTACGTTTTCTTTGTAATTAAAAAACTTTATAAAATTATAACTACTTTCACTTTTAATAAACATTGCTCACTGACATACGGAAAATTTGAGTTTGAAGTTTCCCCTAGTGCTCACCACAAACGCTCGCATTGAAAAATTTGTAACTCCGCCTCCGTGCACATAGCCCATACCATATTTCTAAATAAAATTTAAATAATGATTGGACCAAACGTACCTTTGGGTTGCGTGTTTTGATCTATTCTAGAGACTCCTGAGGCGACTTCGGAAGCAATTGGGGGAGGATTTCTTATCCATTCACTAATAATGGCCTGGACTATTCGACCCAAGTCCGAATGTACTGTGTACTGAAATCGTGCGTTTAAAAACACGATTAATTTCATACAAAGAGTATAATTTAAAAAAAAGTAAATCAAATTTCTCGTACGTTAAGTAATCCGGGCGCATCTGTGATCTCACCATCTGAATTAACCCAAGAATGCACAATAAGAGGAGATATATATAGTTTTGGTCGTTCTTTCGGAAAACTGCTGTTTAAAAAAACTTTCAGAGTCAATTCATTTCCGTCAGATTCAAATTTAACACTGTATTCCGATCCTTCTTCCAATTCTGTCACACTGAAAGATTCAAAAGCTGCTGAACAAAATTCAAAAATAAAAAAGTACGGATTTCATTTTAACACAACATACTTATCATTAAATATTTTTAATGTGTCGATTTGCCTTTTTCTAAGTTCTGATTCAGTTTTGTAACCTCTTGGTAACATTGAACGATTGAAATATATAAAACAAATAAAACACTGCAAGAGGTTGATAGTTCACTTCAGGTGACAAATTGACAGCCGTAACCACTTCTAGAAATTTTGACATTTAACGTGCATTCTTAATTCCAAAGGCCTGAAATCTGCAATGTATGACGTCAGATCTTGCGTTGTTAAAAAAAACAGCCATGATCGCAAAAACAGTTTAATACAAGGTGTGTCTGTTGAACTGGACTGTTATGTGGCAACAAACGCTTTTAAACTGTCTGAACCAGTTCAGAACTAACTGCACTAACAAACACCTATAGTGACTCGACAATCGGTAGTCAATCATTAGATCAACCATTATAATTACAATTTTATTATCTAGATTTTAGCAAAACACGCCAAATAGCAAACAAAAAATCGCAGTGACTCGAATTAGTTTAATCAGTTAGAATAGTAGATCATGCGGTAGTTCTACCTACAGGAATTATACGAAAAACCATGTTTTGAACTTACATTTTTTTTTTTAATTTCGTGAACATTTGCATACCTATTGCATATTTTGTATCTAGGTAGTCGAAGTGCATAAACAAACTTTTTTGTTGAGTACTTTTAGGAACGCACGTCGGTTTTGACGTCAATTTTTAGTACAGCGAAAATGGCGATTTTGTGGTTGCGGTGTGTGAATTTATATACAATATTTTTGTTAATTTGTGGTATTTCTAACAGCTTTACTTCTTCAGGTATTTAAAATTGATTGTTTTATTATTTTAAATTATATATTATGCAAATTGATTACGCTTTAGATTGATATGCGTGCCTGAAGTGTAAAAAATTTCCCATGATGACAACACTTTGTTTTTTGTGAATGAATTATGACAGTGATTATCCCCCGATTTATCTCCATATTTTAACAGAGAAACTGATTGTTTAAAAATAAGCGAATTTTTAATTATCTCAAATGTTTAAACGGCATAAATGTTAGCCATGAGTAGTTTAAGGTTTTCTAGGGGAAATAAATTTGAAGGCCATTGAACTGGATTGTATAGAAATAACTGTTGACAGAGCTATTAATTTATAAATTATAATTTGATTTTAGAAATGAGAATAACCAAATATGTTTGACCAGATATTTAATTGCTTGTTGATTGCCTTCGAAAAAAAAAATAATCCATGCGATGTAAATTCGAAATCAGTTTCAAACATATTGTAATCATTAACTCAATAGCGATATTAAAAAGCTCTTAAGTAAAAATTTCAATACAAGTATGAATAGTAGTCATTTGAACTAGAGGGACCTTAATTGTGCACCTTTGCCTAGTTCAGGGGTCTGCAACCTGCGGCTCTTTTGATGTAAAGTTGCGGCTCTCCAGTTCTATACGCAAAAAATAATAATTTTATCATACAAACCCTTAAAAATCGTCCAATTGATCCATGATTGAGCACCATGTCTGTCTCTCAGCCATTTCCACTCGCGTCTCACCCACACCGCCCCCGTCGAGACGTGTCGTCTTTATACCTATGTAAGCAAATACTATAATACTGAAACGAAAATGTTTAATGGCTCTTTAAAAACTCGGAAGTTTTGTAAATTGTAACTTTTGGCTCTTCCGTCTCAAAAGGTTGCCGACCCCTGGCCTAGTTAATAATCCGTAGATAGGTACTAGTTAGGATTACCAGACGTCCCGGTTTTCCGGGACATGTCTCGTTTTCGCCCTCCTGTCCCGGTGTCCCGGAATTTTTTCAAAATCTGTGCAAATGTCCAGGTTTTGCAAAAAATCAGTGACTCGAAAAAATATTGTTAATCGACCCGACTGAAATTTGTGTCTCGAAGTATATTTTACACATGTATATATTCATGATTGATGTGTTATGAACAAATAAACATACTGACCACTATAATCAAGTCTCTTTTTTCACTATATTTCTATCCTCAAATTATTCAAAATCGTGTTCGTCTCATATTAAATTACACGATTTCGATAGATATCGATTGTGGATTGATACACACAGCACACTTCAGATGTTTCATCAATTTTTGTCTGAAGAAGGGTTTTTTAAAGTTATTATTAGGATCGGAGGATTTTTCGTTCCTGACAGTTGCTCGGTACTGAGATAGAAGTGTAAAAATTGGGAACTGATAGAGAGGATTAAAAAAAATAATTTTTTTACAACAAATTTTTTTAGATTTCAGAAATTTCAAAAATATTTTTTCATTCTTTAAGTATCAATAGGAGGTGGGTGGCTGTAAAATGTCCCGTTTTTTCATTCAGACCATCTGGTAACCCTATACTAGTACTTCCATTGAAGTTCAAAATTTATCAGAGTGTTGTTTCATTACCACATCGGAATTTGTTGCAGATTTGGATAATTACTACCAATATTTGGCAGATCCTCTGTCGTCACATCATAAGGACAGTTTGTTATCGTTAGAAACTTACGGAGATGGCTCATCAACAGGTGGTCATTCTTTAAACAAAAGAGATACGGTAGAATCGGAAACACCGAATCCGATCGATACAAATCGGAGCGATAGAAAGACATCCGTGCCCAAAAAGACACCGTCGCTTGCCGGCCAGGAGAACAAAAGTCCGATTGGCCAGAAAAACATAACCGAACTTATAAATAAACCGAACCTAGGCGTTAATGGTACGGGCACCAAGAAAGACATTTCAATAAAACAACTTTTACAGAAACCGTTGGTGACTGTGAAAAATTTGAACACCACCTACAAAGATAACAGCAACAACGCATCTTCGACCGTCGCCTCGACGGCGGCGAGTCCGGTTTTGAACGAAACGACCGCCGCTAAAACTAATCAGACCAAAGCCGGCGACGACGAAATATCAATTTCGAAGTTCGCCGAAGAAGATTCATTGTTGGATAAGAAACTGAAGGAAAGCAATTTCACGACAAAAAATGACACGCATATATATTACAACAGTACTTTTACGGTGGATAAAACGATCGGACGTCAGTATTGGGTTAACATGGTGAACAGGACGGACGTTAAAGTTAACGATTTGTTGTCCGCGAGTCATCGCAGAGCTGCCGTAAGTTATCGAAACTAATAAATCTATTTGTATGTTCATACAAGTAAAATTCTAGAGATGTTTACAATTAGGCTTTTGAAAAAAAAATAATTATCGATTTTTGTATTGTATTTTAAAACTTTATTATAAATAATATTGATAATCGATGCGAAAAACTTTCAAAAAACTTTTTTTAAATTAATTATAAGCAATTTAAAATTGATAAAATGTTTTAAAAAATCACGTGACTGCAAACGCACTAAAATTGTTTTTGACAGTTGTAACGTCATAATGGTAAAATGTATATACGCAGTATACTATCAATGGCTTCTACATGTGTATTGACTAAAACATTATGACGTCACAATATGTTCGGGAAATGTCGGCGCGTTCTCGGAACTGGGTACAAAAATTTATTTTTAATTTGATATAACTTTTGAATTATAACGAAAATAAAAAAAAGAAAAATAGTTTTGTTATAAAACTTATATACGATCTTTCCATTTATGACAAAAAAAATTTCATTCAAAAGCCCAATTGACAAATGTCATTTTGAATAGGGTAGTATTTAAACGAGTGACTGTAAATTACAATTTTGGGTGACAAAAATAATCAATTTGGGTTACTGTATTACTAAGTGAGCGACTGAATGCGCGCGACGAGAAATCAACAGAACAGCAACTTACAAACATCCATTTGAGTTACTTAAAATACAAAATGGGAAACTTCATAATATTTGAGCGACCTAATATTTGTTTGAGTGTCAACGTTACGTCCTGCATTTTTTCAAAATTTGGCAAATGATTTATTTATTCTGAGCGGCATTTTGTTAATAGTTAATTGTTTGAATAGAACTGCGTTTTCTAAAAAATATATATTTAATTGACTGTCAATTAAATATACATTTTTTAGAAAACGCAGTTCTATTCAAACAATTAACTATTTAATTCGCATACCCCGTTATCGTTCACCCCGGAATTACAATTCGCATACCCGTTTATCTGTCACTCCGGAATTATTTTTTTTTAAATTCCACCTTTGCCCCATCGCGTTTCACTGCGAGACAATTCGCATACCCCTTTATCAAAAAAAAAGCGGTGGTTTTCAATCTTCATGAAAATGTGAGTTTTTAAGTTGTAGTCTCAAAGTGAAAAAAAAAAATAAAAAGTAAAAACAAAAGAAGATACCTGCTTCAAAATTACCGAAGGCATTCTAGTCGCTCACTTAGTAATTTAGTCGATCACTTAGTAATTTAGTCTCTCACTTAGTAATTTAGTCTCTCACTTAGTAATTTAGTCGCTCACTTAGTAATTTAGTCACCCAACTATTATTTTAATATCTCAAGTTATTAAAACAGTATCTCATCATCAGTCACCAAATTTTTTTTTTATTCGACCGTTTTATAATTCCCCTTTTGAATATATTTTCTCAAGTGGAAATAAATTTGACTGTTCGTCCTTTAAACGCCGTCTAAAATGTGTTTTTAATTATTTTATTTTAGACTGTGAAATTGTCATTCGATTTCCCGTTCTACGGTCACATGGTGCGCAATGTTACGATAGCCACCGGCGGATTTCTTTATACGGGGGAGTACGTCCATTCTTGGTTAGCTGCTACGCAGTACATAGCGCCGTTGATGGCAAACTTCGATACGAGTTTGTCAGACGACAGTTTCGTTAAATATTTCGATAACGGTAGGTTTCGCTGTTGACTTTTTATTGTTCGAAAGCAATCGTAAACGTTTCTCTGAAAATGTATTTGCCCGAGCGGGCAGCTTTACGATCATACAACTAATAGACCAGTGGTCTATATCGACCCCCAGGAGTCGACGACAACTTGCAAGGGGTCCATGTCAGCGGAAAAAAAATTGGGGGTCCATGAAATGAAAATGGTCAACGATAGTGAATCTCCAAACAAAAAAAGAAACAAACTGGACATCGTTAACCGAAGAGATTTAAGATTAAATGTAACTAAATTGATGCCGAATGTTAAAAATTGATTATTAAAGCATCAGGTTCATCCCTCACACTAAAATCATTTTTTTTTTGCTTAGTTATTTTATGTAACAGAAAGTAAATTTTGATTCGTTTAATTTGAATCTAATTAATAAATGTATAAAACTAAACATTTCACACTATATTTCACTACCGTTATAAATTTAAATTGTTCAAAGTGAGTAGCACTATACCGGTTGTCAAAAATACATTTGAAATTAATGAATTTGCAAAAAATCAATATCAGATAAGCAGGGGGTCTACCCAAAACCGAAAAACATGGCAAGTGGTCCACGAGACAAAAAAGTTTGGGAACCTCTGAAATAGACGGACAGATAAAAATTCTGGGAACAACACGTTTTCTCTTGTAGGTTTCGTCCGAATTATGAAAGAAAACGTACTAGAAAAAAAAATTTCGGACACGTTAATATTAACACTATTTCTAATTTTCGCAGGTACATCTTTTACTGTTCAGTGGGAAAATGTAGCGCTGCAAGATAAACCGCAGGATGGAAATTTCACTTTCCAAGCGACGTTACACAAAAACGGAGACATTGTGTTCGTCTACAAAGACGTCCCCGTTTTTATCGAAGACATCAAAGACGACCATCACCCCGTCAAAGTCGGCTTGTCGGATGCTTTTATAATCGACCGAACCGTTTTCTGTAAGTATCGCTGCTTTTTAGTGTATTTACCGTGCGGCGCGTATGATTTTGTATTTGAATGTTTGCAGTCGTACGCCGGAAAACAATTTATGAATACCATCGTGTTAATTTCAATCGTGAGGACATTAAAAACTGGACAGTCATTTATTTGAGTGCCTTGCCCACTTGCTTAAATATGACAGATTGCGACAGTTGCTTATCGAATCTTACGGACTTTCAGGTAATGTAAATCATCTATTATAATAATCGGGAGCCGGTGGGTTGTTGGGAAATGGGAATCAGGTTTCAATATTATGAATTAAATAACACTTTTGTTCTTCAATTAATTATTTATTTATTTAAAGCGCACTAAGGAAGGTAGTGTTAGCTGTATGAATAACCGTATAGTATTTCTGCATATAATAGATTTAAAAATCATATGAGGGATCTTTTCTATACTTATCTTAAAAACTATCACATAAACATAAGTACTTAAAACCCTTATATTCGTGACAGAATATTTTCTCTGTATATTTACTTTTATCACCTAAAGAAAAATAATCATTCATCACTTAATATATTATATAACTAGCGGTCCCGTCCGGGGTGTAAAAGAATGAATGGGGAAGGGAGGAACACGAGTACATACATTCATCTTAGTTTACCGAGATGAACGTTGTGTCCAAATTTCATGATGATCGGAGTTACCGTTGAAAATTTTTTGTCGATAAAAAGCAGTATTTATACTTTTTTTAACTAATTAAATAAAATTAAAATAAATTTTAATGTAAGCCTTAGAAGAAAGCAATGTAGAAAATAAAAAAAAAATTAAAATGCATTCGCCCAACGTAGGGCTCGAACCCACGACCCTGGTATTGACAGTCTTGTGCTCTACCGATTGCGCTAGCCGGCGTTGTATTCTTACATCGCGCGCTAATATGAGTATATTTAGTTAGTGCATTTCACCTGAATAGAAGCTTATTTTTTAGATACATTTGGAACATTTTTCATTAATGCTCCGCTCCTAATGGTCGTAGCCTGATTTTATATAGCCTATAGCCTTCCTCGATAAATGGGCTATCCAACAAAAAAATTTTTTTTCAATTTGAACCAGTAGTTCCTGAGATTAGCGCGTTCAAACAAACAAACAAACTCTTCAGCTTTATATATTAGTATAGATAAAAATAGTAAAGATTAATTTTTGTATTCATGTAAATTATAATATTCCAACATGGGGAAAGGGGGGCGAAACCATCATAACAGGGTCCGTTCCTAGATGTAGTTTTATTGGCGTGATAACGTCTTATAAATTGATGAAACACCAGCTGCACGCACGAAAAAGTGTAATGTTCCGAAAAGTGTCACGTTCCGCCTGACCCTGTGCGTGCAAGCGAGAGCGCAGTATAAGCGATAGAGAGTCGGTAAAAATATAGTTTGACAGCTACTAAAATTTAGGTTATGTATTATTAAATATGATATTCGAGCGGAATACGTTATCACGTAAAACTATCGTCCGTAAACCGACTTTACAGACAACCAATTTTTTTTTGATCAAATTCAATTTTACAACGCTTCACGTTTTCTCTTTTTGTCCGAGACGACTGACCTAACCTTACATTTCAGTGCACGTGGTGTGCAAAACTCAACCGATGTTCGAACGGTGTGGACCGACATCGACAGCTGTGGCTGGTACACAGTTGCGATAAGAATCAGTTGTTTAACAAAAACCAGTGCAAATCGATACACTTGAACGAGTCAGGAGAAAACGCCGTGGACAGTGACCAGGAACACAAAGAAACCATAACGAATGTTTCGAGAGCGTCGCGCGTCGCCAACGAAAATCAGCCCGTTCACATGGACTTGTCGGGCATTCTTACCGTCCTGTTTCTGATTGCACTCGTCGCTGGCTTGGGAGTTTGGCTGCTGTACGCCTACAGAAATCCGCACACGACGAGCGGACAAATTCTCATCAGGGTAATTATTATTTTTCGATCGCACGAGCAATATTCGTGTTTCCTCTCGATCCCATCGCAGACAAAATTGTTTTGACTAGTGATGTGCCGGATATCCGTATCCGTATCCGCGGATATCCGAGGAAGAAGAAAGATCCGTATCTGTATCCGTTAGTTTTTGACGGATCTTTTACAGATCTTTTAACTTATTAATTTTCAATTCATAGATGAAATTTTATATATATATATTCAGATTATTTTTTATTTTTGACGTGATAACATCTTATAAATTGATGAAACACCAGCTGCACGCACGAAAAAGTGTAACTTTCCGCCTGACCCTGTGCGTGCAAGCGAGAGCGCAGTATGCTTCGGTCCAAGTTTGACAGCTACTAAAATTTAGGTTATGTATTACGGAATACGTTATCACGTAAAACTATCGTCCGTAAACCGACTTTACAGACAACCAATTTTTTTAAAATCGTATATGGCGCCTTTATATTGCAAACATTGATCGTAGTGAGTACCATATCAATAGTACATAACTCAAAGGTACTAAATCAACTATCTTTATAATGAGATATTGCACATCGATATTTGGAAAGAGACAATCTGTTATGAGAGTTAACTCTTAAAGAGGTCAATAACTTTTTCCCATAACAGATAGTCTCTTTCCAAAGGTCGATGAGCAATATTTACCGCCGCGTACTCTAAAAAAGTTAAGATCCGTATCCGCGGATCTTGAAATCAAAAATCCGTATTCAGATCCGTATCCGCAGATATACATTTTTAACGATCCGGCACATTCTTTGTGTAGCGATTGATTTTTTTTTTTTTTTTGTTCTAGTATCGACCCAGCCAATGGAGTTGGAAAAGGGGCGAGGCCAGATATACTGCCGCAACTATTCATATGTGACCTATTTTATTTTTATGTTTGGTATAGTTCGTTATCCTATGTTTTTTTTTTAACCTTGCTCCACACCGAGTGTTTAAAAGACAAAAAACAAAAAAATACCCAAAAAAAAAAAGGTTTTTTTGCACCCCATTTGACAAATTAATCAACTCGTTAAAATAAAATTTCACCAATTTATATTATATTATAAATTTTTGCTTTTATTGTAAAAAAATATTATGTATAATGTTATTATATTGTCGAATATTTTTTATTTGAAATTTTAATTATTTTTAAAAATATGTTGTTTCGTCGAATTCTTTCAATTTTTGGAAAAATTTATTTTTTAACATATCGGTTTAAATTCTAAGAAATTTATGGACGCCGAAAAAAGGTTGTTTAATCAAATTTAAATTTTGAGGCCTTCTGAATTAGACTGTCTTTTTATATAATATACATTTTAAAGAATATTTAAGAAGCCAAATTTTTTATGTATATTTCTGTGAATTTTTATAAGTTGTCTGAACAAGCGAATGCTTTGATTGCAAAAGATAGGTAAATTTTAAATCTTGTTAATTAAAAATTGTGAATTTGACATCACTCGAATCTATAAACTAGTCACATACAAATACATCACAGCTGTATTCAATCAGTTTTTGAAGCTATTCGGGTCACTTTTGAATCAAAGACAAGATTACAGTGGTACCTCGACATACGAGTGCCCCAACATACGAGTTTTTCGAGATACGAGCCGGCGAGCGAGTGATTTTTTGCTTTGAGTTACGAGCGAAATTCGAGATACGAGTTCGGTTTAGCAGGTTTAATGACACTTGCCTAACTCATTTCCGGAACATTCTGAGAGGGAGGATGAAACAAACCTCCTTGGACATGTTTTTTTTTCTAAACGGCCTACAGGTGAAAGCGAGAAAAATGTAGCGAAAAAGGCAAAGACCAGTGAGGATATCTAATTTATTTCTTTACATTCTCTTTTTTGTTTTTGTACAATAAATATTTGTCATTTATAAATACGTTGAAGTGACATTTTGGGGGTTGGAACGAATTAATGGTAGTTCAATTGTTTTGTATGGGGAAATTTGCTTCGAGATACGAGCAAGGTTGCGGAACGAATTAAACTCGTATGTCGAGGTACCACTGTATTTTAAACAGGGCTGCTATACAGAAAGCTTTTGCAATCGAATGCTTTTGTACTTTCTGTCTACACTTTCAAGTCGCAAATACACTACAATATTACATTGGCTACTTTTTTTTAATGTTTTTAATCGTGTAGATAAGACAGCATATAATTTGTAGGAAAAAATAATTTTCTTTTTTTTCTGTTGTATATAGAAATATTAATTATCTCACTTAAAAAAAGTTGTGTGTATATTTTTAAGATTATTAATATAAAAATTTTAGTGCAATTTTCTTAAAACACTGTGATTACATTATAAAGCGTAAAAAATAATTATATACATTTTTTATGTGTACTGTTTTCTAAATTTTGAAATACTGTAATTTAGAATCGATTCAGTGTTGAAACGTTTTTACAAAATGTCCCATAACCGAGATGAAGAATCCGCCTGAAGATTTTCTTTTTTTTTAACGGACGATTTTGGCTTGTAAATTATATTTGCACGACACGAAAAGCAATAATTCCGGGACATACGGTATATATATATCGGTTACAGCGATATAGGTACAAAAATTATAGTTATACTGTTGGATTTTTAAAAGAAGACCGGTCTATGGAATGTAGTCCTATGACATTGCAGAAGAGCGCACATGTATTTTATATTAGTAAAAGGTAATGATCCTGGAACCGCTTCTATGCAATAAGGGAGTCCAGTCGACCAAACGTGTCGCAATTGTCGTATCGCGATAATTGTACTATTGCCATAGCTGTACGACTACACAGCGACACTTGCTAACAGTACAAAAAAATCATACACCAGACAGTACATAGGTGTGCGTTCACGGACTAAGTTGAGGGGTGTTGTCTGAATATCATCAAAATGGAAAGTAAAAAGGGAAAAACAGTTAGAAGTGGCGCTAGGGAGCTCATAGCGAATGTAATTAAAATGTGCGAGTTAGAAGCTCAAAATAATGCCTTAAAATTTAAAGCTATACATTGTTTGCATGCCTTGTTATGCGCCGCCTATGAATTCCGATAATTTGGGAACACATCAACGACTTCTTGCCCTTTCCCCAACGGTCTTCTTTCGCCGATCGCACAGTACTAAGTCTAATTTCGCATGTATTCAGTGTGTCAGATTTCGAAGTGAATGTTCGTCCGTCATTAAAACCGATACCATAGGAAGGGTACACGAGAAGAAGGCGGTTTGTTAAAAAATGTAAATTGTGCAGGAGAGCATTTTGAAGTGTTTAAGATCGTACCATTTACTTGCTGATGCATTTCTTTCAACGCTTATAACTTTTGACCTAGCGTATTCTTGTCTAAAATTAATACACCAACAGAAAGGTACGACTTTTGGCTACAAGATGGCATAAAAAAATTAATTTCGAATTTTTACTGACAAAACGCCTTCTTCCCGTGTACCCTTCATATGGTTAAAAATCAGTCGTTTTAACCGATATAGCCAGTATTGTAATAACCAGTATATTTTGTTCATATCTATTACGGAAACTAGACGGAAGTCGGAAATGTTTGGTCATTACAGTATATTTGATATATACTGAACTTTCGATAATGTACTCGCAGAATATTGTGCTTATACGCTGTTTGTTATTTTCCGTTCATTCAAATTATTCAATACTTTTGTTAGCTAGGTGCTCCGTTTTTTACAAGTTATAAAGTGCCTTTATACCAAAAGTTTTGCCTTGAAACACACACCGAACTTGTATTTGATAATGGTAAATTTTTCGTACTGCTATTTTAAATAATTATAAGTATTACTATTTAATGTTGTTAAAATGAAATTTACAGTTTTTTACTTTTTTGGTAAGCTATTGAAGGACGATAAACCATTAGAAATAAACAAAAACAGTTATTCGGAAATCTTTTTATTGTTTATAAATATAGCAAAGTCTATAATGTGCTTTTGTATTGTTTGTACCATATTTACTTAAATTTTATATTTATCAATTAAATTTAGTAACAAAAATGGTACAAACAAATGTTAATTATTATATTAATGGCAACACTCAGCAGAACACGATCAGAATGACCCGATAGATCAATGTACGAAATCATTTCTTTATAAAAAGATATTTAAATCTTTGATTAACGTCTGAATAGAACTCTTCAAATAAATAAAATTATCGACCAATTTTTTTCAGACTATATATTGACAAAAATAATAATAAAATTATAAAGCAATATTTTACTAGATGATGTTTCAATCCGGATTTGGATCTTCTTCAAATCCGGATCAAAAGTCATCTAGTAAAATATTGATTTATAATTTTACTAGCGGCCCTGTACGTGCTTCGCTACGTATAAAGTGAAAAAATAAAACAATTTAATTGGAACATCTATCTATCTATCTATTTTATTAATTGCTAGCGTACATGTGTGTATGTGCGCCGTCATGCTCGAAAAAGAATAGCGTAAAGTATTCGTGGATAACTGGTCTTTAAAACACTTGCTCTATTTCGAGAGTTCACTCCGGCTGCGCCGTCGTGCTCGAAAAAAAAAGCATTTGTTTTAAACGATATTCAGTTTTTTTACATCATCGATCTAGATATATGGTTGTTAAGTTTTCTTAAATAAGGATTCTTAAATTTTCTCTTTTTCCGCGCAATTTTTTAAATTTTTTCTGTCATAAGAACCTTCTCCTGACAATAACAAACACAACAAAAAAAAAAATATTGAAATCGGTCCAGCCGTTCACGCGTGATGGCGTGACCAAGGAATATAGGGATTCATTTTTATATATATAGATTATTATTTTTGTCAATATATAGTCTGAAAAAAATTGTTCGATAATTTTATTTATCTAAAAAGATACTTACGTATGATGAGTTGTGCTGAGCGATGCTGTTTTTTAGCCAATTAAATACATTTTATAATCGCCAAATACTGTACCAAATGTTTTCTATCGCCGATCTGCCTTTTTCTTTTTACACGATATATTAAGGAAAGCAAAATTAATAGACTTTAAAAATGCCGCATTTTATACACCAATTTAATTAATAAGAACGACGGCTGTATGGCCTTTTTTTATATAAAGTGCATTAAATAATGGCTAACTGATTTCAATATCAATATGCATAGTTATTACATTTTTTTTTTTCAAATTATTAGTGAAGTTATTTTTAATTTTAAGTAAGAACTGTATTAAATAAAATAATAATTCTATATTATCTTAATCGCAGTGTACTATATTGCCTTAAAAGAGTTTAATAGTTTTTATGCTATTGCATAGCTTCTATCGCGGGCTTTGAGCGCGGCGACCGAATCAAGAAATTCCGTAACGAAAAAACCTAACACCCCCCACTCCGACCGGCACAGCGGTGCGGCGTTGACAGCCGTACATCGTCTAACGTCGTTTCAGTTCGGCAGACTTCGGCACGGTGTTTGTGTGCTCATAACTGCATAACTGCTCATAACTGATTCTATCTTTATTTGTGTATAAATGAATTTATATATAATACTGCTATAAAAATAACCTTAATTATTTAGGTTATGTGCAGAGAAAGTATATATGATATTATATCTATATAAATGTACATCGCGCGAAATTCTATGATCAAACTCTTAATATCGTTCTTTTTGTTCAAATTTTTTGAATGAATAATTGTTTTGGTGTGTAATTACACTATTTATACCTTATTATTTATACCTAGCTATTTTCGTTTTATAGAGAAGAAAAACTTAAAGATCTAAAAAGAATATGCAATAGCTTTACCGCGGCAGTCCCCAAGTGCCACACGTATTTTTTTTTTCTTCAATTCTTTCTTCAAAAGCGTTCGATTTTATCGAAACAATTGGAGACAGTATTCAGCTAGCCATGTTTGAATGACTCATTGTATTTTTTTTTAAAGCCACGCCTGCATGTCGGTTTCTAATTGCAAGCCCCCAGGCTCTCAGGAACATGAAACTATGCATTTTTCTCTCAAGAGCTTTATTTACCAAATCACGAATCTCTCGATCGATGGTAAAAGTGTCGGCTGGATTTTCAATTTAATGTTAAAAAATAATAAATTGAAAATATAAGCGATTTGAGATATTTTCCTCGTGTCGGAAGCAATACATTAAAGCGTCATTGCTGTTACCACATAAAGGGCGCTTTTTCTCGTAATATTTTCACTCCAATTTTCTCCCACTCAACTTTATGAATCCACAGCTCGTGCGCCGATTCCAAACAGGACATTATAGCAGCTCCCTTCCAGGCTGTGATCGCAGGATCCATTTCTTTAGGGTTAGTTATTATATCCATTTGTTCTGAAAAAAAATTCTTAAATAACAAAAATAGTACAAACAGGTGCTGCCGGGGGCGGATGGCCCCACAGGGATTTTGGGAGTTTCCCGTCGAGGCCACCTATGTTAGTTTGTATCTTTTTTGTTTACAAGAACGATTTTATTTAATGCGTTTTTTGTCTTTGTTGTAATGGCTCTTCACTTTGTGATGCAAAAAGTAGCGCTAGCCCTCGTATAAAATAAATATAGTTTAAAAAAAACTAAAAAACACGCTTTATATCGAACTAAAAAATAATTTTTTTTAAAATAAGCTTAAAACAATAATGAATAAAAAATACTACTATTATTGTGAAAAAAGCGTGGGGCGCTTTGTTCCACATTTTCGTACATCAAGCGCCCCACGCTTTTTAACCGACGAAAAACAAAAACGGAGGAGGTTCTCAAGTCGACGCGTATATTTTTTTTTTTTTTTTTTATTTTTTTTTTTTTTATGTATGACCACGCATAACTTTTTACAGGGTAGTCCGATTTTGATAAATATTTTTTTGTTTGAAAGGGTATACCCCGAAGTTGGTCCCATATAAATTTGGTAAAAAAATTCCAACCCTAAGGGTAGGAAAACAGGGGATGATTGATTGTTCACTCACTGATTGTACTGTATGACCACACATAACTTTTTACAGAGTTGTCCGATTTTGATAATTATTTTTTTATTGGATAGGGTATACCTCGAGGTTGGTCTCATATAAATTTGGAAAAAAAATTCCTACCCTAAGGGTGGGAAAATAGGGGTGATTTATTGTTCACTCACAGATTTTCATGCTGAGTTGTGTATTACAATTATAAATTATATAGCCACAAAAAATTATAAAATAAAAACTTTTTAACAAAAAAATTAAACCGCCGAAAAACTGAAAAGCAAAAAATAATAAATCTTTTTATTTAACTAAGTTCTATTTAAGTAGTTGAACGTATGTGACAATCTAGTATATCTAAGTAATTTTGAGTCGGCGTCAAACAACCAATGAACAAAGATCACTAAAAGAAATAACCAAATCAAATTAGAGAACTCTCGTGAACTCTCAGAGATTTCCGGCGAAGGATTGTTGACGCCGACTCAAAATTACTTAGATATACTAGATTGTCACATACGTTCAACTACTTAAATAGAACTTAGTTAAATAAAAAGATTTATTATTTTTTGCTTTTCAGTTTTTCGGCGGTTTAATTTTTTTGTTAAAAAGTTTTTTTCACAATAATACTTGTATTTTTTATTCATTATTGTTTTAAGCTTATTTTAAAAAAAATATTTTTTAGTTCGATAGAAAGCGTGTTTTTTAGTTTTTTTTTAAACTATATTTATTTTCCACTTTTTAGTTCGTATTATTGTCAAAAATTTGCCGAAAAAAAACAAATTTTTTATTTCGGCGTGGACGGGATTAGAACCCACGACCAGTGAATCCGAGAGTTGACGTCAGCGAAGACTAGCGCCTTAGACCGCTCGGTCAACGATTGCTCTTACAGTAGTGGCATAACATACTAACAGTAATAAACCACTTGCTGTCCAAAGGAAGGTTACAAACAAACATACATACAAACTTACAAGTGAAGTTAATAATAAGCGTGTAAAATCGGAATCTTACTTTTTTATGTCCATGAAAAAAAAAACAAATTATAAAACAGAGTTTAAAGAAAGAAAATACATTACCTGCTCTGTACAAATAAGGCACCTGTAATGATATCCTGTTTTGAAGCCATGTTCCAATGCCGGAAAATTTCATCCCACCACCGACGACAAGTATACATCCATACATTTTCCTTTTCAAATCTTCATTTGCTGAAAATTGTTTTTTCTTAAAAATGATTTTTTTTCTGCGCTGAGCTCTCACATAATGTTAATAACAGCGACATTCCGTCAAAATGTTAACCCCTATAAGTGAAGTACTTACGACAGCGCTCGATGCTTTGAAGAACCGCTTGATCTAGCCCAAGTATCTGACCGGGATTCAGAACAAATTCTTTTTCTTGTCCCGAAGGAGCCGTTGTATCGATAGCGTCTACAACTATGTCGTCTTCGTTGCCACCGCCTTGGCCCGTTGCGGAATCGCCTATCAAACCGTCGCCGCCTGCCAACAATTCCGATGCCGTTGGTTCCATCGCTTCTTTAAGTCCTCTTCTCTGAACAGTGTTAAATAATACAATTGGGCTTTTGAATGAATTTTTTTTTGTCATAAATGAAAGATCGTATATAAGTTTTATAACAAAACTATTTTTCTTTTTTTTATTTTCGTTATAATTCAAAAGTTATATCAAATTAAAAATAAATTTTTGTACCCAGTTCCGAGAACGCGCCGACATTTCCCGAACATAATGTGACGTCATAATGTTTTAGTCAATACACATGCAGAAGCCATTGATAGTATACTGCGTATATACATTTTACCATTATGACGTCACAACTGTCAAAAACAATTTTAGTGCGTTTGCAGTCACGTGATTTTTTTAAATATTTTATCAATTTTAAATTGCTTATAATTAATTTAAAAAAAGTTTTTTGAAAGTTTTTCGCATCGATTATTATCAATATTATTTATAATAAAGTTTTAAAATACAATAAAAAAATCGATAATTATTTTTTTTTTCAAAAGCCTAATTTCGTAAGCAAAGACAGTACACTTTCAGAATAAATAACTTACGCTTGTTTCTCTTAAGTAATTATCGTCGTGAGGATCTTCCGGATCGCCCGTCGATCGTTTCTGTGTCTGAACGAATTTAGGTCCGGTCACGCCGAACAACTCCGGCGTAAAAAGACTAAGAGGCGCCACGATACATTCGTCACCGACCTGCAGGGTATATTTTTCCGGGATACGATTAGGCTGTTTTACTACGAAAGTCTTTTCTTGAGAGCCGCAGATATTCTAAAAAAAAATTTTACCATTCCAACCCACAAGTGGGGAATGGTACTAGTTTAGGTCAAAAATCACTTTTCAAAAATTTTACAATATCTTTCCGTTTTGAGGTCCCCCTAATCCAAAAAATATATTTTTGAAAAAACTCTATGCGTCTGTTAGTCTGTGAACACGATACAGGTCAAATGGATCAGCGGATTGAAACCAAATTTTGGGAGGATGTTTGGTATGCAAATATGAAGAGCCCTATTGTTTTTGGGGAAAATCGGCGCATGCGCAGAAGAGATATATGCTAAAACGGTGTTTTTTATATAATGATGGTATACTTTTCATAACGGCTTATTATTCTATTTATTTTTTCAAGAAAGTTTTGTTAAAAATTTTTTTTTTCTAAACTACAGTTTCGGAAATATTTTGAAAATAAAAAAAATTCTGCTGCTCTTTTGTTTTATGGATCTGTCAGAAATAAACTAGTTCGGCATGCTTTGATTAATCTTTACATGACGTGGAACATATTATGTAGGTAACCATGGCAACGAATAGCAAATATCATATTGAATACTAGCCATTACCCGCGTCCCCTCACGCGATATAAGATATTGTACTTATTGTCTTTATTATAATCAAATGTCAACATTTTTGAAGTTGGAATGGTCCCGTCGCCCAATTGGCTGGAATTTTTTATTTTAAATTCACGATGAGATTTATTTCGTTGAAAAGAACAGTTCCCTACCAAATTAACGTGGCAAAAATCTTCCTTCAATTTTCGAAGCAACATCGTGTCTAATTTGTTGTCTTCATCGCAGCTCTTGTAGGGAAATGCGCACTTCTGAAGCAACCAACAAAATGTCTGCGTAATATCGCCGCCCCCATATTCCATTCTCACTCGCGTATTCCGATGTGAAATCCCATCTTCGACGCACGACACGGATGTTTTCTGATCTCCGACGTCAACGACGCAAGCGTAGCCCAAACCCGCTCCAAACGTCGCGGCGACATGGTCCTAAAATAAAAACACAACGTCGTAGACATGCAGTCAATTAGGCTTTTGAAAAAAAAAAAAATTATCGATTTTTTTATTGTATTTTAAAACTTTATTATAAATAATATTGATAATCGATGCGAAAAACTTTCAAAAAACTTTTTTTAAATTAATTATAAGCAATTTAAAATTGATAAAATATTAAAAAAAAACACGTGACTGCAAACGCACTAAAATTGTTTTTGACAGTTGTGACGTCATAATGGTAAAATGTATATACGCAGTATACTATCAATGGCTTCTACATGTGTATTGACTAAAACATTATGACGTCACATTATGTTCGGGAAATGTCGACGCATTCTCGGAACTGGGTACAAAAATTTATTTTTAATTTGATATAACTTTTGAATTATAACGAAAATAAAAAAAAGAAAAATAGTTTTGTTATAAAACTTATATACGATCTTTCCATTTATGACAAAAAAAATTTCATTCAAAAGCCCAATTGTTTTCGTCTGATTTGCAACTCACTTGTAACAAAAAACAAGCACCGAATCCAATTTTGCACAATAGCAGCGTCATTAGTTCTTTCAAATGCGACCTGTCATAAATATCTGGGATGATAAGAACTGCCTTGTAGTGTTTGAGATCGACTTTTTGAATTTTTAACAGCGTTTCCAACACATGGAGCCATATATCTTCCAAGTCCGCCAAAACTGAGGTCAAAGAGCCTCCTGGACCCGAATGAATATTTAAATCTCCCCTCTTCATCGGAAAATGGATGTTGAAATTTAGTTTTGGGTCTAACTGCAGAACCTTAAATTTCAGAAAATACATAATTCTTGAAAAACTTCATCGCAATTATGCCGGCACTTCACATGGCTATTTGTATTTGTGTATTTGGCAAACAATTACCAAGTGTGGAGGGTCTATTTGACAAAGTGTTGGCCTTATTTGCCTATTTGACAAATAAGGCCAATACCAAATACGCGTTACCGTGCGCTTGTCGGTTTTTCGAGGCACATCAAAGGAGTCAAATACGCAAATAAACCGTCCACACAATGGCTATATTCAGAAGCGCACGCGCCGTGAACCTGTACGGACGTGCAGTATTTTTGTGTCTGTGCTGTGAGCGAGAACTGGAACAATTACTATTGAAAATGAATTGGGACAATGAAACAGTGCTAAAATTCCTGGAATTTTGAACCTTGCGTTCTGCTGCCAAATGTTTGTGTGTTTGCTATTTGACTGCCGTGTGTGGATGGTCGTATTTGCCTCTATTTGCATGTTTGCCCTGAACGTCATATATTTTGCCAAATACAACAAACACCCAATAGCGAACACAAATAGCCATGTGAAGTGCCACCTTTACTCTTCTAAGATTTGTGAGACTGCATCAAATTTTTTCAAACATCTTTAAAATTCAATCGAAATGTAGGTTTCATTTTGAAATACTTTTTAACAGAACTACATTTTCTGTAGCAGGCACTGCCCACGGAAATGTTATAATACGTGCCGATCCAAGTAAAAAAATAAAACTTACATCGTTTCCGACAACTATTTTGGTATCTTTTTCCGGTTTAACCCATGTCCACTGTTCGCTATCATCGCTCAGAGTTTCGGGTACGGAGCGCCTGTTAAATGCAGCTATTTGCTGGGGAGGTGTTGCGTAACGTCTTCTTCCATCCGACTGTAAGCACGACTGCAGAGTGTGTGACACGGCTAGACGTGACTCTTCCATTTCTTGAACCAAATCTTTTGTCTGATAACGTATACAAATTTTATCATAAATTTCTATTCGAACATCGACTACATTCAAACATGTACGCCGATTGAGTGATGTATGAAACATTTACAAAGGTTTATAGAACTACAATAATAATATCACGAAAATACCTTTTCAACACACGGTGGTAAAAATGAATCCTGATATTTAATTCCACCATCCTTTCTTTTTCGAGCTATGACATGTAAAATTGTGTGTGGATTCAAATCCGACGCTCTTCCAATTCTCAAATATAACGAGCCTGGATGGATGACAATTATTGTTTTTGTTTGGACAATCTAAACACAATATCAATGCAAAATAGAGAAAATAATTGCTATAATATATGAAGATCATACATATAACCTACAAAATTTGTTTTAACTGTAAGGAATTCATTATCACAAATTACCTCCGGTGGAATTTCTGGTTGAAGCGGTAAAACAGGCATATTTGTTCAGTTTTTTTGGTAAAACAGCATTTAAATAAAAATAATTATGTATTATTTTTTTGAGTGCGATATTTCCCTTGTTTTGACTTTTGCGACCGGTAACCCAGAGACAATACAAGTTCGGTAACCGATCTGAGATTAGGTCATGATTTTTATTCCGCAATCTTCACAACTATCACAACTGTCAGTCTGTCAAAAGTATTCTCGAAAGTGAACCGCAAATAAAAATTAAATTAATATATGAAAAAACAAGTTTTATGTTTTTGTACAAATTAAGCAATATGTTATTTATTAACTGGACTGTTGTGCCAATTAATTTTGTGAAATTAAGATTTGAGAATAATAAAATAATTGTATTTCTGACATAAACAGTAGTGCACGTTAGAAGAATGTTTCTAGTGTAATCCGTGTTAAAATAATCTGTTTTTAATTATTTGTAACGAGTTTGAAGTAAGATGTCAAATCTATCGTCATGCGTCTATACGTGAGAGGTATCTAACCTCATCACCTGACAAGAAAAGAAAAAATAATGATGACCCCTCTTGATGACTTTGTGTATTTGGTAAATCAAGTCCTTTTGGGAGAAGAACCGGTATGTTAAATCCTTAAAATTGTATAGACTTAAGAATACAGAGCGATATAACAATTTTTTATGCTGGATTCGAAAATGCTACATAAACAAAATTCAGTATTACTAACGTGATCATATGTCTTTCTGTCCCTAAAACTCGTAAAAATGTCGTTTAACTAAAGCGTAGCCGCAAACTAGCCTTATCGCTGTAGATTAAAAAAAACGGTAGATTCAAAAGGTTTACAAAAAGCATATAAATTACTTTTAGCGCCTACACAAAGTTTTAACAGGTCCTGATTCAGACTCACTACCAAAATCTTCGTTACTCTGTTGAAATGTCATTTCAATAAACAATAATAATTTAAGGGTGTCTCACTCTGGTGAAAAGAATAAGTGGTTAAAACAATAATTTAAGGATGCCCCGCTCTGAGAGAAAAAATAAATGATCACGTTATGGCTAAGAGCTGGCTAGAGAAAATGGGTGACTCGGTGCAGAGCTGAAAATTTGCAGAATAATAGGAGATAGTACAAGTAAGTAGGGAAAAAATTGCAGGAAGGCTAGGCGGGAGATAAAGAGCCGCCAGAAGGCGCTAATGTTGCGAAAAATCAGTGCACTTCTGGCAATTTCTATACTTATTCTGTTATTCAAAACTAGATTATATATTATACATTATATAGTTATAAGGGCATACTGAAAATTCAAACATGATATAATAATTACATTCCACAAATATTCAAAATTATTAATCGTCATATATTTTCATTAATAAAATTACGTTGTTATTATGACGATTAATTTTATTTCTATCAAAATATCATTAATAATTTTGAATATTTATCGAACGTAATTATTATATTATTATATCATGTTTGAATTTTCAGTATGCCCTTATAACTATATAATGTATAATAATATATAATCTAGTTTTGAATAACAGAATAAGTATAGAAATTGCCAGAAGTGCACTGATTTTTCGCAACATTAGCGCCTTCTGGCGGCTCTTTATCTTCCGCCTAGCGTTCTGGCAATTTTTTCCCTACTTACTTGTACTATCTCCTATTATTCTGCAAATTTTCAGCTCTGCACCGAGTCACCCATTTTCTCCGTAGCCAGCTCTCCGTCTATTAAGTACTACCTTATTTTGTAATAGACTATTGGATCATCAGCAATTTTAAGATTGTTTATCCATTGTTTAGACTGTGGAAGACTTCATTCTTCTCATTGGTACTTTGGTGGCATTTGTTGCTTTTATCCTCTGGTGTTGTTGTCCGGCAACGCCGAGGGAAGCTCAACCGCCCCAGCAGTATGAATACCAACAATATACACGCAACAACCATCAACGCAGAGGCAATCTTCGACACCAGCATTACTTTAATTAAAATCGGTCAGTGTAATCGCGCGACAAAAGTTGCAGCGCGTTGCATCGGTCAATTGTCGTTCAATTATAATAAACAAAACTGTGTTATTAATCATATGTAAGCTACAAAATTCAAACCTAGTCATTTTACAAGTGATATCAATTAATATTTAATATATAGAAAAGAACTCACAGGGATATTATTGAAAATAACAGTCGGTAAAAGAGGAATTCAGAATTTGTGGCAGTTGTTTATTTTTTCAGTCAGTATTACAGAGATATTCCGCACAAATTTTTTAAGTTATTTTTGTCGTAAATTAACAACACAACAATATGATAATTGTGATTTTTAAAAAGTGAAACATTGTGTAGTTGGTTAATTATTTTTATGTATATTTACCAATGCTTTTCCAAAAATAATGTGTATTTTTATACCCCAATAAACAAAAGAAGACTGCATGTTAATTAAACAAAACAAATTAAAATATTAAGTGAATAGAAATTTTAGAGCTGATAAAATGATTGAAAATTTATTAGTACTGATGATGTGTGGACAAATCATTTTTTGCTTGTTAAATATTTTAAAAGTACTTTTATTTATATCCTGTGTTCCTATTTTGATATTAATTCTTATATTGATTTATTAATTTTTTACATTGTGATTTCTTTTTTTTTATTAATTTATTAACATATTATAAAGTAAATGTTTACTTTTTATTAATAAATGGCATTATGTTATATACAGTTCTTAAAATAATTTATAGTACACAATACCTAATGTGTTATCTGAATTTTATACATAACGCGAAATGATAATGGAGAGAACAGTCACAACTAATTTGAAAAATTTTCAAATTCGTATGACTTTAAAAGATTAAAATGATTCACTTTTCAAATTTTTATATTTTGTAAAAAAATTAAGAAATTCGATTCACATTTTCCAATGAAAAAAGTTTTACATTTTCAGTGTAAATATGCTGATTGAAAATAGCCTGAAACAATGGTTATAAATAATTAATTCATATAATAATTGCACAAAAGAGTTATTAAAAATACAGTAGAGACGCGATAATCCGGACTAATTAAAACACAGCTGATCCGGATTATCAAAATGTCCGGATTACTGGATGTAATTTTAATTATCAAGAAAACAAACTAAAATGCTCATATTTTGCGGCTAACTGTTTATTTGAGGCTCCCTTTTTTAATTTGTCAAGAATTTCGTTTTTTACTTGCAGTGATAAAGTAACGTGTGATCGTTTACGCGGCGCCATAGTGCGTTCTCTATGTATTTCTATCTGAGTTTGACAACGACTACATAACATACTAAAACCACCTAACTTCTCTCACTTCTCCGGCAACAAATATGTATGTAACTGTTTGTAACACACCGCCGGCCAATAGTGTTGACGCAAATAGTGCCGGTACAGCTACTCAATAACTAAGTAACATGATCCGGATTACTGAAACTGGAAAAATCCGGACTACAATGTACATAATACTATCAAACGACTGTCCGAATTACCAAAGAATCCGGATCATGAAGGTTCGGATTAACGCGTCTCTACTGTATATATAATTTTGTAGTTTATAATGAAAGGTCACTAGAAGTGATAAATTATTACAAACAAGGTACATACTACATTTTTTGCACGTACCTCCTATAAAATAGCCAATTTTTTACATCATAATAAATTAATTTGTAATATTTTTGACAGTTCACGTTCGACCATATTGGTATTGACTTGGTAAATTCGCATTAATTTTGTTTTACTTTACGAACCAGTGCGAAATGTACCATTTTACATTCGTACATGAAATGCAGCCGTTTTATAAGGAGTCGCGTAAAATTAATGTTTTACTTACGTTTACTTCTATGTCGTGCATGTAGGTGCGATGTATATAATTATCGTTAATTCCCATCGGAAACGATAACGATTTATCGACCTCGTTCCTTTGCTGAATTTTGTACGCTTTCCTGAATAACTTGTCGCAGGTCCTACCGATATAATTCAATTCGTGGTAGGCGTCCAATGATAACGCTAATCTATTTTCTCGCAACATTTCGTACAGCTCTTTTTCTCGTTTACATTCCTGAAAGAAAAATTGGTTGTCTGTAAAGTCGGTTTACGGACGATAGTTTTACGTGATAACGTATTCCGCTCGAATATCATATTTAATAATACATAACCTAAATTTTAGTAGCTGTCAAACTTGGGCTTATACTGCGCTCTCGCTTGCACGCACAGGGTCAGGCGGAACGTTAGGAACGTTACACTTTTTCGTGCATGCAGCCGGTGTTTCATCAATTTATAAGACGTTATCACGTCAAAATAATCGACGTACGTAATTTCAATAATAAATTGAAAATACATTCGAATTAGAATCACGAGTACCTTTTCTTTGCAGTCGATTAAAACTTTGAGTTGTTCGTTTTTTATGTAGATGGCCCATTTCCGTTGACAGTCCATAATAATCTGTAGCATGTGTCCATTGCAGCCTAACGGTTTTATACCGGCTCTTTTTAAATCAATCCTCACTTCTGCCCACACTTCGCCAAATTTTAGTGCTAAAAAGTTTTCTGCTATTTTCATCGTTACCTAAAAATAATCTAAATTATGACCCTATTAAAAAATTGACTAGTGTGACCTGTGCAAATTATTAGCACTAAATAAGTTTAATAATTATCACTTTATAAAATTATTTTTTAAAATATGATTGCAGGTATTCAATTCGTTTCTAATTTTGCACACTGCGCTTATAACGTTCTTGTTTTTGTTGTATTACAATATGAAGCTCAGATGACAGATCGAAGAAATATTTTACTAAAATTGTCATATAGAGGCGCAAGTAGCAAAAGCGTTGAGCTAAGCCAGATGGCATCATGCAGCATTGCTGTGACGTTGTTCAGCGTTGCTCGCTGTTTCAAAATTAAAACCGTCAGATGACAGTATGCAGTATTGTGTCTGTTGTATTACAATATGAAGGTCAGATGACAGATCGAAGTGTAGACGTCGTTTCAAAATTAAAGCCGTCAGATGGCAGACGTTGTTCAGCGTTGCTGTATTTTAATTAATTTACAAAAACAAAAGCAATAATAAATTTTTTAGTTGTCGATGTCAGTAGAGCAAGCAATTATCTGTAAAATGATATATAATTTATGTGGAGAAATTGTGGGGTTTTTTCTAAAAAGGGAGGCAAACATCTTTAACCTTAGCGTATTAATATATATGATATAAAAAATACGTGTGGCACTCGGGGACTGCCGCGACTAAGCTATTGCATATTCTTTTTAGGTCTTTAAGTTTTTCTTCTCTATAAAACGAAAGTAGCTAGGTATAAATAATAAGGTATAAATAGTGTAATTACACACCAAAACAATTATTCATTCAAAATCATAGAATTTCGCGCGATGTACATTTATATAGATATAATATCATATATACTTTCTCTGCACATAACCTAAATAATTTAGGTTATTTTTATAGCAGTATTTTATATAAATTCTATTATACACAAATAAAGATAGAATCAGTTATGAGCAGTTATGCAGTTATGAGCACACAAACACCGTGCCGAAGTGTGTCGAACTGAAACGACGTTAGACGATGCACGGCTTTCAACGCCGCACCGCTGTGCCGGTCGGAGTGGAGGGTGTTAGGTTTTTTCGTTACGGAATTTCTTGATTCGGTCGCCGCGCTCAAAGCCCGCGATAGAAACTATGCAATAGCTTAATAATTAAAAAATTGATACAGTAAACCCTCGTTAACACGAACACGGTTAACACGAATTTCGGTTTAACGCGAACAAAAATTTGCTCTCGACAATGGTCACATAAGCTTTAATGTAATTATGTTCGGTTAACACGAACCCTCGTTAATACGAACTTCGAACAACTTTTTCGTCCCTTCACGGTTAATTATCGGATAATACGAACTACAAAATTTCTCAAATCATATATTTTGATCATTTTGGTCAATGAATATACAATACAACTAAAAGAAAAGATTCGCTTAAGGGATTACAAAAGTAATTAACTCACATTCTAAAAATAGACAAAGGACTGAGAAATTAAAAATTCACTCGAAATCCTATAAATAGAAACATACCTTAAAATTAATGCTATAATAGATAATTTATAATAAATAATTATTCAATGTTTACTTAAAATAAATCATGATTTGACACTTAAAAAATGACTGTATTTTATGCCATACTCGGTTTACACGAACTCCCACATAACACGAACTTTTTGCCTGATTTTTACGAGTTCGTGTTAACGAGGTTTTACTGTATTATAATTTTATCTATTATACTGCTTATAGAGACTTTTAACGAGTTTTCGATTATTTTATATTACTTGATTTTTAGTATCAAGTTCCGTATTATACATCCTATAATGTTCGTTAGCGATATTCAAGCGTTCCAAGTGCCGCGTCTGTAGCATCTGAATAATCGCATAAATTTTCGGCCGAGCGCTTGCCAACATATCAACGGCCGAAGGACTTGAACTGACTTCTTTATCTAAATAATACGTTTTGTGCCATTGTTCTTTTCCCATAATCGGCATTTCAATGTCTACAAACAGTATATTAAAAAAAACTGAATTAATAAATATTTGTTGACGATTTTATTATTTCAGGATTAGTAAATTGGTTATGTGAAGTCTGTAATCGCGGCTAGACAAAATACTACGTACTGCGCATGCGCGTAGAGTGCGCATGGCGCTTTGATCGAGAGAGTAGAAACGATTCTCCCACTCTTTCCACTCAACTGCCGCTTGAAGTCGGAGAAGGGGAAGCGTTTCGCTTTCGTCTGATCCAGACCAATTTGCCCTACCGCGCCTAAAAAACTTTCACTTCAAAAACATAATTTAATTCGTCATCGTATACAGTATGTAAACACATAAGGTGCACATAGGGAAATTAACATTGGGAAAAAATGACTGGATCAGAGTGAGCTTTGAAATCTTTTTTTTCTATTTGACATATAATATTCTTTTGCAAAATGAATGTGTATACTACCGAAGAAAATATTCAAATGATTACAACATAATCGTACTTTTTTTATTAATGGGACATTAAATTCCCAAAAAAATACTTAAATATGGTGTGAGATCAAATATCTCCGCCTATTCGTGTTGAACCTAAACACAATGGGTCACTGACTTACCAACGCGCATACGTCATACCAGTCAGACAATGTTTGAATGAAATGTTTCCAAACAGATGGAGTTATTTTTTTGTTTTATTTTTGTACAAAAAAATTAAAATAATGATTTATAAGAGCTTTTTATTATTAAAAAAGCCAAGTAAAATACTAATAAATCAAAATAAAATAGAAATTCTCAAGATTACCACGATAATTCAACAGAAATAACAATTAATGCAGTCATGGCTAACTCTCATCCAAGTATTTTTTCCCAATGCTAATTTCCCTATGTGCACCTTACGCGTTTACATACTGTATTAAGAATATTAATGTTGTGCAATAAGTGTTCATCTTGTTCTGAATAATTTATAGTGTGATAAATCCTACCGGCAATGATGCCTTCTGGTGTGCATTTTACTTCCAAAGAAGCGGTTTCTTTCCGAAAAATGAATAAAAGAAGTGACAGTAGGGTAATTTTTCTATGAGAACCCCCTCTCCACGTTATTAAATGTGGTATGCACGAGCCTTCATCACAGAGGTCTACTAGGGCACCCAGAAACAATAGTTGCACAGAGAAGATTCCATTCTGAAAAAAGTTCTTTTGATTTACCTGAGCTTATAAATACAAACATAATATCTACGAATAGAAACTTCAACATACTAGAGTGACATGCGCGTATTATTCGCACTAAATAAGTATAATAATTATCACTTTACAAAATTATTTTTTAAATATGATTGCAGGTAATCAATTCGTTTCTAATTTTGCATACGTTCTTCTTTTTGTTGTACTACAATATGAAGCTTAGATGACAGATCGAAGAAATTTTACTAAAATTGTCATAATATAGAGGCGCAAGTAGCAAAAGTGTTGAGCTAAGCCGTCAGATGGCATCATGCAGCAATGCTTTGACGTTGTTCAGCGTTGCTCGCTGTTTCAAAATTAAAGCCGTCAGATGGCAGTATGCAGTATTGTGTCTGTTGTAATACAATATGAAGGTCAGATGACAGATCGAAGTGTTGACGTTGTTTCAAAATTAAAGCTGTCAGATGGCAGACGTTGTTCAGCGTTGCTGTATTTTAATTAATTTATAACAAAAGCAATAATAAATTTTTTAGTTGTCGATGTCAGTTGAGCAAGCAATTATCTGTAAAATGATATATAATTTATGTGGAGAAATTGTGAAGTTTTTTCTAAAAAGGGAGGCAAACATCTTAAACCTTAGCGCATTAATATATATGATTACGTACTGGCATTTTTATAAAATACGTAATTCTTATCAGTTACCTCGATAATATCGAGAACAGCGTAAGCGCCACCTTGCTGTACAAATAGCTTTAAATTTTCTGGATGCCAAATCACCATTTCCCAAAGAAAATCTCCGAGACAAACAGTCAGTCTGTTGTCAATTTTAGAGTCTTGTATTTGGGGGTGTAAAATTCGTTTCAGACATTTTCTCACTAAATCCACACTCGCTGAACCGTATTCATCTTTACTGGCGACATGATTTTCACATATTTGGTGCAAAATCGAAAACGCATAGATGACAATACGCTGGTATTCGGTCGTCAGTATGATTTTCTCATTAAAAAAATAATCAACCAGTCCTGAATAAAAAGAAAAACAAGGCGTGAGGTGAATCGCGTATTACGACTCTACAAATGCGACCCTAAGGTTCACAAGACCTACTTCCCAGCATAATCAATATTGTATATTAAATTCGGAACCCAAAGGAATGGTGAGACCTCTGGTGAGAAATGCGCCGAACTGTCCTAAGGGGGGTTTTTGACAGGTAAACACTGATTTAGAAAAGCATGATGGAGGCTAACCTCATCATGCTTTTCTAAATCAATGTTTACCTTATGCCTAGAGAATACAATCCCGAGCATGTTTTTCAATCCCGGGATTACGGGACTTATGATGCGTAATCCCGGGATTAGACTATGTGGTTTCTAATTGGGCTCAAATGAAAAAAACTTGGGTAATTTCTTAATAAATGTTTTTAATATCGTTGCACAACACGAATCACAATATAAGTAGTAAGAAAAGAAAATAGACAAAACAAAAAAAAAAACTTTTGCAGGAAATCAAAAAGACAACACAAAAAAACTATTTAGAATTTCGAAAATACAATCGCAGAAATAATATCAAAGCATCCAATGTTTGACTTCCAAGCCTGCTTCGTAGTTTATTGCCAACATAAGCAGCAGCTGAAAACGCTCGCTCAGGATCTACGCTTGTTGGAGGAATAGACAATAGATACTTATATGCTGTTTCTAAGTGATATCCACGAACTCCTCCATTTTCGAACAGGCTTATTTCACGTCTAATACTATTTGCCAACCCCGATTCATTTTGTACTTGTACTTCAGGATCAGGAGATTTCATATTCTTACATATCGTACCGCGTATTTAAGGATTGTTTTTTGTCATTATGTAATAAATAATATTAATATAATCTAGGCAAGGTAATTGACAAGGCGCAACGGATTACGGAATGCAAACTAGATCTGTTTGTGCCAATCCCGAAAATCCCGAGATTAGCCAAGTACGATCCCGGGATTGTATTCTCTACTTATGCCTGTATAGTTTACCTGTCAAAAACCTCCCTTAGGACAGTTCGGCGCATTTCTCACCAGAGGTCTCACTATTCCTTTGGGTTCCGAATATGTAGGTATTTAATAAATTAGATCCGAGAAATGTTTTTAAAAAAATTCTAAAATACGCTTTTTACAATTTTTTTTGTTTAAACAAAAAAACGGATCGACTGATTTTGAAAAGATTTCTTTCGTTGTAGTCGATATCATTTTTTATTCTCGATAAGACGTACTACGGACCCATTACAATAACTTCCTAATGTACCGGGAAGTTAAAGAAAACTACATTATTTTTTTTTTTTAAAACATGAACATGTGACCGGGTGACGAATAAATAATCAATCGTAGCGAACTTACTTAAAAGACATCGAATCGCTGATTTTTCTCTTAAATCTTCGATAAACAGTTGTCTGTTATCGCCCGTGACCAATGTATTTGTTACAACTAAAATACCCGATAATATTTCTGCTTTATAATTTTCGATCACGAATATATCGATCAACATTAAAAATCTGAAAAAGGAAAAAATCTTACAACAACGCTGCTTAAGACGCGTCAAATAAGTTTTCGGTACATATTAAAAAGAGATTGAGAGATTTTGTCTATGCTTAATTTCAGTTAGCCAGAATTACTTCTTGTATGTTTCTGGGGGCTGGATGATAAGTTGACGGTTTTTGTCAAATCACACAGGACTCTTCAAACGTGAAACGAAAATGGTTAAATTCTCTGCACAGTGGCGTAACAATAGGATGGCAGGACGGGTAAAATGCCATGGGGTCCCGGCCCGAGAGAGCCATGAGTACAGGAAGATCTTAACATACAGATTGTATCAAATCAAAACGGTCCATAGGACATTCTGTGTGTAAGACAAAGACGACATTATATAAAGCACTAAAGCAGTAAGTAAGAATGAGATAAATGATCGCTAATATAGTTACTGTGGTTACGTAAATAAATAATTATTTATATCTAGGTACAAAACTTTTAACAATACTTTTAATAATTAATTTATTAAATGTTCAAAAAGACCTCCACGTTCCGCCAAACAATATCCTAATCGATTATAATAAATAGCCATTTTATCTATAATTCCACTAGTGAATACTGACATTTGATAAAATTGTGATTTTTACTGTAGAAAGCAAAGACGACACTATCAGATTGTATAACCACAGTAACTATTAGCGATCATTTAACTCACTCTTACTTACTGCTTTAGTGCTTTATATAATATCGTCTCTGTCTTACACACAGAATGTTCTATGGACCGTTTTTATTTGATACAATCTGTATATTATTACAACATTTAGTAAAATTTGCTCCTGGTCTCAAAAGGTATGTTAATGCTCGATGGTGAGTTGTTTGAAAATAAATTTTTCTTATATAATATTGTAACAATAGGTGCTATATCTAATGGCTAAGAGCTGGCTACGGAGAAAATGGGTGACTTGGTGCAGAGCTGAAAATTTGCAGAATAATAGGAGATTGTATACAAGTAAGTAGGGAAAAAATTGCCAGAAGGCTAGGCGGAAGATAAAGAGCCGCCAGAAGGCGCTAATGTTGCGAAAAAACAGTGCACTTCTGGTAATTTCTATATTTATTCTGTAATTCAAAACTAGATTGTATATTATATATATTATACATTATATAGTTATAAGGGCATACTGAAAATTCAAACATGATATAATAATTACATTCGACAAATATTCAAAATTATTAATGTCATTTTGATAGAAATAAAATTAATTGTTATATATTCTCATTAATAAAATTACGTTGTTATAACAACGTAATTTTATTAATTTATTTAATCTTATTTCTATCAAAATGTCATTAATAATTTTGAATATTTGTCAAATGTAATTATTATATTATGTTTGAATTTTCATAGTATGCCCTTATAACTATATAATGTATAATATACCTATATAATATAATCTAGTTTTGAATTACAGAATAAGTATAGAAATTGCCAGAAGTGCACTGATTTTTCGCAACATTAGCGCCTTCTGGCGGCTCTTTATTTTCCGCCTAACCTTTTGGCAATTTTTTCCTTACTTACTTGTACTATCTCCTATTATTCTGCAAATTTTCAGCTCTGCACCGAGTCACCCATTTTCTCCGTAGCCAGCTCTCCGTCTATTACGAACTATACAGATTGTATCAAATAAAAACGGTCCATAGAACATTCTGTGTGTAAGACAGAGACGATATTATATAAAGCACTAAAGCGGTAAGTAAGAGTGAGATAAATGATCGCTAATAGTTACTGTGGTTATACAATCTGATAGTATCGTCTTTGCTTTCTACAGTAAAAATCACAATTTTATCAAATGTCAGTATTCACTAGTGAAATTATTGATAAAATGGCTATTTATTATAATCGATTAAGATATTGTTTGGCAGAACGTAGAGGTCTTTTTGAACATTTAATAAATTAATTATTAAAAGTATTGTTAAAACTTTTGTACCAGATATAAATAATAATACGAATTAATATTACAGTTTAGTTGTTTTAATTGATAAATTGGTAAAAAGATTTACAGTGTACGTAATTATTTATTTACGTAACCACAGTAACTATTAACGATCATTTATCTCATTCTTACTTACTGCTTTATATATCGTCTCTGTCTTACACACAGAATGTTCTATGGACCGTTTTGATTTGATACAATCTGTATACTGTAGGAATATTTGAAATATTCGAACATAATTAAAAAAAATATATTTACGTAAAATTTTACCTTGCAAAGCCATTGTTTTTAATGAAAACATCAGGTACAGGAGGTGCCAAAATAGATAAACAATGTATGGTGAAAGTTAAAAGATCGTAGTACTGGGCAGATGACCACTGAATGTTAACAGGTTTCAAATGTGGATTTACGAGTTCCAAAATGCCTTCGATAACGCGCCTTTCCCTAATAATCTTAAAAAATGTGCGCCTCTTAATCGTTACGATTTTTTTAATGTTTATTTATATTTTTCCAAAACAGTAATATTCTAATACCTTAGGCATGGCCGGAAGTGTACTGCACTGACACGTGCAGAGCAAAAGCCGTTTCTTAAATATTAAGTCTTCGTTAGTTGGTAGGAAAACCAGATTTTCGGCCCAAGTACCTTTTGTGCCGTTTTCTGTCGCTACACCTAGTAAAGCTATATCTGCAAAAAAAAATTGGTTGTCTGTAAAGTCGGTTTTACGTGATAACGTCATAAAGAAACATTGATGAACTCTCTGACGTCGCGCGAGAAGAGAGAGAAATGCGTACAAGCCGACGCTTGGGCCGATCGTGCCTCTCTATCGCTTATACCGCGCTCTCGCTTGCACGCTCAGGCTCAGGCGGAACGTGACACTTTTTCGTGCGTGCAGCCGGTGTTTCATCGATTTATAAGACGTTATCACTTCAAAAAGCAAACCTCCCCAGTGAATCGTTATTGATAGTTGCATTCCTAAATTATTTGATACTTACCATCGGCTAGTCCCGTTTCGATGAGCCGAGATAGTGGAAAAATCGAAATATATAATGTGAGCAAGATAATGTTGTCATTCCGTATTAACTTTTTACACTTTTTTAAAATTATCGTCCTTAGTGTATAATGAAAGTGCCTGAAATTTTTTCAATGAATTAGATCTCAAAAATTCGTTTTTTTGGCCATTTATTTATTAGACATATCGAGGAGCTATTTTTTTCGGGTAGTATTTAAACGAGTGACTATAAATTACAATTTTGGCTGACAAAAATAATCAATTTGGGTTACTGTATTACTAAGTGAGCGACTGACTGCGCGTGACGAGAAAATAAAAGTTGGGTGACTAAATTACTAAGTGAGCGACTGACTGCGCGTGACGAGAAATCAACAGAACAGCAACTTACAAACATCCATTTGAGTTACTTAAAACACAAAATGGGAAACTTCATAATATTTGAGCGACCTAATATTTGTTTGAGTGTCAACGTTACGTCCTGCATTTTTTTCAAAATTTGGCAAATGATTTATTTATTCTGAGCGGCATTTTATTAATAGTTAATTGTTTGAATAGAACTGCGTTTTCTAAAAAATATATATTTAATTGACTGTCAATTAAATATACATTTTTTAGAAAACGCAGTTCTATTCAAACAATTAACTATTTACTTCGCATACCCCGTTATCGTTCACCCCGGAATAGTTTTTTCAAAAACTCCACATTTGCCCCTTCCCGTTTCACTGCGAGACAATTCGCATACCCCTTTATCGTTCACCCCGGAATTATTTTTTTAAAAACTCCACCTTTGCCCCATCGCGTTTCACTGCGAGACAATTCGCATACCCCTTTATCAAAAAAAGCGGTGGTTTTCAATCTTCATGAAAATGTGAGTTTTAAGTTGTAGTTTCAAAGTGGTAAAAAAATAAAAAGTAAAAACAAAATAAGATATCTGCTTCAAAATTACCGTAGGCATTCTAGTCGCTCACTTAGTAATTTAGTCACCCAACTATTATTTTAATATCTCAAGTTATTAAAACAGTATCTCATCATCAGTCACCAATTTTTTTTTTTTATTCGACCGTTTTATAATTCCCCTTTTTCATCTAACATAACTTATTTGTTTTTGTGTAGGGATTTTTTTATCTATCTAGATTCTAGACTATAAGTAGACAATATATTTTACAAACCATATAGTATCATGGGTAGATTGGATAAGAGAATTTAGTTCTTCTTGCGGTAGATTTAAATGTTTTATATTTATTAAGATGTTCCAAATTACAGCCGAAGTATCGCTTACATAATCTTTGAGAGCGTCGTCTGTGTCAATCGTAAAGATTTCAGAGCAGCGATGTTCGGGTGTTGCAAAATACAACATCAAGTGATCTATCGCTCCTTCAAATAACATCTTTTTGCCTGCAAAAGTATTCAAATGTTTTGCGTACGTTTTTTTCAACACAGTAATGACTTAAATTTTGTCGTCTCTCAAATTGTGCCGCCCTATGCCCGGTCCTCGCATAAGACCGATAAATAATTTTAAATTTATACGTAAATTGATAAAAACGACTTCTTTTGTAATAAGTTGACTTACATATTGTGCTCGATATTTGGGTAAGCAAAAGTGACAAGTTCAAAACATGACTGTAAATTTGTATATGAGCCAATTTAAGCAGTTCAACTGTAACCTCCGGCAAAAGACTCTGTTCGACCGCCTTGTGTCTCAGCGTTAATTTTACACTTGCCCGGTCAGAATTCTTCAAAAGGTTTTCCAGTGCAATAATTACATCTTTTTTTGTTTGCAGTTCATCAATACACATAATCATATACGCTGCAAAATATACACATAAGATTCGCTATTTCACCGATAATTAATAGTATATTGTGCGACCAGTGAGAGAAGGAGAAGATTCCATGAGTGTGAAATTTGCCGCACGAGCGTAGCGAGTGCGGTAACACGCGAGTGGAATATTCTCCTTCGATCAATGGTCGCGCATTATATTTTATTCAACTAGCACGAGTAATATGTAATCGGGGTCCTGATAAAAGAGGGAAAAATAATAAATCACTTTATTGATTGACGTACCCACCGCCCTCGATGCACACAAGATGGCCCTGACTTTCGCTGAATTGCGATGCTGTTTTCATATATACAAATCGCTACCGCGTTCCTATTGGTCCAGAAACTATGCAGTTATTATTCATTATCGTACAGTTTCGGCTCGCTACCGCGTTCCTATTGGTCCAGAAACTATATGCAGTGATACATTATCGTACAGTTTCGGCTCATTATTAGCACTCTACGCGTCAACATGAAGTAATTTATTATTTCTCCCGAATTTAGCAGGGCCCCGAAATTATATATTACTCACACTTGTTGAATAATAGCACATATTTATATAACATATAAATACCGAGCACGGTGAAATATTTTTCTAAACAAAAAATGCAGTCAATTTCTTCGGAACTCGCCTGTACAATAGGAGGTATGGCACACAATTTTATGAGACTTTGAAGGTATGGTTTATACATTGGTACATCAGATTTTGCTGTCATTCTTTCTAAGCATTTTATAAAATACATTAAATCTGATAGCATCTGAAATGAAAATATCTTTGTTTACATAAATGCTCTATCATTTTTGGTAACAATATGAGCTCTGTTCCACCCTCTCTCTGCGAACGATAAATCGTCACAGTCTTGCGCAGTAACTCAAAAACATTTTAGCTACTGCGCAAGACTCCGACGATAATATTAACGTTATATAAAGGTTGGAACAGAGCTAGAGTGTTCCGAATGGTTTACGATTTCCGAATGTTTTTTTCTGAATTATACAGAATAATAGAACTGTAACAAACCGTATGTATTCGTTACAGAGTAACGGGTACATCGTCTGACTCGAAGTAACGAATCGTTACTTACAAATTCATTGCGTTACTCGCATCTTTCGCATCTATGTCAGTTCGACACGTTTGATGCGGTTTTATGTTATATGAACGAAGTCATACCGTATCACGTATGCGACGCGCTTGGATGCGATGGTACATGCTTGATGCTGTTGCCTGTTACTACAAGATTGTATGTCGTATGAAAAGTAACGAGTAACGTAACGATACGAAAGTAACGGATACTGGTTCTTTAAGTAACGAATACATACGGGTACACAATTCCTCGTTACTTTTACAGCTCTACAGAATAATTGTATAATAAGCGTAAAGCTATTGTACATTATAAACAGTGTGTACATTGCACATTATGAAATTGCATTCATGTAAAATATATAATTTATTTCTACTACACACCACCCCCGACTCTGCCGATGCAATATATTCTTGCAATAACTTTTCTTGACGATCGAGCATATCTGTAGCCAATGGACTGTCCAGCAAAAAAGCCAATTTTTTTATCGTTTCACGGGGATTGATTTTTTTGCTACATAAATGGCTTTCCTTGACACAGCGACATAATTCATTTTCTGCACTGATTGGTACATTATCCATTTTATTATTATGTTTAGAGTTAATTAAAAAAGTATGTGTCAAAATAAACTAGTAAAAAACACGGTTGACTAGATCAAAGAACGCGGACGGATTAAAAAATGAAATAAAAGAGCAATGCATTAATTAAACTGTCCATTTATTTTCAACAGATTATTTAAATAACAATTATTTAATTATTATCTACATTATCATGTAATAAATCTTTACGGGGTTCTAACGGGATGTTTCCTGGAGGCGCTACAAAATATTCTTCCTCTATAAGTGACGAATTTGATAAAATCTCTTTTCTACAATTTCCATCTGTCACAACATCTTCTCGTAGTTCTATTGGTCTGAAAAAGATTTGATAAATAAATATCTACAGCAAGTTCAGCGTTGCCAGTTTTTTTTTTGCCAAGTCGGGATTTTGGAACTCTTGAGTGAAAACAGCGGGATTCTTTCGTCGAAAGCGGGACATAGTAAAAAAACGTATATAATCAGAAGTTTACAAATATTAATTAAAATTACGTTTACGTGACAATAGATAGCAAAAATAGCCATAGAAAATGTATTTTAATAAAAATATAATATTTTAAATCAGATTTACCCTATCGTTAAATAGTTGAGTCTTATTCGTCTTCAGAATAAGTTATCCCCGAAAAGCGGGATTGAGCCTGTCCCGCGGGGGACATTTAATTTTGATTTAAAAATCGGGATATCCCGCCAAAATCGGGACGTCTGACAACGCTGAGCAAGTTCTACATTTGAGTATGAGTACAATCGTTTCTGGGGCCCAAAGCGTTAGTCTAATTTCGAGGCTCCTTTTAAAAATTACGTCCCCTACGCCTCGTCCCGTTATTCCGAGGTATTTATGCAGTTAACAATAAATAGAAATTACTGTATTACACTCACCTGTCTTCTAACACTGTTATGAGCGGTTGAACATCGTCTGTATTTACTAAATGAATTTGGTCGGCAAATGCAATTGCACTTTCTAGAGTTCTTATTCCATCTTTATTAGCGCAATCAACCAGTGACAATCTTTCTAAATGCTCTATCGTGTCGGCATCGATAACCGTTTGACTTGGAAGTAAGTTTGAATCTACTTTTGAACTCACCGGATTAGGTGGAACTTTAGAATCGTAATTATTGATGTCGCGATTTGTTAAATTAGCACATTTGCAATAATTTCGTGATCTACTTAATTGTCTTAATAAATGTAAGTTTTTAATACAATTCATATTTGAAAATTGTAGTTTCACAGATATTTATATTTTTATTAACTTTTGAGGTTAGGAATTGGGTTTGACATTTCTCTTTAATTGCAGATTATGGAGGGTAGAGATCCCTCCATATTGCAGATGACAGGTAGATGGAGTTCGAACGCAATCGCGAAGTAGAATAGGAGTTTGAACGCAATGTTAAATTAAACTATTCGCGCTTAAAAGGTAGGAAACGTTTAATTAAATTTTAAAAAACACTTCAAATAAATTCTTTCAAACGTCACCTAAACAAATATTTGGTAAAATTTCACTGAATTCGCTTCAACAATTTTGAAACGCACTGCGCAAAAAAACCGCTATTTTAAGGAATTCCCCCTAAACGCCCTTCCCTTTTCATCGCGCACATAAAACGCCATCGCATCGACACCACCCCGTTTCAAAACTCACTAAAATCGTTGAAGCCCATCCAGTAAAATTTTATATATTTTTTGGTGTAATAAAATCAGACGCTTCTTTTAAATTGTATTATTAAATATTAAAACAGTTACAAAATAAAGACATACAACAAAGTAACCTACATATAAATAACTAATAAAAACGCTTCAAAATACGAGTATATAGAATATTATAATTTAACAAATATTTACATTAAAAAAAAGGAAAAAAAAGGGAAAATCTGAAAAACTGTTCTATTGCACAAATCCATATTAACTAAAATCCGAAGCTAACCAATTTTATGAATTGTCGCCTTTTCATTCATAGTATATTTGAACTAAAAAGATTCTATTTTAGTTTTAACATGGCTGAATATTAACTATTTTTGCATGCAAATTTTTGTGACGCTTATTATAATGGGTGTGTTCCGAAATATAACCTACTGATCAGTGCTAATGACGTCATGAATCCGACGCCATAATTGCACTGGTGTCACCATATTGTACTGGTGAGACAGATGTGATGTAGCATAAATATTTAACCGGGTGTGTGTGCATCAGACTTTCTGGAATTTTGACGTGATAACGTCTTATAAATTGATGAAACACCGGCTGGATGCACGAAAAAGTGTCACGTTCCGAAATGTGTCACGTTCCGCCTGACAGCTACTAAAATTTAGGTTATGTATTATTAAATATGATATTCGAGCGGAGTACGTTATCACGTAAAACTATCGTCCGTAAACCGACTTTACAGACAACCAATTTTTTTTATTTTATTATTTATTTTCAATAATGTCTTCTCAACAAAGTAAACAATTACTTTTGGTGGACGAGGGAAATGATAATACGTCAACGCGCTGGCCAATATATTTCGAAAAGTATGGCGTCGATTCCTGACGTCATTAGCACTGACCAGTATACTGGGTTATATTTCGGAACAAACCCTTTCTAATCTACAAGACATTCATCAGAAAAATAATTGTCTTTGTCTAATAATACTGGTTTCTAACAAAATGTAATCTTACTAAAACTGTCCGGTCATAAATAATCGCATTAGTATTATAATTACAAAAGAAAACGAAGTAGTGAGCATTTACGACTATTAAAATACGTCCAAACTCTCGCGTATATCGATTGTTTAATCTTAGAAAATTAATGCAGAATGTCATGTTCAAGTGTCCTGTTGCAGAAGCGCATTTTCTTCTTGCATTTTCAGTTTATAGTTTTCCAGTGTTGTCTGTATAGTCGTTTCTGAATATTTGCACTGAATACTGCCACACGTACAGGTAAACGACTTGTATTTTATGATCCAGAATTTTTCACCGTAATCGAACCTGCAACAATACAATTTTAGACCCCTTTATAAGCTCGATTATACATATTTTTTATCATATTTTATTCGGAAGTAGTTTTATTTTCAGGAAAAATATTCTGCGTCTTCAACTTTCCTTTAGAACGCGTTTAGTTAAAGACTCACTGTAGTTTGAACCGAAGTTCTAACAATACACATTTCGAACGCACCCCAGTTCTTCGTCAGCGTCGATGTCTCGATTGGCAAAAAAAGCAATCCGTGGGAAATGCAAATCGTGATGGTCTATGAACACTCTTACTGGTAACAAGTTCGGTTGGCAACTGTGATTGATAAATCTTGCCAAATTGCCGTATTTTCTTGCATCGATGCAATACGTTTCACCTTCCTTTATATAAAAAAGAAAAAAATTAGGACACTTTATAGATTAAATTTCAAGTCGCAAGACTTAAAAAACAAAAAAAATTGGTTGTCTGTAAAGTCGGTTTATGGACGATAGTTTTACGTGATAACGTATTCCACTCGAATATCATATTTAATAATACATAACCTAAATTTTAGTAGCTGTCAAACTTGAGCCGATCGTGCTTCTCTATCGCTTATACTGCGCTCTCACTTGCACGCACAGGGTCAGGCGGAACGTTAGGAACGTTACACTTTTTCGTGCGTGCAGCTGGTGTTTCATCAATTTATAAGACGTTATCACGTCAAAAAATTGAGCCAATTTAAATTTAATTATATATATTTTTTTATATTGAAATGTTTTTATCTGAACGAAATGAAAATTATTTATCCACGCAAAACTACATAAAGTTCGTTCCAAGCAGCCAGCAAACGGTAACGAAACCGTCACCCGCATGCGCAGTAGGTAAAACGCAGCTGTTAGTGGCGATTTTAGAATGTTTTAGCTACTGCGCATGCGGGTGACGGTTTCGAAACCGTTTGGTGGCTGCTTAGAACGAACCTATAAACAAACACAATATGTCGAAACATTAAAGCTATGTTCAAAACTTTGATTAACGTCTGATTAGAACTCTTCAATAAATAAAATTATCGACCAATTTTTCAGACAATATATTAACAAAAAAATATATAATTAATACATTAACCTTTCGATCCAGATTTTTTTGTATTTTTAGATCCGTTCTGAAGTAGATCCAAATCCCGATAGAAACGTTAATGTATTAATTATATATTTTTTTGTTAATATATTGTCTGAAAAATTGGTCGATAATTTTATTTATTAAAGCTATGTTCTAAATTATGTTAGATGTCACTTAAATGACTATTCTAGTAACTAATAAATGTCAGTTAAATGTCGCCATCAACAGAAACAATATTATAATCCAACGCATACACACAGCAAGCGCTCATACAAGTTTTCGCGCTGTCTAACGAAATTTTAATAACTCAAATTAAACGCAATGCGTATCACAAACAGCATCGAGCGTCACGGCGTTTGCACGTTTTTACTCCCATCGATCGCGCCAGTAGATGCTTCAACACGATTCGGATTAAACAAATGCACTACTACTTACTCGATTATCAAGATCAAACAAGTAACTGTCGTCTTCTCGGTGATCGGCTTCAAGGTCGGTTATTATTTCTCCGACATATTCACAGACGTACGCGCCTCTAGGGATAAAGCGGAGAGTTCTGATTCCCCAGCCTTTGTTCTGTGTGCGAAACAGTTGAAACCTTTGCGTCAAACCGTGTTGGACGACTCTATTGTTGCACGTTATCGTGTTACAAGCGCACGCTTGGTTACATTCAAACAGCATAGGAGGATCTGAAAAAGGAGCTCCAAAAATTTATAAAACTGTATTGCGAAAAATATTACTGGTTTATCTGTAGAAAGCAAACCTAAAAAATTGAATTCCGATGATAGTTTTCCTTCTTCGTCGTACCAACACCTCAACGAAATACTGCAACATAAACAGTCGTGCGCGCCACAGCGATCTTCGCATCGGCACGACTGAAGCGTTGTTATTTTGCGATCTATCGTTATATCTGACGTTATGCAATTCTCTGATATGTACACGAAATCGGTCGGTTTCGGTTCGTCGTCCACCCAATTCACGCACTGCACCGGATTTGTTTCTTTACCGCGAGATATATCACTACAAACAGTAAATTATTTTCAATTTGTGTAATCTGACAAACTAATAGCTTTGATGGTGGCACTTCACATGGCTATTTGTGTTCGCTATTGGGTGTTTGTTGTATTTGGCAAAATATATGACGTTCAAGACAAACATGCAAATAGAGGCAAATACGACCATCCACACTCGGCAGTCAAATAGCAAACACACAAACATTTGGCAGCAGAACGCAAGGTTCGAAACTCCAAGAATTTTAGCACTGTTTCATTGTCCCAATTCATTTTCAATAGTAATTGTTCCAGTTCTCGCTCACAGCACAGACACAAAAATACTGCACGTTCGTACAGGTTCACGGCGCGTGCGCTTCTGAATATGGCCATTGCGTGGACGGTTTATTTGCGTATTTGCCTATTTGACTCCTTTGATGTGCCTCGAAAAACCGACAAGCGCACGGTAACGCGTATTTGGTATTGGCCTTATTTGTCAAATAGGCCAACACTTTGTCAAATAGACTGTCCACACTTGGTAATTGTTTGCCAAATATGCCAAATACACAAATACAAATAGCCATGTGAAGTGCCGGCATGACTATACACTAGGTTCGCGTAAGTAATGCGAACAATCGATTGTTCTGGATTTAGTCAAGGCGATTCTATTGTCTCACATACTTTGATAAAATAACGTATTTCTTTTGTTGACTGTTGACTACGATAGCTTGCATTTCTACATTCAGCCTGATGGCTTGATAACACGCTCCAGGCGGATCGTCTGAACCGCAACAATCTAACGGAGACTCTCCTGCGTTGTTCTGGTGGTTAGGATTTGCCCCACGGGCGAGTAACATAAGTACACAGTTATACTGATCCTGTCTCGCGGCCACATGTCTGAAAGAAGAAAATTTCTATTAACACAAAAACAACGCCGCACCAAAATCCCTAAATTATTAAATGGATAAATTCCTGAAAATAAAGGCAGGCCTTTGCGATGTGAGGCGACTTTAAATAACAAAGAAGCGAGCAAAACAAAAATTTACCTAATATGGCGCAACACAAACCTCGTGTTATACCCATAGATATATATATTAATAGATAGCGGATGCCTATCCTTGAGCATTGTGCGGAATGGTTCCAATTAGAAGCCATTTTGTACGTGGAAGACGCCGTAAAAAGCGCGCGGGATTCAAAAAGATTAAATATTCTATAATATGACGTTAATGGAAAAACAATAAAACTGCAGTAAACAGTGATATTTCGCTTCAAAACCTATTTTTATATTGAAACGTTTCAAAAATTACAAAACAGCATAAATCTAATATAAAAGCTTAGAACATTTTACATTGTCAGATTGGCATCAATGCTTGTCAACCTTGATGCCAAATTGACAATGTAAAATGTTCTAAGCTTTTACATTATATTTATGCTCAATTTTGTAATTTTTGAAACGTTTCAGTATAAAAAATGGTTTTGGAGCAAAATATCACTGTTTACTGTGAGTTTTGTTGTTTTTCTCAATAAAATCATATTATAAAATAATTAATTTTTTTGAATCTCGCGCGCTTTTTACGGCGTTTTCCACGTACAAAATGGCTTCTAAAAGGTACAGGAGGCGCTAGTGTATCCGCAATGTATTAAATATATATATATCTATGATATCCGCAATCTATTAAATATATATATATATCTATATGGTTATACCGGATTTCTGAAATGTCAAAATTCTAATCCGAAGTGTCCAAATTCTTAAAATAAAACCAATTTTTACTCACAGTGGTGAATCTCCATGCACATTGATGGCGTTAACGTTGCAGCCCGCGTTCAGTATCATTTCCGTGACTTCGACATTGCCTCCGAAAGCGGCCCAATGCAACGGAACATTGTGCTCGACGTCCCTCGATCTAGCGTCGGCGCCGCATTGGAGTAAATAGCGAACTACAGAAGCGTGGGCGTGCTCGCAGGCCCAAACTAGCGCGGTCCAGCCGCCATCATCCGTAATGTCTATGTATGTTTTAGGAGTCGATTGTTTAGACAGCAGTAGTTTGCAGGCTTCTAAATAACCGATTTTTGCTGCAAGATGTAGAGCCGTCATGCCATCTGTACCCTGATTAAAAAAATAAAATATTTATGCGGGATCTTAATTTAATACGCGCCACGAATCTAAAAGGCTCGGAAGTTAGACGCGAATGCGGGCTTGCGCTTGTACAGTCTGTTGAAAAACTACAAACTCGCAACTCAACAAAACTAAAATAGCAATAACAACTTGACAATAGTGTACTCGACTGTACTTTAAAGCAGGAAAGCGACAAGTGACAAAGGCAAAGAGCGATCACAGTCAATCACCGGCAAGCGCACGTTCCGTGCAGGTAGCTGGGACTAAAATGTGCCTTTGCGACGCTGTGACTAACTTCCGAATCTTTCAGATTCGTGGCGCGTATTATACACACGGTTTGATCTATTTTTTTGTTTCTGAATGGATATTAATGAAAAATTCAAAGGTTTGTCTGATCTGAAAGTTTATATTTAAATACCTTAAGCGTAACGCTGGCTCCAATTTTAAGCAAGTAACTGACGATTTGGTCGTGTTTTTCGTATACGGCTAACATTAATGGAGATCGTTGATCCGCATCTAGAGCGTCTACCGCAGCGCCGGCGCTCAGTAACAAATGAACCGCGGACAGATTTCCTGAAGCACAGGCGACATGCAGCACCGTTGCCCCGTCTCTGCTGTCCAACGGATGCGTTACATTGATGCCGGACCCTACAATCGAAAGACAACAGAGTAACAAAAACTGCTTTCACTAGCGGCGTCAAAATAGCATGCGTCTTGAAAAAAAAAACACTACATTTTTGTTTTTGCATAGTTTGATCCCAAACTGTGCATTAAAAAAAATATTTTTAACAAAAAAATTGAACCGACTTCACACTAAAAAGTAAAAAATAATTGCGTATTGAAATGTTTTAGAGTCGGTGTCAGCTAAAATGAAATCTATTCCGAGAACTACACCGACTCCAAAACATTTCAATACGCAATTATTTTTTACTTTTTAGTGTGAAGTCAGTTCAATTTTTTTGTTAAAAATATTTTAATTTTCTCTTTTTAGTGTTAATCTAACACTAACATACATAAAAAACATTATGCGTGTCTTTGAAATTTCAGAGTTTCCCTCGATTTCTCCGGATTCCACCATCAAATCCTGACTAGGTTCCGATGGGACCACCTCTGAGGTGCACTCTTTCGAATAAAAAAAAAAAATTGAAAATCGGTCCATAATTGACGGAGAAATTGGTAAACATAGATAAAAAAAAAAAATATACAGACGAACATAGAACCTCCTCCTTTTTGTTGAAGTCGGTTAAAAACAAAAATCGGTTACTAAAAAATGGTCGCGTCATAACTACCTATGATCTTAACAAGCTTCTCACAGTCTCCACTTTCCGCTGCGTCGTACAAATCTTCAACTGAAAAATTGACATCGGAGTCTTTTTGAGACTTTGAATTTATTTCATCGATTGTCTGTAGCGCGAGTATTTCTGCTGACAATATTATCGGAGATTCGGTATCTTCAGTCGAAACAGAGTTGTCCTTTTGAGATTTAACGGGGAAAGACATTCTGGCACTTGGACTAGAAAAAATTAAATAAATATGAATTAATTCCGTATACACAGTCTTAAGTGGTTCGAAATATTAAAATGCCTAAAAAAAATAGAAACAAACGAACCACCACAACGCACTTCTCACGATAACTGGAAATTTATTTGACTTTGTGTCATTTAATTAATAGACTAGACGGCGAGGAGGTAAAAACATTAAAGAGTACAAATTCCAACGGGATACTAAAGTTGAATGGATTTGTGATTTTTCTGGCTTGGTCCGACCAGCGAAACCCATTTGTGAAAAATATGGCGCAATTTGCAATTAAGGAAACAAAAAAAAAGTGATCGTTAATTACTCGAGAAGTAATTGACCGATGATGCTAAAATTATTCATGCATGTTTGGGTCAACATAGACATTTTCAGCCATCTATGTGCGGTCATTTCTTAGTAAAAAAATAGTGAAAAAAACGTGCTTTTTTAACTTTCGGGGCTATTTGCAAGTTAACAATTGCACTTAGCGACCTCTGTCAGTGCTCATTTTTTAGGAAATTTCATAAGGAACAACTTTCTCAATGCATATGCTATACTAAAAGTCAAGAGGAACGGAGATATTAAAGGAAATAGAGAAAAAAAGCACTATTTTCGTCACTAATTGGGCTTTTGAATGAAATTTTTTTTGTCATAAATGGAAAGATCGTATATAAGTTTTATAACAAAACTATTTTTCTTTTTTTTATTTTCGTTATAATTCAAAAGTTATATCAAATTAAAAATAAATTTTTGTACCCAGTTCAGAGAACGCGTCGACATTTCCCGAACATAATGTGACGTCATAATGTTTTAGTCACTGAAATATAAATAAATATATTTCAGTCAATACACATGTAGAAGCCATTGATAGTATACTGCGTATATACATTTTACCATTATGACGTCACAACTGTCAAAAACAATTTTAGTGCGTTTGCAGTCACGTGATTTTTTTTAATATTTTATCAATTTTAAATTGCTTATAATTAATTTAAAAAAAGTTTTTTGAAAGTTTTTCGCATCGATTATCAATATTATTTATAATAAAGTTTTAAAATACAATAAAAAAATCGATAATTAATTTTTTTTTCAAAAGCCTAATTGTCAATTATAAAATCAAGCACACCAACAATTTGTAAGCAAACTTAGGGGGTTGAACTACACCCTAAAACGAAGCGATTCCAACAATAATCTCGCCTGTGCCCGAAAATACACCCAAAACTCCTCGCCGTCTTGCCTATAAGTAATTGCATAATAAATAAAGAAACTTACTAATATAATTTTTGAACCGGTATAAAAGCGGGGTTTGTTTCGCAATTCAGTGCAATAAAAACGTCCTTTTGCGACGTTTCGTCGCCGCAATGAGGACAGCACGATCGAGACAGCGAGTCCTTAAATTCAACCGCCTGACATTCTCTGTGATACTGATGTCCTGACAAGCATTGTGCAAAACGTCCCTGAAGGAAAATCTTGTTTGTTATTAAAACTATAAATTTAAAAAAAAGCGTCACTTTTCAAAACAAAGGACAGTACCTGAGTGCAGAATAAGCCACAACTAGGGCAGCAATTGTGCCTGACTAGTCGTTGTAAATGAACATCGCATAAAATAATATACGGAACTCTAGTCGACGGCCTGCGGAGACAAATTTCCTTAGACGTAGCGGGATTGCTACAACCGAATGTTTTGCCGTCGATACTATCGGCCGCAGTACAATACATTATGCCTACAAAAGACACGGAAAAATAAAAAGAATAACTTTAAAAACGAACTGGTATTCATACAAAAAACTGATATAATAAAAACTAGAGTGACCTGTGCGAATTATTCGCACTAAATAAGTATAATAATTATCACATTACAAAATTATTTTTTAAATATGATTGCAGGTATTCAATTCGTTTCTAATTTTGCACACTGCTTATAACGTTCTTCTTTTTGTTGTATTACAATATGAAGCTCAGATGACAGATCGAAGAAATATTTTACTAAAATTGTCATATAGAGGCGCAAGTAGCAAAAGCGTTGAGCTAAGCCGTCAGATGGCATCATGCAGCAATGCTGTGACGTTGTTCAGCGTTGCTCGCTGTTTCAAAATAAAGCCGTTAGATGGCAGTATGCAGTATTGTGGCTGTTGTATTACAATATGAAGGTCAAATGACAGATCGAAGTGTTGACGTTGTTTCAAAACTAAAGCCGTCAGATGGCAGACTTTGTTCAGCGTTGCTGTATTTTAATTAATTTACAAAAACAAAAGCAATAATAAATTTTTTAGTTGTCGATGTCAGTAGAGCAAGCAATTATCTGTAAAATGATATATAATTTATGTGGAGAAATTGTGAGGTTTTTTTCTAAAAAGGGAGGCAAACATCTTTTAACCTTAGCGTATTAATATATATGATTCACGAGAATATTGTAAATAGAAAAAATTACCGTCCACTGTCTCGGAGCTGACAAAAAATTGGGATCGATTTTTGCACAAACATTTCGTCTGTACGCACATGTTGTAGTGTGTCGGAGCAGAAGTCGGCTCCGGATGTGCGGCCGACTGGTCGCCGCCCTGCTCTGCTATGTTCGGCGATAGCGGTCTTCTCTGCGAACGTCTGCGCCCCATGGCCTCCAGAGCCTGCAACTCTGCTTCCCATTCGGTCTCTTTCTTTTTACTCCGATACGTTCGCTTGCTGTTACAATCGATACTGGAGTTTGATAATCTGTTCGCACTATCCGATTCGTGTCCGTTTTCTTGTGAATTCCAGTTTTGTTCAGATTCAGATTCCGCGTTCGCCTTTAGACTTATTTTTTTCGGTTTTACTTTTTTAACGATTTTTTTGATTTTATTTTTAGGTCTTTTCGAGCCGTCGACCGCCGGCTGTAGATTTTTGACATCGGCTTCGTCGTCTACAATCGGAGAAACATTTTCGGTCAAACCGTTTTCTAGACTCGTATTCTGTGCGTTATCGGTATCTGTCGGAGATTTGATTTTTTTTTCCTGCGGAGGAGATTTCAACAAAGATCTCGGAGTGTCTTTATTTATAATTTTACTTCGTAAAGCTGACTGATTGCGACACATTTCTAAATTGGCTAAAATCTTTGCCGTCGGCTTGAGCCTGCGACTCAATCTTTGAGGTTTTTGCGTTTCGTTATAAGACTTCTCTTTACGAGCTATCGCGCTCTGAAGAACTGATTCGCTACAGTCTTTACTTCTCCGGCGAGATGAACGTTTTAAAATCGACTCAGACGGTTGATTGTATTTATTTCTCAAAGACCTTCGATTTTGAGGAACTACTTCTTCCACTGAAACTTCGGTCGGTGTAGTTTCTGTAATTTTTTCCTCCGAACTTTTTTTTAAAGTTTCGCAAGGCTCAGTTTCTGAATCTAGATTTTCGGGATTATTTCTTTGCAATTTTTGTGTATTTTCTAGTTTTGTCTTTTTTTGCTTGGGTTCTGCATTAGTACTCAATTCGCTATGTTTTTCATTTTTTTTATGTTTCGATTCTACACTTTCTACATCACTTACAATTTTCTCTTCACTTTTCAATTTTTTACTCCTGCTTTCTGAACTGCTGGTTTCCGCATCACTGTTTTTCATTTTCTCATTTTCTACTTCTATATTTTCAGATTCGTGTCTACTTTTTTTACATTTCAATTCCGTAACTTCTGTTTCTAGTTTTAATTTCTTACTTTTAGATTCTGGCAAATTTCCCTGATCGCTTTCGCTTTTGTGATCGTTTTTTGATTTTCTAGTTTTAGATTCAAAACTGCTGGTTTCTAGATCGCTGTTTCCGCCTTTTTTAAAACTGCCCGATCTTCGTCGTGTATTTTTGAATACTGTTTCAGTCTTCTTCTTCGATGCCGTTTCTTCACTTTCACTTTCGGATTTCCTCTTCGGAGAGCCAATGTCTATTTTTGGAGGGCTTGATGGACCTTCTTCGTTCTCATTATCTCGTTTTGCGTTCGATTCTGCAATTAATTTCGGAGGTTCATTGTCGCAATTTGAAGATTCTTCTGAACTTTTTGAATTGTATTGTGTAGGCATGTCTGTGACAGAAAGGGGCTTTTTATTAAATTCTGATTTCATTTTTGTCAATATTTTTCCTATTAAAGAACTGTTCGTCTCACAGTCATTCGATTTTTCATCGTCCGAACTCATTTTCTTAAAAATCTGTTCCCAACACTAATACAACAATGTATAACCTATTTCACAATGAACTATTTCTACAATAGGATAACTGACATAACCTCAATATGCAAAAAAATTTTTTTTGTTTTTTATTAAAGTTAACACATTTTAAGAATTTTATTGCGAAATTCGTACAGCTTTAAAGAAATACATCATATTGAGCTTCTGTGCATGTTTTAATCAATACAAAACGAATGCTTAAAAATATTACGAGTTAATTGCGTAAAACAAAAACTCCCTACTGCATTAAAATTGCAACTATTTATACCAGTGTCGGATATGATTTTAAATTTGAATGAAAAAAGTCGCTCGACATTTCATGACCTCGATTCTAAAAAACGCAAATATACCGTCTCTTTTTTATATACAATACACCTGTTCTTATATGCCATAAAATTGATAAGGTGATAAAGATTTAAATATAAACACGACGGGGACAAAATCAATACGCCGCCACTGGACCCTGAATGGGCAATCCATATCCATAATCATTGCAAGAGTGAGACAAGAAGTGCTTTGTATTAGTCATGCAGAATGGTGTAAATCGTGCCGTTTTCTGAAGTATTGAGATAAAAACTAATATATCTAATAAATATATTACAACTAATTAATGACTTTAAGTAATCTCTTACCATAAAACCATAAATTTACCATCTAGTAGAGATTTTTGTACACAAACTCTAGTAAAATGGCGCTTAAAGCACTTGTTGGTCAGAGTAAGTAGTATTTTTAACAAATTATTTAAATAAATAATCTATAGAAACGCCCACTTCCTATTGTAAATGATTCTTTTATCGAATTATCTTTTATTTGAATTTTTCATTACTAAATAGCTCTACTAAACTAAAATGCCGTACATATAAAACTCACTTTTGACAGGACGTGTCAGATTTATTTTTTTCAAATACTGCAATTTTTTATAATCCTACACCATTATCTTTGAAAAATAAGCAATCTATAATTAAATAATATTAAAACAGGGCCTGCTTAACTGCATTTTATGACATAGATGCCATAAATTTCAATTATAAATCGTACAATAACAAAACTAAATGTCTGTAACAAATTAAATGGCAGGTTGAAACTTACGAATAAAATAAAATAAAATTGCATTATTTTCATTATTTACTGAAAAAATTATCCATTTTCATAAAAAGCCTCAACATTTTGGCCCGCATTGAGCGAATTATTGATTAGAGTTTAGCGTAAAGTGGGGATGCTATGACGTCAGAACGTCAATATGATACAGGATGCGTATTCGCATTTTTAACATTTATTTTTCAGCATTTGTGAGAACTGAGAAAAGATATATTGTTTTTCAGATAATGCTTAAAATTATCTGTTTAATTGTTAGAACTGGGTTTTTTTTACGAATAGCATTTTCTTTAACAGAAACGCTATAAAAAAACTAACTTATATGCCCCGACTGCATATTCACATTTTTTTTCAGAGATTATGAATGAAGTGATCAAACAAAAAGGTCAAAAGAGAAATGGACCGGCTGGCAAAAAAGACGTTGAATGGCGTGTTTTAATTGTTGACCAGCTCGCTATGAGAATGGTCTCCGCTTGCTGTAAAATGCACGATATTTCAGCCGAAGGAATCACTTGTAAGTGTTAATGAAAATCCCAAACTGAAAAGTTGATTGTTCACGCGTTTTGATTTAATTTATATCAATCGGTTCATCTGCTACATAACTATTTTAAGAAGTATTAAACGAAGTCAGACAGTTTACATTTGCTCGATGTCGTTTCGGTCTGAATTTTATGTTGAATTTTATTCTAGTGGTCGAAGATATCCTTAAAAAAAGAGAGCCACTCTCAACAATGGAAGCTGTGTATTTGATTACACCTTGCGAGAAATCTGTTCGCGCTTTAATGGACGATTTTATAAGTTCAAGCCGACCTTCGTACCGCGTTGCCCACGTTTATTTCACTGAAGGTAAAGTATCAACTTAACATGAGATCCATTCATTCGAACGTTTCAATAAAAATTTTTAAAATTTATATTAAGAAAAAAAGACAATATACAGAGCTCGTATTTATTTCTTTTTATTCTAAAAACAATGTAGCCTTCTTTATGTTTTTAATATTTCAATAACAAAACTTTTTGTCGGTCGATTTTATCAGTTGTATTGAAGAGTTTTTAAGTTCATATGCAGAAAAAAGAGAATTTTTATTTATTTTGTTATTTATAATTTGGTTTTGTTTGATTTCTTTTTATAATAACAGCGTGTCCAGATACCTTGTTTGAAAAAATGAAGCATTCTAATATAGTGAAGTACATCAAAACACTTAAAGAAATCAACATTGCCTTTGTGCCGTATGAAGAACAGGTACAGCATTACGATTTAACATCGTGGACTTCTCTGTCGCTTTCATTTCTATTTCTTTGTTTTAAACTGACATAACAATTGATGGTGTATTGTTCAAACGCTTTTATAAATATCCGAGTCTCAGTTAAAATATCAACGTAACACATTTACCTTTTTCGGAACCCAAAGGAGTGGTGAGAAATGCGCCGAACTGCCCCAAGGGGGGTTTTTGACAGGTAAACTCATAGATATATATATATTTAACAGATTGCGGATACACTAGCGCCTCTTGTACCTTTTGGAAGCCATTTTGCACGTGGAAAACGCCGTAAAAAGCGCGCGAGATTCAAAAATATTAATTATTTTATAATATGATTTTATTGAGAAAAACATAAAAACTCACAGTAAACAGTGATATTTCGCTCCAAAACCTATTTTTATACTGAAGCGTTTCAAAAATTATAAAATTGAGCATAAATATAATGTAAAAGCTTAGAACATTTTACATTGTCAATTTGGCATCAAGGTTGACAAGCATTGATGCCAATCTGACAGTGTAAAATGTTCTAAGCTTTTATATTATATTTATGCTCAGTTTTGTAATTTTTGAAACGTTTCAATATAAAAATAGGTTTTGGAGCGAAATATCACTGTTTACTGCGAGTTTTATTGTTTTTCCAATAACATAATAATATAGAATATTTAATCTTTTTTAATCCCGCGCTCTTTTTACGGCGTTTTCCACGTACAAAATGGCTTCTAATTGGAACCATTCCGCACAATGCTCAGGATAGGCTTCGGCTATCTATTAATATATATCTATGGGTAAACTATAGAGGTATAAGGTAAACATTGATTTAATCAATGTCAACCCCCCCCCCTTAGGACAGTTCGGTGCATTTCTCACCAGAGGTCTCACCATTCCTTTGGATTCCGAATATTAATAAATTAATTTAAAAACAGTTGAATATGAATACCAACCGTAAACTGTTCCCATGATAGTTAATCAATTTTGATATTGAAGTATTTCATACGATGGATATTTTAACTGAGGCAATATTTCGTTTGTGTTGTGCGTACTAACTTTATATGTTTATTCCTTGCGGCTTCTTCTGCGTGCACGTGTAGTGTGCCCCGAGGAACTGTTTAATGAGTTATGCAAGTCATACGCTGCTAAGAAAATAAAAACACTAAAGGAAATCAACATTGCATTTCTTCCTTATGAAAGCCAGGTCTGTGGTTGTGTCACTTTTATCGAAATAATTGTACACTGATGCTGCAAAAAATCGAGTGAAATTTGCTGATTTATCAGTTATTGCCGTGCACGAATTTGACAAAAAAAAATTGAGTTTGAGTAACAAAGTTTGTAATATTTCTGTACGCAAATAGGTCCTAAATCAGCAGAAAATGACTAAAATTTAAAACGACCGAACGCAGTTGACTTCAACTGACAGTGCTGACATCTGAAAATTAAAAAGCTCGTTAATGTGACAGCATGAGTGTACATTTGTAACGGCTTTAATAATCCTTTTTTGCACTACAAAAGTTTGTTTTTTATTTTGTAAGTTGGCATTGTAATATGCTATTCAGACTGGTTTAAAACTAACAGGAATTTTGCTAACGCTTTTAATTTTTTATCCACCATTTCCATTGATCTATAGATATTTATCGGCTCAATTTAAATGTAGCCTAAGTCCTGAATTGATCTAGAAATGTAATTTTTTTGAAAATGGATTCGGTTGATTTTACATTAAGTAAATTATAATTGATTCGATATCGATAAGACATGTTGATTATTTTTAAGCCATTCAAAAATGGAAATTATATATTTTTAATTGATAAATCGCGTCCAACTGTTATTTCCTTGTGCGCTCTTCTGTAGTTTTTCAATAAGAGTTCTGTTTATTTGCGTTTAAAAAATAAATTATCATCACAGGTGTTCACGCTCGATTCTCCAGAAACATTCCTATGTAGTTACAACCCGTCGCTGATCTCGGCCCGGACTGCCAACATGGAACGCATGGCCGAGCAAATAGCCACCCTTTGTGCCACGCTCGGCGAATATCCATCTGTGCGATACAGGGCGTAAGTAAAACTAACCTCAATTTTTTGCTACTTTATGTCCGATCGGCGTAAAAAAAATGCCGGTTAATTTTCTGTAAATTATTTTCATTGGTTCACCAGTAAAAAACTGGCTTCATATTAATCGATGCCAATAATAAAATTAAATAATGGTTGAGACTGTTGTATGTCTATAATCTGCATAGATATATATATTAATAGATAGCGGATGCCTATCCTTGAGCATTGTGCGGAATGGTTCCAATTAGAAGCCATTTTGTACGTGGAAAACGCCGTAAAAAGCGTGCGAGATTAAAAAATATTATTTTATAATATGATTTTATTGAGAAAAACAACAAAACTCGCAGTAAACAGTGATATTTCGCTCCAAAACCTATTTTTATATTGAAATGTTTCAAAAATTATAAAACTGAGCATAAATATAATATAAAAGCTTAGAACATTTTACATTGTCAGATTGGCATCAATGCTTGTCAACCTTGATGCCAAATTCATAATGTAAAATGTTCTAAGCTTTTACATTATATTTATGCTCAATTTTGTAATTTTTGAAACGTTTCAGTATAAAAATAGGTTTTGGAGCGAAATATTACTGTTTGCTGTGAGTTTTGTTGTTTTTCTCAATAAAATCATATTATAAAATAATTCATATTTTTGAATCTCGCGCGCTTTTTACGGCGTTTTCCACGTACAAAATGGCTTCTAAAAGGTACAGGCGGCGCTAGTGTATCCGCAATCTATTAAATATATACAGGGTGAGTCAGACCACCCGTATCAGTCGTTTTTTTCGAAAACGGTTAGTCGTAGAGAGTTGTGTCAAAAATCTGTATTATAAAAGCCCTAATGAAGAATCGAATGGTGATATTTTTTCCCCCCGGAAAGGTCGGCTTCCCTGTTAGTTTGCTCCGGAATGTTCAGAACTCCGGAATATTAAATGGCACGATAGGTCGAAAGTGGTATTGTTGAAAAGATCTTTAAAAAATAAGCAAGTTTTGTAGGACATTTTTTTTTGTTACAGCCACCCCTGTTAAGTAATATTCGTTTGAAATTATTAAATTAACATGTTAGAATAACAAACTTTAATTTTAAAAGTCGACAATTAAAATCTAGTTACCTAATTAAACTTTAAAAGTAAATTGAAGACAGTTTGAACATTTGTGACATTGTTTAATTAGGTAACTAGATTTTCAATATCGACTTTTAAAATTAAGTTTGTTATTCTGACATGTTAATTTAATAATTTCAAACGAATATTACTTAACAGGGGTGGCAGTAACAAAAAAAAATGTCCTACAAAACTTGCTTATTTTTTAAAGATCTTTTCAACAATATCACTTTCGACCTATCGTGCCATTTAATATTCCGGAGTTCTGAACATTCCGGAGCAAACTAACAGGGAAGCCGACCTTTCCGGGGGGAAAATATATCACCATTCGATTCTTCATTAGGGCTTTTATAATACAGATTATTGACACAACTCTCTACGACTAACCGTTTTCGAAAAAAACGACTGATACGGGTGGTCTGTATATCTATGATAATCTGCAACATCTCTATCTCTCTCTCTCTAATTTGCAGTGATTGGGAACGCAATGTTGAATTGGCGCAGATTCTACAACAAAAATTAGATGCATATAAAGCGGATGAACCCACAATGGGAGAAGGACCTGAAAAGGCGCGTTCGCAGCTTCTTATTTTGGACAGAGGATTCGATTGCGTGTCCCCGCTTTTGCACGAACTCACGCTGCAAGCCATGGCCTACGATCTTTTACCTATAGAGAACGATGTTTACAAGTAAATTGAAATACAATTGAAAAAAAAAAAATAATACTCGTTGGAAGTCATATAATCCGGTTAATATTTTTGTAGATACGAAGCGACGGCCGGTTCTGAAGCCAAAAAGGAAGTGCTATTAGATGAAAATGACGAATTATGGGTTGACCTGAGGCACCAGCACATAGCCGTCGTATCGCAAAACGTAACTAAAAATTTGAAAAAGTTCACCGAATCCAAACGAATGACGCCCGCCGACAAACAATCGATGCGCGATTTGTCTACGATGATCAAAAAAATGCCACAGTATCAGAAAGAGCTGTCGAAATATTCGACTCATTTGCATTTGGCGGAGGATTGCATGAAGTCGTACCAAGGTTATGTTGACAAACTGTGCAAAGTCGAGCAGGATTTAGCAATGGGAACGGATGCCGAAGGCGAAAAAATCAAAGATCACATGAGAAACATTGTACCGATATTGTTGGATCCTAAGATAACAAACACCTACGACAAAATGCGCATAATCGCTCTGTACATCATGTCTAAAAATGGAATCACCGATGAAAATTTAACCAAGTTAATTACGCATGCGCAACTGTCACCCCAGGATAAACAAACGCTCATCAATATGACACATCTCGGAGTTAATGTTATTGTTGACGTAAGTGTTGAAAGATAAATTATCAATTAGGCTTTTGAAAAAAAATTGGTTGTCTGTAAAGTCGGTTTACGGACGATAGTTTTACGTGATAACGTATTCCGTAATACATAACCTAAATTTATATAATAATTATAATAATTCGAATCTATAATATTGCATCTTTCGCTTCAAATTTAGGTTAATTTTATTTATTTAAATTACTCACCATATAATATAATTGTTTTTTTTAACTTTCTTTCTTTCGTATTTATTTTAAGTCTCAAAGATTAGCTGTCATAATATTTATAAAACAATAAATTGTTTCACTGTTTATAATAGAAAATTCCAAAACCTACTTACAATATTTAAGTATTTTCATACGTCAAAAAATTGATTTTTATAATGATAAAATTTGTAAGAAAACGATTTTTTCGAGAGATGAGACCTAGCTAAAACGATTTTTTGCCCCCCAAAATCCCTTTTCAGTAAATTTCATCCAAATCGTTAGGGCCGTGTTCGAGAAAAGCACGCACAGGGTCAGGCGGAACGTTAGGAACGTTACACTTTTTCGTGCATGCAGCCGGTGTTTTATCAATTTATAAGATTGGTGATTCATCAATCTATAAGACGTTATCACGTCAAAAAAAAAAAATTATCGATTTTTTTATTGTATTTTAAAACTTTATTATAAATAATATTGATAATCGATGCGAAAAACTTTCAAAAAACTTTTTTAAAATTAATTATAAGCAATTTAAAATTGATAAAATATTAAAAAAAATCACGTGACTGCAAACGCACTAAAATTGTTTTTGACAGTTGTGACGTCATAATGGTAAAATGTATATACGCAGTATACTATCAATGGCTTCTACATGTGTATTGACTAAAACATTATGACGTCACATTATGTTCGGGAAATGTCGGCGCGTTCTCGGAACTGGGTACAAAAATTTATTTTTAATTTGATATAACTTTTGAATTATAACGAAAATAAAAAAAGAAAAATAGTTTTGTTATAAAACTTATATACGATCTTTCCATTTATGACAAAAAAAATTTCATTCAAAAGCCCAATTGTTCGTATGTTATAGTTACTCAAAAAATGGCCCAATGGAAGTACTTGTATAAATTTACATTTGAACGTCATCTAACTGTAGGTTTTGTGTTGATAGGGAAATCGCAGGAAGCCATACAACGTGCCCCGAAAAGAACGTATCACAGAACAGACATACCAAATGTCTCGTTGGACTCCGATCATTAAAGACGTTATGGAAGACTGCATTGAGGATAAACTTGATCACAAACACTTCCCGTTCCTCGCCGGGCGAACTCAGAGTTCCGGATACCATGCTCCGACCAGGTAAACAAAATCTTCGTACTGCCGTAGCTTCTCTAATATAATTCATGCTCGCGGTGATCTTTAAAATCGCTGGACCTATTTCAATTTGGTATATCGAGTGGTTATTTTGTTGGAGATTTTGGGAGTTTTTCCGGTAGGCCGATTGCCTATATTTGTCTACTAGAACGATTTTATTTTTATATTTTGATAGATATCACTCTAAGGTAAAATTAATGATGCGGTTTTTTGCTTCTCACAACCGTAAGCTATAATTTTTGTCGAGGCGATTTGTACGAGGCGGCAAAAACTAGCGCCGGCCCTCTGAAAAAAATAGTGGACACGACTGGGAGTTCTTTAGTGCGTCTATACCAGAGGTTCCCAAACTTTTTTGTCTCGTAGACCACTTGCCATGTTTTTCGGTTTTGGGTAGACCTCCTGCTTATCTGATATTGATTTTTTGCAAATTCATTAATTTCAAATGTATTTTTGACAATCGGTATAGTGCTACTCACTTTGACCGATTTAAATTTATAACGGTAGTGAAATGTAGTGTGAAATGTTTAGTTTTATACATTTATTAATTAGATTCAAATTAAACGAATCAAATTAAAATTTACTTTCTGTTACATAAAGTAACTAAGCAAAAAATAAATGCTTTTAGTGTGAGGAATGAACTTGATGCTTTAATAATAAATTTTCAACATTTGGCATCAATTTAGTTAGATTTAATTTTAAATCTCTTCGGTTAACTATGTCCAGTTTGTTTCTTTTTTTGTTAGGAGATTCACTATCGTTGACCCCCATTTTAATTTCATGGACCCCCAATTTTTTTTCCCGCTGACATGGACCCCTTACAAGTTGTCGTGGACCGCTGGGGGTCGATATAGACCACTTTGGGAATCACTGGTCTATACCTTAGACGAATTGTTCAAAAAGTAATATTGTTCTTATTTGTTGCACACACAAGCGCTCGATACGGACACTGGCACAAAGATCGGGGCCAGCAGACGGTGAAGAACGTTCCGCGACTGATTGTCTTTGTCGTCGGGGGAATTTCGTTCAGCGAGATCCGATGCGCCTACGAGGTGACCAACGCCGTGAAGAATTGGGAAGTCATTATAGGCTCGTCGCATATTTTAACGCCCGAAGGCTTTTTGAATGATCTCGGCACATTGAGTAATGACTAGAACAAACTGAAAAAAGTCTCTTTCAATATTCCATGAAAAATTATTAAAACCCTCTATTGTTATTGCAACTTTTTATGCGAAAAGTTACTTCGTATTATCGAGCCATTTATAAAAAAAAACTTATAGACTTAGAATTAAAGTTTAATCTAAGTATATATTGCGACTGTAGCATTTTGTATATAAGATCGCTTGTTTGTTTATTGTTTTTAGGAAATGTGTAAACTTCAATTTTCTTTCTTTCTAATCTAAAATGGCCTTAAACATGTACGTATAAAAATGTTCTGTTCCTTTCCCTTCGATTGTTCGTCTAAATTTGTAAGTCAACTAGTAAATTTTCATTTAATCGATTTAGTAGCATCTTTATAAAAACTAAAAATATACATAAATGGCTTCATAATAAACTTGAGTAGTCTATTAGTATTATCGTTTCAAGTTTGTGCAAAGATGACTTTAGGCTTTTACTTCGGTATCCAGATGTTGCTGTTAAGATAAGCAATGTTTCATTTTGTAAAATTCATCGGTATTTTTTAGTATTAAAAAACCTACTGTACTTATAAAAACCGTTGAACATTATTTGTTTATGGAAATTGTCGCTGTTCGTATATAAAAAAAAAACAAAAACCAGAAAAAAATGAAACGTTATTTAGTGATTCGTTTTTATTTTAATGACTGGCGATCCTTTCAAGTATGCAACAGTTAGTCACCTGAGCGCATAATTATAATTTGTTTATTCAATTTACAATTTACTTGTGAACTGTCGATATTTTTTTAAACTTAAAATAGTCATGCTTATTCATCATTTGAAATGTTTCAGTGATGGTATAGATTAAAGAATAATAAGAATAGATTATAGACGCTAAACAGCTGAGGTTATCGGCGTCTAATAAAGATTAAAACCAAAACTATAATAATGTACAGCGTCACAAAACCGGACACTCCAGAAATAAAAATAATCATGCTTCCGAACAATTGACTCTAAAATTCGAAACTTGCATAAAAATTAACAATCTGTTTAGATTTACGAAAGTGCTCGGGAAGCATGCGTCTAAACAGATTGCAGTTGGCTCGAATACTCTTGTAAAATGAGTAACAAACAAAAGAATAAACCGTAAGAAGTGTTCGGTTTTAGATAGTCTGAATAAGGGAAATAGTACGTATGAGACATTTTTCACAACAACAAAAGTATTTCTTTTAATTTAAAATAAATAAAAACACAAACAATTATTTAAAACAATTTATTCACAAACTCGAACGGCCCTCAAACACAATGTGATACAAATGTGTCCGGGTTTGTGAACGCATAACAGTTGAATTAAAACATTTGAAAACTAAATTTCATGTATAAATTGAAACGAAACAGAATTTGTTTGATTATATTCCAATAAATAAATAATTAAAAAACAAAAACGATGTCATTAAATTACTGTTTTTCTCGCAGCGACGTACTATTTAAAATGTTATTACAGCACGATCGTAGTGCGACAGTGGCTTTCTTTTAGAGTTCCTCGTTTTGATTTTAAAAATTTTAGAAAATACCCGAAATACTTAATGCGTTCGAGTTAATAAGAAAATAAAAATGTCTCCCACCATTGAAAGTTTTTTGATTACTAATAATATTGAAATAGTTCGCGCGAAATATGAATTAATAGCAGGCCTAGATAGCCCTATCAGCTGGTAATAAAAAATGTGTTACAAACGCTTCACAATTGTGTCGCCGTCAGTTATTTTTTTGAACAAACTAAACAATTGACTGATATAAAACAAAAGTAATGTATGTCGATTAAAAACTTTGTTGACATTGCGTGAACAAGCGATAGGAATAATCAACTGTTTTTATGTTGCTATTGCCCAAATGGAAATGAAATATAAAAAAGATATTCATAATTATTGTACTGTTATTTACCAAATGATTATACATATTATATAATTAATATATTATTGTTAAGTAGCTTGACAATATTATTAAATTGTTTCTAATTTATTTGATGTATATTTTTATGATTTAATAATTCTTGTGTCGAGTTATTTTGTCGTAATTATTCATTTGTGCAGATTGGCTGCATCGCTAATATTTCGAATACGAAAAACTTCCCAAACTCGTTTGAATACTGTGGTCACAGGGAAAAATTTTAGTATCTACTAACTACTTATTACTTTTAAGTGTATACTGTATACATATATTTTGTTGTTGACTTTCGTCTGAAATCTAAAGGTGGTACTTCACATGGCTATTTGTGTTCGCTATTGGGTGTTTGTTGTATTTGGCAAAATATATGACGTTCAAGACAAACATGCAAATAGAGGCAAATACGACCATCCACACATGGCAGTCAAATAGGAAACACACAAACATTTGGCAGCAGAAGGCAAGGTTCAAATGTCCAGGAATTTTAGCACTGTTTCATTGTCCCAATTCATTTTCAATAGTAATTGTTCCAGTTCTCGCTCACAGCACAGACACAAAAATACTGCACGTCCGTACAGGTTCACGGCGCGTGCGCTTCTGAATATAGCCATTGTGTGGACGGTTTATTTGCGTATTTGACTCCTTTGATGTGCCTCGAAAAACCGACAAGCGCACGGTAACGCGTATTTGGTATTGGCCTTATTTGTCAAATAGGCAAATAAGGCCAACACTTTGTCAAATAGACCCTGCACACTCGGTAATTGTTTGCCAAATATGCCAACTACACAAATGCAAATAGCCATGTGAAGTGTTGGCATAAAAGTCAAAACTTGTGAACTTGAAATAATAAAGGAATTTATTACATAATATATAGAGACTTAGAAGATTTCTACTTAGTATTGAACTACGTAGTCGATTTCATAATGGGTGTTTTTGCACATTTTACTGATTGCAATTTTTATATTTTGCAAAATTTATTTTGATCATTTAACTCAGGCATCGGCAGCCTATGACCATCAGCGGATCACCAAGTGACCCAATCAATAATTTCAAGTGGCCCACTTCTTGGGTTGCGCAAATTAAATATAATAATACATACTAGTGTGACCTGTGCGAATTATTCGCATTAAATAAGTATAATAATTATCACTTTACAAAATTATTTTTTAAATATGATTGCAGGTATTCAATTCGTTTCTAATTTTGCACACTGCTTATAACGTTCTTCTTTTTGTTGTATTACAATATGAAGCTCAGATGACAGATCGAAGAAATATTTTACTAAAATTGTCATATAGAGGCTAAGCCGTCGGATGGCATCATGCAGCATTGCTGTGACGTTGTTCAGCGTTGCTCGCTATTTCAAAATTAAAGCCGTCAGATGGCAGACGTTGTTCAGCGTTGCTGTATTGTGTCTTAATGTAATTTTAATGACTAATTAATTTACAAAAACAAAAGCAATAATAATTTTTTTAGTTGTCGATGTCGACGTATTAATATATATGATATACAAAAATAAATTATAAAACATAAACACGAAACAAGCACTTTGAGAAAATATGAATAAGACTAGCATTTTGTTTTTGTATGTTTTGACTTTAATATTCACTAATCGACTGTTTTAAAATGAAAATACGCATTGATCTAAACCGTCTTATATTTTGCTTGATTTTGACCCGAAACCAAAAGAGGTTGCCCATGTCTGGTTTAACTGCATAATATGTGATAAATTAATCTGTGAAAGAATAATAATAAATTCGTAACAAAATTTATTTCTAACTCAGATAACCTTTACGTTAAAAGTATAAAACAAAATGTTTTTTCTTAATAGGTCATATGCATGAGACTCCAAATTGGTTTAAATTTTTATTTTGAAATATATTTTAGTTTCTGATCATATCGTAATGGTTATTTTATTAATCTAATCACTGAAAAAAATACAAATAATAAAATAGAAACGTAGAAAATACGCGCTATTTTCGAATTTTCAAAACGCAGCGTGACGTCAGAGTATATATCAATAACAGTTTCCATGGCGACTGGGTCGTCTCACAGTAAGATTACGTCAGTATTTAGAGAAAACAACAAATAAACTTCATTTAGAACATTGACAATTTGACATCAAAGTTGACATGCATCATATATCGTGACGTCACATAAGCCCGCCAACATGGCCGATTGTTTAAACTGTCTATTTTTGAATGTGAAAATTCATATTTTTTTTCTTGTGATAATATTACATTTTTAAATGATTATCAATTTTTTTCCGTATTATGGTTGACTAAATAATCTATTAAAAATATAAAAAAAATACATGCATATGACCTATTGTAGTTAGCTCTTAATTTAAAATAGTAAAATAGTGTTGAATTTTGTTCAGAAAAAAAGACAAATAGGATTTTTTTTCAACGCGCGACATAACGCAATAAAACGACACTAGAATATAATATTATTATCAAAGTGATTTTTAAATTATTGTTATATTATAAATACAACACACTTTAAGAATATTAATTATAGCGTATAGAATTGTAATATAATATTGCTTTGTGTTTGTAATTATTAGGACGTGTGTCACGTGTGTAAAAAAAAAAACACGTCAATTCTGTAGCATTCAATTAAATTGATATAATATTTAATGCAAACACACTTCGTTTGTTTTAATTTACGTTTTTTAATTACACATTCAGTTAGACTCTAACGACCTTGATTGTCGAGCGTTTATAATTTACCTCAACATTTCAATAGTTGTGTATAATATTATTCATACCCAGTGGCCAGTGGTGGCCCATTTCAAAGTATGGAGTGCGCAAAATACATCATTTTTTTTATACAGTATGTAAACACATAAGGTGCACATAGGGAAATTAACATTGGGAAAAAATGACTGGATCAGAGTGAGCCTTGAAATCTTGTTTTTCAATTTGACAGATAATATTTCTTTTGCAAAATGAATGATTATACTACCGAAGAAAATATTCAAATGATTACAACATAATCGGACTTTTTTATTAATGGGGCATTAAATTCCCAAAAATACTTAAATATGGTGCGAGATCAAATATCTCCGCCTATTCGTGTTGAACCTAAAGACATTTGGGTCACTGATTTACCAACGCGCATACGTCATACCAGTCAGACAATTTTTGAATGAAATGTTTCCAAACAGATGGAGTTGTTTTTTATGTTTTATTTTTGTACAAAAAATTAAAATAATGACTTATAGAGCTTTTTATTATTAAAAAAGCCAAGTAAAATAAAATAGAAATCCTCAAGATTACCACGATAATTCAATAGAAATAACAATTAATGCAGTCATGGCTAACTCTGATCCAAGTATTTTTTCCCAATTCTAATTTCCCTATGTGCACCTTACGCGTTTACATACTGTATGTTTAATACAGGGTATCTATGGGTAAATGGAAAAAAAACAGGAAATAAATATCACCGGGAAAATTCGAATAAAAAATAAGGGAATATCTTTCGTAGTACGGAAAACAATAACATAATGTAATACGGGAAGGAAACTCCAGTAGAATTGTCTGGAATTTAGGTTTTGACCAGTTGCCATTAATATATAGTATTTTAGACATCTAGTGACCACTTTCGAAATTGTACAAATAAAAAATCAACAGTGTACTCTAGTAGCGTATTTCTAAGCTCTTATTTTGTTGAAAACAGATAAACCTCCATGAATTTGTTAATTTTGTGTTTATTATCCATTTATCAGTTGTGTACACTTTTCAGATACAGAAATCTTGGTAAAAAGATCTTTTTAAAATCAAAAAGCTACCTTATTATATTAATTTATACTTTCAAAGGGTAAATTTCACAAAAATATTTATGTTTTAAGTGTTTTTTGTGTGATACGTCCTCCTAAGTCAGCTCGGATATTACTGTCTGGATATTACATCACTCTGAAGCAGCCTAAATAGAACGCACAATGATTATTTGATTGTCTCCTAATACTCTAAAGCAGAACGCACAATGAGTATTGTCATGGTTTCCTGATACGTACTGATGAGGACGTACAACGCACAGTCTAAAGTTCTAAACCACTCTGGTCTAAACCGGTGGGTCTAGAAGCATGACATTGTGCGCATAAGACCCCTATATGGCTGATTTTCGAAAATTCATCTGCACGTGGACGAAGTCGCGGGTAACAGCTAGTGTATGTATAAAAGATGTGCGCCTGTTACATTTTTGTATATATTATTGACTGATGATTTTTTAAAGATTGCGTAATGTCGAATACTGCTGCAGTACTAAATCAAGAGGTCATGTCTGTAATTACAGTTTTGAAAGCTGAAACATTAATTACTCTTTTGTTTCCATATCAAGCTTATTATGCATGCATAATATCTACGTAAATTATATAGATTTAACACTGTTTGATGCTTTTATCTTAACTTTAAATTTTTAATGTGTACAAAAACACAAAAAAAAACTGTTTTGGTACCAAATTAATTGTTATTATACCTGCTTGTTTATATTTTGTCAAAGACGAATTTTAAAACTATTATGTAATTCATAATATTGCAATACTGTGGGCAGGGCCGGATTATTGTATAGACAAATGTCTAGCGCCCGATTTTTAGAAGGACCCGGTCAAACTGTATTTTGAACAGATTTGTAAACAAGATAGTTTACTTTTCTGTTGGACAACTGTGTACTATAATAAACAAATAAACAAAAATGTATTGCTTTTTATATGGTTATTCTAAAATTATCTTATGTTTTCTTCTTATTAAAAACTAATAGTAGAGTGAAATTTTTACTATTTATGTGTAGTTGTTATTACTAATTTTTAACAAAAATTGAAGACTTGCTTTAGTTTTTCACACTATGTATTAACTTTTGCTTCATTAATTGTTTTATATTTTTGTGTGCTCTATTTCTTGTGGAAAAGAGAAAAAATGTCTAGAGTGTCAAAGTGGGTTAGTCCGGCCCTGACTGTGGAAGGGGTTAAAATTTTAAAAATATATTTAATTAGATAACGCGCTCTGTCGTCTACTTCTATTTGCTATAAATACCTCTTAACTGTTTCTGGGTGCCGGATAGCAAATTTCTGATATTTACGTTTTCATTGACTTTTTTCACTTTTTCTTAATAAAAAAAGTCCTTCTAAAAAGGCTGGTACAACGCACAGCCTACACTGGTAGGTCTAGAGCAATAAAATTTGGTACATGAGTTCCTTATAATATGACGTGGATGTGTACAAAAAAATCATCCCTTAAGAGGGTTAATCCTACTTGGTTAAAACTCTAAAATTGACTGACCGTACTCAGCCTAAACCGGTGGGTCTAGAAGCATACAATTTTGCACAGAAGTCCCCTATATCAGAGGTGTCTGACTGATTTTTTTTAAAAGACCATTTATAAGATTTAGGGTGTGTTAGCAGGCCAAACTCTAAATAAAAAAACTAAAACATACTAAAATGATCTCTTTATTTATTTAGTTTAAATCAATTTTCATATAAAGGTAATAAAAAGGATAAATTATCTTGAGCTTGATGATCCAGACACCTGAAGTCTTTTGTTTTTGATAAACTCATTGTTGGCAGGTGTCATATTTGAGGTAGTTATTTTCAGAATAGATTCTGGTCACGGGCCATTGACAGGGCCGTCTTTAACCCATTGGAGGTCCTGGGCACATTAGGATAATCTATGACCTTGATAGAGCACTTTTTTTATTATAGAGAAAAAAGAATGTGCTTCAATCTTGAGATTATTGACAGGTGTTTGGGACAATTCTGCAAAACAAAGCAAAAATATAACCAAACGGAAATGTTAAGCTTAAAAGTTCTAGCTGCAAATAGTATGTTATACATTCAAATATACCAAGCTAACATAAATTCAACGCAGACGTAGTCGCGGGTAACAGCTAGTTTATGTATAAAAGCCGCGCGCCTGTTACATTTTTGTTTATATTACTGACTGACGAATTTTTAAAGATTGCGTAATGTCGAATACTGCTATACTGCAGTATTAAATCATGAGGTCATGTCTGTAATTTTATAGTTTTGAAATATTTCATTTCTTTTACTTTGCTTTCCCGATTGCAGCGTCCTACCCCCACCAATGCTAATCATATTACCGTGAGTATAGATCTGTCTTTAAAGCGATCTTAGAAAAAATCCCTCAATGTCTGCTCAAAGAAAAATCCACGAGGTTCAGAAACTGAATATAAAAAAGTTTTGGAGACACTGCATTGTCATTAAAGACGACAAAATGTGGTGTGAGTATAAAAACTATTATGCAACTATGTTTTGTCTTCTTCTATTCTCTATTCACTATAAATACCTCTTACTGCTTCTGGGAGCTGGATAGCAAATTTTTAATTTTTACGTTTCTGGCCAAATGTGTTACTTTTTTTCCACTTTTCTTAATAAAGAAGTCCCAAAACTAACAGACAACGGACAGCCTAAACCGGTGGGTTTAAATGCATGAAATTTTGCACAGGGGTTCCTTATATAATGTGGGTGAGCACTAAGAAAAGATTTTTTTTAAATTCATCCCTTAAGGGGGTTAATCTACTTAGTTAAAACTTTAACACTGGACTGACGAACAACGCACAACCTAAACCGGTGGATCTAGCGTTATGAAATTTTGCACAGAAGTTCCCATATGATGCAGTCTGTAGGGGAGCACTAAGAAAGGATTTTTGAAAATTCATCCCCTTATTTCAACACTGGCTGACTGACTGACAACATAATAAGCAAGTAGGTATTGCAGTCATCATTTTTTCGAAATAAATATGTTTTTCGGTAATAAATATCAGTTATCTTTTAGTGATCTGGTACGAACTGGGGGCCCCTATCGATCGCGTAGCCCTGGGCACGGGCCCAAAGGGTAGACGGATCTGGTTATACAGTGTCTGATAATCATAATCATGAAATATTAAAATCGTCAACAAATGCTACACCCCAAGAAGTTTCACTTCACGACATTCCTGACATTTTCCCTGTGCCTACGGCTATGAACAATCCTATATGTGTTCTATTAGCAATAGAAATACCTCTTAAATAGTTCTGGAATCCGGATAGCAAATTTCTGATTTTTACGTTTTTTGAAATATTGCAATACTCACACTTTATTTCTTAAAAAAAAAGTACCTGGGCCAGACAACGCACAGCCTAAACCGGTAGGTCTTGAATCATAAAATTTTGCACAGGAGTTCCTTATTAACGTGGGTGTGTACTAAGAAAGAATTTTTGAAAATTCATCCCCTAAGGGGGGTAATCTACTTAGTTAAAACTTTAACAGTGGACTGACGTACAACGCACAGTGTAAACCGGTGGACCTAGAAACATGAAATTTTACACAGGAGTTCCTTATTTAACGTGAGTGTGTACTAAGAAAAGATTTTAGAAAATTCATCACCCAAGAGGGGTAATCTACTTAGTTTAAAACTCTAACATTGACTGACCGTACAATGCTCAGCCTAAACTGGTGGGCCTAGAAGCATGAAATTTTGCATAGGAGTTCCTTATATACGTAGGTGCAGAGCACTAAGAAAATATATTTGAAAATTCATCCCCTTAGGGGACTGACTGACAACGCACAACCGCTACCGCTGTTGCTGTCGTGTTTCATCCATAGGTTTCATCTTAATAGCGTTGGGAGTCGCAGGGTAGCAGCAGCTAGTAAATTATAACATGTATGATGTATCTTATATTTTTTTGTCCACATACTTCCACGAATCTTTCTTATTATTATCACAACAGACACGATCTAATTTTAAACAATAATGTATTAAAATCAAATTAATCAATTAATTATTTCATTCTAAATACGATCGAATCATGTTGTTAATTGTTATTGAAAAGTAAAACACATATGGATAGAAAATTTCAAATCGATCGAATATGTGTGGCTTCTGCAGCACCAGCGAGCCGAATAACAAACTGATTTCTAGGCTTGTTGAGAAATAATTTATAACAACTTTTAGCAGATTTTTTTTTAATCTCTTTATTTTATTTTTGTCACCGTAAGAATTAATAAGATGGGATAACATACTGTAATGTAATAGTCGCTCCACAACGGAGAGTAAGCGTCTGTAGGCGTTCTTATTTTTCTATTTAAAACTAAAATTTAAGAAATTTCAACGTTTAAGGCCTAGTTTATATGAGAGGCGTTCAACGCGCGTTAGCCCAACGCGCGTTTACAGTTTCTATACAATTATTAGGTCATATGCATAAAACTCCAAATTGGTTAAAATTTTTATTTCGAAATATATTTTAGTTCTTGATCATAACGTAATGGTTATTTTATTAATCTAATCACTGAAAAAAATACAAATAATAAAAAAGAAATGTAGAAAATAAGCGCTATTTTCGAATTTTCAAAACGCATCGTGACGTCAGAGTATATATCAACAACAGTTTTCATGACGACTGTGTCGTCTTACAGTAAGATTATGTCAGTATTTATTAGAGAAAACAACAAATAAACTTCATTTAGAACATTGACAATTTGACATCAAGGTTGGCATGCATCGTATATCATGACGTCACATAAGCCCGCGAACATGGCCGATTGTTTAAACTGTCTATTTTTGAATGTGGAATTTAATATTTTTTTTCTTATGATAATATTACATTTTTAAATGATTATCAATTTTTTTCCGTATTATGGTGGACTAAATAATCTATTAAAAATATAAAAAAAATCAAGCATATGACCTATTGTATATAACTGTTTACATGATAACGCGCGTTGAACGCGCGTTATCATGTAAACAGTTATATACAATTGTATAGAAACTGTAAACGCGCGTTGGGCTAACGCGCGTTGAACGCTCTTCATGTGTGCTAGGCCTCAGGCTATCTCGGCGCAGCAACTTGTTTGGTCCAATAGTCAGACTGGTGATCTTGGCATAGAAAGCGTCCACAATCTACAATATATTGAAAGCTAGTTGAATGCAAATTTTGTAATCCTGAAAAAATAACTTTTTCGTTTTTAAACGCTTTATATTAGTTTGGGTTGTAACTAACTATGTATGTATGTAACTAACTATGTATGTATGTCCGTAACGGAATCTTTGAGCATAATTTTCACCAATTTCCCGAAGTCTGATTAATTTGAAACTTTGCATACGTATCAAGGACCGATGACAATGCAATAATTTGATAACAGTTTCCCATTATCCTTATTAGGACCCCCAGGATTAATAAATTCTTTTATAGATCCTCTGTAGTAAACGCTTTATTTTCACCAATTTCCCGAAGTCTGATTAATTTGAAACTTTGCATACGTATCAAGGACCGATGACAATGCAATAATTTGATAACAGTTTCCCATTATCCTTATTATTAAACGCTTTATATTAGTTTGGGTTGTAACTATGTATGTATGTCCGTAACGGAATCTTTGAGCATAATTTTCACCAATTTCCCGAAGTCTGATTAATTTGAAACTTTGCATACGTATCAAGGACCGATGACAATGCAATAATTTGATAACAGTTTCCCATTATCCTTATTAGGACCCCCAGGATTAATAAATTCTTTTATAGATCCTCAAACTAAAAAGTGAAAAATAAAATATAGTTTAAAAAAAACTAAAAAACACGCTTTATATCGGACTAAAAAGTAAAAAATAATTGTTTTAAAATAAGCTTAAAAAGCGTTGGGCGCTCGATGTACGAAAATGTGGAACAAAGCGCCCCACGCTTTTTAAGCTTATTTTAAAACAATTATTTTTTACTTTTTAGTCCGATATAAAGCGTGTTTTTTAGTTTTTTTTAAACTATATTTTTTTGTTACAGATACTTCGATCGTATTGAATCGACCATCTAATGACTGGGCGACCCCCAGTCCCCATTGTTGGAACTTCCGTGCATCAAGTTGATTATCGTCTGCATTAAAAAACAACTGTTATTTTATTTATTTATTTTGTTTGTACTAAATAATTATAAGGAAAAAGGATTGTGAGAAAATAAACACAAATTTACTAAAAAAATATTTTTATTTATAAAACACTAGTGGCCCGATCTGGCTTCGCCCGAATTTGTAGATTGCCACCGTTTTTTTCGTCGACTTATGTTGCAAAGTTGGTCTCCACGAAAAGCGCTTTTATTATAACGCGATAATCTATGTCCATCCTAAAAAATTTAATTAAATTGCAGGTTTTATTAAATTGTTGTTTTTATGTCGATAATAACTTTTTTCATATTTCGATTTTTTGATCGTGTTTGTAAAAATATGTAAATACAGCTATTGGGGTTATCAAAAAGGTTTAGAAAACAAATATGTTATTAACATTGCTCAAGATGACTTACTAAATATCTATTAAAATTTATTATCACATTATCAGAATTATTTCAAGCGCAGCGCAGTCATTCGAACAGTTGGATAAAAAAAAAGAAAGAAGAATAATAAAAATATTTCAAAAATACGGTTCATTGTATTTTAAATTATAAAATGTCAAGTAGAAAAGTCGTTTTAGCATATTCAGGCGGTTTAGACACAAGCTGTATTCTAAAATGGTTACTTGACCAGAAATACGAAGTAATTTGTTATATGGCCGATATTGGACAAGAAGAAGATTTCGAAGTTGCCCGTAAAAAAGCTTTAAAAATCGGTGCTTCGCAGGTTTGACTGTTTTAAATCAATTCAAAAATATATTACTTATTTTATTGAAGTGAAAACTTCTTTAGCGGCGTTGTACACTTTTGTTGTAATGGGTAAAAAATGTTAAACTCGCGTCAGGGTCACGTGTCCTGATCGAAAATTCGTAAGACGGAAACTTATATTTATACAACGTTAGACATCTAGCGTTGAAATATCGTACATAAAAATGCAATCTATGATACAAACCATTTTGATCGAAAATTCGTAAGACGTTAATATTCAAGTTTTCACTTCTGCCGGCACTCCAGGAGTGCAACCCGTCTTTTTTTTATATTTCAACGTCGATTACTTGAACCAACAGGTAGTGATCGATAATGTGAAAGATGCGTTTGTTAAAAATTACATCTGGCCGGCTATCCAAATGGGGCTTATATACGAGTCCCGATACCTTCTCGGAACATCATTGGCTCGACCTTGCATCACAGTGGGACTGGTTAATTGCGCGAAGGCCAACGGAGCTCAATACATTGCTCACGGAGCTACGGGCAAAGGAAACGATCAAGTCCGATTTGAACTCAACGCGTACTCGTTATGGCCTGAAGCAAAGGTAACCAATGTTTTGTCATGTTATAACTGTTGAAAAAGATGCAGAGCTAACATTGGTTCCTTACAGTTTGTGGCGCCATGGCGGATTCCAGAATTCATCGACCGATTCCAAGGAAGACAGGATTTAATTAAATACGCTAAAGAAAACGGTATACCCGTTCCGGTGACTCCAAAAGCACCATGGAGTATGGACGCAAATTTGATGCACGTCAGCTATGAGTCGGGAATACTCGAAAATCCCAGTAACATTGCCCCGGAAGATCTTTATCGAATGACAGTGAGCCTGGAGAATGCTAAAGATAAACCGTGTCGCATAGACATTCAGTTTAAAAACGGCGCTCCGTTATCAATAAATACCGTAGCCGACGGACAGATTATGTTTTTAACGGAGCCACTGGAAATATTTACCGCGCTGAACAAGCTGGGCGGCGAACACGGAGTTGGTCGAATCGACATCGTTGAAAACAGATTTATCGGGCTGAAAGTAAGTCGAATATTTCTTTCGAGTTTAAACTTAAGCAAATAAATAGCTACACAGTTTGCTATTGTCGTTATGAACCACTAATTGTTAGCGTTACAAATTACAATGTATAATACGCCCCACGGATCTAAAAGGTTCGGAAGTTAGTCACAAACAGCGTCGCAAAGGCACATTTTAAAGCCGTTGAGACCCCCATCACCTCCCAGCTACCTGCACGGAACGTGCGCTCGTCGGTGATTGGCCGTGATCGCTCGTTGCCTTTGTCACTTTCCTGCTTTAAAGTACGGTCGAGTACGCTATTGTCAAGTTGTTATTGTTATTTTAGTTTTGTTGAGTTGCGAGTTTGTAGTTTTTCAACAGACTGTACAAGCGCAAGCCCGCATTCACATCTAACTTCCGAGCCTTTTAGATTAGTGGCGCGTATTGTAATATAGAAACATTAAATTTTCAAAATTCAAGCAGTCCATTGTATAAAGAATAAATGTTTCTACATCGTATTGTAATGTTAACAATGAACATTTCATCGCAATAGCAAGCTGTGTAGCTATCTATTTGTATATTAATATATAGTCTTATACAGTGTGTCCCCGAATTGAGTTCACAATAGGTGAGATTGACCAAAAATTTTCGAATTGGAATTTAATATTTTGGGATTCGCCCTGCTTAGTCTGAAACTTATTTTTAGGTTACTTTCGATTTTTTTAAATCAAGTAGGCCTTTACAGTTAAGCAAAACCTCTTTTCGTTTCAGGTAAAGTATCTTTTCCGTTCATAGTACGCAAAAGTGTCACTAAGAAAAGTTGTTCACAATGAAAAATTATAGCGTTATGCAAATTTTCAGAATGATCTGCCTACTTTGATAATAGAAGTAGATAAATATTTATTATTAATGATTACACGATAAATCTTAGATGAGAAAGGATGATTAGAAGTGTTCAAATTAACATTCAAATTTTTACAGTTTATCAAAAAAAATAAATTAAACTTTAATTACTCTATTTGGCTTCCTCCACGCGATTGTTTTTCAAACAAAACAAAAGTGGATTTTATCAAAGTAGACCGATCATTCTGAAAATTTGCATAACGCCATAATTTTTCATTGTGAACAACTTTTCTTAGTGACACTTTTGCGTACTATGAACGGAAAAGGTACTTTACCTGAAACGAAAAGAGGTTTTACTCAACTGTAAAGGCCTACTTGATTTAAAAAAATCGAAAGTAAACTAAAAATAAGTTTCTGATCAAGCAGGGCGGAATCCCAAAATATGATATTCCAATTCGAAAATTTTTGCTCAATCTCACCTATTGTGAACTCGATCCAGGGACACACTGTATACTCAACGCAATTAATTGTTAAGTTTCAAAAAAAATCTAACAAGTGCGGATTTTTGTCCGGTTATAATACATTGTCACATATATTGTTTCCGAAGTATTATTTTGACATTGATTTTCAATTATTTTTTAGTCAAGAGGTGTTTACGAAACACCGGCTGGTCATATATTACACGTTGCTCACACCGACCTTGAAGTTTTTAATCTGGACAAAGAAGTGTTACGAGTAAAGCAATATTTAAGGGACAAAATGGCTGATTATGTCTATAATGGATTTTGGTTTTCACCCGAAGCTGAATATGTTAAAAAGTGTATTCTAGATTCACAGTCTAATGTGAATGGAACGGTCGTCATACAGCTTTATAAAGGAAACGGTAACATTGACTACTTTTTTATTTTTGAAGTGAAAACTTCTTTAGCGGCGTTGTACACTTTTTTTGTAATGGGTAAAAAATGTTAAACTCGCGTCAGATTAAAAATTCGTAAGACCTGATCGAAAATGCGTAAGACGGATGGAGAGTAGAGGTATGGGTAAACTGATCGAAAATTCGTAAGACGGATGGAGAGTAGAGGTAATATTCAAGTTTTCACTTCTGCCGGCACTCCCGGAGTGCAAACCGTCTTTTTTTTTCATTAAAAAAAAAAATTTAAATTGGATATATAATAGGTCTGTTCCAAGCAGTCATAGAACAGTCACTGTCTTGCGCGGTAGCTAAAACGAAACTGTTTATATCGATTTTTGAGCTACTACGCATGACAGTTTTGCGCAGTAGCAAGACTGTGACGGTTCTGTAACCGTTCTCAAACAGCTTGCAACAGATTTAATGAAAATAGAAAATTGTTATTTTATTAATACGATTTTATTTTCGGCAGTTCAAGTTCTTGCTAGAACATCTGATGTAGCGCTCTACAATGAAGACTTGGTATCGATGGACACGCACGATCAGTTCAGTCCCGTCGACGCAACTGGATTTATCAACATTCAAGCCATCCGATTAAAAGAATATCACAGATTCAAAAATCAATTGAAAACAATGCAAAATATTTAAAAAAAAAAACAAATATTAGCTCATTGTTTGCTTCCATCTACAGGAATTTATTTGAACTACTGGAATCTAATGATTAAAGTTTCTTCCTTGGATTTATCTTGTGTTCTTATTAAATTACGATCAAGCATAATCCTAAACTAAATAGAAAATAAGTTGAAAAACTAAAACCCGACTACTGAAAAGTATGAAACAAGAAAATATTCTCATCTGAGGATAGTCGTGGTCATATGCCACCTACCCTAACAAAACTAGTAAGCAATCATAAGCCCTAGGGAAAAGTGTATAACTCTGTACATCTAGAGGGGCCTAATATATAAGATGGCATACGACCACGGCTATCCTCAGATGAGATTTTCTTGTTTCATACTTTTCAGTAGTCGGGTGTTAGTTTTTGAACTTATTTTTTATTTAAATCATTTTTTATTTGTTTTCAATTTACTCTCCTCTGGAATCAAAATTCAAAAATAAATGTAGCCTATGTTACTCAGGCTATAATAACGAATCAATTGACACCTTATTTATCAAAATCGGATGAATAGTTTAGGCGCTACGGTGGAACATCCATAAATACAAACAAACATACATAGACTGCTAAACTCATAACCCTTCCTTTTGGCTTCGCCGTAGTCGGGTAAACTTACCAAAAAACATACGAGGTTAGAAATAAATGTTCAAAAATTGTTCCAAACAGTATAATCACAATAATTTATTGTTTTTGTTTTTATAAAAAATGGTAGATATTTTCGACTACTACAATGTTAAAAATTCTTTTGATCCGTGGTAAATGTATACTCGAACAGTTAAACAAATCCCGATTTGGCGGCTTTCCTCAAATGCGTTTGCATATGTCTTTGCAGCTTAGATTTCGTTACGAAACTCTTTGAGCAAACCTGACAATTGTACGGTTTGATCCCGGCATGTATTCGCTCGTGTATTCTCAAATATCCGCTCTCAAAAAAAGCTTTGCCACATTCGTTACACAAATATTTCTTCTAAACAAATCCCGATTTGGCGGCTTTCCTCAAATGCGTTTGCATATGTCTTTGCAGCTTAGATTTCGTTACGAAACTCTTTGAGCAAACCTGACAATTGTACGGTTTGATCCCGGCATGTATTCGCTCATGTATTCTCAAATATCCGCTCTCAAAAAACGCTTTGCCACATTCGTTACACAAATATTTCTTCTAAACAAATCCCGATTTGGCGGCTTTCCTCAAATGCGTTTGCATATGTCTTTGCAGCTTAGATTTCGTTACGAAACTCTTTGAGCAAACCTGACAATTGTACGGTTTGATCCCGGCATGTATTCGCTCGTATATTCTCAAATATCCGCTCTCAAAAAAAGCTTTGCCACATTCGTTACACAAATATTTCTTCTAAACAAATCCCGATTTGGCGGCTTTCCTCAAATGCGTTTGCATATGTCTTTGCAGCTTAGATTTCGTTACGAAACTCTTTGAGCAAACCTGACAATTGTACGGTTTGATCCCGGCATGTATTCGCTCATGTATTCTCAAATATCCGCTCTCAAAAAACGCTTTGCCACATTCGTTACACAAATATTTCTTCTCGCCGCTATGGTAATTCAAATGCCTTCTCAGTTCGGTTTTTGAATAAAATTTATAATCGCACAGCTTGCACGAGTGTTTTTTTACGCCCATATGTTTGAGTTCGTGTCGTTGAAGTTCATTTTTGCTATAGAACTCCCTTCCGCAAATACTGCAAATACAAACGCTATCCGATTCGTGTCTTTTCATGTGCAAACGATAGCTCAAATTGTTCTTGAATGTTTTGTTGCACACGCCGCAGGTGATTTTCGACGAATTCGCGCTGTGCTCTGCCTCGTGTTGTTTTAAACGAGACCGCGTTATGTAACTCTTTCCGCACGAGCCGCACAAGTACGGTTTGTTGATCAAATGTCTGAACTCGTGATCTTTGCGTTCAGTCGGTTTTAAGAAACCTTTCCCGCATGTTTTGCAAACGAACGGTTTTATTCCCAAGTGTCTGCGCTGATGCACGACAAAATTATGCGTATCAAATTTTTTCTTGCAAGGCTGACAATAATAAGCTCCGTTATAATGTGAAATACGTAAATGAGTCAATAAATCTAAATATGTCGCGAATTTTACATCGCAAACGTGACACTGTAATAAGTTATTCGAATTATTTGTGCGGTCGATACTTTTATCGGACTTAGCTTTAGACGTTTCTCGATCGGCGTTCTCCTCGTCGGATAAATCTTCGGGCAACGGGCCACTCGGATTGAATCCGTCGAAATGTTCGCCGACGTGTTTTTTTAACCGATCCAAATTGTCGAAGGTTTTTAAACATAGCTGGCAACTTAGTATAGGTTTATTTGACGTATTATTCCTAACATTTTTTTGACATTTGTTTTCTGACAACGGTTTAACGTCGACTTCAAAACTGTCGTCTGCGCAACTATCATTATCGCAATTACTATTGCCTGCGCTATTATTCACATTTTCTGTTTTAGAATCTGGCGAACTATTAGATTTAATTTTGATTTCTGAATTGTTTTTAGAATCTACGTTATATAATGTCACATCTCGTTGCGCTAGCTTTCCCACAAAATCACATATATCGATGTTTTCGTTGATGTCTTTAACTGGTATTCTTGTTTTTATTACTGTTTCATAACACGAATTTTCATTCAGTATTGATTTATTTTTAAGAGAAATCAGTTTTATATTTTTCAGGGTAAATGTCTCAGTTTTGTTCGCGTCGACGCACACTAATTTTAATTCTCTATTATTAATTCGGAAACCGTTTATTTTAATGTACTGTTGCAAAAACGAATATGTATTTAAAATCTGTTGACGTAAATCGTACGCTTCTTTCACTCTTCTTCGACAAATATTACAAATTAATGACGGAAAACCGTCATTTTTCAACACCCTCAACGATCCGATAACGTATATTTGAAATGCCAGACTAGTCGCTGTTAAATCTTTATCGTTGAATATATCAGTCAATTCTCTGTCAGAATTTAAACACAATCGACACACGTTTTCCAATTCAATATCGCTTGATAATCTATTTTTATCAATCATTATTATAACCTAAATATCCAAACACCTCTTTTCATTTGTCAAAAATTTACGAGTTGACGTCTGACATTTGGTTGTTTTTTTTTAAGGTTGTGTTCTTTCTACCCTCCATAGTTCTTTTCTCTATGGGCGTAGCTTTCAGAATCAGCACTTCCTAAACAGTTTCGATCTCCGATCTTTGACTATTTAGAAATGGACAGCTAGTTGCACTTGTCCCATAGTAGCAATTTAAAACGATCAGCAGCACCCTTTAAACTTTTGACGTGATAACGTCTTATAAATTGATGAATCACCAATCTTATAAATTGATAAAACACCGGCTGCATGCACGAAAAAGTGTAACGTTCCTAACGTTCCGCCTGACCCTGTGCGTGCTTTTCTCGAAAACGGCCCTAACGATTTGGATGAAATTTACTGAAAAGGGATTTTGGGGGGCAAAAAATCGTTTTAGCTAGGTCTCATCTCTCGAAAAAATCGTTTTCATACAAATTTTATCATTATAAAAATCAATTTTTTGACGTATGAAAATACTTAAATATTGTAAGTAGGTTTTGGAATTTTATATAAACAGTGAAACAATTGTTTTATAAATATTATGACAGCTAATCTTTGAGACTTAAAATAAATACGAAAGAAAGAAAGTTAAAAAAACAATTATATTATATGGTGAGTAATTTAAATAAATAAAATTAACTTAAATTTGAAGCGAAAGATGCAATATCATAGATTCGAATTATTATATAAATTTAGGTTATGTATTACGGAATACGTTATCACGTAAAACTATCGTCCGTAAACCGACTTTACAGACAACCAATTTTTTTTTAGTATATTGGGCATCACCCCACGATCCAAAAAAGCGAGAGTTAAAGTTGTATAATCCGTTTTTTTTTTTTTTGTGAGGTAATTACAAGTGGTTATTTTGGTTACTGTTTTGTTGCAATTGAGTATTTTTTGAAAATCAGATGTACTTTGAAATTTATGCGATGATTTTAAAAATTGCATCAATCAATAATAAGTTACAGAAATTTTATATACCCATTACCTACTTAAAGGGCGCTATATTTTGTAATTTGAAATATAAAGCGCTTTATATATTTCACGTTTCAGAATTATTATTCGAATACTTCAGGTCAGTAATTCAAACAACGACCAACGCTGCCACTTGAATTAAAAAAACCATTTATTTATATTTTTTAATGGCCTTCAAAAAAATTTAATTACACAACACATATTAAATATTAAAAGAATTTATTTCTTAACGGATAATCACAGATTTTCTGAAATTCACGATCTAGCCTGTTACAACTTTGTAACTACACCAAATTTCATTCGATACCTTTACTTAGTTCAGACAAAGTGGACCGTGACAGATATTTGAACTAGTGATCCTATAAGGGCTCCGTCTGTTTTCTTTTGGGGTATCAAGATCTAAAATACGAAGGGGCCAACGCGTCAAAATATACGTCTAATTAACTGAATCGATAATTTCGATCTTGATGTTGTTTTGCACCGACAATAAGCCGTTTTCATCCGTTATTGTTTCGATCGCCTCGCCGTTTTCCATTATAATAATGTTTCCGTTTGCCATTTCGACTAATCGAGACTCGCTCATTTCAATAACATTTCCGGCCACGTCAACTACAATATTTTCCATTTTTATTTCTTCATCGTTATAATTCGCGACTATATTTGCCAACACGTTGTTTTCAACATTTTCTTGTCCTTCCGCTTTCATGATTTCCGTCGTCGATTTCAATTCATTTTGAGCATTGCCTTGTTCGACTCTATTTTTATGGGTCTTCAGATGTCTCATCAATTTCGGTCTGGCTACGAAACACTTCGCGCAAAACTGACACTTGAACGGTTTTACGCCCAGATGCGTCCGTTCGTGTATTCTCAGATGTCCGCTTTCGTAATAAGCTTTCCCGCACTCTTTGCACAAATATTTTTTTTCACCGCGATGATAGTTCAAGTGCCTATTCAATTCGGGCTGTGAAAGGAACGAGTTCCCGCAAAGAGAACAAGGATATTTCCTGACGCCCAAATGTATTTGCTCGTGCCTCTTCAATTCGGCGTTCGTGTAATAAGCCTTGCCGCACACGCGACAGATGCACCTGCAGCCGAGTTCGTGTCGTTTCTTGTGCAAACGATAACTCGAAACACTCGTGAACGTCTTTTCGCAGACCTCGCACGAAACGCTCGTCGCGTCAATTGTGTGCGTCTGTTCGTGGTATTTCAATTCGCTCTGTCTTACGTAGCCTTTACCGCAAAAACCGCACAGGTACGGTTTGCTTAATTCGTGTCTCCGCTCGTGCTCCTTGCACAAAGTCGAAGTGACAAACTTTTTGTTGCAGTGTAGGCACGAAAACGGTTTGATTCCCAAATGTCGGCGTTGATGGAGGATGAAATCGTGTTTCTGCGTGAATCGTTTCGAGCAAGGTTGACACCAATACTGACCGTTGTAATGTTTCATGGACAGATGACTCTGCAAATCCAAGTACGCTACGAATTTCTGATCGCACACGTTGCACTGCAACATGTAATGGTTCTTTGCGATGTGTTCTTTAAGTTCGTGTCTGGAATTGAACGTGCTGTTGCACTGGGTACAAATGAACGTTTCGTCTTTGTGCTCTTGCATTATGTGCAACTGCAGCTGTTCGTTGGATAATTTGAGCCGACAATATTTACAGTGCGTCTTGTCGCTGTCGGGATCATCGGCGTCATCGTCGGAAAGAGGATCGTACGGATTGTAGCCGTCGAAATGAGTGATTATGTGGACGCGCAATATTTCATAGTCCGTGAACGGTTTTAGACACAACTGGCAACTCAAGTTTACTTGCTGCTCGTCTTTGTCGTTTTGGTCCTGGCTTGTTTTCTTTTTGACGGCTGATAATTTTTTATTTTCTTTCACTTCGGATGCAACTTTTGAGTCGGCATTTTTAGCCAATACGACAGACTCTTTTTTTGAAAATATCTCAGAAGCGTCATTTGTTTTTACTTCCGAAGGGTCGTTTAAATTTTCCCGTCGTATATCTTCTAATGTTTCGATTATATCTTTATGATCGTCCGATAAATATCTTTTGTCGTCGTTTTTATCGGCATCTTCGGAAGTAGCCGGCAAATCAAACTTTTGTATTAGAACTCCGTGTTTTGCCAATTTCTTCGCAATTTTTAAAGGCACGACAGTGTCTATATTGGAATTATTATTTAATTTTTGTTTTTTATTTATTATTACAACGTCGCAGTCATGATCGGAGTTTCTCTTCAAGACATTCTTATTATTACTGTCTTTATTAACTGGCAAAACTTCAACTGTATATTCCATATTTTCTTCTTTAAGGGTGAATACTTGCGTGCCGTCTTCTTCTACGCAAAGTAATTTCATATCTGCACTGTCGTCTGCTCGTTGGTCTTGCTCTTTATCACTGCTGGAAAAGTCCTAGAAATAGAAATATTTAAGAATTGAATTTATTTCCTCGCAAAAACCATACGACAATAGTATATTGTGCGACTAGTGAGAGAAGGAGAAGATTCCATGAGCGCGAAATTTGCCGCACGAGCGTAGCGAGTGCGGTAACACGCGACTGGAATATTCTCCTTCGATCAATGGTCGCACATAATACTTTATTCAACTAGCACGAGTAATATGTAATCGGGGCCCTGATAAAAGAGGGAAAAATAATAAATCTCTTCATTGATTGACGTACCCACCGCCCTCGATGCACACAAGATGGCCCTGACTTTCGCTGAATTGCGATGCTGTTTTCATATATACAAATCGCTACCGCGTTCCTATTAGTCCAGAAACTATGCAGTAATAATTCATTATCGTACAGTTTCGGCTCGCTGCCGCGTTCCTATTGATCAAGAAACTATGCAGCAATACATTATCGTACAGTTTCGGCTCATTATTAGCACTCTACGCGTCAAATGAAGTAATTTATTATTTCTCCCGAATTTAGCAGGGCCCCGAAATTATATATTACTCACGCGTGTTGAATAAAAATTGTTATCTTTACTCACGTTGTTAAAATGCGATTTGTCAATACTTTTACAATATGTTTCGTCGTCGTTTGTTTTCTCAATAACTAAATCTGGATTTACGCATTGCCGCAACAGGGAATCGGTATCCAACATTTGAAGACGAAATTCGTAAGCTTCGTTAATTTTTGTTCTACACACCAAACAAATCATTTGCGGCAATCCATCGTCGACGCAAATCTAAATAAATAAACGGTGTTTAGAGACAAATCAAACTTTAATGTTGCAGCATGCAAAATTTACTTTTACACAGCCAATTTTATAAATTCGTTCTGCCAAAGTCACTTCTTCTTTTAAGCTGTCTTCATCAAAAATCTCGGACATTTCTAAATCACCACCCAAACACAGCCTACAGACTTCACTTAAATTTAATGTAACTACGTTGTTTTCTTCCATTTTAGTTAGTTGAAAAAATAATGTTTAATTTTGTGTAACAAAATTCATTAATCTTAACCTATCTAGCTGGTTGTCAAATTTTGGAACGGTGCATTGGAAAACTACAATAAAGATTTCACAATCACGTGACTCATGTTTTTTTATAGTAGAACCATAGAGCAATAGTTATTTAAAGATTTTAACAGTTTACAATTCAATTAATTTTTAAAGAAAGATTGTGCAAAATTTGAATAAAATAAGTAGTTGATTAATGATAGAATCAGATCAAACATTTCTACACAAAAAGATGTTAAAATATTTTTAAAATAAGTACTCAAACCGAATTTTCAGAAAGTACATATTTTTTGAGCTTCACAAAGAACAATTTATTTATACTCCTTGCAATTTTGACAAACTGCCTTTACGTCCCCCTACATTTCATTTGTATTAAAAAACCAGAAAAATGACAGAACTTGATAAATGGATAGAAATTGCTAAAGAATGCAAATATTTACCAGAAAACGATTTAAAAAACTTGTGTGACATGGTCAGTGACTTGCTTTTAGAAGAATCGAATATACAACCAGTATCGACTCCTGTAACCGTTTGCGGAGATATTCATGGACAGGTAACCTTTTAATTTTTAACTTCATTTACTGGTTGTTGCTTTATTCAATTAATAACGTTTACAATTTTCAGTTTTACGATTTAGAAGAATTATTTAGATGCGGTGGTCAAGTTCCAGATACCAATTACATTTTTATGGGCGATTTCGTAGATAGAGGCTACTATAGTTTGGAAACCCTTACGAGACTGTTAACGTTAAAGGCGCGCTGGCCGGATAAAATAACGCTTCTAAGAGGCAATCACGAAAGTAGACAAATTACACAAGTGTATGGTTTTTACGACGAATGTCTTAGCAAATACGGCAATGCCAATGCTTGGAAATACTGCTGTAGGGTGTTTGATTTGTTAACTATAGCTGCTGTAAGTATAACAAAATACTGTCGCTAGTGCAATTTTGTTCCAAAATCTCCCTCGTAAGTTCTTCTACAAATTTTCTTTAGGAAAATGTGAATTTTAATTTATGTCGTCACTATTGAATAAGATAAGATACAAAAATATCAATAGGCATGCGTTTAATGTATCAGATAAACAATTTGTTAAACGCCGTATAATGCGCGCCACGAATCTAAAAGGCTCAGAAGTTAGATGCGAATGCGGGCTTGCGCTTGTACAGTCTGTTGAAAAACTACAAACTCGCAATTCAACAAAACTAAAATAACAATAACAACTTGACAATAGCGTACTCGACTGTACTTTGAAGCAGGAAAGCGACAAGTGATAAAGGCAAGGAGCGATCACGGCCAATCACCGACGAGCGCACGTTCCGTGCAGGTAGCTGGGAGGTGGTGGGAGTCTCAACGGCTCTAAAATGTGTCTTTGCGACGCTGTTTGTGACTAACTTCAGAACCTTTTAGATCTGAAAAACTACAAACTCGCAACTCAGCAAAACTAAAATAACAACAACTTGACAATAGCGTACTCGACTGTACTTTAAAGCAGGAAAGTGACAAAGGCAATGAGCGATTACGGCCAATCACCGACGAGCGCACGTTCCGTGCAGGTAGCTGGAAGGTGGTGGGAGTCTCAACGGCTCTAAAATGTGCCTTTGCGACGCTGTTTGTGACTAACTTCAGAACCTTTTAGATTCGAAAAACTACAAACTCGCAACTCAACAAAACTAAAATAACAACAACTTGACAATAGCGTACTCGGCTGTACTTTAAAGCAAGAAAGTGACAAAGGCAATGAGCGATTACGGCCAATCACCGACGAGCGCACGTTGCGTGCAGGTAGCTGGGAGGTGGTGGGAGTCTCAATGGCTCTAAAATGTGTCTTTGCGACGCTATTTGTGACTAATTTCCGAACCTTTTAGATCCGTGGCGCCTATTGTACACAACTACCTACTCTAAAAAGTGCATAAAAGAAAACTAAGCTAAATAATAAGAGTTAATATGCTTTGTTGCAGTTAATTGATGAAAAAATATTGTGCGTCCATGGTGGACTCAGCCCCGATATAATAACTTTGGATCAAATACGTTCCATAGAACGCAATCAAGAAATACCACACAAAGGTGCATTTTGCGACTTGGTCTGGTCAGATCCGGAAGATGTAGACGCGTGGTCTATTAGTCCAAGGGGAGCCGGGTATCTGTTCGGCGCTAAAGTAACTCATCAGTTTATGGAATTGAACGCACTCGATCTCATATGCAGAGCACATCAGCTAGTTCACGAGGGTAATTTTTATTTTTCAATTGACTTTTTAATCGAACTTTGAAGTGAGACATAACCATGCAACGGCATTGTTATTTTATCACCGCACTTTTGAAACATATCATTTAACACGAGAACGTCTTGCTTAAGGAGGTTGAGCCGTTTTACGAAGATAATGAAAAAAATCTGAAATAAAGTTTTTTTAATAGATTTTTTATGACAACATTTTCTGTAAAAAATCCAAAATCATTTTAGGAGATTTATAAAGTTAAAAATTAAAAAAAACTTTTACATGTAGTCTTATGGAAAATATGTCAACCTAGCGTGCAAACGGTACATTTTAATTTTTTGCAAATAACCAAATAATGTCAGCAGTTCCGAAAACTAACTATGTAAAGCATCGATGTCTTACGCATATTTTGATATTTATTCCAATTTAATTAGGAGACTTAATCAATAAAAAAAATCATTAAACCTTAGCACTTTTCGATTATCGACTTTTATTCTTGACAATTTTAACTGAATTTTCAACTTTTTAATGATTTAATTTTAATTTTTATTACTTCTAATTTCTTTTTTTAATTATTTACTGTAAAAAATATGTAAAATACAGATATTTACATAGATTTATTTTTTTTAACCTAACTGTACAAAAATTTAAAAGTTCAACCTCCTCCTTAAGGAGGTTGATCCGTTACAGTCCCAATCAAAAGTAAGTCGAATTCTAAATGGGAACTTTTCCATTATATATTTTTACAAAAAGTTATAAGTCGATGATACCAATAAATTATTGTCATAAAGGCATAAATAAATATTTTTTTTAATTATAATTAATTATTTCAGTACTTTACTTAATGGACTAACTTTTGAATTTTTTGTACAAAGTTAGGTTAGAAAAAATAAATTTATGTAAATATCTGTATTTTACATATTTTTTGCAGTAAATAATTAAAAAAAGAAATTAGAAGTAATAAAAATTAAAATTAAATCATTAAAAAGTTGAAAATTCAGTTAAAATTGTCAAGAATAAAAGTCGATAATCGAAAAGTGCTAAGGTTTAATATTTTTTTTTATTGATTAAAAGTCTCCTAATTAAATTGGAAAAAATATTAAAATATGCGTAAGACATCGATGCTTTACATAGTTAGTTTTCGGAACTGCTGGCATTATTTGGTTATTTTCAAAAATTTTAAATGTATCGTTTGCATGCTAGGTTGACATATTTTCCATAAGACTACATGTAAAAGTTTTTTTTAATTTTTAACTTTATAAATCTCTTAATGATTTTGGATTTTTTACAGAAAATTTTGTGATAAAAAAATCTATTAAAAAAACTTTATTTCAGATTTTTTTCATTATCTTCGTAAAACGGTTCAACCTCCTTAACCTCAGATTACCCAAACTCCCTGCATTGAATCGTTTTCTTAATATCAACCGGTAAAAAAATTTGTTTTTAGGCTTTAAGTATATGTTTGAAGACAAACTAGTGACAGTGTGGTCTGCGCCGAATTATTGCTACCGATGCGGAAACATAGCCAGCATTTTACAGTTCACGTCAGCCGACCAAAGAGAAGCCAAACTATTCCAAGCTGTGCCCGATTCAGAGCGAGTAATTCCACCCAGAAACACAACTCCATATTTCTTATAGAGACTTCACTTTAAATTTTTTTCTGGGACAGTTGTAATTAAAAAAGAAAGGAATCAAAATTTTGTTTATCAGTATTTTCCTGTTTTAGTAGCTTTTGTATGCCTGTTTTTCTTGTTTTTATTGTCATGAATGAATTTGACAATTCATTGTTTTAAAATCTTATTCCATTACTCTCAAACGTACATTTGTTTTTGAATGAATGAAATATGTTATCTGAACTTTTATATACTGTGATCAACCACTTAATTCAATAGTTATTTGTATTATAGAAGAATTAGTTGGATTTGTTGAATCGGAAAACATACCATTTGTTTTTAAAATTTTATTCCTCAGTGTAATATTCGTACCAAAATAAATTTGTTTATTTGAAAATGTAACAGTTTATAAGTTTAATTTTATATTTTTCAAATAAAGTTTTATTGGAGATACTCGAATTTGGCTTATTCGGAAATTTGAATTAAATAAAAGATCAATGCCCTGGAAATACAACGAAAACTGTTGAGACATCCTGGTTAAATCGTAATTTCAAAAGGTTTGTTCCTACTGTTTTGTTTCATTCTCAAGTATTTATATCTATGATTTTTTTAAGGTTTGTCTCTACTCCTTTTTAGCAAGTGTCATGAACTGTCAAAATGCCAAACATGCGTTTGTCATAACCTATTTGCTATTTTAAAAAGAGTTTTATTCATGGGCTCCATTGTCTTATTATTGTCTGCTTAAAAATGGTTTTCCCCACAAAAATTTTATTTGATGCTAAAGTGAAAACTGTTCGTAAATATTTACGCAGTAAATTCATTGATTCTTTAAGATTGCATCTTAGAGCTGGAACTGGAGGGAATGGTTTACCAAAGTATGTTTATATCAATAACAATAAAAGTAAATAAATATTTGAACATTTAGCGCTCTAAACTAAACAAAACGCATTACCCAAAGTGTGTCAAGCGTAAAAAAATCTATTATCAATTACCGAAAATGCGAAGTGTATTTTATTATTTTGTGTAGATACGGTGGAGTTGGTGGCAAAGGTGGAAGCATTTATGTGACAGCGACAGAAAAGGAAACACTAAATAGTGTTCTGCGTCGATGGCCGACTAAACGTGTAAAAGCAGAGCACGGTGGAAACAGCCATGCGAAAAGAATTCTTGGTGAATTAGGTGCCGACGAAAATATAGACGTTCCTGTAGGAATTACCGTGTACCATGAAAATGGGAGAAAAATCGGTGTGTGCATCGCACGATTGAAATGAAACTTTTTTCGTATTCATGAATTACGAAAATTTTAATTAATTTTTGAAGTGAAAACTTCTTTAGCGGCGTTGTACACTTTTTTTGTAATGGGTAAAAAATGTTAAACTCGCGTCAGGGTCACGTGTCCTGATCGAAAATGCGTAAGACGAAAACTTTTATTTATACAACGTTAGACATCTAGCGTTGAAATATCGTACATAAAAATGCAATCTATGATACAAACCATTTTGATCGAAAATTCGTAAGACGTTAATATTCAAGTTTTCACTTCTGCCGGCACTCCCGGAGTGCAAAGGGGTTTTTTATTCTAAAGCATTCAAACTCCTGGCAAACTAGTTTTGGCATTTCGTGTCTCTCTGCGTTTCATGTTTGAATCCCATGTCGCTAAAGAAGTTTCAGGTCAAAAATCGATATTTTTCTAAATTTTTATTCGAAATAGCGTCGCATTTCTGTTTTATTGTTTTATACTTGTAGCGGAATTAAACGAAGAAGGTCAAAAAGTAGTCGTTGCAAAAGGAGGTATTGGAGGTTACCATCGTAGTGACTATATGGGTTTAAAAGGACAGACGCATACAATTACTTTAGATTTGAAACTCATCGCTGACATAGGACTCGTTGGCTTCCCAAATGCGGGAAAAAGTACATTTCTTAAAGCGGTGTCGAACGCAAAACCAAGAATAGCAAGTTATCCGTGTAAGTGCTCAGTTGTATTTTTATGATCGTGATCGGTAGTTGATTAACTTTTTTTGCAGTCACGACCATTAAACCGAACATCGGCGTGATGGAGTATACGGATTTACGGAGAATATCGGTGGCAGATTTACCAGGACTAATTGAAGGGGCGCACGTAAATATTGGAATGGGTCATCGTTTTTTGAAACATGTGGAAAGAACTAAACTGCTTCTTTTAATTGTCGATATTAACGGTTTCCAGTTGAGCCCACAATACAAATTTAGATCTTGTTTAGAAACAATAATTTTATTAAATAAGGTACTGAATTATTTTGACGCATGCTTTCACTATGACAAAAGTCTGTTGCTATTTTTATAGGTTCGTTCCAAGCAGCTGTGAACGGTAATAAAACTGTACACAGTCTTGTCACTGCGCAAGACTAATTTGCGCACTAGCTCAAAAATCGATACTGCGCAAGACAGTCTCGTTACTGCGCAAGACTGTCTGGTTTGATTACAGTTCGCGGCTGCTTGGAACGAACTTTATGCATTAAAATCTCAACATATTTTGGATTGCAGGAACTAGAATTATATAAAAGTGAGTTATTAGACAAGCCTGCAGTGATATTAATAAATAAAATGGACCTAGATGGAGCAGAACTAAATTACCATGAAATCAAAGACAAAATAAAAAACTTGCCAGGTATTATTCATACAATAATTAATAATTGTTTTCTTCATACCTCGATCGAAAGTGCATACTTTCGGCACCAATTGTAAGGCAGACATTTACGCCTTAGTGGTATTGTACGCACCAATGCGGAAAGTTCGTATAGCCAGAGTGCCCGCCGGCAAAAATTTTATTGATACATACTCTCCCCAAACTTTGTATATGGCTTCATTAGGCCTAGTCTGACACCTATTTCCTCTATGACTTTTCTTGATTTTGGGGCGTTTTCCCTCTAAACTTTCCGAAAGATGTCGTTTTGACGATACGTAAAAATTTATAGATACTGTTTGTTTTTTTAATTGGATAGCTTAAAAACTTCAATCAAAACGCTAAAATAATGTTCTCTGACAAATAACATGAATCATTTAAAATGTCTGACACCTCGAATATGGTCGACATATTATTCATGTCAGACATTTTAAATGGTTCATGTTATTTGTCAGAGAACATTATTTTAGCGTTTTGATTGAAGTTTTTATGCTATTCAATTAAAAAAACAAACAGTATCTATAAATTTTTACATGTCGTCAAAACGACATCTTTCGGAAAGTTTAGAGGGAAAACGTCCCAAAATCAAGAAAAGTCATAGAGGAAATAGGTGTCAGACTAGGCCTAATGAAGCCATATACAAAGTTTGGAGAGAGTATGTATCAATAAAATTTTTGCCAACGGGCACTCTGACTAGTATGTTCGAGCGAAAACAACCAATCAACTGTTGTTTAGATGTCGTTTCCATAGCAACCCTATTACATTGTAGCTAATAGTCGCGAACAGCTGTCATTCGTGTTTTTGCGTATAACCTCAAAGCTTCTTGCTTGGAATTTATATATGTCTTTATGTAATTAATTAATTAATGTATTTAATAAGCGTGCTTACGACTGAGATATGAGGAAAAATAGTATACACCACACTGATCGTAAGTGTGATGCTTTGCCCTTCGCGCGCCACGGTGCCCTCGGCTTTGCATCATGGCAAGATATCACACTTTCAGCCCTTGTGGTGTAATATACTATTTTTTCATACCTCGATCGAAAGTGCGTACTTTCGTCCCTTATAGTAGGGACGAAAGTTTGACATTTACTCCCTGTTATTTATTATATTAAATGACAGCGGTAACCCTAGTTACGAGTATGAATACGCATGAGAAATTTTTTCCTTACGCCGTTCTCACTGGGAGTAAATGTCAATCTTTCGTCCCTGCTGACGAAAGTACGTACTGTCGAGCGGATATGAAGAAAAATCGTACACACCACACGGGACTTGAAAGTTGAAATCTCGGCCCTGCGCGTCATGATGCCCCCGGCTCGGCCCTTGTGATGTAATATACTATTTGTTATGTTTTATACTTTTTAGATACAATAAAAGATTTCCCGAAAGTTATGCAACCAAAGCGGCCTATTGAATTTGATGATATTATACCAATATCGGCAAAATATGCAGTTAAAGATGTCGATTACGTCAAATACCGCCTCAGACAGATACTGGATTTGCATGCTGATTTGAAAAAAGAGCAAGAGCGCGATGAAAATACCGAAAAAATAATTGAACTAGAAACAAATTTGAAAGCTAAAGGACCACAATTAATATGAATTCTTTTATAAATAAACAAAATTTATTTCTTCAATGACAATTCTCATTGGACAACGTTATCTAGTGTTGTTAATTCTTTTAATTTGACCCATTTGCATTTTATATTTGCATCGGTGACATCCTGTATTATATTTTTTCCCAACGGACACTTTGCGTCAATATCAACTTTACTAAGATCATTGGCAATTCCCGTTTTTGTATTCCACCTAAACAAAACAGCATCAAAACAATGTTGCATGAACTTTTAAAATAAGTTTTAATTTGATTGTACCTTTCGACCCCGTTCCATGCTATCATCACGCCGTTGTCCGTGCACAGTTTCGGAGGCGGTCTAACAGCTCTAAAACCATATTCTTTGCAGACGATTGATAATCCGTTAAAAATAAAATCGTTACACGCTGCGCCTCCCGATATAACCTATAAATTTGATCATACAATTATTCATGCAGTGTTGTGTATGATACGTTTACGAAAAAATATTGTTTTAAGCTTATTTAAAAAAAAATTGGTTGTCTGTATTCTGTAAAGTTGGTTTACGGACGATAGTTTTACGTGATAACGTATTCCGTAATACATAACCTAAATTTTAGTAGCTGTCAAACTTGGGCCGAAGCCTACTGCGCTCTCGCTTGCACGCACAGGGTCAGGCGGAACGTTACACTTTTTCGGGCGTGCAGCTGGTGTTTCATCAATTTATAAGACGTTATCACGTCAAAAAATATTTTTTACTTTTTAGTTCGATATAAAGCGTGTTTTTTAGTTTTTTTTTAAACTATATTTATTTTCCACTTTTTAGTTCGATTTATTGTCAAAAATTTGCCGGAAAAAAAAAACAGTTGTGTGGTTTTAAGAAACCACGACGCAAGTGAAACTTTTATTGGATTGTAGGCGTTGGATTGTAGACACTTATCCATCACGATTAATTATAAACAACAATATTCACAAAAATACACTAATAAAAACATGTAAACACTGTACAGCACTTGCCCGCATGACAGACTGACTATGTGCTATACATACTACACGGTCAGCTGATGCTAACCATGGGCGCCGCCATATTGGCCTTGGCTGCTCTACCGAGCGCCTACTCCTAACGCCTTTCACTTTACCCCTACTCCGCGGCCGCCTGTAATGCGACATGCAACAGACGGCCAGATAAATTCGGGGCGATAGAATAAAAGTTTCACTTTAAAAACAATTTTTTTTTTTCGGCGTGGACGGGATTAGAACCCATGATTCCGAGAGTTGACGTCAGCGAAGACCCGTGCCTTAGACAGCACGGCTAGCCAGTGTACTTACAGAGCTGGCATATTATACCACTATATAAACCACTTGCTGTAGTCCAAACGAGTTTAAAAAAAATTGGTTGTCTGTAAAGTCGATTTATGGACGATAGTTTTACGTGATAACGTATTCCGCTCGAATATCATATTTAATAATACATTACTGCGCTCTCGCTTGCACACACAGGGTCAGGCGGAACGTTATGGCGGAACGGAACGTTACACTTTTCCGTGCGTGCAGCTGGTGTTTCATCAATTTATAAGACGTTATCACGTCAACATACATACTTATATTCTACATACATACATACAAACTTACAAGTGCAACTAATATAAAGCGTGTAAAAAAAATGATTTACCAATGTCTTATTTTCATCAGGTAACAGGTTCTTTAAAATCAAATACTCCATGGCACGCTGGGCACGATGACATATATGTCTCGTTATTGCTAATTGAAATCCAGCACACAGATTGTGCACGTTAGGAATGACTTCATCGGGATCGAGGCCTAATTAAAAAACAAAACATCGAATTGATACAAATAAAAACAGTTGATAGAAAAATTTTCTCTACTTACCATGAAGCTTTTCTTGACGAATTATGTGTCTAAGAGCAGTATTTTTCAGACCAGAATAACTAAAATTGCAATCTCTATAAGCAGATAATATCGAAGGAAAGTGGAATTCCGAAAAATCGGTAGCTCTTTTCGCTGCTAATTCGATAGCTTGGCCGCCTGATAAATTTTCATACTCTTTAAGATTCCGTAATTTCATTCTTCGTGCCATCTTAGAAGAAATGCAAATACTCAAAACTTTGATTAACGTCTGATTAGAACTCTTCAATAAATAAAATTATCGACCAATTTTTCAGACAATATATTAACAAAAAAAGACGGGTTGCACTCCGGGAGTGCCGGCAGAAGTGAAAACATAAACACACACGAACATTCGCGCAAGCGCCCTGCGCCGCCTAAACGAAACAGCAGGCGCAGGCATACATTTTCGCCGCGCCGTAGAAAGAGAGGGGATACTTCCTCTTCTGCGCCGCGCCGACTGTCTACTCTCCATCCGTCTTACAAATTTTCGATCAGGTCACGTGTCCTGACGCGAGTTTAACATTTTTTACCCATTACAAAAAAAGTGTACAACGCCGCTAAAGAAGTTTTCACTTCAATAATATAATTAATACATTAACGTTTCAATCCGGATTTGGACCTTCTTCAAGATTTTATAAAAAGCTAATTAGAATTTCAATATGAATTCTTTTTTATATTTTTTAGATCTGTTCTGAAGAAGGTCCAAATCCAAACGTTAATGTATTAATTATATTATATTTTTGTTAATATATTGTCTGAAAAATTGGTCGATAATTTTATTTATTGAAGAAATGCAAATATATTAAATGTAAGACATTGTATATTAATTACATTCTTTCAAACCTACTTTATCAAAGGCTTCCCCGGGTGCGTCGTCAATACTTTTACCCATTAGAAAGAATTCATCTACATTTTTTACATACGCTAACAAACTGTTGCCGCCGCTAATTAATAAAACTAGAAATGGAAATTTTACTGTTTTGTCTATCATTCGGATCGTCAGCGCATGCGCTTCCATGTGATGTATCGGAATGAATGGTTTTTTGTGAAGTCTTGATAAATATTTGCCATACTTCATTCCTATTACTAAACTAAGAGGCAACCCTGAAATTAAAGTGGATGAATCCATAAAAAAAACAGTTGTGTGGTTTTAAGAAACCACGACGCAAGTGAAACTTTTATTGGATTGTAGGCGTTGGATTGTAGACACTTATCCATCACGATTAATTATAAACAACAATATTCACATGAATACACGAATAAAAACATGTAAACACTGTACAGCACTTGCCCGCATGACAGACTGACTATGTGTTATACATACTACACGGTCAGCTGATGCTAACCATGGGCGCCGCCATATTGGCCTTGGCTGCTCTACCGAGCGCCTACTCCGAACGCCTTTCACTTTACCCCTACTCCGCGGCCTCCTGTAATGCGACATGCAACAGACGGCCAGAAAAATTCGGGGCGATAGAATAAAAGTTTCACTTAAAAAAAACAATTTCCGAAACTTTAACGATCAGGTTTAAACTTCTGAAGTTTTAAAAACAGTATAGAGGAAAGAAAATGCTTTCATCGAGAATAAATCTTATTTTTCGTTACTCAATTATTTTAAATCTAATTTACCAGGCTTAACAGTCGTTGCTAATGCATCAATGTCTCTAAATTCTATTCGTGCCGAAGATATTGCTTCATCTACAACTCTTTCTATGTTGTTGCGATGCAGTTCTTGTGCTATCGGTGGAATTATACCTCCGTGACTGAAAAAATGTGCATCTTAATCTCCCATAGTACTGTTCGAGCATAAATGACTTATACACTTGTCAACAATATAAGCGGCACAGTCTGTAAACACGGGACGGGTATGCTTTACATTGTATCACTGCCCTGCCGCTCAATTAAGCTTGTTAGTAAGTAAATATGTCACAGACAATTATTTTCGAACTGTACTATAAAACGCTAGTGCGGTTCGACGTTATTTTCAGATTATTTCGATGCTAGGAAATGTCAGTATTAGAGCGAACTTTCAACAATTAACAGAAATTTCAAACAGTCTTACTTCAAATGCGTTATTTGTTGAGAGTGTAATGCTTCACCTAATATATTGCCATTGTTATCGACAACGGCGCAACCCGTATCGTCGCATGACGTTTCTATCCCTAATATAAGGCACTTGGGGAAAGAACTACAATATTTCTTTAATTGTGTATTGTATACATGTTTAAATTTAATTTCTTTTAATGGTCTGTACATTTTTAATGTCAAAAACGAATTTGTGGTTATGTTATGTCCACAAAACTAAACAGTAAACTGTGTGTTATGTCTGGTTATGATGGAGGGTAGAAGTTTTCCATAGGTTATGAGCAGAAATGGATAGTAGCATAAACAAATCGACAGAGTGTAGCACAGGAAAAGTCACAATTGACAAAACCCAACTGACAGTTCAAATCATAAACTTTACATTTATTTTTATAAAAAATGACGATTACGTGCTGTGTACCTAATTGTGGGGAAAAATACAAAAAACAGAATGCTAATAAGATATTTTTTTACAGGTAAATATTGAGTAATGCACCTAACCAAAAAAAACATTCTTTACAGACCTCAGGTCATATAAATTACTAGCGGTCCCGCCCGGTTTCACCCGGGTGTAAAAGAACGAATGGGGAAGGGAGGAACATGAGTACACACATTCATCTTAGTTTACCGAGATGAATGTTGTGTCCAAATTTCATGATGATCGGAGTTACCGTTCAAAAGTTTTTTTCGATAAAAAGCAGTAAACTAATAATTTTTTTTTAATTAATTAAATTAAATTTAGGTAATTATACACTTTCACGGTCACCTGGTTTTTTGGCTCTAGAAAATCGAAAAATCATCCGATTTCGATGAATTTTTTTTTAAAATCTTCGTTTTTATGGCGGATTTATGGAAAAAAATACGAAAATTGAAAAAATCAATATTTCTCACAGTTTCATGACTTTAAATGCAAAAAAAAATTGACTTTCTACATATAATTCTTTATAACTGTTTCTGACGTCAATTCCGGGGTGAACGATAAACGGGTATGCGAATTGTAATTCCGGGGTGAACTAATTTTTTTCATAAATCCGCCGTAAAATGGAACTTTTTGAGACCGAGATCATTGAAATCCATCTATTTTTCGATTTTCTAGAGCCAAAAAACCAGGTGACCGTGAAAGTGTATAATTACCTAAATTTAAATGTAAGCCTTAGAAGAAAGCAATGTAGAAAATAAAAATACATTCGCCCAACGTAGGGCTCTAACCCACGACCCTGATATTGACAGTCGTGTGCTCTACCGATTGAGCTAGCCGGCGTTGTATTCTGACAACGCTAATATGAGTATATTTAGTTAGTGCATTTCACCTGAATAGAAGCTTATTTTTGAGATACATTTTGCAACATTTTTCATTAATGCTTCGCTCCTAATGGTCGTAGCCTGATTTTATATAGCCTATAGCCTTCCTCGATAAATGGGCTATCCAACAAAAAAAATTTTTTTCAATTTGAACCAGTAGTTCCTGAGATTAGCGCGTTCAAACAAACAAACAAACTCTTCAGCTTTATATATTAACATAGATTTTGTGCTTATAGTTTTCCTAACGACGCTGAAAAGGCAGAAAAATGGATTCTCACATTACGTCAACGAAACTTTACCATAACAATAACAAAAGATACAAAAATCTGCTCCAAACATTTCACGACCGATTCATTCAACGCGAGTCCTCGGAGCAAGAAACGTCTAAAAAAAGCCGCAATGCCAACGGTGTTCGAGTTTCCAGTTCGTTTATTTTCAAGCATTCCAAGCAAAGTGCCTGCGTCGAGAAACACTGTCGATATCGAAAACGACAGGTAATACAGAAATAAGGTAAAATTTTACTGAATTAACGCTTCTAATTTTGGCCTTTAGAGGGACTTTCTTATAACGGGATGGTGTCCATGCGACGGCGTGTTTATTGTGCAGTGAAAAGGGGAGGGCGTTTCGGGGGAGTTCTTTAAAAAAGCGATAACGGGGTGGTTTTTGCGTTTTAAAATTCGCCAAAATCGGAAGCGTTAATTCAGTAAACTGTTACCAGAAATAATTGCGTTTTTATTTAAATATTACTGTACTTTTTCTCAGTTTATTAGACAGATATTTAGTTGCACCTGCAAGTCTCCACGCTGAATCTTCATCGGATGATATGGAAATGCCCTCGAGGCAAAAAAGAAGATACATCGGTGATTTTAAAGAGGACGATCTCTCGAAGAAAAATAGGAATTCCGAAGAAGAATTCAGACTTATGGTGAAGAAAGTCTTATGTCGAAAAAACACTCAAATAAAATCTTTACAACAAACCAAGAGACGTCTTGCGAGGAAAGTAGAAGAGCTGACGACTTTAGTCAAACAATTGAAGGAAAAATGAGCACTTACATAAAAAGCCACGGTAGCTTGTAATAGTTATTGGCGTAACTAGTAGTCTAAGTCATTCATAGCGCTGACAGGTCATGACTTAGCCTACAAGTTGCGCCCATAATTTTATTCAACAATTGCGCGTTATTCATGTTTTAATTATAATGAGATGTTGTAAATATCTATTTATTATTATAAAAAAAACTGTCAATACTAACAGCACCAAACAGCACGATTCAATGTTTTGGTTTGAGGTTAGCCGGTTATGAATAAACTCCATGTCGAAAACATTCGGCCTCTCAATTTTAGCCTCAATGGGTAACAACGGAGTTGTTGTTACCTACTATTTCGTTACGACTCAGAAAATAGTTACGTTTATTTTCATTACTCCACAATGGCCGAGCTAGTAGGAATCTTCATTGAGTTATGACAAGTAATTGTCACCAGTCGGTAAATGGCTATTTAGGGTTCGGTTTTTAGGCATGATAAAACATGAATAACGCGCATGAGTTGAATAAAAGAATTGAAACGGCTGGAAACCAATTCCGCACTAGAAGAATGGAAATTATGTAACCGATCATCAATTACAATATTATTTGTTGTTGCATTGCCAGACTTCAAAGTCGTTTGTATAAATAGAAACGAAGCCGTCTGAAGTAAATCTCGCAAAATTGACTTTCTGTTAATATGTGGACAATTATTAATCCGGGCGCACACTGAGAAGTAGGCGACGTAGCGCAGCGCAACTTGTGATCCGCAAATTTGAAGTTGCAAGCGTTAGTTGAGAGGCATGGCAGGGCAGAGCAGTTCAGTGTCTGCGTGAACCTGTTTCTCGCAGTGTTTGTGACACAGTTTACTGCGAACGTGTCACGCAGTTTTTAATACTTCATAATCTAGATCTAGTTTGTTTAGTTCGGCCATCATTACATTCCACGACTGATTAATGACAAGAAAAGCGTTGCAATGTGCGGTCACCTAAGTCTCGCAGTTTTTTTCTGTTTTAAGCTGTCTTACCTTGCGTCTCAATGTGCGCCCGGCTTTACGCTGTAATGAACAAAGTCTTATATCATTTTAAATTTAATTTCATTTATTACAACTCGTAACACTCATTACCGTCTTACATAACTTTGTACACTGCATAAATAATGTTAAATTTAAAACGATAGTAAGATAATAAAAAGCTGAAATATAAAAAAAATACAAATAGATTCCAATAATTATTAAAAAAAGCGACTGTTAACCCTATTACTCCACATAATCATTGAACAGATCTGGTCACTATATAAAAAACAAACAAAGCAATTTGTAAAAATAACGACCGTCTATATGTATTCAAAATTTCCCATCATGCATAATTTTAAATGTTCCTACTAATCTTATTTACTGTTTTTCTTCGCGCGCGGTTTTGATGTTCCTGCAGTCTTTTTTGAACTCGAAGGTTTACTTGCCTTGTCTCCTTTCGAAGTGCTTGCTTTTGAATTACTCTGTTTCTTTGCCTGCAACATAAGTATTTTTTAAAGTTGTATAAGTAATCGCATGATGTTAATTTGAAAATACATACGTAGTTAGCGAGACCTCCCAAATAATTAGACATCTTACCTTAATTAATGCATCGTTATCGATAGTATCTTCTTCTTCTTCGTCTGCTACATCATCGGCTTCTTCGTCAACCAGCATATCTTCGCTCTCATTTTGTATCGGAGCCTTCTTTTTACTTGTAAGTCCGGCAGTCGCATAAGCCACCGTCTTGTTAAAGGCTCTTGTAAAAGCAGCCTTTACCTAAATTAAGCCAATTATATGGTTTTACAACAATTAGTTGATCGCATATCATCGAATTCAAAATACGTTAGCTAAAAATACGTTCAAATAAGGTCCCCTAAATTTCTAGTAAAATATAACTACAATGGCAGCCGCACATTACCTATTAAAAAAACCCCTTTGCACTCCGGGAGTGAAAACTTGAATATTAACGTCTTACGAATTTTCGATCAAAATGGTTTGTATCATAGATTGCATTTTTATGTACGATATTTCAACGCTAGATGTCTAATGTATAAATACAAGTTTTCGTCTTACGAATTTTCGATCAAAATGGTTTGTATCATAGATTGCATTTTTATGTACGATATTTCAACGCTAGATGTCTAACGTTGTATAAAAAAAAGTGAGTACCTACTCTCATAGTATCTCGCTCACCCAGTTCTTACTGACCTGACGCGAGTTTAACATTTTTTACCCATTACAAAAAAAGTGTACAACGCCGCTAAAGAAGTTTTCACTTCAAAAACATTAATGGCCTGTTGATCGTCTATAATCCACATTTTCTCGACCATTAATAAGAAATTAGGGACAGCGGTATTTAGTTACCTTTCCATTAACGAGTGCCATGGGATCCTTGCGTCTCGGCCACTGAGACAGCTCAACAAGACTGTCGAGATCTTCTCGGTGTAAATGATACGCTTGCATAGCTTCCAAAGCATTGTCTACGTCTTCTGCCGCAAGTGGCCGCACTACCGAATCCCGAATATGCGTTAAATAATCCAAATTAACAGCACGACGACTGCCCGAAATACTAAAAGAAATTATGCACGCAAAAAAAAAAACAGTGTGTCAATTTTTTTCAACATTTTAACCTATTCATACACTGCTTAATTTTCAAGAAACTAGAGTGACCTGTGCGAATTATTCGCACTAAATAAGTATAATAATTATCACTTTACAAAATTATTTTTTAAATATGATTGCAGGTATTCAATTCGTTTCTAATTTTGCACACTGCTTATAACGTTCTTCTTTTTGTTGTATTACAATATGAAGCTCAGATGACAGATCGAAGAAATATTTTACTAAAATTGTCATATAGAAGCGCAAGTAGCAAAAGTGTTGAGCTAAGCCGTCAGATGGCATCATGCAGCATTGCTGTGACGTTGTTCAGCATTGCTCGCTGTTTCAAAATTAAAGCCGTCAGATGGCAGTATGCAGTATTGTGTCTGTTGTATTACAATATGAAGGTCAGATGACAGATCGAAGTGTTGACGTTGTTTCAAAATTAAAGCCGTCAGATGGCAGACGTTCAGCGTTGCTGTATTTTAATTAATTTACAAAAACAAAAGCAATAATAAATTTTTTAGTTGTCGATGTCAGTAGAGCAAGCAATTATCTGTAAAATGATATATAATTTATGTGGAGAAATTGTGAGGTTTTTTCTAAAAAGGGAGGCAAACATCTTTAACCTCAGCGTATTAATATGATAATAAAGCTGAATTGAATTTCAATGATTAGAACATACCAAAGTCTCATGTGTATTTGCAGCTCATTGACGAGTCGTTGGAACTTTGTACGTTTCGAATTCTTCCCAAGCCAACCGGGAAAATTTATTTGACCGGCAATATTTCCTGACATAGCAGCGCCGGGTATAACGCTGCTGTACATCGCCTGAAGTGGCAGCATACTCCATGCGCCCGAACCTCGAATACGAGAATCCACTAAATCTCCCATGCTGATACCGTCGGAGGCTTCAGCCACTTGCCGTAACCAATCCTTTCTGAAACGAACGAGTTACGTTTTAATATTCGAACCTAATTATTGTAACTGATCAAGACAAAAATCTTACTTGGGTGCTTTTGGTACAACTTGTAAATAATTTTCTTGTACAAACAACGGTCCGATACTATAATCGTAAAAAAAAAGATCGCTTTTATCGCGTATGCTCATGTGTTTGTGTTCGTCCGCTGAAAATACTTTCCGTATTACTTCCCAAGGGCCCTGAAAAAAATTTAAAAAGTTTTATTAAAGTCACACACCATAGTAACAGTTTCGTTGGTCTAATGACAAATTGTATTTACCAATTTAATATCTTTTTTGGAATTATTTGCTTTTTGTTTTGCAGTTTCAGCTGTTAGAGAGGTTTCACCAGTCGACCACATCGATAAATGATTCAACGTTTGTCTCAAATCATTTCCTGTACCCATAATAATCTGATCCAGAGCATCCGGTCGTATTTTAATCCCTTCTTTAAAACAAACAGACAACATCGCTCCCTTAAAAAATAAAGATTAATAAAAAGTTAATATCATCGAATTATAATAATACTTTCATTGGTAATAAACTATTTCCAAACAGTGTTTTTACCGTTTGGCATTAATATAAGACGCATGCGCAGTGCAGTTTTATTATTTAAATAAATATAGTTAAAAAACAAACTAAAAAACACGCTTTATATCGAACTAAAAAGTAAAAAATATTTTTTGTAAAATAAGCTTAAAACAATAATGAATAAAAAACACAAGTATTATTGTGAAAAAAGCGTGGGGCGCTTTGTTGCACATTTTCGTACATCGAGCGCACCACGCTTTTTTTCACAATAATACTTGTATTTTTTATTCATTATTGTTTTAAGCTTATTTTAAAAAAAATATTTTTTACTTTTTAGTTCGATATAAGGCGTGTTTTTTAGTTTTTTTTAAACTATATTTATTTTTCACTTTTTAGTTTGATATAAAGCGTTTTTTGTTTTTTTTTAAACTATATTTATTTTCCACTTTTTAGTTCGATTTATTGTCAAAAATTTGCCGGAAAAAAAAAACAATTTTTTTTCGACGTGGACGGGATTAGAACCCACGACCCGTGATTCCGAGAGTTGACGTCAGCGAAGACCCGTGCCTTAGACCGCACGGCTAACCACTGTAGTTACAGTGCTGGCATATTATACTGCAGTAATAAACCACTTGCTGTAGTCTAAACGAAGGTTACAAACAAACATACATACATACAAACTTACAAGTGAAGTTAATATAAAGCGTGTAAAAACAAGAGACAGCCCGTGATTGTTGAACAAAATTAATACTTACTCTGATTTGTTCGAGCCTTGGTTTAGCAAATCGTAAATCGAAACAATAATTTGAAAGTGAACGGACTTTGGGATGTTGTCTATCGTTACACATGCAGATTATAGGCACAGATGAATTCTTAATTAGAGTTATCAGTTCTTGCATTCCGCCGCGATCTTCGTTACCCGCCATTCCGTCTACTTCGTCCATTAATAACACGTGGTTCTTCGAAAGAGCACTACCGCCTGTATTTTTAATAGGACAATCATTATTGTTAATTGTTTTGGTTCTTTTATTAGTCATTTAAGGAGGTTGATCCGTTACAGTCCCAATCAAAAGTAAGTCGAATTCTAAGTGGGAACTTTTCCATAATAAATTTTTACAAAAGGTTATAAGTCGATGATACCAAGAAATTATTGTCATAAAGGCATAAATAATTTTTTTTTTTAATATTAATTAATTATTTCAGTATTTTACTTAATGGACTAACTTTTGAATTTTTTGTACAAAGTTAGGTTAGAAAAAATAAATTTATATAAATATCTGTATTTTACATATTTTTTGCAGTAAATAATTAAAAAAAGATTATTAGAAGTAATAAAAATTACAATTAAATCATTAAAAAATTGAAAATTCAGTTAAAATTGTCAAGAATAAAAGTCTATAATCGAAAAGTGCTAAGGTTTAATATTTGTTTTTATTGATTAAAAGTCTCCTAATTAAATTGGAAAGAATATTAAAATATGCGTAAGACATCGATGCTTTACATAGTTAGTTTTCGGAACTGCTGACATTATTTGGTTATTTTCAAAAAATTAAAATGTACCGTTTGCAAGCTAGGTTGACATATTTTCCATAAGACTACATGTAAAAGTTTTTTTTAATTTTTTACTTTATAAATCTCCTAATGATTTTAGATTTTTTACAGAAAATTATGTCATAAAAAAATCTATTAAAAAAACTTTATTTCATTATCTTCGTAAAACGGCTCATCCTCCTTAAAAATCTTCCCGCTTACCGGTAATGTAGCCAGCTAATGATTGGTTACTAAGTAGTTCCGAAACTCTTTCCTGCAGGAGTTTTTTACTGCGAGTATCCGAAGCATTAAATTCTACTGTGTCAAAACCGAGTTCCTTACATACAAGTGTCGCTGTAGTCGTCTTTCCTAAAAAAACAAAACAATGTTATTCGTAAGTCTGGTTTTTGCAAAGGACTGGACACTTTTACAATTAAAGTTCTACTCGAATTATTCGCACTAAATAAGTATAATAATTATCACTTTACAAAATTATTTTTTAAATATGATTGCAGGTATTCAATTCGTTTCTAATTTTGCACACTGCTTATAACGTTCTTCTTTTTGTTGTATTACAATATGAAGCTCAGATGACAGATCGAAGAAATATTTTACTAAAATTGTCATATAGAGGCGCAAGTAGCAAAAGCGTTGAGCTAAGCCAGATGGCATCATGCAGCATTGCTGTGACGTTGTTCTGCGTTGCTCGCTGTTTCAAAATTAAAACCGTCAGATGGCAGTACGCAGTATTGTGTCTGTTGTATTACAATATGAAGGTCAGATGACAGATCGAAGTGTTGACGTTGTTTAAAAATTAAAGCCGTTAGATGGCAGACGTTGTTCAGCGTTGCTGTATTTTAATTAATTTACAAAAACAAAAGCAATAATAAATATTTTAGTTGTCGATGTCAGTAGAGCAAGCAATTATCTGTAAAATGATATATAATTTATGTGGAGAAATTGTGAGGTTTTTTCTAAAATGGGAGGCAAACATCTTAAACCTTAGCGTATTAATATATATGATGTTCGATTTCAAGTGCTGCAAAAAAGTGAAAATAAAAATATACTAACCGACACCTGGTGACCCACTTAACAAGGCTGCTCTGAAATATGCACCGTCATCATTTTTCGCCCAAGGGCTCGGTTTATTGAGTTTTTTACTCGGATCGCGATTTTTATGCCAATTTTTCAGCCAATTCATCAGTTTTTTGGCGCAGCTATTATCGGTCTGCTGTCCAACAATTTGTTTTATGCTTGTTGGCTTATACTTTTCTACCCAAGCCATGGATTCCGTTGGCAACTGTTTTTCGCTTATTTTCGATCGCGCATCTATATTCTTTTGTTTCTCAACAGACTGCACTTTTTTTGGCTCTGCTTCTGTATCATGTTCTGAAATCTTATCTTTGGTATTTACAATTTCACCTTTCTCTGTTTTGGTTTCTTTTGAAAAAAATCTACTAGTTTCTATCGTACTTGTTTTATGTTTACTGTTTTCCAAAAATTTCGATTTTGTTTTATTTACTGAATCCACACTTTTCTCGTGTGATTTATGTTTAGAATCAAGTTTTACCACAGCTGACTGATCATCGTGTTTTTTTTTAGACTTGATATTCGATTTTTCCCGAATAAGATCTAATAATCCGTCTTCAGACAGTATTTCCACTCCTAAATTAGTAGCTTTTTCCAGTTTTGCTGGTCCTGCGTCATCTCCGGCCACTAAATAATTTACTTTCTTCGTTACGCCTGAATTTACCTTTCCTCCATACTGCTCGACGATTGATTTCGCTTCGTCTCGTTCCAACGATTCCAGAACACCGGTTATAACGAATATTAAGCCTTGCAGGCAGTTAGGTTTTCCCTGCAAAATCGCAATGCGCAAAAAATTATTTAAAAAAAATGAAGAATGTTATTTAAGGTAGTACGAGCACCAAGGCAATTTTAAATAAAAGGCTTGTTTTTTTTTTAATATAAAGTCTAAACCAACACTGAAAATTTTAGGGGGGTTGCCCGATTATTTAAATAAATAAATGACTTCAAAAGTAGGCATATTTAACATTGGCTTTATGGTAAAACGGTAGATAGATGATATGTTTTCATTGATTTCTCCAAAACTAGTCGGTGGAAATTAAAAAAAAAAAACTATTTAAATTAAAGTTAAAACCTTAATAAACTATTGAAAACAAAAAAAAACCCGCTGTGCCCGACTAATTAAAAAGATATTTAATTAAAAAGGTTAAATATCTATTTAATTAGTCGGGCACAACGGGTTTTTTTTTGTTTTCAATAATTTATTAAGGTTTTAACTTTAATTTAAATAGTTTTTTTTTAATTTCCACCGACTAGTTTTGGAGAAATCAATGAAAACATATCATCCATCTACCGAAAATTTAAAAAAAATCAAGCTTTTTATTTATAGTTGTCTTGATGCTCGTACTACCTTAAATCCGTTTAAAAATCAATTACCTCCGGTATCTCTTTAGAACCTGGGTTTCGAGGTCCACCACGATGTAAATATTTCTGATATAGAGCGGCAGAATGTTGTTTTCTTTCATAGCGCTCTTGATCCGGATCCATGCCACTATCCTCAGTATCATCGCTAGCTTTACAAGACTTCTTTTGTTTTGGCATATCTGTAACAAATAACTCAATTTAGTTAAATATGAAATACAATATAATAGATGGAGAGCTGGCTACGGAGAAAATGGGTGACTCGGTGCAGAGCTGAAAATTTGCAGAATAATAGGAGATAGTATAAGTAAGTAGGGAAAAAATTGCCAGAAGGCTAGGCGTAAGATAAAGAGCCGCCAGAAGGCGCTAATGTTGCGAAAAATCAGTGCACTTCTGACAATTTCTATACTTATTCTGTAATTCAAAACTAGATTATATATTATATATATTATACATTATATAGTTATAAGGGCATACTGAAAATTCAAACATGATATAATAATTACATTCGACAAATATTCAAAATTATTAATGTCATTTTGATAGAAATAAAATTAATCGTCATATATTTTCATTAATAAAATTACATTGTTATAACAACGTAATTTTATTAATTTATTTAATTTTATTTCTATCAAAATGACATTAATAATTTTGAATATTTGTCGAATGTAATTATTATATCATGTTTGAATTTTCAGTATGCCCTTATAACTATATAATGTATAATATATAATCTAGTTTTGAATTACAGAATAAGTATAGAAATTGCCAGAAATGCACTGATTTTTCGCAACATTAGCGCCTTCTGGCGGCTCTTTATCTTCCGCCTAGCCTTCTAGCAATTTTTTCCCTACTTACTCGTACTATCTCCTATTATTCTGCAAATTTTCAGCTCTGCACCGAGTCACCCATTTTCTCCGTAGCCAGCTCTCCGTCTATAAGTAGCACAAGCAATGTTACAACAAACAATACTAGATTATAATTTACCTTCATTATTTTCACTGCTCTGCCTTCTCCTTTTCTCTTTTTTCTTCTGAGCCTCAATCACACTACAATCACTGCTCGAGCTTTCCGTTTTTTCAATACTTTTTCTATCTGTTTTCGAGCCATTAGTCGTTATGTCACGACTCTTTTTTGTTTTTGTATCATCAGATTTCTTTTCTGGAACGTTTTTAGGAATTTTGTATCCATCCAAGTTTTTCTTCTCTATTTTTGCAGCACTGCTGTCTTTATTTTTTTCTACATTAATTTTGGGATTGCTTTGATGGATTTTACTATGAGCACTAGCTTTTTTTTCATTTGACTCCGTAATCTTTTTATCCTCGTCACTTTTTATAAGTTTTTCGGAGCTATGTTGTTTTTCCACATTTTCAACTAGTTTATCTAATTCGATAATAGTCTTTTGGAAATCTTCGTCTGAATGTACTTCGAGCTCAGATACCACTTCCTTCTTACTTTTCTTAACCGATTCTTTCCGGACCAACGGCTTATTAAACATATCGGCAACACTAATCGGTTTAAGCTTGCTTTCATTTGCATCGCCATTTTTCTTCTTTTTATCACGACTTTTCTTTTGTTCCACTTCTGATTCCGAATCTGAACTTATTGTGGCGATTTTACGCTTTCTACTATGCTTTTCATTTGATTTGATAACAGGTGTTTCGGGTGTATCATCATCGCTTGATATTACGATTTTCTTCTCGGTTTTCTTGGACTTTTCAGATTTCTTAGTTCGTGATTTAATTTCAGGGCTTGCAGGTATAATTTCGTCATCAATCTCCACCAAAGGCAGTGTACGTTTCTTTTTTACTTTTTCAGCGACTTCTGGTTTTTTAGCTGGTTTCTTCACATTAAAGAACGACCTTATATCCTAAAATAATTTTTAATATCACATACATGTAACGGCAGCATAACTTTAATAGACTTTGATTGCGTGTATCTATACTTACTTGAGACATTTTAGCAGCGACAATGTGACTTAATATCACTTAACTTATTACAAAGAAATGCAAATTTTTTTTAATAAATTCGCATTGTTTTAAAATTTAAATCATATTATACCATAATTTTTCTTGGGTTTCTTGAATTTATTTTACCCAGAGAAAATTTTACTCGTGATTTCGTATGGTCACAATTTCCGCGCAATAAAATTGACAGCTGTTCAGTGTTGCCGACATAAACAACAATATAAAAAAAAATCCCCCATTAAATATACTATAGACCATTGAGCTGTTGACAGTGCGACCTCCACTACACTACTCACCTCATCGGTATAGACTTTTCTGGATTGTTGTCAAAGTTGTAATAAATAGGTTATGTTTAGAGGTTATATCCAGTTTAATTTTATATCGAACTTTTAATTAAGCGTATTTAAATAATAGAAATAAAGTGGAGAATCTGGATAATATTGCGCAGTATTTTGATAAACTGTACATTAAAATGAATATATTTGGCTTAATTGTGTCGGGCCGACTGGTATGTACGATAACTAGTGAAGCGACAACTTCGAATTTGAAATCCATTGTTCAACCTCAATTTAATAAATCAAATATCTTTTTAGGTTCAGACACATTTTGAGGTAATGGATGAAACAAAATGCTTGATAACTATTCCAGACGCCGACAATATCAATCATGTAGTTGTATTTTTAACAGGCGCAATGCCATTACCTGAGGGAATGGCTGGATTAGGTATTTCCTACAGAACAAAAATACGCAGGAAACATTTTACTACATTAATTTTTGTTTCACAGTGTATTTCAGTTGGCCAGACCCAACTGCACCACCGAATTGGCAGTTATTAGGACATATATCAAATGGAAAACCATCAGCAATCTTTAAAATTTCTTCTTTAAAGAAACTACATGAAATTACAGACAATCCAAATATTTTAACTTTTGGTCAGCAGCAGATTAATCATAATGCTCAAATAGGAATTTCAATAGGTAAATTTAATACAACATGAAGCATGTTATTAAAATACATGTAACTCTTTTTAATATTTACCTTGTTCTCGTAGAACCGATGTCTAACGCGCCTGAGCAACCGGAAGCATCTTCACCCAATTCGTATTTAGTGTTCGGACAAAAAATGTTGCAAAATTTTTATAACTTCATAGCAAGTTTCGCCGTATCACAAACTCAGATGTTATCGAATCCGGCAGAAACTTACGTTCCAATGTCAACGTTACAAACGTGGTACAATAATTTTGAAAGACGATTAATCCAAAATCCTAACTTCTGGAAATAAATTCGCTTTGTTCTTTTAAAATTTTTACTTTGTGGTAACAGTATGAGTGATTGTGCTGATTATAATCGATTTTGTAAGAAATCATCCCTTTCAAATTCAAATTCACGATCTCAATATATTCCCCTGGTTATAAATGTGCTTCAAAAATTTTTTTTACCGTTTGTATAAATTATATTATTACACAATATAATTATCACTCTGTTGTATAACAATTTTAACGAAAAACAAATACATTTTCTATTGTATATGTGGTTACTGTTTATTTTTCATTGAAAACTTTAAAAACAATTGTAAGTTCGTTCCAAGCAGCCGCGAACGGTTAATTAAAACCATACACAATCTTGTTACTGCGCAAGACTGTCTTGCGCAGTATCGATTTTTGAGCTAGTGCGCAAATTAGTCTTGCGCAGTGACAAGACTTGTGTAAGGTTTTATTACCGTTCACGACTGCTTGGAACGAACCTTGTTTGTTTTGAAATACAATAAAAGTTGAATTTTTCAATAAATAAAATTATCGACTAATTTTTCAGACAATATATTAACAAAAAAAAAAATATAATTAAAGATTTGAAAAGTTGAATTTATTGCGATTCTCACTTACGCCATAGGCCATCTACCCGGCATTTCAGTGAACTATCCTAAGCGCAGCTTTTCATGTAGTAAAGCATTGTGCGTTACGTATTTTTGTAAATATTTATTGTCTACAATAATTATGAAAGTTGTACACGTTATTGAAAAATAAGCGTGATATGTGTTGCCTAGATCAAGTGTAAATATGGATATTAAATCGAAAAGTGAGGCATGTCCCCTGATTATACGCTATTTATTTGATGCGATTATCTGGGTGATCGGTATAACCAAATAAGGGGGTCGCTCTAATAATTATTGTCATAATTTTTTATGGCTAATCTAATCAGCACTTGGCACAAACTAATTTTGTGCTGATAACCATAACAGCGGCTATTTTCTGCATAACGCTATTCGCAAATTAGATGATTGGTGCATGGGTATGTGATTTTCATAAGTTTTCCAGAAGATTTCTGAAGTAATCTTATAATGACCGCGTTAGTAATCAAAAGTTTTAGTGAAATTTGCCGGGCTTGCCTAACAGCAAGGAAAAGTTTGGTTTCTGTTTTTGAAGCTCGCGTACCAGATATGATAATGACGTGTGCTTCCGTTAATGTAAGTGTTTTTGTAAATATTTGTTATAGTATGACCATTGATTAATGGTATAATATTGAAAATTGCAGATAACAAAAGGAGACGGTCTGCCGTCGAAAATCTGTACTCAATGTTTACAGCAAGTTAACCGCAGTTATAGATTCAAACAGGCTTGTGAAAAATCGGATGCAACACTTCGTGACCTGTTAATTTCAAATCCAGAACTTGTAAGTAAATTATAAAAATTGTAATCGGTAACTTCTAGGTGTAATATTTTGTTATTCATACGTAGGAGGATTTAAATCAACTCGATACAACAGAAACCATAAAACTTTCCGAAAATTATGAAGATGCTGACAATATAATTATTTTACAAAATAGTGCACAATCCAATAATAACACTTTTACGTGTGATGGAACTAAAAAACAAGATAATTGTCCCACAGAAAAAAATGTGTTGTCGAACAATTCGTTTATATTAAATAACAGTAATGATACTCGTATTGAAACAGTTGAAAACGTATCGAGTGATATTTGTATATCTAATATCATAAATAATTGTCATATCGAAGGTACAGAAAATTTTCTCTTGTTTTATTGTTATTAGTTACTGGCAAAATAATATTTTTAAAATCATAACATTACAGACAAAATTGAATCCGATGATTTTAGTATACAAAATTCACATGAAACGTGCGAAAATGACGAAACAGAATGCGACGTAGATTTAAATGATTGCAAAGACGTTAGCGATGGAGAAAGTTGTAAAATTCAGAAAAATGACAACGAAAGCGTGTGTGAAATATGTAAAAAGAGTTTTAAAGGTATCTGCCTTAAATGCAACTGATAACATTACATTAAGGACGTAGTCTGGTGTTCGGGTTTTGAAAAAACGAATTTATTTTTTTTACATTTTTAGTAAGTATAATATATTGAGAAAATACTGTAAAAATTTTAGACCGAAATATTAAATATTTACAAAGCTATAGCATATAGTCGAGAGCAGCAACGGTCTTATGGTAAGACTCTTACCTGCTCTTACCTCTCAATTGTTATCACGTTACCCTTATACTCTCGCAGAGTAGAGCAAACAAATTAGCAGAAAACGATGCCTTTGAAGAAACGGAAGGTTTAATATACACCAGACATAGCTGATTAGTGTAAATATTCATTTTTATTTTTTTGTAAGAAATCTGAAATTAAAACTTTAAACGCGTTTTTCTCAAAACTACGTTTTTTTAAGCGGCGCGGGTGATTGAAACAATTGTATACAACCGATTGCTTTCAGTTTTGCACAGGGTATTCTACACAACAATAGCTCCGTCCGGTACTAGAATTACTTAATTATAAAAATTATTTCTATTTTTTTTAACCGATTATCAACGAAAAAATCACGATTTTCTAGTTGTTTTTTTCTAAAACCCGCCATTTTGTTATTTATCAATAAAAATGTTTATTTCTAGTACAGGATAGAGCCACAAGCCTACGAAACAATAACCAATTTAATTTTTATAATTCAGTTGACTCCAAGTGACGTTATCACCCGCGCTACCCACCTACCTCCATTTAAAATTGTCTACTTTAGGTCAAAAAAACAATTATAAAATGGCGTAAAATTAAGCAAAAAAAATTTTTTTTTCTTAGTTTACGATGTCAATAAAAACATGTAACAAAATTGAAAACATCGTACATTATTTTGATATTAAAAAAAAAATCTGAAATAACGGTTGAAAACGAGCCTGAACATAGGACTACGTCCTTAATATAGAATTTTCTCTTTGCTTTTATTATAAGGATATATTTTTTTTTATTTTTTAGTTCGATGGAAATTTACTGCTCATATGCGAGCACACTCTGGAGAAAAGGGTCACACGTGTTTGATATGCCAAAAAAAGTTTTCCATACCTTCATTGTTAACTCGTCATATGAAAGTGCACTCGGCCGATCGTGAACAGCAACTGGAAAAACGTCGAAAAATGAAAGACAAGCCGTATCAATGCGAAGTAAGTCAAATAGGCTTTGAGTGTATAACATACGTCCCGTCCGGTTTCACCCGGATGTAAAAGAACGAATGGGGAAGGGAGGAACATGAGTACACACATTCATCTTTGTTTATCGAGATGAATGTTGTGTCCAAATTTCATGATGATCGGAGTTACCGTTCAAAAGTTTTTGTCGATAAAAAGCAGTATTTATACTTTTTTTAATTAATTAAATAAAATTAAAATAAATTTAAGCTTTAGAAGAAAGCAATGTAGAAAATAAAATAAATAAAAATATATTCGCCCAACGTGGGCGCTCGAACTCACGACCCTGATATTGACAGTCGCGTGCTCTACCGATTGAGCTAGCCGGTGTTGTTTAATCACTACGCTAATATGAGTATATTTAGTTAGTGCATTTAACCTGAATAGAAGCTTATTTTTGAGATACATTTTGCAACATTTTTCATTAATACTCCGCTCCTGATGGTCGTAGCGTGATATTATATAAATACTCCGCTCCTGATGGTCGTAGCGTGATATTATATAATAGCCTATAGCCTTCCTCGATAAACAAAAAAAAATTTCAATTTGAACCAGTAGTTCTTGAGATTAGCGCGTTCAAACAAACAAACAAACTCTTTAGCTTTATATATTAGTATAGATTATCTCAAAGATGGCAAAATATAGCAATTCTTTCACTTATATGAAGTAAATTATTGCCAACATCCATAAACTATAAACATCGAAGGTCCGATCCACTTTAAAATTACTTAAATGTAATACATTATTTACAGATATGTGAAAAAGGATTTTTAGAGCAGCAGTCATTAAAGAAACACATGAAAGCTCATTACGGCGAAAAAAGAATATATGAAAAAAAACATATGTGCACATATTGCGGAAAAAGGTAATTTTGGATTTGTAGCTTTTTAACCGACTTAAAAAAATTGCACTCCGGGAGTGCCGGCAGAAGTGAAAACTTGAATACTACCTCTACTCTCCATCCGTCTTACGAATTTTCGATCAGGTCACGTGTCCTGACGCGAGTTTAACATTTTTTACCCATTACAAAAAAAGTGTACAACGCCGCTAAAGAAGTTTTCACTTCAAAAAGAAGTTTATCAATTTGACATGTATTTTTTTGTTTGCTAAGCTATTTAACTTCCTTCTAAAAAGGCCACTAAAATAATAAAAGTACATACAAAAATTATAGTAATTAAATTGATTTCATTATTTAAAGCTATTTTAATGTTTTATTTTTGTTTTTATTGAAAATTTAAACTGATAAAATTGCTATGTGTGATGAATAATTATTCTACGATAAGTGATACGGTATTCGATTGTTTTTAGATTTTGTAACCATAGTTGGCTTGAAATACATATGAGAAAGCACACAGGTATTATTTGCGTATTTTTCTATATCTTGAAAAGCCGTAGTAAAAAATCATGACGGATAAATGCATTATATATATATTTTTTTTACGAAATCAGGTGACAGACCTTTAACCTGTGAAACTTGTGGGAAGACATTTTATATGCCTAGCAGTCTTAGCAAGCACATGCTTACACATTCAGAAAAGAAGCACAAGTGCGAAATATGTCAGAAAGCGTTTACTCAGGTTAGTAACAGTATTCAGTAATTATTGATCATACCACTACACTGCTAGCAGTATTTACTCTATTACAAGAAGCTATCATATATATTAATATGCTAAGGTTAAAGATGTTTGCCTCCCTTTTTAGAAAAAACCTCACAATTTCTCCACATAAATTATATATCATTTTACAGATAATTGCTTGTTCTACTGACATCGACAACTAAAAAATTTATTATTGCTTTTGTTTTTGTAAATTAGTTAATTAACAGCAACGCTGAACAACGTCTGCCATCTGACGGCTTTAATTTTGAAACAACGTCGACACTTCGATCTGTCATTTGACCTTCATATTGTAATACAACAGACATAATACTGCATACTGCCATCTGACGGTTTTAATTTTGAAACACCGAGCAACGCTGAACAACGTCACAGCAATGCTGCATGATGCCATCTGGCTTAGCTCAACGCTTTTGCTACTTGCGCCTCTATATGACAATTTTAGTAAAATATTTCTTCGATCTGTCATCTGAGCTTCATATTGTAATACAACAAAAAGAAGAACGTTATAAGCAGTGCGCAAAATTAGAAACGAATTGAATACCTGCAATCATATTTGAAAAATAATTCTGTAGTGATAATTATTATACTTATTTAGAGCGAATAATTCGCACAGGTCACACTAGTATGTAGGTTAATTTCGCGTGAAATCTATTCAAATAGTAGCTTTTTGAAAAGGGGCGATTCTGTTCTATAAAACGGAACCATTTTTAGATTGATTTGAGTTCACAATCGCTCCTAAAATCGTAATCAAAAATCTCGAACTAATTACTGCAGAATATGTGCTACACTTCTATACCATGAAAATAGCCAGATAGCTGTGGAAGTTTGTACAGTAGTGGATAAGGCTTTAGCTTAGTATGAGAAAAGTCGCGGGTTCGATCCCTGCCGATATCATTGCATTTTTCTTGATCGTTTTTTTTTTACACGCTTTATATTAACTTCACTTGTAAGTTTGTACGTATGTTTGTTTGTAACCTTCCTTTGGACTACAGCAAGTGGTTTATTAGAGTAGTATAATATGCCAGCACTGTAACTACAGTGGTTAGCCGTGCGGTCTAAGGCACAGGTCTTCGCTGACGTCAACTCTGGGATTCACCGGTCGTGGGTTCTAATCCCGTCCACGCCGAAAAAAAAATTGTTTTTTTTTCGGCAAATTTTTGACAATAAATTAAACTAAAATAAATATACAAATCTTTGATTAACGTCTGATTAGAACTCTTCAATAAATAATTTATTTATTGGTCGATAATTTTATTTATTAAAATAAATATAGTTTAAAAAAAACTAAAAAACACGCTTTATATCGAACTAAAAAGTGAAAAATAAATATAGTTTAAAAAAAAACTAAAAAACACGCTTTATATCGAACTAAAAAGTAAAAAATAATTTTTTTAAAATAAGTTTAAAACAATAATGAATAAAAAATACAAGTATTATTGTGAAAAAAGCGTGAGGCGCTCGATGTACGAAAATGTGGAACAAAGCGCCCCACGCTTTTTTCACAATAATACTTATATTTTTTATTCATTATTGTTTTAAGCTTATTTAAAAAAAAATATTTTTTACTTTTTAGTTCGATATAAAGCGTGTTTTTCAGTTTTTTTTAAACATATATTTTCTTTCTTAATTGTTATATCGCAGAACACTTTTGGCCAACTATTATTTTAGTTGTGAACAGAATCAGTTAAATATTCTACAAGATGTCGTAGCAATCCAAGACTCGTTTAGGCTTGAATGTTCAATTATTGTTTTACAGGCTTTTCAATTGACAGTTCATACCCGGACGCACACGGGAGAACGACCGTACGTTTGTGTGGTCTGCGGCAAAGGCACAACAACAAGCGAGGCTCTGACAGTTCACATGAGAACTCACACGGGAGAGAAGCCTTTCCATTGCTCTCAGTGTACCAGCGCATTTGCCAGTAAGTACTTGATTAAATATATCGTACGGTGACAGCACTAGACTCGCATTCGGGAGGTACCGGGTTTAAATCCCGGCAGGAGCAAATGTGGCTGGGACTTTTTCCTGCTGTCTCTCTCCGAGAAACGGTTTTTTCTATACCGGCCACCTTGTTGAGGTTTTCCGTGATTTCCCTCTATAATTCTAGGTAAATATCGAGATGGTTCCTTATTCAAGGCCATGGCCGATTACCTGTCAGTCTCCTATTCTCAAAATTTGCCTATCTTATCTTAAGGAGGTTGAGCCGTTTTACGAAGATAATGAAAAAATCTGAAATAAAGTTTTTTTAATAGATTTTTTTATGACAAAATTTTCTGTAAAAAATCCAAAATGATTAGGAGATTTATAAAGTTAAAAATTAAAAAAAACTTTTACATGTAGTCTTATGGAAAATATGTCAATCTAGCATGCAAACGGTACATTTTAATTTTTTGCAAATAACCAAATAATTTCAGCTGTTCTGAAAACTAACTATGTAAAGCATCGATGTCTTACGCATATTTTAATATTTTTTCCAATTTAATTAGGAGACTTTAAATCAATAAAAAAAAAATATTAAACCTTAGCACTTTTCGATTATGGACTTTTATTCTTGACAATTTTACCAATTTTAACTAAATTTTCAACTTTTTAATGATTTAATTTTAATTTTTATTACTTCTAATTTCTTTTTGTAATTATTTACTGCAAAAAATATGTAAAATCAGATATTTACATAAATTTATTTTTTCTAACCTAACTCTGTACAAAAAATTCAAAAGTTGGTTGGTTAAGTAAAATACTGAAATAATTAATTAATATTATAAAAAATTATTTATTTATGCCTTTATGACATTAATTTATTGGTATCATCGACTTATAACTTTTTGTAAAAATTTATTGTGGAAAAGTTCCCATTTAGAATTCGATTTACTTTTGATTTGGACTGTAATGGATCAACCTCCTTAATGTCCTAAAATTCCTTCATTCGCCCATTGCTATTAATTAATTGGAAGTTTAAAAATGTAGAAAATAACGGGAAGTGTGATAGATAGAAAAATAGTAATGGTGCGAATGGCGTCTGTTATGACATAAAGTCGAGAAATGGATGTTAAACGCATTATTATTATTACTTAGTTAAGCCAGGGATGGCATCAACGCCGTATGTTCGCCACCCCTGAATTAGGCTAAGTCTCTTATCTGTTTGCCCTATATTGTATTCAGAAACGGACGTATATACTGTTTCCAAAAATATGTTTTTTGAACTCAGAGGACCTCAAAATGAAAAAATATTGTAAAGTTTTGAAAAGTGAATTTTTTATCTAAATTAGTACCATTCTTGAGTTGGAATGGTTAAAAAAAAATGGAGTTTTCAACGAGAATTTTTATTCAGGTCGAAGTCAACTAACAATTCATATTCGGCGCCATTCTGGACAGAAACCGTATGTCTGTCCGACTTGTGGACATTCCTTTCTGCAAAAAGGCGATTTAGTTACACACATAAGATATCATACTGGAGAACGACCTTATGCTTGCAAGGTAAGCATGTCTTATATTAGGTTTGTTCCAAGCAGCCGCAAACGGTAACAGAACCGTACACAGTATTGTCACTGCGCAAGACTGTCCTGCGCACTAGCTCAAAAATCGATACTGCGCAAGATAGTCTTGCGCAGTGACAAGACTGTGTATGGTTCTGCAGCTGCTTGGAACAAACCTATTAGCAATCAATTGTTTCATTGTCGTTAATTGTTTCTAACTAAGCAGACTTAAGCGGCCCATAGACGCTTAATATTATTGTGCAATGTGGGTTGCACAATATTTTTACGGCGGCCCCTAGAAGGTCAATATTGTACAATATTTTGGTTTGTGCAACTATATGGAGGCGATATTGAAGGTTGTGAAATATATTGCTCAATTGCGAGCACAGACGGTACAGCCACATTGTGCAAACAGTCCCCACCAGAACTTCAGTCATCATGTTGTCACGATTACTATAGTCTTTGGACTTCACATCCCACAGAGCCGGGAGACCACGATGCACCTCAATAAATTCAACAATAAATTGTCTTTCGGCTTTCTCGTCACCCATGATGAGGCGTAGTTGAGATGACTTGTTAAAACGACCGCTACTTGAGATCAACTGACGGGATATTGCGCGATCTTGACAACAGACGGCACAACATTTCCCCGTTTGTGCAATATATTTTCAAGATTTTAAAAATCACACAGTATATTGCGTAACCTTTCAATCTCGTCTACACACGGTCAATTATATTGCACAAACCCAAATCACAAGAATAATAAATTTATTATTCTTGTGCCCAAATATTGCGCAATAATATTGAGCGTCTATGGGCTGCTTTAGAATAATATTCGTTCGAAATGCTTTAAAATTGCATTTTGAACTCGCTGTATGAATTATGAACCAATTACTCTGTATCAAAAGATAGATTCATATAGTTTGTGTCGATAAAGTAACTTTGATTTTAGTTGTGCCCAAAACGGTTTTTTGCGCACAGCGCGTTACGGGTTCACATGATGGGACATACAGGAGAAAAGCCGCATGCCTGCACCGTTTGTCAAAAACGATTTGTCAGTTCACACATTTTAAAAACTCACATGAGAACCCACACAGGTGAAAAACCGTACACGTGCCAAGTTTGTGGACATCGGTTTTCGCAATCTGGTGCTCTAGCTACGCACATGAAAGGACACAAAAAATAATTTGCCAGTAAATAATACATTTTTATAGAATTACACATAAAACGCAGAAATATTTTGATATCAAAAATCTGTTCAGCATTTTCTTTGGTCCGGACACATGCCTAAATCCGCGCCTGTTTATATTTTTGACGTGACAACGTCTTATAAATTGATGAAACACCAGCTGCACGCACGAAAAAGTGTAACGTTCCGTTCCGCCTGACCCTGTGCGTGCAAGCGAGAGCGCAGTAATGTATTATTAAATATGATATTCGAGCGGAATACGTTATCACGTAAAACTATCGTCCGTAAACCGACTTTACAGACAACCAATTTTTTTATTGGAAAGTATGGTAATGTTTTAAAAATTCAAAGAACGCTACACACGTTTTCTGCACATTGTATACAGGTTCTTAAAAATCAAGAGTGAACAAAGTTGCATGTGAATATCTTGATTGTATTGTAATAATTTTTAGTATTTTTATTTGTATTATACATAAATAAAATTTTATATGATCCATTCTCATTTAAAACTTAATGTAGTTGCTTACCTCAAAATGTAATGTATTTATTTTAAGTTACAGTTAAATTGTGTCTGTGTAGAGATTGCAGGATAGCACGCAAGGGCCAGAGTATAGATTAGTGATGTGCCGGATATCCGTATCCGCGGAGCTCCGAGGGAGAAACAAGATCCGTATCCGTTAGTTTTATGGCGGATCTTTTACCTTATTAATTTTCAATTCATAGATGAAATTTTATGTATATAGGTGATTAGGTAATAATGAAAAACTGTTAAATTCCATTCAGATTATTTTTTATTTCTTAAAATCGTATTTGGCACCTTTATATTGCAAAAATGTATCGTAGTGAGTACCATACCAATAGTACATAACTCAAAGGTACTAATAAAAAACTATCTTTATAATGAGATATTGCACATCGATCTTTGGAAAGAGACAATCTGTTATGAGAGTTAACTCTTAAAGAAGTCAATAACTTTTTCCCATAACAGATAGTCTCTTTTCAAAGGTCGATGTGCAATATTTACCGCCGCGTACTCTAAGAAAGTTAAGATCCGTATCCGCGGATCTTGAAACCAAATATCCGTATTCAGATGCATTTTTAACGATCCGGCACATCACTAGTATAGATGCAACAGAATGTTCTCTGAACAGAATAATTTTAGGTTATGTTATCAAGCATAAATCGTTTATTATTACTATTATTGAAATTTAAGAAAATATATTTGATGAAATGAATAAATTATCTCAATCAAAGTTTAATAAAATCTGCCGTACATGTTTGGCAGAGCGAAAACAAATGGTGTCCGTATTTAAAGCTAGCGTGCCCGATATGTTAAAATCGTGTGCTTCCGTTAATGTAAGTATATAATAATATGTAATCGACTTGTTTTTTCTTCTGTTCTACGTTATTAACTTATTCCCCATCAATTAATATGATAAATGTTAGATTTCAGAAGGAGATGGCTTGCCAACGAATATATGCACCAAATGTTTACGACAAGTTAATTGCTCCTACAAATTTCAGCAAATTTGTGAAAAATCCGATAGGTCTCTTCGCGAATGTTTGAAAATAAACGAGGAATTTGTAAGTATTTGGCAATTACTAAACAGAACTCTGACTCAAATGCTATTTTTACTTACATAGTATCAATTCACTTTTATTTATATTTTAGCAAATTAGCACTACCCACGGACATAGATGTCCATGGCACTACCACGATATAAATCTAGAAAATTTTGATTTAGTTTATTATCAAATTATGTAATTTTATTGTTTTTAGACCGGCACTGACGAAACCAAGATAAATCCTAAAGCATGTGATTTAACTGAAAACTTGTCAACAGCTAAAGATAACACGCCAAAATTAAACCATGAGTTGTATACACTGTTACGAAATAATGGTAATTTGATCTTTTTAATGCGTGTATGAATTTATTGCGATTTAGCAGTGTCATATTTTTCTCGTGATAACGTCTTATAAATTGATGAAACACCGGCTGCACGCACGAAAAAGTGTCACGTTCCGCCTGAGCCTGAGCGAGCAAGCGAGAGCGCGGTATAAGCGATAGAGAGACACGATCGGCCCAAGCGTCGGCTTGTACGCATTTCAATGTTTCTTTATGACGTTATCACGTAAAACCGACTTTACAGACAACCAATTTTTATTGCAAAATAGTGCAGTTTATCAAATACCTATAATATTAAATTTAATACTTAATGTTTTTTTTACGTAGACTGTACAAATGACACAGAAGAATGTAATTATAGTGAAACAGTAAAAAGTGAATCTCAGAATGCAACCGAATCAGATTACAACACAGAAATATTTCAAGAACCAAATATTACAAAAAATGAAACAAGTGAAGATATGGATTGTCCACAAGAACGGGTATCGGATAACAAAACAAAAACGCAACGAAACAAAAAACATATGTGCACGGTGTGTGGTAAAAGGTAATTAAAAAAAAAGAACTTGAAATTAAAACAGTCGAAGCAGTCACAGCGCATAAGAAATTTCACTTCAAAACCCAATTATAATACACTGATCAAATTGTTAAATTCGGAAATTACTTATGTTTATAGATTTTCGAAAAAAAGCTGGATTGAAGTGCATATGAGAAAACATACCGGTAAGTTCAGGGGTAGATTCCGACTATTCCGACCCGAGATATAAACTAGTATAGGCAATCGGCCTACCGGGAGACCTGCCAAAATGTCTATGGGCCCATTCGTCACTTTTATTGCTCAGTTTTCGATGTGTGCAATTTAATAAAGCATTTTCCATTCATTTTCTATTGTAGGAGAAAGGCCTTTAATCTGCGGAAAATGCGGAAAAACGTTTTACATGCCAAACAGTTTAAGTAAACATATGTTGACGCACTCCGAAAAAAAACATAAATGCAAAGTTTGCGGCAAAGCCTTTACAGAGGTTAGTAAAATACGAAGTGGCGTATAACCTCACATTTCTACTGTAGCCATGTTCCAACCTCTCTTCGAACAGTAATATCATAGTCACACTCGTAGAGTAAGATCCCAGAGCCGCCAGACACAATCTATTTTTAAATAAATGAAACCTTACGTTTTGAGTAGTGTTTTATGTACTTAGAACGCTTGGCGTACCTCCATCATTGAGTCTGTGACAAATGTACAGGTACCAGGTGACAAAGGTGACTAAAAATAAGGGTAACTTTACTTAAATTTAAATGGCTGATATTTATATATGTTTTGTAAAATATCACTATAAATTAGTATCCAGTATCGCCAGTCACTTTCCGCTGACCACAACTTCTGACAGACACTTTAAAGCTCAGAGAAAAATTAATGAACTTCACTTATTTTTAAATGTTTGATTTTTATATTATGTTATTCAGACAACTATTACAAAATTATATTTCAACAGCCAGACAAATTGTAATGACCAAACATCCCCCCAGACGTAAAATCGAAGACGGTTAGTATTTTGTTCTAAAACGCATACATAAAGCTCTCGCGCTCATACTAACAGCTGACTATTTTTTACGTCTGGGGGATGTTTGGTCATTACAATTTGTCTGGCTGTTGAAATATAATTTTGTAATAGTTGTCTGAATAACATAAATATAAAAATCAAGCATTTAAAAATAAGTGAAGTTCATTAATTTTTCTCTGAGCTTTAAAGTGTCTGTCAGAAGTTGTGGTCAGCGGAAAGTGACTGGCGATACTGGATACTAATTTATAGTGATATTTTACAAATCATATAATATAAATATCAACCATTTAAATTTAAATTAAGTGACTCTTATTTTTACTCACCTTTCTCACCTGGTACCTGTACATTTGTCACAGACTCAATGAAGGAGGTACGCCAAGCGTTCTAAGTACATAAAACACTACTCAAAACGTAAGGTTTCATTTATTTAAAAATAGATTGTGTCTGGCGGCTCTGGGATCTTGGGCTATCGTGCGCGGTAGCTAAAACGAAACTGTTTTGTATCAGTTTTGTGCGCATGCGTCGACTTTGCACTGTTTTTTGGCTTTAAATGACAGTTCTAGCACCGGTCTAATCTCGATTGGAACACGGTTTAGCTACTGCGCATGACTATGACAATAATATTACCGTTCGCAGAGAGATATGACTTCTAACATGCAGGAGTCTCGCGCATGTTTTTTTTTTGTAAAGCGTTGTCATTTGTTTTTAGACATTCCAATTAACCGTCCATATGAGAAGTCACACGGGAGAAAAACCGTATATCTGTGTGGTGTGCGGTAAAGGTTCGACAACCAATCAGGCTCTGACCGTTCACATGAGGACTCACACGGGAGAAAAACCTTTTCAGTGTAATCAGTGCAACGACACGTTTGCAAGTAGGTGCCGACAAATAAATAACATATTATGTTCATTATTAATCTTCAAGACGATGAATGAATCACTTTATACATATTTCATCCGTAATTGCACTGCAGATCTTGTATTTATGCGATTACCAAGTGACTAGGTATATCCGTTTACGAGATTTTTTCAGTTTTCAAATCACAAATAAAAGTCGTTCGACGCGTCATAAAGTTCTATCCAAGCAGCCGCGAACGGTAATAAAACCGTACACAGTCTTGTTACTGCGCAAGACTGTCTTGCGCAGTATCGATTTTTGAACTAGTGCGCAAATTAGTCTTGCGCAGTGACAAGACTGTGTACGGTTTTATTACCGTTCACGGCTGCTTGGAACGAACCTTATGACGATTGTGTTAGCTATGTTCCAACCTCTCTGCGAACGGTAATATTATAGTCACAGTCATGCGCAGTATTTTTTTTTAATGATCAGCAGTGCTGTCTCTTTCCACTGCGCACAGATTGTTGATCTGCGAACTATCAGAAGGATTAAATATAAAAAATTTATGTCAGGTCAAAGTCGGTTAATAATGCACAGACGACGGCACTCTGGTCAAAAGCCGTACATCTGTCCAACATGCGGACATTCATTTTTGCAAAAAGGCGATTTAGACACCCATATCAGATATCATACAGGAGAACGGCCATACGCTTGTAAGGTATGTCTTTGTTTATTTTTTAAGTAAGTATAATACGCGCTACAGATGTAAAAGGTTCGGAAGTTAGTCACAAACAGCGTCGCAAAGGCACATTTTAGAGCCATTGATACTCCCACCACCTCCCAGCTACCTGCACGGAACGTGCGCTCGTCGGTGATTGGCCGTGATCGCTCGTCGACTTTGTCACTTGTCGCTTTCCTGCTTTAAAGAACAGTCGAGTACGCTATTGTCATGTTGTTATTGCTGTTTTAGTTTTGTTGAGTTGCGAGTTTGTAGTTTTTCAACAGACTGTACGAGCGCAAGCCTGAATTCGCATCTAACTTCCGAGCCTTTTAGATTCGTGGCGCGTATTATAAGTCTTTATATTTTACAATGTATCACATTTTTAATTGAACTTATAGTAAAGCCCGATGTGTTTTTATTTGATAGGTTTGTCCAAAAAGATTTTTTGCTAATGGCGCATTAAGAGCACATATGATGGGACATACAGGAGAGAAACCTCACGCATGCTCAGTGTGCCAGAAGAGATTTATAAGCTCGTATAATTTGAAGACACACACTAGAACGCATACTGGAGAGAAACCTTATACTTGTCAAGTTTGTGGACATCGGTTTTCGCAGTCTGGTGCTCTGAACACTCACATTAGAGGACACAAGAAATAGTTTATTTACGTATTTTTAATTTTATAATGTAATCTATACAAATAAATAAAATTGACGATAAGCTTTTTACTAAATGCATATGAAAGTATGTATAATACGCGCCACGAATCTAAAAGGCTCGGAAGTTAGATGCGAATGCGTGCTTGCGCTTGTACAGTCTTGAAAAACTACAAACTCGCAACTCAACAAAACTAAACTAACAATAACAACTTGACAATAGCATACTCGACTGTACTTTAAAGCAGGAAAGCGACAAGTGTCAAAGGCAACGAGTGATTACGGCCAATCACCGACGAGCGCACGTTCCGTGCAGGTAGCTGTGAGGTAGTGGGGGTTTCAACGGCTTTAAAATGTGCCTTTATTTGTGACTAACTTCCGAACCTTTTATATCCGTGGCGCGTATTATACGGTACTTTTTTTAATTTTTAAAATTTTTGTTCCGAAACGACTGGACCGATTTTGACGGGACTTTAGCCGGCAGATAGCCGATGTTATAAGGAATAACTTAGACTACTTTTATTTTAGAAAAAAAACTAGGGTTCGGCGCAAAAAAATTAAAACCCATGCTGACGAAGACGCGGGCTTGCGCAATAACTCAAAAACCGATACAGTTTCGTTTTAGCTACTGCGCAAGACGGTTCTCAGACAGCTTGAACGTTTGAAAATTTCAAATACGTCATTAAAGAAGTTCCACTTAAAAAAAAAGAAATTAAAAGAGATATAGGGCGCTAGTATATTTAAATTGAATTCTCTTGACATTTCGTATTGATTTTGAAATAGAGCCCCTAGTTCAAAACTACCCATCGTTTAATAAATCGATGTTGTTGCACAATACGTACCAACTTTTACATGTAAAGACATTAATTTGAAATATTCACCTAATATATAATTAATAAAGTATAGATGTTTAGACAGTCTGCACGTTAGTTGAAAATCAAACATAATATAATAAAATAAATTATATAGGTGACCTGACAACTTACTGTTATTGAAATTGTCGTAAATCTTGATAAACGTTAAGCAATCTAAATGTATATACTGTGTGTCTCGATAAAAACGATCCACTTTTAAGTATCTCAAGAAGCGATTGAATTTGGTGACATTAGGTATAAGTTGGTACTAACTCTGACATGGAACGCCATTACTCGACCTAACTTCAAAATAATGACACGCATATTATATTATATTTTCAATTAAATATATTTTTTGACGTGATAACGTCTTATAAACTGATGAATCACCAATCTTATAAATTGATAAAACACCGGCTGCATGCACGAAAAAGTGTAACGTTCCGCCTGACCCTGTGCGTGCTTTTCTCGAAAACGGCCCTAACGATTTGGATTAAATTTACTGAAAAGGGATTTTGGGGGGCAAAAAATCGTTTTAGCCAGGTCTCATCTCTCGAAAAAATCGTTTTCATACAAATTTTATCATTATAAAAATCAATTTTTTGGCGTATGAAAATACTTAAATATTGTAAGTAGGTTTTGGAATTTTATATAAACAGTGAAACAATTGTTTTCAAAATATTATGACAGCTAATCTTTGAGACTTAAAATAAATACGAAAGAAAGAAAGTTAAAAAAAAACAATTATATTATAGGTGGTGAGTAATTTAAATAAATAAAATTAACCTAAATTTGAAGCGAAAGATGCAATATCATAGATTCGAATTATTATAATTATTATATAAATTTAGGTTATGTATTACGGAATACGTTATCACGTAAAACTATCGTCCGTAAACCGACTTTACAGACAACCAATTTTTTTTTATGTAGTTCCCCAAATCTGTGCCTATTGGTAAATCCGAACAAAGTACTACCAATGTTTCGGTTGAAACTTCCCTATTACATCAAAATAATTATTTCACACGATTAGGTCGCTTTTATTGGGACACACGGTATAGGTGCTTCGAAGTAATAAAATGACGGACTAAATCGTGACACTTCATTACAACCCCCAACGTAAGTTGTGGAAAACAACTTAAAGTTATTTATTATTAACGACGCAGGGGGAAGTGCGGGTAGCTGACAACAAACCTAACAAAACCTACTTTATTTTTAACAGGAAACAAACACAAACGGTTTCCAATATTACATAATAACGACTATTTTTTCAAATAAAAATTTGTGTAACAATAAAATAATGGCGAGAAAAAGTTCACTGGTCATTACCAACTCTAAAAAAATAGACACGCCGTCAAACAATCCCGAAAAACAAAGTCAGTTGTGTTCCGCCATAAGTTTTTTATGGACTTGGGGTCAGATATTTGGGCTGTCGACTGATAAACGTTTCGACGCCCGATCAAAAAGCAGTACAATGTTGACTTTTTATACAGTGTTATTCGCAATAATAAATACCATTCTTTTATACTTTTTCGGAGCGAAATCATATTCACTACAGGACAGTGGAAATATAATTGTTCAAGTAGCCGATCTGACTGTAACTTTTTCAACACTTATATTGACAGCCGTTGATATATTCGGAAACTTATTAAAAAGAAACCAATTAAAAAACTGTATTAGAGAATTAATGCAGTTTGAAACACAGTTCAGTAAAGTAAAAATCTACGTAAATTTCAAGCGTCTTAAAATATTCATTTATTCGCAATTAATTATAGCCTTTTCAATTTGGATCCCGTTTTGCGCACACTACATATCTTATTTGTGCAAATGGAATCCGATATGCATCGGCCACTTTCTGGCTCATTATATCCCGACAAAAGTGACTTACGTACAAGTTTTGATATTCAGTACATATATTTACACGATTGATTTATATTTCAAAGCGATGAATCAGAAACTGAAAGAACTGAATTTGGAAAACGTGCAAAAGTTATTCACTATCAATAATTCTCACGCCGATACCAAAAGCGAAATAATTGTTACGTTTATAAGACAGTGTCATTATAGATTGTGCGATTTGTCGCGAGAAATAAACACAGCTTTCCAACTCCAATTGTTGTTTACCTTTGGAAACGCGTTTGTGGTCATATTTTGCTCTTTATACAGTACGATGTTCGGCTACGTATATGATGGCAAAAAAACTGATCCGTCCGATTGGAGATTTTCAGTCGTGCCCGCTGCTGTTTTAATCGTGGCGGTCATTAAAGTTCTTTTATTGGTTATTGTCTGTGAAAAAATTTCCAATGAATGCAGACATTCCGGCGCTTTGATACACAAAATATCAGTTGCGACCGACGAATTTTATTTACGAAGATCGGTAAGTTTCAAAACTACAAACTCGCAACTTAACAAAACTAATATAACAATAACAACTTGACAATAGCCTACTCGACTGTACTTTAAAGTTTAAACATAGATATATATATTATATTAATAGATAGCGGATGCCTATCCTTGAGCATTGTGCGGAATGGTTCCAATTAGAAGCCATTTTGTAAGTGGAAAACGCCGTAAAAAGCGCGCGGGATTCAAAAAGATTAAATATTCTATAATATGATGTTAATGGAAAAACAATAAAACTGCAGTAAACAGTGATATTTCGCTCCAAAACCCATTTTTATATTGAAACGTTTCAAAAATTACAAAACTGAGCATAAATACTTATAATATAAAAGCTTAGAACATTTTACATTGTCAGATTGGCATCAATGCTTGTCAACCTTGATGCCAAATTGACAATGTAAAATGTTTTAAGCTTTTACATTATATTTATGCTCAATTTTGTAATTTATGAAACGTTTCAGTATAAAAATAGGTTTTGGAGCGAAATATCACTGTTTACTGTGAGTTTTGTTGTTTTTCTCAATAAAATCATATTATAAAATAATTAATAGTTTTGAATCTCGCGCGCTTTTTACGGCGTTTTCCACGTACAAAATGGCTTCTAAAAGGTACAGGAGGCGCTAGTGTATCCGCAATCTATTAAATATATATATCTATGCAGGAAAACGACATGTGACAAAGACAACGAGCGGCCAATAACTGACGAGCGCACGTTCCGTGCAGGTAGCTGGGAGGTGGTGGGAGCCTCAACGGCTCTAAAATGTGCCTTTGCGACGCTGTTTGTGACTAACTTCGGAACCTTTTAGATCCGTGGCGCGTATTATACGTCAAAAACCTGCATCCACGTTCGAATGTGAATAGCACACTCAAATCGGTACAACTTTCTTCCTTCCCGTACTGATATACGATTAGATGTGTATTATATAAATGAAAAAGTCTGTATCACAACAAAATAGCTACCTACTAGGTATTAGTATAGATAACTAAGTTATTTAGTGTGAACGTGGATTTTGTTTATACTATACGCGCGTCTGTGGCAGACTGTGGGCCGATATCTTCTAACAACAATAGAGACTATTTTAACATTTTGAACCTTATTACAGATTCAAGATTTTTCACTGCAACTGATGCATCAAACAATTGACATAACAGGACTCGGTTTTTTTAAAATTAATTGCACTTTGCTTCAAACGGTAAGATAAAGAATTTGTTTTGGGTTTCCAAAAACGAACGCAAATATCGATTTATCAGCTAGTTCTAATTGACATTTTGAAAATATTATGTTTTAGATAATCGGGGCAGTTACAACATATCTTCTTATTTTAATTCAATTTGATCTCGCTTTACCTAAAACTTCGTTGAAAATTTCTACATCCACAGCTGTGGTTAACACAACAACAAACGCAAAATAATCATGTAAAAATAATTCGTAAATAAATGTTTTCCATTTTACTTTTTTGTTATCTTTTTTGCTTGACTTTATGTCTGCTTATAAAATATGATCCTATCAGATTATGTCTGCTTATAAAATATGATCCTATCAGAGTCTGATAAAAAGAACTTTGGGTATCAAGTTTTATCAATGTAATGTTATCATGCTGGTTTACTGACGGACATAAAAATTCCAGAAACGATATATTTATATATCAGAAACGCATTTCCCGCCTACATGTAGGTATATAAAAATATAAAAAACGCAAGAAAATAATTACAGAAAGAGAGAGAGAGAGATACATATTATTATTACCTATCGATTGAACACAAAACCAAACAATTAAGTACTTAAACGTTGTGTATTGTTAAGTAAACAGGTCATTTACTCACGCAACCAAACATGAAAACAATCATTTTTATAACGATAATAAATTCTAACGAATTATGTGCTTACAAAGAATCTAAGTACCTTGATGGTTTTTGCTGACTTTTCGATTTTATATATTATTTAACTTGCCTTTTAAGAACCATCTTATCTTAAATAAACTGACTAGTACACGCGGTTGGAAGATTTTCCCTATGTTAAATGAATTTTTGCATACTCTTTTAGGCCAAATTTGTTTTCTAATTTTCTCGGAATTTAGAACTCTATCAACGCCATTGCAACTGGGTATAAAAGGCTGTTAAAATCAAATTTATCATTTCTTAAACCACGTGTAATACGTTATGGCAGTCAATGTTTCGTAATAACCGATATTGTCATAAACGATTGCGACTGTAAATAAATATCCCTCGTAGAAAATATTTACTGAATTGAAAACTTAAAATAACATAAACATTAAAATTACATCTAGTGCAATAAAAAAGAATGGAAAAACACGTTTCATGTTTTCATGTAATTATTTTCAAAGCCGAGTGACAAGGCTTGTGTTACACCTATAGACGTGTTTTATAAATATCTAATTATGTCAAAAATGAATAAAAATAACAATTGCTTAACGTCGTCTGTGAAATACTGTTGAAAGGAAAAATGCTGGAAAAATATTAAATTATTAATGATTCCGTCAATGAATTAAAAATTGAAATTTACAAAATGTGTCAGTTTAAACGAAAAAGATACACTAAAGCGTAGTGCTTATAAGTTTGTATTCATTTGTTTATTTAGAACAATTGTGAGTATAACATTCAAAAGTAAAGGGAAAATATTAACAGTGGAGTCATGCAAGGAAGCCTGATGACTTATAGTTGGAGAGCTGGCTACGGAGAAAATGGGTGACTCGGTGCAGAGCTGAAAATTTGCAGAATAATAGGAGATAGTACAAGTAAGTAGGGAAAAAATTGCCAGAAGGCTAGGCGGAAGATAAAGAGCCGCCAGAAGGCGCTAATGTTGCGAAAAATCAGTGCATTTCTGGCAATTTCTATATTTATTCTGTCATTCAAAACTAGATTATATTACAATTATATAGTTATAAGGGCATGCTGAAAATTCAAACATGATATAATAATTACATTCGACAAATATTCAAAATTATTAATGTCATTTTGATAAAAATAAAATTAAATAAATTAATAAAATTACGTTGCTATAACAACGTAATTTTATTAATGAAAATATATGACGATTAATAATTTTGAATATTTGTGGAATGTAATTATTTATCATGTTTGAATTTTCAGTATGCCCTTATAACTATATAATGTATAATATATAATCTAGTTTTGAATAACAGAATAAGTATAGAAATTGCCAGAAGTGCACTGATTTTTCGCAACATTAGCGCCTTCTGGCGGCTCTTTGTCTTCCGCCTAGCCTTCTGGCAATTTTTTCCCTACTTACTTGTACTATCTCGTATTATTCTGCAAATTTTCAGCTCTGCACCGAGTCACCCTTTTTCTCCGTAGCCAGCTCTTAGCCCATTATTATTATACTTATTTGTTGATTTGTGCGATTTTTTATTACCTATTATATCTCTTTCAGGAACATGTCTGTTCATCTTGCAAGATATAAATGTTAAGAAAGGGTTTTAGCTTCGTTGATTACTTATAAAATTTTTGAATGACAGTAATTGACCCTTATCTCTGACACTACATAGTATTCGATTAATTAACAATAAGCCAAATATATACGACTGCAATACCGTATACTAAATAATGAAAAAATATATTTTCAATTATCCAGACAATCTGCTTTCAAACATAAAGCCCCTTTGGACAGCATGTCAATGCGTCGGTGTTGAAACGAACAATTTTAATTATGACTTACCACAAGACAAATTTGGAAAAATCGTTAATGCACTTTTGAAAATATGGGCGTTGTTTATAATTGTCACTATTACAATATATTTTTTTTTCATAACATCTTTTAAAATAGATCCAACGGCAAAAACCAATGTGATTATCCAATTTGCAGACAAATTAGTTTTATTGTCAAATATGGCCGTCATGTTAGCGGACATAATTGGAAATTATATAAGCCGAAAAACGCATAGATCAATTATATTAGAGCTTATAAATATTGAAAATTTATACAAATTGCACAATATCGATTTGTCGTACAAATTTTTACATAATTACATCACGCTTCAATTGATTTTCTTTTTATTGTTTTATATAATTTATTTTTTATATTATGTAATCGTGGCATGCGGTGAACCAATTTGTATTGTTAGATTTTTAGTTTATTATTCTTCAATGGCTGTGAGTTCTTTATATCTTTTACAGTTTTGTTCCTATGTTTTATTTATTAAGTTATTTTATAATATTATAAATGATAAAATTTTAGAAATGATTAGTAATAAACAACTTGGTTTAAAAAATAGTCACGAAAATCCGGTAAAAATCTTAACTGCAATGAAATATGTTCACGGTAAACTATTTGATATTTCTCAAGAAATTAATTCAATTTACGGGTTTCAATTGTTTTTAAGTTTCGCGAACGCATTTTTTACAATTTTCAGCATGATTTATTTTTGTTCTTTCGGTTATGAAGTTAGGGGAGTATTTCACAAGCCCGATAGTATAAATGACATACTTTTGCCCGGTATGGTTTTAATAAATGCCATTTATAAAGTTTTCATTGCGATTTTTTCATGTGAATATGCATTATCGGAAAATCAAAAAACTGGAAAATTAATTCATAAATTAGAAATAAGTTACAAGGAAAAAATGTTGACAAACACGGTAAGTAACATTTCCGGTAACAACTGACAATATAATAAATATAGTTTAAAAATAAAAAACACGCTTTATATCGAACTAAAAAGTAAAAAATAATTTTTTTTAAAATAAGCTTAAAACAATAATGAATAAAAAATACAAGTATTATTGTGAAAAAAGCGTGGGCGCTTTATTTATTTTCCACTTTTTAGTTCGATTTATTGTCATAAATTTGCCGAAAAAAAAACAATTCTTTTTTCGGCGTGGACGGGATTAGAACCCACGACCCGTCATTCCGAGAGTTGATGTCAGCGAAGACCCGTGCCTTAGACCGCACGGCTAGCCAGTGTACTTACAGTGCTGGCATATTATACCACTATATAAACCACTTGCTGTAGTTCAAACGAGCTTACAAACATATATACTTACATACATACATACAAACTTACAAGTGAAGCTAATATACAGCGTGTAAAAATGGGGTAGAAAATTTAAGTTAACTCTTCAAAGTAAGTGGCTGCCTTTAAAATTTACATTTTGGTAACTTTTTACAGATCTTGGAATTTTCGACACAACTTTATCACACTAAGTTTGAAATGAACGCTTTTGGATTTTTCCAAGTTGATAGCAGTTTGTTATTGAGGGTAATTTAATTTACATTTCATGCAAAACATTTTTTTATTTATCTATATTTTATTTTAAATCCAAAATTTCCTTTCGCATATTTTTGGCACATTTTTAATGAACGTGTCTTGTCCATTTTAATTGTTGCATTTAAATAATAATTATCTTTCAGATAGTAGCAGCTGTGACGACATATTTGGTAATTTTACTGCAATTTGACAGCGCACTTACATAAAATTGTAAAACTTGTAGTTTTAAAAACTATGTACACGCTGCCTACTGTGGCAGAACAAATAAATATATAAATTAATAATTATATAATTACTAGCGGCCCTGTACGTGCTTCGCTACGTATAAAGTGAAATAATAAAACAATTTAATTGGAACATCTATCTATCTATCTATCTATTTTATTAATTGCTAGCTATTTTAAAATATAAATGGGCGTATATGTGTGTATGTCGAGCACTCCGGCTGCGCCGTCGTGCTCGAAAAAAAATAGCGTAAAGTATTCGTGGATAACTGGTCTTTAAAACACTTGCTCTATTTCGAGCACTCCGGCTGCGCCGTCGTGCCGAGCAGTTTTAAACGATATTCAGTTTTTTTACATCCTCGATCTAGATATATGGTTGTTAAGTTCGTTGCGCCATCTATTGAATATTCACTCAATCCAGTCAACAGGTATTGCCATCTTATATGGTTGTTAAGTTAGTTGCGCCATCTATTGAATATTCACTCAATCCAGTCAACAGGTTCGCCATCTTATATGGTGGTATTATGACTGTCAAGGAATAGACAAATAATTTGCAATAAAATAATATTGCGACTATAAATTGAAATGTAAGCTATCCTATCTTTCAAGTTGGGTCGAATTGCACACGGTGTGCAAATCAAATTTAAAATCGGTTCAGTAGTTTAGGAGTTCATCGCGGACAAACATGTGACACGTAATTTTTATATATAAAGATATACAAATATCCATGGTGCCTGAAATCCCAATCCAAAAATGTTTAACAGCTTACCTACTAAACTCCTACTTCTTTGGACCGTTGATGACCCCCAATGTATCAAAATAGTTGAAGACGTTGGCGACATTCGACGACGTTAAATTGAAAACAAGATGCAACCAGATAACATACACTTTGGTGCAACTAGCTGTCCATTTTTAAATAGTCAAAGGTTCCATCTGCATGCGTGGGAACCTTATCTCTGGTTAGAACCGAAGAAGTGCGAAGAATGCCGACGAAACAACCTGGAACCACAACAAAACTGTCAGCGGAGTTTTAGTTTCGATAATTACTTATTATCATATGCAAAAGATTGAAAACATATACAATAACTTAACAATGATTGAAAATAATAGTGATGATGACTGCGTTCTCGTTGAACAAGAGCCGAATGTAAGTATTATGAGTTAAGGTGAATTATAACCTAACATTTTGTGTAAAAAAACAACCAAATAAATGGTTTGTTCATCAAATATTTTAATGTACGTACGGTTACTACTAGTGATAACAAATACCTGAATAATTGTAAACATGACACTAGTTTGTATAATGTTGATAATATCAAATTTACTATGACGTCATAATAAAACTTGCGGATTTGGTGCCAAAGAATGGTACATAACAACAATCATTTAATTTCATAAATGATTATCAGGAATTTAATAATTTTGCGTTCATTATGAGAGATACACTTCTATAGAGAAAATTTATTGAATTGAGACCCACAAACGTAAAATTTATTTTCAGACCCGTAATTTACCAGTTCAAAACATAAACACGCAGAATCCATGCACTACGCCTGTAATAGTTTCTGTTAAGAGCCTGTCTCGAACAGAATATAATGAGTTATCAATTACGCAGACGCGTTCTAATACTATAGCAAGGCCGGAGGACACACGGCCTACAAAGCCACAATACAAACCTATACTTCCAAAACCGACCGATGCCAGTTCTTCAAAGAAAAGATTAAAAGTAAAAAGTATCGACGAAATAAATGGATGTCGTAACAAAGCAGTCAGTAAATCTGTAACCTTGGAACAGGTGAGACAGCAAGATAATCAAACCACGATTATTAAATCTAACACAAGCTCTGCCAGTCTACAAGTTAGAAGCGTGACCAGTTTAAACGCAAATCACATAACATTTCAAGATAAATTCATAAACTCCGTAGCAGAAAGGCAACTATCGCCGTCCGCGAATGCTCCGGTACAGATACAGGTCAAAGCTGTGACGGCTGGCGGTGCAAATATACAAAATAATAATATAGAACGTCCGGCGCTTCCGGTATCGATAGTTCCGATAAACAAAAACAATACGCGTACTGTAAAGGAATTACCTACGCGTACTGTAACGGAATTACCGAGTCAGACTTATATTCCTTTAGCTTCTTCGACATCGAGTGTTCAAATATTCCCACAGACTAAACAGAAAACACCGGTTCAAAAGTTTATTCAGATAGCTCCGAAACAAAATGCTAAAATATCGTCGCGACGAGTCAACGAAATAGTTATTTGTCAGTCGAAGGAAGATGCCCCCGCAACCGCTCAAAATGCAAAACGTCCTCCGATTTGTGAAATTAAAAATGTAATGTCGATGAACTCGTCAAAGAAACAAGGAGTCATCCATACCGTTCCGGTAGGAAAAACATCCGTGTCCCCTATGGAATCGGTTACTGTAATAGATTCGGACGATGAAATTATCGTGAATAATACTAAAAGTAACGTAGTTCCCTCCGCCCCTGCCAAAAGAAAAAAAGATAAGGATAACGATAGTGACGGTGAAATTTCAATAGTTTACGATTCTGAGAAAAAGACAGATCAAAAGCCGGGTGTGATAAGGAAAACGTATACAGCGAAGAAGAGAAAAATTGAAAAGCGACCAAATAACGATATTTTAAAAGGCCTTCTAGTGCAGACTGTAAATGGATCATGCGATCCGGTAAATGCAGCGCTTGAGCCGACAGATGCTGCTTTACGACAGCGGATATCTCTGTTGCCGCAAATCGATTTGTTGAAAAATAATAATAACCAAAAGAATTTCAGAATGGAAAAGTCGACGAACAATATATCGGATGATTGTATTATAATAGACGATGATACCGAACAAGTTACGACTGTTGTCGAAATAGATTCAGTAACTGGTAGCTGTCCAGGAAAGGAAAAGACATTAAAGAAAGTAGAACCAAATGATAAAGACAAAATCGCTGTTAACAGACGCGTCGAACTGATAAGATGCGATAAAGAAAATACCATCGAACCACTAATAAGTGAAATCGATGAAGTTGATGAACCGAACGAAGAAGAAAACAATCGATTAAGCGAGGATGAAAATGAAAACGGGCAAGATAAAAATGAAGTAAATCGAAACGAGGTCGAAATACATAACGACACTAATTATTCAAATGGGAATAATTCAAATTGTAGTGTAGATAGCGCATTGCGAAATTCAGATATAGAAGAAACTGAATTATTTGTACGGTTTTTAGAAACGTGCACTTCTGATTTGATAGAAGACCGAAGGGTGTCGATAATCAAAGACAGTATATCAAAAATTAAAAGTCATTATCAAAAAGCGAATCCATCGTATATTAAATCAAAGAGTTTCACATCTTTGCTAGAAAGTAAAATTATAGCGGTTAAGTTAAAGCCTAAAAAAGTTGTTGTGTATTTTTGCGATGTGTTAAAAGAACTTAAAGCGAGAAAATTAAACGAAAATGTGCAAACAATGGATTCTGACAAAGCAAAGTATATAAAAAAATTAGACATAACACTGAAGAAGCTAACAAAGAAAATTAAAAAGTTAGAAGAACATGAAGTGGACTGGGATGACGACGATAATTCACACTACTTACAAGAAGCAAGGTATGTGTATAATTGTTTTATTTAAGGAGGTTGATCTGTTACAGTCCCAATCAAAAGTAAGTCGAATTCTAAATTGGAACTTTTCCATTATAAATTTTTACAAAAGGTTATAAGTCGATGATACCAATAAATTATTGTCATAAAGACATAAATAAATATTTTTTTTAATATTAATTAATTATTTCAGTATTTTACTTAATGGACTAACTTTTGAATTTTTTGTACAAAGTTAGGTTTGAAAAAATAAATTTATGTAAATATCTGTATTTTACATATTTTTTGCAGTAAATAATTAAAAAAATAAATTAGAAGTAATAAAAATTAAAATTAAATCATTAAAAAGTTGAAAATTCAGTTAAAATTGTTAAAACTGTCAAGAATAAAAGCCCATAATCGAGAAGTGCTAAGGTTTAATGATTTTTTTTATTGATTAAAAGTCTCCTAATTAAATTGGAAAAATATTAAAATATGCGTAAGACATCAATGCTTTAGATAGTTAGTTTTCGGATTTGCTGACATTTGGTTATTTGCAAAAAATTAAAATGAACAGTTTGCATGCTAGGTTGACATATTTTCCATAAGACTACATGTAAAAGTTTTTTTTAATTTTTGAACTTTATAAATCTCCTAATGATTTTGGATTTTTTACAGAAAATGTCATAAAAAAATCTATTAAAAAAACTTTATTTCAGATTTTTTTCATTATCTTCGTAAAACGGCTCAACCTCCTTAAAAGAAAGTCTTTTGTTTAATCGCTCTTGTTTTGTTTCATAGATACAAAAAACGCGCCACTCAGGTGTACGAAAAGTTGTGCGAACTGACGCATGAAGATAAGTACGTCAGTAGAATAATTTATAAAAAGTTAAATTATCAGAGATCCGAATATCCACAGATAAACAAAGCCATCAATAAATTATATAACTGCAAGAGACAGTTTCCAAATATTGATGATATTGACAGATGCATTAAAAAATGCACTGAGGAGCATAATATATACATGTCACCAGCACAGTTAGAAAAAGAAAGTAAGTTTTTATTAAACTCCAGTCGACTGTCTCCTACAAGTCGATTTTGACACGTTTCCGGTTATCCGATTGGGTTTATCACAAAGTTTACAACCCACACTTTTGTAATTACAGTGTAAAATCATAGCAAAATTGAAGGGGCCCGGTATTTTATTGCTTTATAGTCTTGGTTAAACAGAGAGTAAAAGAAAACAATATAATTTTACAAATAAGTGGTTTGAATTACAACAAACAAATGAACACTTTTCTAAAAATCCAATTGTTTGAGTCTAAATAATTACGGATTTCGCTAGAGAGTGGTTGTTGCTTTATATAAGGTTCGTTCCAAGCAGCCTCGAACGGTAATGAAACCGTACACAGTCTTGTCACTGCGCAAGACTAATTTGCGCACTAGCTCAAAAATTGATTCTGCGCAAGAGAGAGTCTTGCGCAGTAACAAGACTGTGTACGGTTTTGTTACCGTTCTCGGCTGCTTGGAACGAACTTATAGTGTTTTAATATATCGGTAACAATGTTGTTTTGTGCTGTTTTTAGCGAAAAGAATTTTCCAAGAAGTCGGACATATACTACAAAAAAGAAGAAAACAGGAATTGCAAGATCACTTTTTTAATGATCCTTTTTTTGAAGACGATGATCCTGCAGAGAAAGATCCGCAGCTTAAACGAGTATTGGAAGAGCATCAGCAAGAACATGAAAAAAGGATACAGGATATCATAAATAAGTAAGAGTTACACCTTTTATATGCCATGTAGGGGCTTAAAATTCGATTTATACTCTCGCTAAAATCCAGTAAGAATCGTGCGTTTTTTTTACGAGTGAGTTTTGACTTTTTACAGAGCAAGTGATAGACAATCGTCTATCACGAGTCTGAATGAATGAAAAATTGATTTTTATGCTCGCTGAAGTCGTGTCTAACCTCTTCGAAAGTCATTTCGTATGTCTTTGACTACGAAATGACTTTCGAAGAGGTCAAAAATGGCTTCAGCGAGCATGAAAATTAATATTGTTAGTTAAAGTTCAAATTTAAGTATGGGACTTCAATTTTTATTTCGGCACATATTAAATTATTTTTCATTAATTATTGTAAATGTTAACTTGTAACAATAACATTGTGCAAGTGATATTATTATTTTATTATTACTTGATTTTCTCGAAACACATGGCAGTCTTTTTTTCGAAAATTTATCATTTTCATCAAGGGACTTGAGGGCGCCCCTGGCTGTGGCGCCCCCCCCCCCCCGCAACGCAGGGCCTGCGGGGGGCGTTATTTACGCCACTGAGTAAGATGATTTCCCAAACTTATGCGATCCATTATTACAAAAATTGTTGGATGGATCAAATATTTCACAGGCTGTAAAATTCAACTGTTATAAAAACAAAACATAAAAAAATGGTAACTTTTAATGCACGTTTCAGGTTTGCTGAAAGGCAAGAAAAAGGCGAAGATGGAATTAATAATTCAGAAAACTCTGAAAATAGTGATGAAAATGAAGATGACTAAACAAGATTTTTTTTCTTTTTTATTAATTTGAAATTTTTACTGCCAGAAGAATTAATTGTAATCGAAGAATCTAAAATGGCCGGCTGGTTTCAAATTTGCGTATTTTTAAGTGCAAAAAATACTTTCCAAAGTAAGAGGGCAGGTTTAGGTGAGTTTTAGAAACTTTCGAACTGGATCGCGATTCGACAAATTTTGGCAATGGCCTAAACTCCAAAAGCAAACTTACAAATTATATCAAGTTTTCACGCTTTGCGACTTTTTCATTTATTTGTCAATATTCTAATCGTGAGCGACACAATATCGGAGCACTATGACGTATTGTCACTGCTGAGCAGTATATGGCCACTTATTATTTTTGATCTCATTTTCATTGGATCAGATATGTATATATATTGTAAAATATTTACTATTTGTATTGTTAAAAAATTATCAAATAAATACGTATAATTATTATGAATGTACTTTTTTTTGGTGTATTTGTTTTTATCATTGGAACGGAAGGATAAGATAGTGTTACATCACTACTAGTGATGTGCCGGATCGTTAAAAATGTATATCCGCGGATTTGAATACAAATATTTGGTTTCAAGATCCGCGGATACAGATATGAATCTTAACTTTCTTAGAGTACGCGGCGGTAAATATTGCACATCGACCTTTGGAAACAGACTATCTGTTATGGGAAAAAGTTATTGACCTCTTTAAGACTTAACTCTCATAACAGATTGTCTCTTTCCAAAGATCGATGTGCAATATCTCATTATAAAGATAGTTTTTTAGTACCTTTGAGTTATGTACTATTGGTATGGTACTCATTACGATAAATGTTTGCAATATAAAGGTGCCAAATACGATTTTAAAAAATAAAAAATCTGAATGGAATTTAACAGTTTTTCATTATTACCTTATCACCTATATATATATATAAAATTTCATCTATGAATTGAAAATTAATAAGGTAAAAGATCCGCCATAAACTAATGAATATGGATCTTTCTTCTCCCTCAGATATCCGCGGATACGGATATCCGGCACATCACTAATCACTACAGAAGAACCATAAAATTCATTGGATGTCAAAAACGTATTCGTGATAACGAAAGCAACGGTAAGTTTAATAATACAAAAATTATAAACGACAGTATAAAAAAAAGCTTACTGTATTTAATCCAGTAAATATAATTATTATTATATATATAACGTTGGTAATAATTGCACAGAATACAAATATTTACAATATAAGTACTTATGTACAGATATTTTTTTAGATATATTTTCTACAAAATTTTACGTGACACTATAAAAAATAACTTCGGAAAGTGTACCTTAGAAAGATATATTTATTAAAACTTTAATATTCTAAAAACTCTAATCCAAATTGGGTCAGTAGTTTATACGTAAAGCGTGCATGAACACGAATATTATAAAAATCCCCGAATTATATTTTTTGTAAATATTTTTTCAATGTACACAGCCAAGCAAAGTTTATAGTTTTATTATAATATGTAAAGATTTGTTCACGGCCAATTGAATGTATTGTCCACAGAAATAATAAAATACAAATAACTTTGTATTGACACATACGGTAACGTTTCGTTGCATTTTGCTCTTCGGGGATTATACTTACACTGCTCTCTATATTTTAATCACCAAAGATATAAGCTACCTCATCCCGTATACAATAATCACCCTAATTGCCAATAGGGTTATTGACAAAATTTCAAAAAGTATTTAAAATTAAAGAATAAAGGTATATGTACCCGTAAAAAATATTTTTTCTCATAAATATAACAGATTTGACTCATTATTAGTTGTTTTTTATTTTGACTTTAAATTCTGCGCCAAAACGTCAATTGACCTTGACAGCCATGTTTACTGATTTCCTACGTCACAGTAGGCAATCAGTAAACACTAAGCAAGCGGGTACGACGTGACATATAGCATTATAACCAACAAAGTGTTGCATTTAATATGATTGACAGAGTACAATGAATACACCAGAGAACATACACTGAACAGAGATAACGAATACACATGGCAGTCAGTGGCACACAGCTACCGGCCATGTTGACTGATTAATGACGTCACGCACTGTGATTGGTGTTTCAAATCACGTGACACATAGGTTAAAAATCGTGATTTTATTTATCTATTTTAATATATTTAACGCACTTATTTAATAAAAATAATAATTCTAAACGATTTTTTAGACCATAAACTTTCATTATAACACAGTTTTATATTTAATTTTAATCACTGTCAATAACCCTATTGCCTACAAGCTACAATCTATCTATTTACCAATGTAACACACCTTGATTTTCAGTTCATATATAAAAAGTGTAAAAATCCCGATAAAAATCAATTTAAACAAATAAACGATATATATCTACATAAAAATAAAAAAGTTCTAACTTTAAAGTTTGCTTCTAATATCGGCATGTTGCAATTTTGAAACTCCGCCTTCAAAAGCCATTTGCAGTACTTCTTCAATATTTGCAACAAAAACAAAATCGAGTTCATCCTGAAAAATAAATACTGCTAGCTTTTCGGAACATACGTAATAAAGCTACATAAAAAAAACTTACCAAAATATTTGGTGATATTTCGACTAGATCTTTCTCACACTGTTTTGGAATTATTATTTTTGTAAAACCCTCACGATGGGCAGCCAGTACTTTTTCTTTTATACCACCGACCTGAAACCGAAATAAATCACTAGCATGTTACAGTTTTTAAACTTTAGTATAATACGCGCCACGGATCTAAAAGGTTCTGAAGTTAGTCACAAACAGCGTCGCAAAGGCACATTTTAGAGCCGTTGAGACTCCCACCACTTCTCAGCTACCTGCACGGAACGTGCGCTCGTCGGTGATTGGCCATGATCGCTCGTTGCCTTTGTCACTTGTCGCTTTCCTGCTTTAAAGTACAGTCGAGTACGCTATTGTCTAGTTGTTATTGTTATTTTAGGTTTGTTGAGTTGCGAGTTTGTAGTTTTTCAACGGACTGTACAAGCGCAAGCCCGCATTCGCATCTAATTTCCGAGCCTTTTAGATTCATGGCACGTATTATAATACTAAAATAAAACTTACAGGTAGGACAACCCCCTGTAACGTAATTTCACCGGTCATAGCTACGTTTGTGAGCAGCGATCGTTGTGAAAACAATGAAAATAAAGCGCAGGCAATAGCTGCACCGGCAGATGGACCTTCCTTGCCCTCGGCACCGGCCGGGAAATGGATATGAACGTCTGTTTCTTGGATGTCATTTCCGCTAAGTTGAATACCGTACTAAAAAATTAAATTTGCAAAGTTTTGTCAAGATGTCCGTCTCATTTCTTAACGTTTTATTTCAATACTAGAGTGACCTGTGCGAATTATTCGCACTAAATAAGTATAATAATTATCACTTTACAAAATTATTTTTTAAATATGATTGCAGGTATTCAATTCGTTTCTAATTGCGCACACTGCTTATAACGTTCTTCTTTTTGTTGTATTACAATATGAAGCTCAGATGACAGATCGAAGAAATATTTTACTAAAATTGTCATATAGAGGCGCGAGTAGCAAAAGCGTTGAGCTAAGCCGTCAGATGGCATCATGCAGCATTGCTGTGACGTTGTTCAGCGTTGCTCGCTGTTTCAAAATTAAAGCCGTCAGATGGCAGTATGCAGTATTGTGTCTGTTGTATTACAATATGAAGGTCAGACGACAGATCAAAGTGTTGACGTCGTTTCAAAATTAAAGCCGTCAGATGGCAGACGTTGTTCAGCGTTGCTGTATTTTAATTAATTTACAAAAACAAAAGCAATAATAAATTTTTTAGTTGTCGATGTCAGTAGAGCAAGCAATTATCTGTAAAATGATATATAATTTATGTGGAGAAATTGTGAGGTTTTTTCTAAAAAGGGAGGCAAACATCTTTAACCTTAGCGTATTAATATATATGATATCTCTATTTTTTAAATGAAGTTTTCTGTTATCCAATTAATATGCTTACCTGTTGTCCGTGTGCTCTTAGCCACCCCCAAGCGATGGTGGCAGACTCTTTTAATATTTCTCCGAGGTGTCCGGTTAACATCAGATTTCCACGTCCCGGCATCCGAGAACATTCTATAAGAAGGATACTGCCTCCGGCCGCGTCCCACGCCAACCCGACAGAAACTCCGGGACGACCTAATCGGCTGAACCATTCGTTAGATTCGTAAATTACGGGCTGAAAATTGGGTAATAGTATTTAATTGCTGATTTTTCAACATATAGACGACCGAAAATATACCCCAAGAATTTCTTTTGCGGCCACTGTATCCAAAATGATCGGTTCTCTTGATAGTAATAAAGAGGCTTCTTCCCCCTTTTGAGTTTTAGCTGCTTGCGTGTCTTGAATGGCGGGCATAGTTTCAACAACGCGTACGGCGACTGCTCGACACAACGCTCCCAATTTGCGTTCTAAATTACGAACACCTGCCTCGCGCGTGTAATTTCTTACTACAAGAGAAATCGAATTGAAAATAATTTGATGTAAAAAAATATTTGATTACAGAGCAGAGATATTAGACTAGAGTACGCAAGTGAGCCGTGAAAGTGTCTGCAATTCAGACAGAGAACAGTTCCTTATCTCTATGGTAACTAATGAAACAAAACAATGCTGATTTGAGTAAACCTGCTTTTCTGGGTTTTCTGCAGCGTTCTTTCTCTTAACTTATGGCAAGCATACGAACTAGCGTACTCTAGTTACTTATATCTCTATGTTACAAACGCCTAATGACTGATATTATTTTTGTGTCGAAAAATATTTTTAAATAAATATAGTTTAAAAAAAACTAAAAAACACGCTTTATATCGAACTAAAAAGTAAAAAATATTTTTTTTAAAATAAGCTTAAAACAATAATGAATAAAAAATACTAGTATTATTGTGAAAAAAGCGTGGGGCGCTCGATGTACGAAAATGTGGAACAAAGCGCCCCACGCTTTTTTCACAATAATACTAGTATTTTTTATTCATTATTGTTTTAAGCTTATTTTAAAAAAAATATTTTTTACTTTTTAGTTCGATATAAAGCGTGTTATTTAGTTTTTTTTAAACTATATTTATTTTTCACTTTTTAGTTCGATTTATTGTCAAAAATTTGCCGAAAAAAAAACAAAATTTTTATTTCGGCGTGAACGGGATTAGAACCCACGACCAGTGAATCCGAGAGTTGACGTCAGCGAAGACTAGCGCCTTAGACCGCTCGGTCAACGATTGCTCTTACAGTACTGGCATAACATACTAACAGTAATAAACCACTTGCTGTAGTCCAAACGAGATTGCAAACAAACATACATACAAACAAACTTACAAGTGAAACTAATATAAAGCGTGTCAAAACTGTTACTGAAAATATCTATTACCTAGTAATTTAATAGTCTCTGGAGGAATGTTAATTAAATTTGGTGTTAAACCATTTTGAACAATTTGCTTTGGAAGTAAATGTTTTTGCGCTATGTGCAGTTTTTCTTCCTAGAAATAACAAATTATATTTTGTTGAAATGTTTTAGTGGTTTTTTTTTTAAACGTTTACTCACATGAGTGTAGCCTGGTAAATTAAACAATTCCAGTCTGTCTTTTAGAGCCGGTGGCAGGTTTTGCGAAGTATTTGCAGTTGCTATAAACATCACTAAAGATAAATCAAAAGGCACATTTAAGTAATGATCTACAAACGAACAATTCTGACTAGGATCCAAAACTTCTAGAAGCGCGGCTGCTGGATCTCCGTGTATTCCAGACGTCTACAAAAAACAGTACATAATAAAATAAATAAAAAAAAAAAGACGGGTTGCACTTCGGGAGTGCCGTCGGAGGTGAAAACTTGAATATTAACGTCTTACGAACTTTCGATCAAAATTGTTTGTATCATAGATTGCATTTTTATGTACGATTTTTCAACGCTAGATGTCTAACGTTGTATAAATAAAAGTTTTCGTCTTACGCATTTTCGATCAGGACACGTGACCCTGACGATCTGACGCGAGTTTAACATTTTTTACCCATTACAAAAAAAGTGTACAACGCCGCTAAAAAAGTTTTCACTTCAAAAAAAAAATTGGTTGTCTGTAAAGTCGGTTTACGGACGATAGTTTTACGTGATAACGTATTCCGTAATACATAACCTAAACCTCCCAAAATTTGGTTTCAATCCGCTTATCCTTGATGTCGGAATGATAAGAAATGTCAAAAGTGACGTTTGCAACTTACAAAGTATTATGTTCTAATAATAATTAGTTATTCCAATAGTTAACTTAGAAGGCTTTGCATTTCACAATATACTAATGTCAAAAAATTGAATTAAACATTAGAAATGCAGCTGTTTTCATGTTAAGACAAGACATACGTTTGCTTCTAATTTCCATGTACGGCAAACAAAGACAACCGACCGCGACGCGCCATGCATTACACAACATTGCATTTATACAGCTATTTTTCTATATAAATTTGTATAAAATATTTTTCTATATAAATTTGTATAAAAAAACTGTTTAGGCAAATTCTGTTATACGAAATCTATGTAAAATGTTCTCCTCTTTCGTTTAAGACTGGTTTCAAACCGATCTGATTTAAATTGAGCGAGAAATTAGCAAAAAGCACGCACAGGGTCAGGCGGAACGTTAGGAACGTTACGCGTTACACTTTTTCGAACATGCAGCCGGTGTTTTATCAATTTATAATATTGGTGATTCATCAATTTATCGTTATCACGTCAAAAAAACGCAAACATCTTTAATTAATTATACCATTTTATCGATTTCATCCAACAACACAACTGGATTCTTAACGTTGCTTCGTTTTATCGCTTGAATAATTCGTCCCGGCATGGCAGCTACATAAGTACGTCTATGTCCTCTTATATCGGACTGATTGCTGACACCTCCGAGAGAAATGCGTACGAACGGTCTGCCCAAAGTAGCCGCTATAGATCTAGCAACACTTGTTTTACCGACCCCAGGCGGGCCGACAAAACACAGAATGGGATCTCGGTAAGTTTTCACTTCGACGCTGATTCGAAGCCTTCGAACTGCTAAATATTCGAGAATTCGTCGTTTTAGCTTTACTAAGCCATAATGATCTGCGTCTAAGTCCTTAAAACAATTACAAAAATATAAAAAGTTGGGAAATGGATCATTGAAAACGGTTTTGGGAACACAATTTTTAAAGTGAAACTTTTATTCTATCGTCCCGAATTTTTCTGGCCGTCTGTTGCATGTCGCATTACAGGCGGCCGCGGAGTAGGGGTAAAGTGAAAGGCGTTCGGAGTAGGCGCTCGGTAGAGCAGCCAAGGCCAATATGGCGGCGCCCATGGTTAGCATCAGCTGACCGTGTAGTATGTATAACACATAGTCAGTCTGTCATGCGGGCAAGTGCTGTACAGTGTTTACATGTTTTTATTCGTGTATTCATGTGAATATTGTTGTTTATAATTAATCGTGATGGATAAGTGTCTACAATCCAACGCCTACAATCCAATAAAAGTTTCACTTGCGTCGTGGTTTCTTAAAACCACACAACTGTTTTTTTCTTTTAATCTTCCGGTTTTTATTTTATACCTTTTTCGCTTTTTCCAAATCCAGTACATCTGGTGAATATCTGTTCCACGGCAATTCAACAAGCAGTTCTAAATAGCTACGCAGAATATTGTGTTCCGGACTATAAGGCAACATCTGGCTGAGCCTCTTATATTCTTTTTGGGCTATTTTCTTAACTTCTTCAGGCAAAAACGCGGACTCAAGCTTTTTTTGCAAATCGATAAGTTCATTATCTGTCAATTGTTTTTTGGGCATGATTCTTTTCATTGTTGGGACATCGTCAAGGACAGATACTCTATTGTTTTGAGCTGAAGAATTTTCAGTTGTCGATGAGGCTGAAAACAGATGAAATATAATGTACTCTTTTCCTTTACAAATGAAGGGTACACGGGAAGAAGGCGATATGTCAAAAAATGTCAATAGGTCATATGCATGTATTTTTTTTATATTTTTAACAGATTATTTAGTCAACTATAATACGGGAAAAAATTGATAATCATTTAAAAATGTAATATTATTATAAGAAAAAAAATATTAAATTTCACATTCGAAAATAGACAGTTTAAACAATCGGTCATGTTGGCGGGCTTATTGACGTCATGATATACGATGCATGTCAACCTTGATGTCAAATTGTCAATGTTCTCAATGAAGTTTATTTGTTGTTTTCTCTAAATACTAACATAATCTTATTGTGAGACGACACAGTCGTCATGGAAACTGTTGTTGATATATACTCTGACGTCACGCTGCGTTTTGAAAATTCGAAAATAGCGCGTATTTTGTACATTTCTTTTTTATTATTTGCATTTTTTTCAGTGATTAGATTAATAAAATAACCATTACGATATGATCAGGAACTAAAATATATTTCGAAATAAAAATTTAAACCAATTTGGAGTCTCATGCATATGACCTATTGTGCAGGAGAGCATTTTGAAGTGTCTACGATCGTACCATTTACTTACTGATGCATTTCTTTCAACGCTTATAACTTTTGACCTAGCGTATTCTTGTCTAAAATGAATACACCAACAGAAAGGTACGACTTTTGGCTACAAGACGGCATAAAAAAATGAATTTCTAATTTTTACTGACAAATCACCTTCTTCCCGTGTACCCTTCAAATGAAATCAATGTTTGTAAACAAAAACATACATTCCAGCTGACGAATCAAATACGATAAAGCCAGTTTACATCTCTTTGATATATCGATAGCTTCAAGTAAATTTTTTTTCTCTTGTAGATTAAGTTTCATATACGATGCACAAACATCGGGCAATGCGCACACTGGTGCAGTTTGCACTAGCCTCTAAAAGAACAAATTTTGGTTACGAATCAATATTTAACAATAATTTTGACAAAATATCGTAAAACGTACCATTATATTTTTATGTCGAATCGATGAACTTTCCAAATAAAGCAGCGTTGCTTTGCGTAAATCTTCAGCCATCTGCACTGACTCTGAATCAAGTGTATCCTCTAATAAATGAAAAAAAAAAACAAGTGATTTTTATAAAAACAATTGTATGCTAGAGAAACAGTTGATTGTTGTACCATCTTCGAATGAAAATCTATCCAGTTGAGTAATCGCTGCTACAGGATACGGTTCTTCCATTATGACTCTACTGATTTGAAAACGGCAGAAACCCGTAATCAATATTGTGCTAGCATTTCTATCGGAGCCCGATACTTGAGTGACCTTTTAACAAATGAATACTTATAAATTATACAAATCTTTGATTAACGTCTGATTAGAACTCTTCAATAAATAAAATTATCGACCAATTTTTCAGACAATATATTAACAAAAAAATATATATAATTAATACATTAACGTTTCGATCCGGATTTGGATCTTCTTCAGAATTATAAATTATAACTACACACTAAATTTTAGTAAGCAAATAAGTTAATAACAAACCTGGAAAATTGCAGCTAGTGTACCAACTGCACCGATCCCGATTTTTGGAACTACACCAACAAGTGAGCCTATTACCTCTCCTTTTAAAACGCGCGCCCGGATTAAATTTAAACTAAAATGCAATAAACAATCGATGTGTACTCATCTCCACAAAAAATTACAACACATTATTATGTAACAAATTTGTAACTTACTTTTCTGGAGACGTAATATTTATACGTAAAGAGCTTACTGGCAATAAAACTTCATCCTCGATTAGTAGCAAAGGCAATTTCTTTGGAACAGGCGGTATAGATAACCTAAATAATGCCATTTTTTTCACTTTTTTAAAAAAATTTAATCTGGCATGGGAAACAAACACCTGGAAATAGTATTAAGAATATAAACTATAAATATTTCTTGCACGGATGTAGGACGACATTACAATTCAAATTAACAAATTAGTTTATAAGTACTTACGACTTGTCATTCCAAAAAAATCCTATCTTTTTAACGTTTGTTACCTTGAACTTATGCTAGATTTTGATAAGTATTTTATTACGCAGTACCTTAAACTGCAAATTTACTAGTTGTATAAATATATATTATATATTTTTAAGCGATTCAGGAAATTAAATTTTAAACAGAATATTTTGACAATTACAACTGACACCTGACAGCTTTCTTGACAGACGTTACAAATGTAACTTACATAATTTTACGCCTGTACCCACTATATCTTCTTTTTTGTACCTGAATACTCAATCAGCATTTAGGTGGTATAGTAGAACCCCGATTATCTGAGGATAACTGAGAATTCGGATAATCCGGATTTATTTTTTATTCATTAAAAAAATAAACAGAAATGTACTTTAAACGGTTTATAAACGTTTATACCATGTAAATATTTTTATGATTAAATTATTTTATCGCCCCGACGATTTTAAATGGAAATATGTACCTACATTACATACTATATTTTAGAAGCTCGGTTAATACGGATATTGGGTCTTTAGTGGCTCGATTAATCCGCATTATAGATGCGCGTACCTGCATTAGATTGGCTCGGTTAATCCAGAGCTCCGATAATTGCGACTCGGATAATCGAGGTTCTACTATACTTAAGTGGTTTTTAAGTTTTTATTTTTTGTTACAAAGATATGACCATTTGAATTTAAAAAAACCGATTAAAAAGAGTAAATAAAACTAAATAACTAATTTTACCATAAGTAGTTTTGTTTCTTTTTTTTTATTGTATACTGTAACAAAAGTCTAATAACAAAATAGTAGTGTTTCAATTGTTTTTATTCACATAAATACAAAAAATCACATAATTAAAAATCATATTGTCATGCGGGTCCAGTCGTTTCTATTTTTGGTGGGGCTAGTGACTGATAGAGTTTTGAAATAGCGGTGTGAACTGTTTGTTGAAATGTTTCGTCTTCTGGACACGTCACCTCCTGAAACAAAAAAAATATTTTAAAACAAATGAACGTGACTAAATTTAAACTGCGCAATGTGACTATTTTCTAATAACCAATATACAGTGTAAACTCTTTATAACGTCCTTCGTTATAACGAAAAACTCCCTATAACGTCGAAATTTTTACGATTTGGTTGGTTTACCTTAAAACCTATACATTAATACCCTCTTTATAACGCAACAACCATTCTCTATTACAAAGAAATATGTTCATATTTAGGCGTCAGCAAATGTTTACAGACATAAAGAGGACCATTCTGAACCATCACCATCTATTCGACAAGCACTTGATGACGCCAAACTATAGGTATATGTGTTTGGAATAAATTAATTTTGTGAAAATTGATTATTTTTCTTTCTTCCCTCCATATAACGAAAATTCTTTATAACGAAAAAAATGTTCGGTCCCTTAAAATTCGTTATAAAGAGATTATACAGTACATTGAAGATTATTGTTAATTTGGTTGTTTTTCATTCTTCACTCCATATAACGGTAACTCTCTATAACGATAAAAAATGCTCGGTCCCTTGAGTTTCATGTCAATAACTCACCAGACTTATAAGGTCGATATTCGCTTTTTTCCCTGCAACCGTAACATATATTTTCTCGCCTTTGAATATTTTCGGTACGGATTCCTCTCCAAACATTTCTTGTAACATTTCAATGAGGCATTCTTTAAAGTGCATCCGATCTATTTTGGTAACATTCGGCAACTGTTTGCTCGGAGCGTCCATCGATTCCGCTTGCAGGATCGCTGTCAAAACTGCATCGGCGTACATATCATTCACAGGATTTGCTAACCACTGTAAAAAAAAAAGATATAATTAATTCCGATAAATTCGGGTCCACACAAAAATTGACCGAACAAATCAACCAAATATCGCTAAAATAATATCATTACCTCTAACGTGACAACTTTACTATCAACCAGTATATCGATGTTTTGGAACGCTCGTAATTTCTTATCTCCTTCTACCGATTCAACGTTTCCAGCCAACTGCCCCAGTACGTGTCTCAAAACACTTACCGATCCTCCGTAATAAACACTCTGCCTCTGTACAACTTGACTCATGTTCATGTCTGTGTACTCTATAATACAAAATATTAGGTTAGTTTTTAAATTAAAAAATTAGCGATCGAAATGAAATTTTTTGGTATAATGTTTTGTGTTATTCGAAAGAGAATTTTTCGCTCTACAAGAAAGTCTATTTAGTTTTTTTGTTTGGATTCATTTTTGTTAATTTTTAGAGCATTTAAATGGAGTGTCAAGTCGACAAAAACGAGCATTTTCGACACCACCTTCTTTTTGCGTTTAACCGAGGTGCCAAAGCCACGGAAGCTGCTAGAGAGATTTGTGCCGTATACGGAGAGGGTGCCATAGCTGAAAGAAAAACAAGCGACCCCGCGAGCGATGCAAGATCTTCATCCACGGAAGACAATGTTGTGTGTATTAATTTAAAAAAACGGCAAGAACTTATCGGACAACCCAATAGAATGGACATATTGACGCAAAAACAAATCGATATCAAAATAATAACACGATTTCAAATTCAAATTGACACCGATTACCTAAATATAATGATTCTGACATGAAGGAAAAATTACGTGAAAAAAAACGCACTATGAAGAATTTAATATAATAAAAGTTTTGTTTCTAAATTCTTGTAGATTAACTTACTTGGCAAATCACTTGGAGCTAAGATGTGATAATTAAAATTGCGCTTTACTAAGATGCCGGATAATTTTTGTTTCGGTTTTGGTTTTTCCATAGCTAGTTTTCCCATCACCTGAAAATAAAATCATATATATTAATACGCTAAGATTAAAGATGTTTGCCTCTCTTTTTAGAAAAAACCTCACAATTTCTCCACATATTTACAGATAATTGCTTGCTCTACTGACATCGACAACTAAAAAATTTGTTATTGCTTTTGTTTTTGTAAATTAATTAAAATACAGCAACGCTGAACAACGTCTGCCATCTAACGGCTTTAATTTTGAAACAACGTCAACACTTTGATCTGTCATCTGACCTTCATATTGTAATACAACAGACACAATACTACATACTGCCATCTGACGGCTTTAATTTTGAAACAGCGAGCAACGCTGAACAACGTCACAGCAATGCTGCATGATGCCATCTGGCTTAGCTCAACGCTTTTGCTACTTGCGCCTCTATATGACAATTTTAGTAAAATATTTCTTCGATCTGTCATCTGAGCTTCATATTGTAATACAACAAAAAGAAGAACGTTATAAGCAGTGTGCAAAATTAGAAACGAATTGAATACCTGCAATCATATTTAAAAAATAATTTTGTAAAGTGATAATTATTATACTTATTTAGTGCGAATAATTCGCGCAGGTCACACTTGTATATTAAAATTCGGTACACGCGGTTCAATTCCATGATGATTATTTAGTTTAAAACCATTAATTGCCAAATGAAGCGTTGCCCACGTTTAATGCAATAACAGCACCGAAAAAATTGCAATTAAACCATCGTATATTTACCTTCGCTGTCTTTTCTCCTCGGAAATACAGTTCGACTGCGTGAGTGTTCCGTGGATTGTGCAACTGTATTGAAGTATTCGGGTCATCTTCATACTCTCTTTGCAGCGCGGCTTTTAATCTGTTCATTTCATTTTGTTCACCGTGAACCAGCACCTGCAAGTAAACCGATTTTATTAACGACATTTTTAATAGAACTAAAAAATGTACGTCGAATACCATACACAGAATTTTTCTAAAATCTATACTAATATATAAAGCTGAAGAGTTTGTTTGTTTGTTTGTGTGAACGCGCTAATCTCAGGAACTACTGGTTCAAATTGAAAAAAAATTTTTTTGTTGGATAGCCCATTTATCGAAGAAGGCTATAGGCTATATAAAATCAGGCTACGATCATTAGGAGCAGAACATTAATGAAAAATGTTGCAAAATGTATCTCAAAAATAAGCCTCTATTCAGGTGAAATGCACTAACTAAATATATTCATATTAGCGTTGCCAGAATACAACGCCGGCTAGCTCAATCGGTAGAGCACACGACTGTCAATATCAGGGTCGTGAGTTCGAGCCCTACGTTGGGCGAATATATTTTTATTTTCTACATTGCTTTCTTCTAAGGCTTACGTTTATATTTATTTTAATTTTATTTAATTAATTAAAAAAAAATTATTAGTTAAAAAAAGTATAAATACTGCTTTTTATCGACAAAAACTTTTGAACGGTAACTCCGATCATCATGAAATTTGGACACAACATTCATCTCGGTAAACTAAGATGAATGTGTGTACTCATGTTCCTCCCTTCCCCGTTCGTTCTTTTACACCCGGGTGAAACCGGACGGGAACGCTAGTTAATAATAATTATTTAATTCTGTCTGTCTGTTCGGGCGCCACATGCAAATTTCAATTGATAACGGGGAGACGCTACGCAAAAATGAATATTTCAAAACATAAACTTCGAGAGACTACTTACAACGTGCGGAGGCTTTAATATCCTGATGAATTCGCTTGTCTGCTGATAATCCGTGTGTGCCGAAAATGAAATATAATCGACGGACATTTTGAGCGGCAGTTTTTGTCCGCTCATCGTTGTAATTTCTTCCGGTTCAGAGAGTATCGTTTTAGCCAATGTACCTTCGACGCAATAACCAGCAATTATGACGCCGTTCTTCGCGTCTGTGCACCACGATTCGAACAGCTCGCGAGACAAACCGCTTTGCATCATGCCCGGAGATGCCATGACAACGCACGGGCCTACGTCTTCAAAATGATCGATGCCCTAGAAATTTAATATTTTTTCATGCTATTTCAAACTCATTGACTTACCGATCTCGGTTGCAAGGTACAAAAAAGAAATTTCAAAGCAACGTCGGAACCCAAAGGAAAGGTGAGACCTCTGATGAGAAATGCGCCGAACTGCCCTAAGGGGGGTTTTTGACAGATAAACTATAGAGGTATAAGGTAAACATTGATTTAGAAAGGCTATTACGCGTTTCTAAATCAATGTTTACCTTATACCTCTATAGTTTACCTGTCAAAAACCCCCCTTAGGGCAGTTCGGCGCATTTCTCACCAGAGGTCTCACCATTCCTTTGGGTTCCGAATTGACTGAACAAATTAAAAAACGTTATCAACTTAATTTCAATAACTTATAATACGCGCCATGGATCTAAAAGGTTATGAAGTTAGTCACAAACAGCGTCGCACAGGCACATTTTAGAGCCGTTGAGGCTCCCACCACTTCCTAGCTACCTGCACGGAACGTGCGCTCGTCGGTGATTGGCCGTGATCGCTCGTTGCCTTTGTCACTTGTCGCTTTCCTGCTTTAAAGTACAGTCGAGTACGCTATTGTCAAGTTGTTATTGTTATTTTAGTTTTGTTGAGTTGCGAGTTTGTAGTTTTTCAACAGACTGTACAAGCGCAAGCCCGCATTCGCATCTAACTTCCGAGCCTTTTAGAGTCGTGGCGCGTATTATACCGCCGACAAAAGTTCATACCTTTAAATTCGAAATGTGTTTAAACACAAACGGATTGTTAACTGCAATTTGTCGCCGTATCCTGTCGTTCATAGCGTTTACGTACGTCTGGTATACCGCCATGCATTTTTTGGCCAATGAAGACGCGTAATAAATCGGAACATCGTGCAGTTCCGAGTGCTGACTCCAATATTCGTCTAGAGAAAAACAAACATTTTAAATATATTTCAAAATACAGTGTAAACTCTTTATAAATATTAGATATCGTGTCCATCGAGATAATTATAAATTCAAATCTTTGATTAACGTCTGAATAGAACTCTTTCAAACTTTCAATTTTACGCACAATCGATTAGTTAATAAATAACTTAATATTAATTATTTTTTATATTTTTTAGATATTTCTGAAGAAGATCCAAATCCGGATCGAAACGTCATCTTGTGTTATATTGATTTGTAATTTTATCATTTTTTGTCAATATATCGTTCGGTCTGAGAATAATTGGGCGACAATTTTATTTACTTGAAGAGATAATTATAAATAAAAAATCGCAGGATTGTGGACAAATATTAGATTTATTAATTGTACGACGTTTCGTCTATAAATTTAGACTTTTTCAATTAATAAATCTAATATTTGTCCACAATCCTGCGATTTTTTATTTATAGTCCTTCGTTATAACGAAAAACTCCCTATAACGTCGAAATTTTTACGATTTGGTTGGTTTACCTTAAAACCTATACATTAATACCCTCTTTATAACGCAACAGCCATTCTCTATTACGAAGAAATATGTTCATATTTAGGCGTCAGAAAATGTTTACAGACATAAAGAGGACCATTCTGAACCATCACAATCTATTCAACAAGCACTTGATGACGCCAAACTATAGGTATATGTGTTTGGAATAAATTAATTTTGTGAAAATTGGTTATTTTTCTTTCTTCCCTCCATATAACGAAAATTCTTTATAACGAAAAAAATGTTCGGTCCCTTAAAATTCGTTATAAAGAGATTACACAGTACATTGAAGATTATTGTTAATTTGGTTGTTTTTCTTTCTTCACTCCATATAACGGTAACTCTCTATTAGATATGAGCGCCGCGCCGTCGCCGCCGACGATTCCCCCCCGCCGCCGCCGCTGTGAAAAAGTAACGGCGCGCCGAGCGAAAAGGCATGTTTAAACGATCAGAAAATGTTGAAAACATATTTTTAAAGACTACTTTATATTTTTTTATGACTTAAAAGAAACATCTTTGTTTTCTCTAAGATTTATTTTCTTGTTAATTGTTATTAGAACTTTATGACAACGTTGATTTTTTTCTGCCAATCGAAGTGCCAAAAATATTTTAGCTCTAAGCTAGAAACCATTTCCTTATAAAAATAATTTGTGTTAAATAAATAATAATTCTGATTGTTAAACTACATGTTTTGTTTTATTGTATCCTGCCCATCATTAAAAAAATTCTCCTAAGGTCACGCCGCCGACTACGCCGCCGCCGCCGACCTTAAAAAGTCGGCGCGCCGCCGCCGCTCCTTTACCCATCGGCGCTCATATCTACTCTCTATAACGATAAAAAATGCTCGGTCCCTTGAGTTTCGTTATAAAGAGTCTACACTGTATTCTAATAGTTTAATAAATTTACCTAAAATTAATAGCAATTCTTGCGCTCGCCCCAAAGCGAAAACAGGTATAAGACACCTTCCGCCTCGTCCGACAATATCGTGAACTAAATTCGTGAATCGACTCTCTCGTTCTTCTCGTTTTTCATGAATATGCGTGCCGTACGTCGATTCCGTAATTAATATGTCGGGATGCACCGTCGGGATCTCGGCTGCCATCAGATGGCGATCTTCTTGCCGCGAAAAGTCGCCGGTATATAAGATCTTTACGCCGGCTATTTCTATCATAAACATTGCGGCCCCCAAAACGTGTCCGGCATTATACGCCCAAAATTTAATTCCGAGAACGTCTTTTTCTTCGTGAAAGTTTATCGTTTCTATCTTATCCATGCTGGCTTCTAGATCGGATTCGGTATACAACATTTGTTCGGTAGAAATATTGCTGACTTTAATGTAGTCCGAAAGGAGCCATCTGTAAATAGCTTTTGTAGCGTGCGTCATGAAGCATCTTCCTTTAAAACTAGTCTTCAAAAGAAACCAAGGCAGAGCGCCACTGTGATCCAAGTGAAAACTAAAAACGATTATCATTAGCGATTATTGTCTTGTCAAAATGTCTCGTCAAATATTTATAATAAAAAAACTTACGGTAATTATACACTTTCACGGTCACCTGGTTTTTTGGCTCTAGAAAATCGAAAAATAGATGGATTTCAATGATCTCGGTCTCAAGAAGTTCCATTTTACGGCGGATTTATGAAAAAAAATAGTTCACCCCGGAATTACAATTCGCATACCCGTTTATCGTTCATCCCGGAATTGTTTTTTTAAAAACTCCACATTTGCCCCTTCCCGTTTCACTGCGAGACAATTCGCATACCCCTTTATCGTTCACCCCGGAATTACAATTCGCATACCCCTTTATTGTTCACCCCGGAATTACAATTCGCATACCCGTTTATCGTTCACCCCGGAATTACAATTCGCATACCCGTTTATCGTTCACCCCGGAATTACAATTCGCATACCCGTTTATCGTTCACCCCGGAATTGTTTTTTTAAAAACTCCACATTTGCCCCTTCCCGTTTCACTGCGAGACAATTCGCATACCCCTTTATCGTTCACCCCGGAATTACAATTCGCATACCCCTTTATCGTTCACCCCGGAATTACAATTCGCATACCCGTTTATCGTTCACCCCGGAATTACAATTCGCATACCCGTTTATCGTTCACCCCGGAATTACAATTCGCATACCCGTTTATCGTTCACCCCGGAATTGTTTTTTTAAAAACTCCACATTTGCCCCTTCCCGTTTCACTGCGAGACAATTCGCATACCCCTTTATCGTTCACCCCGGAATTACAATTCGCATACCCCTTTATCGTTCACCCCGGAATTACAATTCGCATACCCGTTTATCGTTCACCCCGGAATTACAATTCGCATACCCGTTTATCGTTCACCCCGGAATTGTTTTTTTAAAAACTCCACATTTGCCCCTTCCCGTTTCACTGCGAGACAATTCGCATACCCCTTTATCGTTCACCCCGGAATTACAATTTGCATACCCGTTTATCGTTCACCCCGGAATTACAATTCGCATACCCGTTTATCGTTCACCCCGGAATTGTTTTGAAATTTTTTTTTATCAAAATGCATAAATTGGAACATTCGTATAAATGTGATTTAGAATGTGAAATAGAATACATTTTAGGCTGTAAAATACCGAAAAATTAACTTTTTTGAAAATTTTTTTTTTCAAAATATTCATTTTTTTATGTAGATTGCGAAAAAAAATATACGAACTTGATTCCACGACGTCAGAAACAGTTTATATGTAGAAAGTCAATTTTTTTTTGCATTTAAAGTCATGAAACTGTGAGAAATATTGATTTTTTCAATTTTCGTATTTTTTTCCATAAATCCGCCATAAAAACGAAGATTTAAAAAAAAAATTCATCGAAATCGGATGATTTTTCGATTTTCTAGAGCCAAAAAACCAGGTGACCGCGAAAGTGTATAATTACCAAACTTACTGTGATATCAAAAGTAAATCGATTTCGTCGGCTTCAATCAAATCAACAAAAGGTAATGCATCCATTCCAGACAATCCGGGATGAATACCGCAGTCCAACTGGAATAAGATGTATAGGTATTTGGAAAACAACGAACTATTCTACAAAATTTGATACTCACCATGATTTTTTTCCCTTTAAATTCAAGCATTATGCATGATCGACCCACTTCTTGACCGGCGCCCCTGAAAGGTTAAAAATATGTTTTGTAGTTATCGAAATATCGGGAATTCATATGAACAAAATTCATAGCTTTTGGTCAATATTTGATACTTGTGAACGTAAAACTGCAGTCTCTGTATGACTATTTTTTATTTCAATTTTTAAATTGTGTACAAAATTAACCTAAAAATTATTTAAATACGTACAACGGTCTTATTAACAGCAGATCACTTTCTTCTGCTGGAACCTGCGAATCCGGTTTCCTCTTAGTAGTCATTTTTATAAATGATACACTTAGAAATTAATACACCGAACTAATTATTTCTGAACACTCGTCATGAGTATCAAACATAGATCAAACCACAAAACAATTGTGTGTGTTTTGTGGATCAAACTAATAAGCTATAGCTATGAACAGAGCTATGAAATAGCTGTCAAAACCCAAAACAATAGGCCTGTGAAATTTTCTTTGCCGGGGTTCAAAGCAGAGTTCCTTGCTATCTATAGTTGGTCAAACCGTCTGTTCTTTGAATATAACCTGTCATCAAGAGCTGTCATCCAACTCGAATTGTCAATATTAAAGAATTCATTAAAATTGTTTTAATAATTAATACCATTTTGTAGAGGAAATAATCATGGCGAAAACTTTATTTCTACTAAATTGTTTTCTTATTTTTATTCATATCGCTAGTAGTGTATGTTTACATTTATATAAATGTTCTTGATAAACAAAATGAATTGCATTAATGCTCTTAATTTGTAGGCAAATGTGGAATACGACGGATCTGTTCAAATTAAATTGTACCACGCATTAAATGAACAGGCTGAGCCAATTTTTACAGAGCGAGGAAATATTTCTATTAGTAGTTTAAGAGCCGGTACATCCGTTTCTACTAACAATATGCTAACAACTGAAGAAAAACTACAATTACAGGTTATCCTAAAAATTTGTGACTGTCAATACCTTAACTTAACTGTTTGAATCGATCTTATTATAATTTGTACACAAATTAATTTTTAGGAATTAGCTATAAAAAATGGCTTATATCGAATTCGTGCAGTTGTTCAGAATTCAGATAATACTGAAACTTATTTACTGTCATCGATAAAAACGGTAAGCCATTAATACTTCTCGATATCGATTTTAGAACACATAAAACGATTATATTTTTGTTTCAAGTGCATGTTGGTCGAATCGGAATTTCAAGATATGCTGACTGTTTCACTAGATCATGTTGGAAATGTTATCGGAGTCAGCATAAGCGCTCCGGGAGCAACGTTATGTAATGGCCAGTCATTTCCGGTCGATAGACTCAAAAAATTCCATTCCCAAATCTACTTGCAACATGTGGAAAATGGTCCAATGTATGTAAAACTTGTTTTTAACCATTTTAATAATTACGTACTGCCACGCGGTGTAGCCTATTAGTGAGAACACTAGATTCGTATTCGGGAGATGCTGGGTTCAAATCCCGCCCATATTAAAGTCTCTAGATCGATAAAGTGCCGCAATCTTGCACCATTTTGGGGCATACGATTCAATTAGCATCTTTCAAAGTGTAAAAATGGATATTAAACGCATTATTATTAGGTACTGATTAGTGATGTGCCTGATATCTGTACCCGCGGATATCCGAGGGAGAAGAAAGATCCGTATCCGTTAGTTTTTGGCAGATCTTTTACCTTATTAATTTTCAATTCATAGATGAAATTTTATATATATAGGTGATTAGGTAATAATGAAAAACTGTTAAATTCCATTCAGATTATTTTTTATTTTTTAAAATCGTATTTGGCACCTTTATATTGCAAACATTTATCGTAGTGAGTACCATACCAATAGTACATAACTCAAAGGTACTAAAAAACTATCTTTATAATGAGATATTGCACATCGATCTTTGGAAAGAGACAATCTGTTATGAGAGTTAACTCTTAAAGAGGTCAATAACTTTTTCTCATAACAATAGTCTCTTTCCAAAGGTCGATGTGCAATATTTACCGCAGCGTACTCTAAGAAAGTTAAGATCCGTATCCGCGGATCTTGAAACCAAATATCCGTATTCAGATTCGTATCCGCGGATATACATTTGTAACGATCCGGCACATCACTAGTACTGATTGAGTTGGGTCCAAATATAATGGTTTATTGTAAAATTGTCTTTTGTAATTTTTTTATTCAAGACCTGACACGGCTGCATATATTCAGAAATTAGAAAGAGAACGCGAAGCTCGAGAAAGAGGGGAAGTTAAAGATAACAGATCATTTCTCGCAAAATACGTAAGTTTTTGTCAAATTTTGGGTAAAAACATGCATAAGAAAATTACGAAAAAGAATAAAACTAAAATTGTCTTTTTTCAGTGGCTGTACATTGTACCCGTAGTCGTGTTCATGTTGATATCGTCTGCAGCAAATCCTGAAGCAGGCGGAGGAGGTTCAGGTGGCGCTCGTTAAAAAAATTATTAATATTGCATTTAGTTTAATATGTAAATATGTTGTTTTAAATTTTTGTCAACTTTCAAAAATTATTAAAAGTGTCTAAATTTGATAAATGTGATTATCCTTTCTTGAAAATTACATAATAAAATATTTTTAACAAAAAATTTGAACCGACTTCACACTAAAAAGTAAAAAATAATTGCGTATTGAAATGTTTTGGAGTCGGTGTCAGCCAAAATGAAATCTATTCCGAGAACTACACCGACTCCAAAACATTTCAATACGCAATTATTTTTTACTTTTTAGTGTGAAGTCGGTTCAAATTGTTTGTTAAAAATATTTTATTTTTCTCTTTTTAGTGTTAATCTAACACTAAAAATCGGTGAACATACATAAGAAACATTATGCGTTTCTTTGAAATTTGAGAGTTTCCCTCGATTTCTCCGGATTCCACCATCAGATCCTGACTTGATTCCGATGGGACCACCTCTGAGGTGCACTCTTTCGAATAAAAAAAAAATTTGAAAATCGGTCCACAATTGACGGAGAAATCGGTGAACATACATAAAAAAAAACAAAAAAAAATATACAGTCGAACACGGAACCTCCTCCTTTTTGTTGAAGTCGGTTAAAAAAAGCCCCCTGCGAATTTCATTATTAAGAAATGTATGTTTATTTAATAGTATATTGTTATTGTATTGGTAACTGTGGTAACTCTGAATTTGCGTGCGGCAAACAATAATTTCAGTGCGACAAATAAAGTTTCCGCACGCAAATGAAAATAGCTACTTTTCAACCGTAACAGCATGCGTAAACATACCACTTTTCCCGCATGAGTAATAAAAATCAATAAGTAAAATTATAGACCAATTTTATTTAAATTATATTCTACAATTAATAAAAAAAAGTAATTTCTATTATTGGCTTTCATCTTTTTTATCCGTCGTAACTTCTGTTTCCGCATTTTTCTGTTCGTTACTCTTTTGTTTTTTTTCGTCAGATTTTGCAAGTCCGTGTTGTTCTTGTAATTTTTTTATCATTTTCGCTTCTTTATCTTTCTTTCTGGCCTCCTTTTCCAATTTCTTTTCTTCTTTTTCTTTCTGTTCAAGCATTTCTTTAAAACGTTCATCTCGATGATCAATTTTAAATCCAAAATGTCTGCGAACTTCTTCGACCAAACGGTCTTTCTTTGCCTTAAAAAAATATTAATAGTATTTTGATATTCGCATAATCAAACAATCACTTATTTTATAGTTTAATAAATACAAGAAATAGTTATTGGCGTAACTAGTAGTCTAAGTCATTCATCGCGCTGACAGGTCATGACTTAGCCTACAAGTTACGCCCATAATTTTATTCAACAATTGCGCGTTATTCATGTTTTATTTATTGTTATTAATGAGATGTTGTAAATATCTATTTATTTCTTTATAAAAAAAAACTGTCAATACTAACAGCACCAAACAGCATGATTCAATGTTTTGGTTTGAGGTTAGCCGGTTATGAATAAACTCCATGTCGAAAACATTCGGCCTCTCAATTTTAGTCTCAATGGGTAACAACTATTTCGTTACGACTCAGAAAATAGTTACGTTTATTTTCATTACTCCACAATGGCCGAGCTAGTAGGAATCTTCATTGAGTTATGACAAGTAATTGTCACCAGTCGGTAAATGGCTATTTAGGGTTCGGTTTTTAGGCATGATAAAACATGAATAACGCGCATGAGTTGAATAAATAATTATAAATAAAATATACTTTAGCTGCATTGGCGGCGGCTTCTTTTTCTGCAATTTTTTGTTGATATTGTCTTTTCCATTCATCGAGCTTAGCCAATTTTTTAATAACATCAGCCTGTTTTGCTTCTACAAACGCTTTATATTCTTCTTTTTCGCGGTTAACTTTTTCCACCATTTCGGGAATTGAATGAGGATATGCTATGCTTTCATATTCTTGTATTTCTGCTAGCTCTTCTTTTGTTGGCCAACAAATTCCTAAATAGAAGTCGTTAATTTTAAAAATATTTGCGAAAACAACCCATATTGGCAAAATAGAAATTTACCTGGATTTACACCGCTCGCTACACCGTATTTTCCAAAAAATTTCTTTTTATATCTTTCTGAGTTATAAACTGGATGCGTATCATCGAAAACCGGCATTTTATCAAATAAAAGATTTCTATCTGATGCGCGTAATCGTGATTTATTTCGCTTCATCCGAATATTTTCTTCTTTTATACTGTGTTCTAATTCTGAACCTACAAAATCGTTATAAATAAATTCTTTTTATAAACTCCACATAAATACATACAGTAAAAAGCGTTCATTCGCGAAGCAGATTTTTTTTTAATTGTTTTTTGGCCTGACTCTTGTCTTTGGCCAGTAGGAAGCAGATTTTAAACAAAAACAATTTGAATATACCTCTAGAAAGGAAATTAAGCGACATAATTTAAAATATGTTTAATACTTTTTATTTCATACCTTCGTCTTCAATTACAGATACAGCTCTTTCAACTATATCTTTATCAGTCGAAGCAGAAGCGAAGTTATGATTAGCATATCGACTACATTTAAATGAATTATTTACAAATAACTTGGAAAATCTTGAGCTGAGCATTTTTTAAACTATTTTTTAAGAAATATAACCTATAATTCTATTATTTTAAACTTTTTAAAGCGAAGTAGCAAACAGTTCCAAAACTGTCATCAATATTTTGCGAACTCTTTTAAAAACAAAACCCCTGTTCAGATAATCAAATGTCAACGTAGCATGGTAAATTTTTTCCTGTTTTGTCATAAATTTTCTTTATAAATGAAAATGTTCGACTGTGCGGTTGGGAAGTGTCACAAAACACAATGTTAATATTCTTAAAGAAGATTTCGTTGTTATAGATTTTTTTATTTTTGTAGATAACTTTTGTAGTTGATATTTACTTCCCATTATTTTTTATAAAGACCTTTTTTTATCCTATATTTAAATAAGTTTATTTTTATAAATACAAAAAGGCAGAATGAAGTCGAGCAGTAAGTACAAAAAACACGTTTGGTCTAATAATCGGTTTAAACCTGAAGTTAATGCCTATATTTTTTTTATAGAAAATGCAACTAGAAATTTAAAGTATGTAAGTCTTATAACACTTACTCTACAGAATGCCTTATTGGGATTAAGCATGAGATATGCTCGGACTCGGCCAGGGGATTTGTTCGTTTCATCCACCGGTAATTATAATGTGTTCCTCAAAATTTCATTAATTGCATTAAATAATTTCCTAAGTACTTAAATATTACATTATTTAAGTAATAAATTGTATTCCATGAAAATAAAAGAACGAATTTTAAAGCTGATGATATTTTTTTTATAAAACAATTTAAAAATTCTACTATGACAAGTTTTCATACAAAACTGTAGCCAAAATCTATACTAATATATAAAGCTGAAGAGTTTGTTTGTTTGTTTGAACGCGCTAATCTCAGGAACTACTGGTTCAAATTGAAAAAAAATTTTTTGTTGGATAGCCTATTTATAGAGGAAGGCTATAGGCTATATAAAATCAGGCTACGACCATTAGGAGCGGAGCATTAATGAAAAATGTTGCAAAATGTATCTCAAAAATAAGCTTCTATTCAGGTGAAATGCACTAACTAAATATACTCATATTAGCGCTGTCAGAATACAACGCTGGCTTCAATCGGTAGAGCACACGACTGTCAATATCAGGGTCGTGAGTTCGAGCTCTACGTTGGGCGAATATATTTTTATTTTTTTTTATTTTATTTTCTACATTGCTTTCTTCTAAGACTTACATTTAAATTTATTTTAATTAAAAAAAAAATTAGTTAAAAAAAGTATATAAATACTGCTTTTTATCGACAAAAACTTTTGAACAGTAACTCCGATCATCATGAAATTTGGACACAACATTAATCTCGGTAAATTAAGATGAATGTGTGTACTCATGTTCCTCCCTTCCTCATTCGTTCTTTTACATCCAGGTTAAACCGGGCGGGACCGCTAGTAAGAAAATAAAAATATTGTTGAAATGGCTAAAGCAAAATTCTATTAAACAAACTTCATTCTGTAATTATTTTTATTAAATTAACTATTTTTCAAATGACAAGTTTTAAATATTATCTCCCATTAATTAATTACAGCGGTGTTGATGTCAGAAGTAATTAAATTACTAATATGTCTCGCCATTGTCTACATCGAAGAAGGAGGTATTATACAGTGGATTAACGCCTTAAACAATACGATATGTAAACAACCGATGGACACACTAAAAGTTTGCGTCCCATCGTTAGTTTATATCATTCAGAACAATCTCCTTTATGTGTCTGCCTCACATCTCGATGCTGCCACCTATCAGGTATTTATTAAGTTCGTTTCAAACAGGTAACAAAACCGTACACAGTCTTATTAGTGCGCAAGACTGTCTTGCGCAGTATCGATTTTTGAGCTAGTGCGCAAATTAGTCTTGCGCAGTGACAAGACTGTGTACGGTTTTATTACCGTTCACGGCTGCTTGGAAGGAACCTATTACCGTTCGCGACTGCTTGGAACGAACTTATTACCAGTATAAAAATTGCAAAAATCGAATTCTTTAATATGCTTTTGAAATTGAGATTACTTACAGAAAAAAATACGCTGAATTCAATGAGCTTAAGCAAACGTCTGTATCTCTTTTAGTTTGGAAACTACGGCCAATTCGAAAGTTTTATATGATTTTCTGAAAACTATAAACGCAAATAACTTCTAAACCAAAAGACATACAGGCGTGCTCATTAGATTCAGCGTGGTTTTTTCTATAAGCATGACGATTTTGCCAAAGTTCCGAAAGATTTCGGTTTTCGTCAAAAATCGCATTTTTTTAAAGGGGTTTGCCTTGAAAAAATCTCAAAAATCGAATTCTTTAATATGCTTTTGAAATTGAGAATGCTTACAGATAAAAAACTATATAATGAATATATATTAGATATCGTGTCCATCGATAATAATTAATAAGAAAAAATTCGCAGGTTTGTGGACAATAGTTGTATTTATAAATGTACGACGTTTCGTCTATAAATTTAGACTTTTTCAAGTACAAATTTGTACTTGAAAAAGTCTAAATACAACTATTGTCCACAAACCTGCGAATTTTTTCTTATTATATAATGAATATTTGTGTTTAGGTAACATATCAATTAAAAATTTTGACAACTGCGGTGTTTGCCGTATTTATATTGCGACGTCAGTTAATACGCACGCAGTGGACAGCGTTGGTGGTTCTCGTGGTCGGAGTGGTTCTGGTGCAGCTGGCTCAGTCCGACAAGCCCGCGCACGTGACTGTCGGTCCGGAACAAAACCGATTACTTGGTTTTTCGGCGGCGCTTGCGGCGACTGTTTTGTCAGGATTTGCCGGAATATATTTTGAAAAAATATTGAAAGGGGCCGATATATCGGTGTGGATGAGAAATGTCCAGTTGAGTTTGCTGTCGATACCATTCGGATTATTTACATGCTTTCTGGCCGACGGGGATATAATACACGAAAAAGGTTTCTTTTTCGGTTACGACGGCTTCATCAATTATTTAATTGTCTTGCAAGCTAGTGGCGGACTAATAGTCGCAATGGTTGTTAAATATGCCGACAATATTCTGAAAGGTTTCGCAACGTCCTTAGCCATTATTATTTCATGCGTGGCTTCGATTTATCTTTTTGAATTTTATTTAACATTACAGTTTGCGTTCGGCGCGTTTTTGGTTATTTGCTCAATATTTCTTTACGGTTACCAACCGAGACAACCGGAAAACATGCAAGCTTTGAAAGTTTGATGACGATATCTGTCTTGTTTTTTTGCGGCCAATTCTATTTTTAATATGATTTACGACGAGATATTTTTCAAAACGTGTGTTAATAATTATTGTGATTTAAAAGACAATTGAGGCATTTATTGATTACGGGGAAAAGGGCTAAGCCCTTCGAGTCCTATTTTAAATATTAGGGCTGAAACTATTGTGTGGATTAATTTATTTATTTTTAGGTCCTAAAATTCCTAGCAAAAATAGATCTGCTTTTTTTACAAGCGGTTAATTTATTTAGAACTGACTAGTAAATGCCCTAGGTTTTTGGAAACAATTAAAAAATCATACCGCTTCATACTTAAAAAATAGCCATTCGATAAATAAAAGATTACCTTACTGAAATCGGTTATTGTTAGTTTAGAAATAATAATAAAAAGTCAGATGTTTTTCAACTAGGATGTTGAACCATTTTAAACGCGTTAGTAAACTTATTCTTTTGTATTTAAAAAGTATTATTAGTTTTTTATTTGTAATTGATTTTATGATATTACGTAACAATTTTTCAAAAATATTTTTGTGGAGGATTCAGAATCTGCTTCTACTTATACCAGATTTTTTAGCACCGCTTTAGCAGAAACGCGATGATAAATAACCTATTGCATTTCCAGATAATACGCGCCACGAATCTAAAAGGCTCGGAAGTTAGATGCGAATGCGGGCTTACGCTTGTCCAGTCTGTTGAAAAACTACACACTCGCAACTCAACAAAACTAAAATAACAATAACAACTTGACTATAGCGTACTCGACTGTATTTTAAAGCAGGAAAGCGACAAGTGACAAAGGCAACGAGCGATCACGGCCAATCACCGACGAGCGCACTTTCCGTGCAGGTAGCTGGGAGGTGGTGGGGGTGTCAACCGCTCTAAAATGTGCCTTTGCGACGCTGTTTGTGACTAACTTCCGAACCTTTCAGATCCGTGGCGCGTATAATATAACGAACACTATACCGAAAATACAATTGGTATTGACTAAATAATTTTTGAGTTAATCTGGAATAAACAGACAAATTCTAGACATCTTATAAACTGTTAAACTCTAAACCAAAATTTTACAAATTTATTTATGCATTAATTTGATGATATTTATAGAAGAAATAAGTCCGAACTAATATTTACAAAGCTCAAATTCTTAGTTTTATTAATTTTCAAGTAAATATAATTTACTTACGAAACGCCATTATTTTTTGTCAGTCATATTTTATCGATAGTTATTTAATAAAAGCCTGGATATGTGCGTAGCTTCAGTTAAAAAAAATAAATAGCCACTGCTTGCTTAATTTAAGTTTAATCTTATCGCCTGTGATAAGTCTAATATATATATAATATATTAAAAAAAAAAAAAAAAACTAACAACGGGAACTAGAAGCCTAATTAACGAAATCACTTAAATAATGATCTGTTGTAATAAATTTAAGTTTTGTATTTTTTTTTCTTAAAAGGAAATTTAACTAGGTATTATTTATTTAAAAAATGTTATTCATTTTCATAAGAATTAGTTCTTGTGGTGAATATAAACGATACGTTAATGATAACAACCTTAATTTTTATAACAGTAACAGAGCATCCCCCTCCCCTCCCGCATCTACGCCACATCTAAGACCGTATACGAGTATTATATTAATTTTATTTTGTGCATGTATCTTTTTATGCTAATGGCTTTTGCCGAAGCACAAAATATAAAAAAAATCATAATTTGGTATAAAAAGTAAGGTTGGAATTAATGATTCGTTTTGTTAATAGATTTTATGAATGCGATTGTTAAGTGCAATTTTAGCAGTTATTTAAAAATATGTATTATTTAAATGAAATTTTAAAAGGTATTTTGAATGGTTTGTGTAATTTTTAAAAACTGTTAAGTAAAAATAAATTTATTTTTAAATTGTTTTATCATTAAAAACAAATTTTCGTAGTACAATAGGTTCGTTCCGAGCAGCCAGCAAACGGTTCCGAAACCGTCACCCGCATGCGCAGTAGGTAAAACGTATTCTAAAATCGCCACTAACAGCTTCGTTTTACCTAGTGCGCATGCGGCTGGCAGTTCCGAAACCGTTTTCGGGCTGCTTGGAATGAACCTAATGAAATTATGTCGCAAACGGGAAAATGGAAAATCATCAACAACCACGAACAACTTTGCTATCGAAAATTTATTGTGTTATAAGATCCAAATCAACAATTTTCAACTAACAGCTAGTAACATAAAAGATTTTGTTAGTGATTTTAACAGTGCACTATTTAATGTGCGTCATTTTATTTATTTCTTCTTTTTTGACGTGATAACGTCTTATAAATTGATGAAACACCAGCTGCACGCACGAAAAAGTGTAACGTTCCGTCTGACCCTGTGCGTGCAAGTGAGAGCGCAGTATGCTTTGGCCCAAGTTTGACAGCTACTAAAATTTAGGTTATGTATTACGGAATACGTTATCACGTAAAACTATCGTCCGTAAACCGACTTTACAAGGTTCGTTTCAAGCAGCCTCGAACGCTAATGAAACCGTACACAGTCTCGTCACTGCGCAAGACTAATTTGCGCACTAGCTCAAAAATCGATTCTGCGCAAGACAGTCTTGCGCAGTAACAAGACTGTGTACGGTTTTGTTATCGTTCACGGCTGCTTGGAACGAACATACAGACAACCAATTTTATTAGTTACTAATCAAGCGTTTCATGTGACTGACCTTTAACAAAAATCAAAATAGACAATACGCACGTCATCTAAACAAAATACAAAAATATAAATGCAACAAAAAGACCTTAATTAAACTTCCCATAAAAAAAAACAACTAATAAATATTCTACATACTGTTGTAGTAATAATATAGTGAATGTATTTTCTCAAGTGCACTTGGAACTAATAAGCAAACCATAAGTCAGGATTGTATCCCAACTTTTCGAGGTTAGGTTTACAGGCATAGTTTATCATAGGCGGCGGTCCACACATAAGTACTAGCGTATCGGGTGACGCAGGGAACAAATGATCTTTTATCATAGATTCGTTGATATGACCGGCGCTGTACTTCCAGCCTGAAAATTGCAATAATTGATAATATCTAATTTTCGCACATCAACTGTTTTATTTTTTCTTTTGTTTCATTAATGGCACTTACCATCGTTCGGTGTGTCCAAAGTATACCACAATTTAAATTGCTTCGGGAACTTCTCCAGACACTCTTCCAACTCTTTTCGAACAAGAATGTCCTTTTCTGTTTGATTTGCAAACAACAATGTCAATTCAGTTTTGTCCGATGGGTATTTGGTTATGTGTCGAATCAACTGTAACATCGGAGTGATGCCAGTGCCACCTGGTATTTTAAAACGTAACAATAAACACTGTCCGACAAATTATAAATTATTGATTATTGACAAAATAAAATAGTATTGTGTTACCGGCAATCATAGCGACTTTTTTCACATTCACTTCTTGCGGTGGATCTTTACGCAGTTTTTTAATGGAAAACTTGCCGTTTCCAAGATACTGCAATCTTCCAGATGGTCCCCTAACATCGATGGTGTCGCCGATTTTCATGTTATCCAAATATTGGGACATTTTACCACCTTCCGGAAATTTCGGATGAACATTTTTAAAATAAACCTGAAACGTTATGTTGATTTAATTTCTCCTTCAAGTAGATATTTTCAATTAAAACTTACTTTTATAACTAAATCAACATATCCAACTTCGTCATCTGAAGAAACAGGTGTATAAGCTCTTATTACTAATTCATCCCCTATTTTAGCCGATAGACTTATGTGTTGTCCTACAGGAAGACCTTAAAAACAAAACAAATAATTTAAACTAGCGTGACCTGTGCGAATTATTCGCACTAAATAAGTATAATAATTCAATAAATAAAATTATCGACCAATTTTTCAGACAATATATTAACAAAATATAATTAATACATTAACGTTTCGATCCCGATTTGGATCTTCTTCAGAATGGATCTAAAAATATAAAAAAATAATTAATACTTATTTAGTTTCTATTTATTTTTAACGAAATTCGTGAAAGATTTTTTTAATATTGAAATATTGAAAAAATAATAAGTATTAATTATTTTTTTATATTTTTTAATGTATTAATTATATTTTGTTAATATATTGTCTGAAAAATTGCTCGATAATTTTATTTATTGAAGAGTTCTAATCAGACGTTAATCAAAGATTTAAGTATAATAATTATCACTTTACAAAATTATTTTTTAAATATGATTTCAGGTATTCAATTCGTTTCTAATTTTGCACACTGCTTATAACGTTCTTCTTTTTGTTGTAAAAAAAATATTTTACTAAAATTGTCATATAGGTAGAGGCGCAAGTAGCAAAAGCGTAGTTCAGCGTCGCCCGTCAGATGGCAGTATGCAGTATTTACAATATGAAGGTCAGATGACAGATCAAAGTGTTAACGTTACGCCGTCAGATGGCAGACGTTGTACAGAGTTTAATTAATTTACAAAAACAATAGCAATAATACATTTTTTAGTTGTCGATGTCAGTAGAGCAAGCAATTATCTGTAAAATGATATATAATTTATGTGGAGAAAAAGAAATTGTGTGGTTTTTTCTAAAAAGGGAGGCAAACATCTTTAACCTTAGCGTATTAATATATATGATGATTGCACGGTATATTTAAACAAATTATTATTTTTTTGCCTGTTCTTTTTATGTCGGGAAATGTAGATTTCAAAATGAACACTTACCTAGAATATGATTTTCAGAAGGCAACGCAAATCTAAACCGACGCGTGTCATGGCTTATCTCTTCTTTTTCTATCAAAGGCAATGCATATTTGGCGGCTGGATCTAAAAGTGTCTTTTTTAAGCCTTTTGCTACAAAATAAATGTATAAATTAATAGCGGTCTAGTTTACGCAGTAATTTCATAATATGGAATGAGACTTACACGCTTTTCTAAGGTAAAAAATTGCAACTGTTGTAACAACAATTCCGACGCCTACAACAATCGGCAATATCTGTGAAAAAAAATTATTTTTTGTGAAAAATACTAATTAAAAGTTAAAACAATATTATGTAACTCTTTTTTCTAAAATGATAGCGTATTAGCATTGATTAAAACAGGGCCGGATTTAGAGGGGGGCCACCGGGGCTGAAGCCCCGGGGCCTCCACAGTAGAAACTTCTAGATAAAATTTTGAAAGTGATTTACTCCGGAAGCTGGATTTCACCGAAATCATCAATGATTTTTCGTCGAAAAACGCTCGCAAGGTTCCATTCGTTAACTCTATAATTTAATTTTGTTTATTTCTTGTATTTTAGATTTTACTATTATCTATACGTATGTTTTTGAAAAGAATTTGATTTGTTTCGCAATAAATTATTGGAACACTTAAAAGAAAAAAATGGTTTAACTTGTTTGGAAAATAATTAGGGGCCACCACTCCTTCGTTGCCCCAGGGCCTCCACACCTTTAAATCCGGCCCTGGATTAAAATATTTTAATCAATGGTAGGTATATCAGTACAAACTACAAAACAAAAAGGAAATCTAGAGAAGATAATATGCAGGATTGTGGATTGTTTGAGCAAGGGAAATATTACATATTATGAAGCAATAAAAAGTGTTTAGTTTAATTCAAAATTATTAAAATGAAAAAATAAAAAAACAAATATTTAAAACGCATTTATTTACAAACTCAGACAACCCTCAAAACGGATGATGCGCAGTCCCGAATTTACCCGGGTTTGTAAAGTTTTACTGTACGTTTATTTAAAAAATTAATGAAATTAGATTATTCTACCAAACTTACATTATTTAATTTGTTATAAATATTCGTAAACTAATTAGTTATTAATTGTTAACGATGTATTAACAATGATTAGCCTGTTTATTATAGATAGGTATATATTTATGATAAATATATTCAAACCATACAAAAAGCAATGAAAAAAAATTGATTGCACATATTAATAAAAATTACCAGCAAATGCGGCGAAATTTGGTTTGTAAACGTAGTCTTCATATTTTTGGAAATTTTCAAATTCAAACCTTTGAAATCAAAATTAAAAAACAAATTACTACGTCACAGAGTACATTTTAACAAACGCTGAAATACCAAACTAATCTTTATTGGAGAATGCTATAAGGCATATTTTCGGTAATATATTTTCCAGCAGGAAATTTGCGTCAAGAATCCTAATAAATTATCAGTGTTTTTATTAGTTTTTTATGATATAAAAATTCGTGTAGCAAGTGAAAATTTGAATAAGGTAACTTTAAAAGGCTTAGTTTAAGAAATAAATGGTCGTAATAAACATACCGAAAAACCATCACTTGTACCTTTTGCTGATGTTGCCATTTTAACAACCTACTATTTACTTATATTATTAATGTTTGTTTTATCTTTACTGTGCATAGTACTCTGTAATTTGTACGAAGGTTATTTGAATTACTAATTAAAGTACTCACTGTGTTGATATAAGATGGCATATCACTTATCAATTTTATAAATCACAACACATGCAGATACAGCATGAAAAAACGTCAATATGACGATAAATTCCGCTATTTTACTCCAAGAAAATGTGATCAAATGACCCGAATCAGCTGAGCTATTCGTGATTTATGTGTAGTAATCTATTCTTTGCCTAAATGAAATAGGTAAAATGAAATTCTACTCGACTATTCTGCACGCAAGTTTTATTTTTAGTCATTATATTTATAATTTTCAGAAATATACCTTGAAAAACATGCTTCCTGTAGGTAGATTAGTTAATCTTAACCTTAAAAATCAATACTCAGAACGACCTGTGCGTAGGAGTAGTGTTTTGCGAATTTTTTAAACAAATTTTAGTTTTATAAAAATTAAAAAATGAGATTTGATAATTGTAATAGCTAATAAACGGGCTGCACTTTGTGTATTAAGAATTTAGTGAATTTTGACGTCTTGCGTAATAATTTTAAAATTGCCGGTTTTTTCGTGAGAAGAACAAAAAGAAGAAATATATATTATCAGGAGCGGCGTCAAAAATTTATTTTAAAAATATTAATTTATCGATAGAAAGGTCAGTTTTTTGTTATCTATAATATATTACTTTATTTTGATTTAATTCCCGTTTATTTTATTAATCGCATTTAAATTATCGTTTCGTAATTATAGATATCGACATATCATTTTCCGTGCGCCCTTCGGATATACTATAAGAAATACGTGGACGCCACTGCTTATGTCAATGAATCGTGTATTTTGAAGCTTCTGGTTAGGTTTGCCATGTTTTAAAACAATCTTTGCTTAATCAACGTCAAGCTCCAAGTTTATTCGAGTATAAAATATAATTTGAATTTGTTTTAAAAACACAATAATGGCAAGAGGCAGTAGCGCCGGTTTCGATCGCCACATAACGATATTTTCACCAGAAGGACGATTGTATCAAGTGGAATACGCTTTCAAAGCAATTAATCAAGGATTGACTTCTGTCGCTCTCAAAAGTGCTGATACTGCAGTGGTTGCAACACAGAAGAAGATACCAGATAAGTTAATAGATGCAAACACAATAACTCATTTATTCAAGCTGACCGAGCGAGCCGGATGCGTAATGACCGGTATGATATCCGATAGCAAGTCCCAAGTTCAGAGAGCCCGTTACGAAGCGGCTAACTGGAAATACAAATACGGTAGCGATATGCCAGTCGATACCCTGTGCCGTAGGATGGCCGATATTTCACAAGTTTATACTCAAAACGCCGAGATGAGACCGCTGGGCTGCAGTATGATGATGATAGCTTACGATGATGAATGCGGTCCCTGTGTCTACAAGACAGACCCGGCTGGCTATTATTGTGGCTACAGAGCCATCAGTGTTGGAGCGAAACAAAACGAAGTCAACAGCTTTTTAGAAAAGAAATTAAAGAAGAAACAAGATTTAAGTCACGATGAAGCAATACAGCTAGCGATTACATCGTTGTCTACTGTTTTATTCGTTGATTTTAAACCATCGGAAATTGAAGTCGGAATCGTTTCGAAAGATAATCCGAAATTTACTATTCTTTCGGAAACTGAAATTGATCGACATCTTACTGCTATTGCAGAAAAAGATTGATTTGTTTTTATAATTAAGTACATATTTTGTAATTATTAATGTAATTTGCATTAAAACTTGATCGAAAATAAATATTTCTTTTTTAAATTGAAACAGTATTTTTTTTAATTGCAAAATTGTGTCTTTTATGCTGTAACATTGTATATTTTTAGAATTATATGAACACAAAGGTATTTCTTTTATACTGAAAATGAATACCTTTATTATATAAGACTAGCGGTCCCGTCCGGTTTCACCCGGGTGTAAAAGAACAAATAGGGAAGGGAGGAACATGAGTACACACATTCATCTTAGTTTACCGAGATTAATGTTGTGTCCAAATTTCATGATGATCGGAGTTACCGTTTAAAAGCAGTATTTAAACTTTTTTTAACAAGTAATTTTTTTTAAGTTAATTAAATAAAATTAAAATAAATTTAAATGTAAGCCTTAGTAGAAAATAAAAATATATTCGCCCAACGTGGGGCTCGAACCCACGACTCTGATATTGATAGTCGCATGCTCTACCTATTGAGCCACCTGAGGCTGTGTTCTCACAACGCTAATATGAGTATATCTAGTTAGTGCATTTCTTATGAACAGAAGCTTATTTTTAAGATACATTTTGTAACATTTTTCATTAAAGCTCCGCTCCTAATGGTCATAGCGTAATATTATATAACAGTCCTCGATAAATGGGCTATCCAGCAAAAAAAATGTTTTTCAATTTGAACCAGTAGTTCCTGAGATTAGCGCGTTCAAACAAACAAACTCTTCAGCTTTATATTGTATTAGTATAGATTCTGTATATGAGTATATTAGATCATTCTGCAAATAATTTTTTTTTTCGTAATCTGATCTACGATACGATTTTACAGTGCAATCATGTCTGTTTCATCACCTAATATGCTTAATCGTCCAGAATTGCAATTTGGAGGCACGACGTTCTTTGCTAGGCCTCATGAGAGCGAAACTTGTGGAAGCAATGGTTTGCCACTTACGCCTAATTCAATAACAATTTATGGACAAGCACAGATATTAAAAACTATGGACCATGAAAATCTTTGTCAGTATCTTGATATAATAAGAAGTAAACATGGTATGCCAATTAATAACGAGATTAATTAAAAATAATTACAATATTGATTAATAAATTGTTATTGATTAATTTTCTACAGAAAGAATCATTGTTGTATCACAAATCTGGGGTGAATCGTTGGAGAAAACGTATAAAAATAAAAAATACACTCTAGATGAAACAGTTTATATCGGATATCAAATTTTAAACGCACTGAATTTTATACATAAACAAAATATTGTACACCGCTGCTTGGCTCCAGAAAATGTACTAATAGATTCGAAAAATAACGTTAAATTGTTTAATTTTGGATTTTATTACATGACCGGAAATGGAAAACATGTATCTTTTCCGATTGGGTATGAAAATTAGTTTGCGTTTTCTATTTATTTAGATCGAGATTTTAAATAATCATTATTTTAAAGTTCATGAATTAATTTTAAAAGTTTTGAATTAGAGAATTAATCACAAATCAAGTTAACCTATAATACCTGTTTAAAAGGCGAGTGATACAACGACTCCGTGGCGCAACGGTAGCGCGTCTGACTCCAGATCAGAAGGTTGCGTGTTCAAATCACGTCGGGGTCAAGTTAGCGACTACGTTTATTTTTATGATTTCTTTTTTCTAAATTCCAAATATTTATAAATTATGTTTTCTTATTCCAATCTCTCATTAATTTTTATATTTTTAGACAACCAAAATACATGTCTCCTGAAGTTTATTTAGCCGGCCCACATGGTCCCTTTTTAGGTCCAAAACCAGATATTTGGTCTTTGGGACTAATTTTAGCTGAACTAGCTCTACAGACTACATTTTGGACGAATTTAAAATTAGCTCAGATACTTAAAAAAATCCTTAGTCTTCTGGAATGCACAGGATCAATTTTTGAAAGAATTGCTAGAGAACATAATTGCCTTGATATGTATCAGGTATATAAAAAAAATAGTTAAAGTATTTTTAGACTTCGCAATTAATTACCTACTTACATTTTTTTTTAGTCTTTACCATCTGATTTAATACTTTTAATCGATTCTTGTCTTCAAATAAATGCACAAAATCGACCAGTCACCGAAGATCTGTTAAAATTAGATTTATTCCAATTTTTTATTTCCAATCATGAAATTAAAAATAGTAAAACCAAACTGCACGAGCCTTTTACTTTACACGAACTTTATTATTGGTGGCAACTGGCAGGCGGCGATATTTACTCTGAATTAAAAAAAGAAGGCCTTATTTTAAATAAAGCTCCAATTTTAAATTTGCCGAAGTAAGTTATTCTCATAAAATTTAAATAAACAATTATTAAGTCAATAATTATTAATTAATACGCCTAATTTTTTGTAGAATTGTTCTACTCGAAGGTCCAATTTTAGGACAGAAACGAAGGGAAGAAACTTTATTGGATCTGAGAGTTGTACCAATTTCATTAGAATCTCTGTACAAGCGTTTGGGTCATATACCACTCGCAAGTTATTATCCTCTTGTTCACTGCGATTCGGAAGTTATAAAGAAAAACGAACCGGAACGTTACGATGCCGCACAACTTCCACTTATTATTCGAGAAAAAGATCCTGAATATCAGTTTCATCGAGTTATACTCTTCAAAAGACTTATGAAAGTAATATTCTTTTCGCTTTCCTTATAAATCAAAGAATTAAACCGGTTTGAAACTCAAATTACAAAACAATCGATCAGTGTCTGGAGAGCCTAAAGTGTAAAAAATATTTTTATCAAAAAAATTAAACCGACTTAAAAAAAAATGCACTAAAAAGTAAAAAATAATAATTATTGTTATTTTTCGAGTCGGTGTCACATCGGAATTCGAAAGTAGCGATTTAAATTTTACATGTCTCTAGTTCTCGGAATAGATTTCATTTTGGCTGACACCGACTCCAAAAATAACAATAATTATTATTTTTTACTTTTTAGTGCATATTTTTTGAAGTCGGTTCAATTTTTTTGTTAAAAATATTTTATTTTTCTCTTTTTAGTGTTAGATAAAGTATTGCAATGGGTAGGCCAAGTATGTGTGCCTTTGAAATTTGAGAGTTTCCCTCGATTTCCCCGGATTTCATCATCAGATCCTGACTTGGTTCCGATAGGACCACCTCGGAAGTGCACTCTTTCGATTAAAAAAAAATATTTGGAAATCGGTCCATAACTGACGGAGAAATCGGTGAACATACATAAAAAAAAAGAAAAAAATATATAAAGTCGAACATAGAACCTCCTCCTTTTTGAAGTCAGTTAAAAAAAATTAGAAAACAATGAAGCCGTTTTTCAAAATTGGTGTATTTTTTTAGGGGTATCCGCATACAAGAGATTTAATTTTGAAAGAAGCAAAAACCGATATACCGCCATTGTTAAGAAGTGATATTTGGACAGCGTTATTAGATGTAAAAGGGACATACAAAGATCAGTATACCAGAATTGATAAAGAAACGCCGATTTCCACAGATAGACAGGTAGGTATCAAAATATTCATTTGTAACAAAGTGCCAAATACTTAAAAGTAGTGTTGGGCGATTATGAATGATATAATGGAAATATTTCGACTATGGCCGAATAATCGATCATTCGATTATGGCAACCGAGATATCATTCGCTTGAATCGATTATGAAATATGAAATGAATATTAAATCCCGACACAGTACTATTGCTATGTCCACTGTCGATATTAATGTGATATATCGATATATCATTCGGTATCTGCATCTACATGCACTGGGATGGGAAGTCTTTGCTAGCACTGGAGAGTGGGGGTGTTTCGATTGTACATACTTTGTAGTTTGTTGGATCATTCGATTATGGGAACCGAGATATCACTCGTTTGAATCGATCATGAAATATGAAATGAATATTAAATCCCGACACAGTACTATTGCTATGTCCACTGTCGATATTAATGTGATATATCGATATGTCATTCGGTATCTGCATCTACACGCACTGGGATGGGAAGTCTTTGCTGGCAGTGTTTTATTTAATAAACTAACAAATAGCTTAAATGAAATTCAGTGTGGTAAAGAATTTAAGTTCAAACTTAAATCAAATTCCTAAAAAATTGTTATTCTGACATTAAGGATTTTTTAAATTTCAATTTTAATGTTTAACTATTTATGTAAATTGACGATGTATCCATCTAGGGCATAACAAATATATTTCTATTTCTATTCGATCATACCAGTGATTCCATTATTAATATTGTGTAATATTAACAAATCGAAATTGCAAAGTTAGAACATAATTCATAATCGATATTTTGAATGATCATTCGCTTATACTGTAAAAGTAAATAAAACGAAATTAATAATTGCCAAGTTTGCGCATCATTCATAATCGATAATTCGAATGATCATTCGATTATAAAAACCGATTATTTCGATTCATTCCATTATTGAAATATATCGATTATGCCCAACACTACTTAAAAGTATTTTCTTTTCATAGATTGAAGTTGATATTCCCAGATGTCACCAGTATAATGAATTGTTATCGTCACACGAAGGACACAAAAAGTTGAAGAGAGTTTTAAAAGCGTGGGTAGTTCGAAATCCACAATATGTTTATTGGCAAGGACTTGATTCTCTTACAGCGCCGTTTCTCTATTTGAATTTTAACAACGAAGGTTTTTAAACAATTTTTTCAAATATAGTTAATTCTTTTTAAATTTATTTATTAAACATTTGTTTCGATGTTTTTTTTCAGCTCGAGCGTTTGCTTGTTTATCGGCATTTGTTCCAAAATACCTACATCAATTTTTCCTGAAAGATAATTCTGCAATCATTCAGGAATATTTAGCAAAATTTTCACAACTGATCGTTTATCATGATCCAGTTTTGGCCAATCATTTGCATTCGATTAACTTTATACCGGAATTATTCGCTATTCCATGGTTTCTTACAATGTTTTCGCGTAAGTGTTCATGATGATCGAAATAATAATTTTTTTGGCGTTATTTTTTCATTATTTTCTCTATTTTTCTTCAGACGTGTTTCCTCTACATAAAATATTACATTTATGGGATAAGTTATTGCTAGGAGATTCATCGTTTCCTTTGTATATTGGGTTGGCAGTATTGCATCAGCTCCGAGATACGTTATTATCGTCAGGTTTTAACGAATGTATACTTTTATTTTCTGACTTACCCGAAGTGGAAATAGAAATATGCGTGAATCATTCGGTAGAAATGTATGACTCCTCACCTCCGAGCATTGCTTTAAGAAAACATCAAAACGGAGGTTTCGGAGCCAAAACTGAACTGGTATTTGATTTATATATTTATTGGCACAGAAAAGAATCTCTAACGAGATTCTTCGATATAAAACTTTACACGGTGCCGAAATTGATGTTAATATGAATTTAATTTCGTCTAATACAGCTCTATATTATAAGATAGCTAAAATTAATATATTTACAGGACATTTCAAATGTAGAATTAACAGATCTTCAACGCGAGTTTTGCCCCCGAATCAGTGCAACCGACTTAGTAAATCTCTTACAGAATTCTCTTGAGCAAACTGTAATTGTTGATATACGTAGCTCTACTCAGTAAGTATACAATCGTCATTGCTAGGAAATTATTATTCATCTAATTTCTAGAAGGAAACAGTTATAAAGTTTAATCAATTTATTTATGAAAATGCGTAAAATGTTCAATTTTTCAGGTTTAATCGAACAGCTATCGATGGAAGCATTAACATACCTATATCTGATATTAATCTCAACGAACCGCACAGCGAATTATTTGATGAAACTCTGAAAAAGGATGTAAAGCGTATTGCTGTAATCGTTGTCGGTTTGGATCATAATGACGCTGAACTGGTGAGACAGGTTTTGTTATTATTATATTTTAATATCAGTAACTCAATAAACATTATATTTTTTAGTTTGCAAGATTTTTAGTCCAGTGCGAAATAAGTCGTGTTTGTATTCTTCACGGAGGTATAAATATCCTTTACTCGGTTACTCCAACAATTTTGGTTGCTCAGAAAACTGCTTAAGTATTAAATAAACATATCCTACCAAGTTCTGTTATATAACAATTTCACAATATATTAATATAATTAAAATATTTAAATATTTATAACTTTTGAAGATATGACGTGTGTTGTATAAGTTTGATCCATGTAAAGTATTCTTATATGACTACGTATATATTTATTATGCCGGCACGTCACATGGCTATTTGTATTTGTGTATTTGGCAAACAATTACCAAGTGTGAAGGGCCTATTTGACAAAGTGTTGGCCTTATTTGCCTATTTGACAAATAAAGTCAATACCAAATACGCGTTACCGTGCGCTTGTCGGTTTTTCGAGGCACATCAAAGGAGTCAAATAGGCAAATACGGCAAATAAACCGTCCACACAATGGCTATATTTAGATGCGCACGCGCCGTGAACCTGTACGGACGTGCAGTATTTTTGTGTCTGTGCTGTGAGCGAGAACTGGAACAATTACTATTGAAAATGAATTGGGACAATGAAAAAGTGCTAAAATTCATGGAATTTTGAACCTTGTGTTCTGCTACCAAATGTTTGTGTGTTTGCTATTTGGCTGCATGTGTGGATGGTCGTATTTGCCTCTATTTGCATGTTTGCCTTGAACGTCATTTATTTTGCCAAATACAACAAACACCCAATAGCGAACACAAATAGCCATGTGAAGTGCCACCTTTAAATAGCATATACACCAAAAGCATAAATGTGAAAAAAGGGCCAAGTTCGATACAAAGTACAAGTGGGTTTGCCGGTTTTACCGAAAAAAAGAAGTGAGATCTAAGAAGCTGGCAAATCGATTTGTTTTTACACGCTTTATATTAACTTCACTTGTAAGTTTGTATGTAAGTATGTATGTTTGTAAACTCGTTTGGACTACAGCAAGTGGTTTATATATTTCTGCCGAACTTGACCCTTTTTTCACATTCATGTTTTTGATGGGATTCCAATACTTTATGTAATAATTTATATTCTTACTTATTCTACTTGAATTAAATGTTATCGAGACACATAAATATTATAGTTATTTACCATACTTCATTATATCACACTGACTAGGCACCGGTAGTCTTCGGACGACCGGTTGATGCTCTCAACACCGGCTAGCCGCTAAATGCTTGTGAATTATGATGATCTATCATCAGTCAGTGAATGCCCGAAATCGTGATTTTTGAACACTCTTATCTTGGAAACTATTCCACCCAGACGTATGAAATTTGGAATACTGCCTTTTTTTGGAAACTAACTTCCCCAGAAAATAAACAGTTCTGTAACGGAACTAGTCTCGGAGATTGCGAGGGGTCGAAAAAGGTTCGAAATGGTTCGTGTAAATATAGCATAGTGCTTTGCGAAAACTTAGCTTAAACTTTTGTTTTCATATTTTTAAAAAATGTAGTCGAATTTTGTACTGAATTGATAGATACAGTTTACAAACATTGTTTTCTGTTTATTAACATTATGTGGATAAGAAGTATATATTGTAATAAATTTGTATATCCATCCTTATTAAATAGAAAATAAAATATGAAAAATTATTAAGGTAGAGGGCACTAGATATGCGTATGATCAACTAGTATCTCTGCTAGTAAGTAACAATGATAAATTGTGTATTTAAAATTTAAATTGAACTTTTAAAAGTACCCTTGAAGATGATTGTGCAAATTTTGTTATTCTTATCAATTAAAAATTTAACTTGAATATTTTACACTGATCATTCATGAGTTTAACCTTCTTAATTTAAAAATCAAGACTCTCTTTAGATTTTAAGGTTATAGCAATTTGCATCAGATACTTTAAAATAAATGATAGTGCATAAAAGAAACAATGGAATAAATTTTCGTTCGTGCTCATATTTTAACCCGATTTGCATAAATACTTTCAGATAAAAAAGCGACAGTACACAAAAATATTTTAAAAATTTCAATTTTTTGAGCACAAAACATGACAGGAAGACCACATCCAAAACATATTTTGCACAGTGGAATATTCAATCAGACGCTGCGTAAATGGCAAAGTACAAATGTTTCTATTTCATCTGAGAATTTAATGTATCCAATATTTATTGTGTAAGTATATGGGTTATCGTTCTGGGTATTTTTTACATTTTATATTAACTGTTATTTAAACGCAGCGATGATGACAATGCCAAACAAGAAATCAAAAGCATGCCCGGTGTATATCGATTTGGGATAAACAAATTAATCGAACATTTGCAACCGCTCGTTAACAAAGGTCTGAAATCTGTACTTCTTTTCGGTGTGATCGAAAAACTTCCGAAGGTATTATTTATTCAATCACCATTCATGTAAATATTTCTTTCAAATATTTTTTCGTTCGTAGGATGAAAATGCCACTCAAGCAGATAGTAATTATAATCCAGTTGTTAAAGCTCTGCCCGTACTAAGAAGACTTTTCCCAGATTTGGTAATGGCTTGCGATGTGTGCCTTTGTCCGTATACGAAAAGTGGTCATTGTGGATTGTTAAATAACGATGGCTCTTTGAATAATCAAAGTAGTATCGAAAGAATCGCGCAAATATCTCTGGCTTATGCAAAAGCAGGTACGTATTATTTTGATATTAATATTTATAAATTAATGATAAAATAAAAATGTGTTCCTCAATCCACAGAAATCGCAATCAGAAGTGAATGCACCATTTTATAATTTTTAGGATGCCATATTATAGCGCCTTCCGATATGATGGATGGACGTATAGGAGCAATTAAAAAAATATTAATAGAAAATAATTTAAGTGAAAAAGTGGCAGTGCTCTCTTATGCGGCTAAGTTCGCGTCTTCATTTTACGGTCCTTTTAGAGATGCTGCCAAATCGGCGCCGGCTTTTGGTGACAGAAAATGTTATCAACTGCCTCCGGGTAGTACCGGGTTAGCAGCTAGAGCCGTGGTAATTATTAACTTCCCAAAATTTTTGCTGTTCTCGTATTTGTTTAATCATCACTATTGATTTAACAGGCAAGAGATGTCGAGGAAGGAGCTGATATGTTAATGGTTAAACCGGGTCTTGCGTATTTGGATATCGTAAAACAATCGAAAACAACATATCCAGAATATCCTATGTTCGTTTATCAAGTTTCTGGAGAATTTGCTATGATTTATCATGCTGCAAAGGAAGGAGCTTTTGATTTAAAAACGGTGCTAAATGAAATATTAATGTCTATGAGAAGAGCAGGTAAGCAGGTGGCACTGTAGATCCCTAAAATATTTGCTTTACGTTTATTAAAAGTGTATCAAAATGAATTAATATTTTTAACTTGTATTTCTAGGCGCTGACGTAATAATTACCTATTTTACTCCAACAATTTTGGATTGGCTTCAGCCGCATAGCAAACTTTAAGAAAAATATTGTAAAATAATGTTGTGAAATGAAAAATAATTAGTCTAATAACATTGAAAGGGTCTATTTTGCTATATAATTATTTTATTATTGTTTTATATTTGATGGTTTATGATAAAATATAATGAAATGTATGTGCTAGAAATTTCTAGAGAATTTTGAAAATCCCGCTATGTAATCCTTAGTGACGTGGTCCAATCATGATTGGCCAACTTCAATACAACTATCCAATCAACATTCTGTGATACTTTCAACTAACCAATCAAAATACTACACGACGTTTTTCATGGAATATATTTTCGCAATTCCGTGCATTCGGTTCAGTCAACTTTTAGAAGGCAAAGTGGAAACAAATCGATTTTATATTGTACTCGTGAAGATTTGTGTTTTTAAAAGTGATTTTCAGTATTTTTTAAAAGTAAGTACAATAATGATGGAAGTTCTTTTTTAATATTAACGATTAATAATGTTATTAATTGATTTTGTACAAAAAGTGTTGAATAGTTTTGTCTTGCTTGCCGGCATTTGTACAAATTACTTTAATGCATTTTCGATGTGATGGTTAAAAAAAGTAGCTATTCAAAAAATAAATTGATTAAGGAAACTCTTTTTCTTGTCGAGTTGTAATCAAATTCCATACAAAAATTGGAAAAAACGTCTGGAATATTCCTCAAAGTGTTAACACGTAGACATTCTGCCTACATGGGTGGTTAGTTGACGTGTCCATTAAAATTCATTTCATATTGTATGAAATCAGTTTCAGCGTTCCTATTTTTGAGATATTTGTTATATCGCTACCTTTTTATCTTTTGATAATTACCATTTAACAAAACAAGTGCATATTATTCATTTTTTTGTTTTTTCTAGGATTGATACAAAAACAAAAGAAAATGAGGATAGCGTTGTTCTTGGGAGCTTGTCTCCTAGCACTAACAGGTGCTAAGGAAGATAAAAAGGATAAAGATGTAGGCACTGTCGTAGGAATTGATTTGGGAACAACATATTCATGGTAGGTTACAAATTTATTACTAATAATTTATAGCGATTTTGTTCTTTAGGCCCCACTCACGATCAAACTTTATGCCACAGTGTGTTCAAACTTATAGTTCAGTGAAGCATGATAATGTGTGGGACAAATAAACACTGAAATCAGGCATAAACTCATCAAACGCATCTTGATTTTTGAACGACTTTTAGTACAGTGTTCAAGTAAACTGCTGTGTGTGTAGGTTTTTTTCAGTTCAGTTTTTGGAGTTCTGTTTTGTACAACCAGAAGCCAAAAATCTCAATGTTGCTGCAAGTCTTTCTTGTGCAGAAATAGATTTTCGCATATTTGTGTCCTGGTTCTTAATAATTAGGGTAACTAATTCCAGTAAATAATTGTGAGTTAATTCAACCATTCGTAAATAATTATTCCAATCAAGCGGTTCAAGATGTAATTCATTAATCAAATAAACATGACTTCTTGAATCACGCATTTCTAACAAATTTTTCACCCATATTCTTCTTATTTTTCTTATTTCCCTGTTTTAAATACAATCCCATAGCTATGAACAGCCAATCCTCACCATTTAAATAACTCATTTAGTTCTTATTAACTATCTATTGTGTAATATTATAGTATGTATATAATATATATTTTATATATCTATGCTCGACGAGTGTATGGCAATAACTGAACACAAAAAATTAAAAAAAATTAGCAGTTTGCATGAACTGTGTGTGGTACCAGTCAGTCTTTCGATTAATCGGTTCAACTTCACTGAACACTGAACTGTGGCATGAAGTTTGATCGTGAGTGGGGCCTATTACAGTCAGTAAAAGAATTTAGGCACTTAACGATAGACACGTCATATATTAATTTTATTTAATTTCGATTTCAGTGTTGGTGTATACAAAAATGGTCGTGTTGAAATCATCGCTAATGACCAAGGAAACCGTATCACGCCGTCATATGTAGCGTTTACAGCTGACGGAGAACGTTTAATAGGAGACGCTGCTAAAAATCAACTTACCACAAATCCTGAAAACACAGTGTTCGATGCCAAACGTTTAATTGGCCGGGAGTGGTCAGATGCCACAGTGCAACACGATATCAAATTTTTCCCTTTCACAGTTAAGGAAAAGAACTCCAAACCTCACATCGTTGTAGACACTTCGCAAGGTGAAAAGACATTCGCGCCAGAAGAAATATCGGCGATGGTTCTTGGCAAAATGAAAGAGACCGCAGAACAGTACCTGGGCAAAAAAGTGACCCATGCCGTAGTGACGGTACCTGCCTATTTCAACGACGCCCAGCGTCAAGCAACTAAAGACGCCGGTACTATTTCCGGTCTCGTGGTTATGCGAATCATTAACGAACCTACGGCTGCGGCCATTGCGTACGGTCTCGATAAAAAGGAAGGAGAGAAAAATGTATTGGTATTCGATTTGGGCGGTGGAACTTTTGACGTGTCGCTTCTGACCATTGACAACGGAGTATTTGAAGTCGTCGCTACGAACGGAGACACGCATTTAGGCGGTGAAGATTTCGATCAACGCGTTATGGATCATTTCATTAAACTGTACAAGAAGAAGAAGGGCAAGGATATTCGTAAAGACAACCGAGCTGTCCAGAAATTGCGTCGTGAAGTTGAAAAAGCAAAGCGTGCGTTGTCGGCCAGTCATCAAGTTAGAATTGAAATCGAATCGTTCTTCGAAGGAGACGATTTCTCAGAATCATTGACCAGAGCCAAGTTTGAAGAATTGAACATGGACTTGTTCCGTTCGACAATGAAACCCGTTCAAAAAGTCATAGAAGATGCAGACATGAACAAAAAAGACGTAGATGAAATTGTACTGGTCGGAGGTTCGACGCGTATTCCCAAAGTGCAACAGCTCGTCAAGGAATTTTTCGGTGGCAAGGAACCGTCCCGAGGAATTAATCCGGACGAGGCAGTCGCTTACGGAGCAGCCGTGCAAGCCGGCGTTCTTTCCGGCGAACAGGACACGGACGCCATCGTACTCTTGGACGTCAATCCATTGACGATGGGTATTGAAACAGTAGGCGGTGTCATGACTAAATTGATTCCTCGCAACACTGTCATTCCCACCAAGAAATCCCAAATCTTCTCGACCGCGTCAGATAACCAACATACTGTGACTATCCAAGTGTATGAAGGAGAACGACCGATGACCAAAGACAACCATCTTCTTGGTAAATTCGACTTGACGGGTATTCCGCCGGCGCCGCGAGGCATTCCTCAAATCGAAGTCACTTTCGAAATCGATGCCAACGGTATTTTACAAGTGTCGGCAGAGGACAAAGGCACCGGAAACCGGGAAAAGATCGTCATTACGAACGATCAGAATCGCTTGACTCCCGACGATATTGAAAGAATGATCAAAGACGCAGAGAAATTCGCCGACGATGACAAGAAACTGAAGGAGCGTGTAGAAGCCAGAAACGAATTGGAAAGTTACGCTTATTCGCTCAAGAATCAATTGGGCGATAAAGAGAAATTGGGCGCTAAAGTATCGGGCGAGGAAAAAACGAAAATGGAAGAAGCTATCGACGAGAAAATCAAATGGCTAGAAGAAAATCAAGATACGGAAGCGGAAGAATACAAAAAACAGAAGAAAGAATTAGAAGATATAGTTCAGCCAATCATTGCGAAACTTTACCAGGGCGCGGGCGGACCTCCGCCACCGACGGGAGAAGACGAAGAGGACCTTAAAGACGAATTGTGAGATGACTTAAAATTGAAAAAAATTCCGAGAGACTTGTAGATCGGTCGCTTGAATGCATTGCGGTAGAAAATACGTAACGCCGCACCACTTGAAACAATGTGTTCCGTTTAATAATAATAAAAAAGCTAATTCCGATACTATAAATGTGGTCATTCGCAACCGATTATTCAAACAAACTTTAAATACATTATTATTTCAATAACTGGTTCCATTTTTCCCTGGCTCTGTAAATTGTTAAGTTCTGATTAAGTGTTGAAATACAGTTGAACTTACATAACTGTGCACGTGACTGATTGATAAACTTTTGTTTTGTAATAATTTAAAATGGCTATTGATGAACAAGTTATCAGTTCAACGTTGATAAAGTGCGATATTGTTCTGTTTCACGATAGTTTTTTGTTTTTTTTTATATTAAGACTGGTTGTTTTCCATTGTTTTGTAGCGAAAAGAAGCCGAAAACATGATTGGTCTTCGAAAGTTAGGTAAATTATTTATGAACATTTCTTTCGATAGGTAATTTTTTCTATAGGAATTTCTATTTCTAAAATCAGACGTAATGACATTCGAGTTTTTTCATCTTCAAAGCTGTTTTAGTCTAGCAAATTGTAATCTTCCAACTGAGGCAGATTGTAAGAATTTGCGCCGGGTGTTTATCCTGACGCAATAGTCACTAATTATGAAATGCGGCGTCCATCTTTATTAGTTTAAGGTGAACTGCCGATATATCTTTGGATAATCAATAGTGCATACATTTTTAAATTTGCTTTTTTGTTTCGCATGTTTATTTATGCTTTTTTTTACAAAATTGTATGCACTGATGACTTTCTCTGTTTTTAGTTGTATGTATTATGATATTGTATGTTTTCTTTTTTAAAAAAGAAATAAACTTTTTCAGTAAACATTAAAAATGCGTTTTTATTTTTGAAGTTTTTTTCTAGTCTAGCTCCTAGAGATGCCGTCATGCTTCTACCTTTCCATGACTTGGATATTATGGATCTCAATTCTTATTCGAAAATTATGTATAATCTTATAAATTAGTATTATAAACATGAGTGCAATTCCTTTGGGCTTCTAAGTTGTTATACTTTATAAAATTAATTTGTCATAAACCACAAATATTAATTCTGATTTGGATTTAGTTCTAATAGTTCAGTCCAAAGATATGATCAAGAATTCGACTAACAAAAATATTTTCAAAACATTTTTCCATGTACTTGGTCTGAATTTTTATTCACGGTGCATTGCTTTTACCGTTATTTTAACGGCAATGTTTAGTTAATGAGCCGTGAATTTTAAACAGGTAAATGACCTCTGCGCAAGTGATTTATCCCCAAAATGGAAAAGTATATTATTTTAGATTCAAAATATAGTAATAGTATTAACGTAATCTTAAATTCAAGTTAAAATAGTACATTGCAAAAAATTTTGTTATAATTTTTGACGTGATAACGTTTTATAAATTGATGAAACACCGGCTGCATGCACGAAAAAGTGTCACGTTCCGAAATGTGTTACGTTTCGCCTGACAGCTACTAAAATTTAGGTTATGTATTATTAAATATGATATTCGAGCGGAATACGTTATCACGAAAAACTATCGTCCGTAAACCGACTTTACAGACAACCAATTTTTTTTTGTTAACTGTTGATGACCACTGGACATTCCGTTCAGAGTTTTTATATTATTATGGCAACACTGATTTTTTAAAACAAAATAGTACAAGTTTCCTTATCTCTGGTTTCACCTTGGTTGGTCTAGGTTAATTAATTTTAAAAGTATTTGATTTTAACGGTTATAAAATGAATGTGAACAAAAATACTATATTTCCTTTAAGTTTTCCAAACAAGAAACATAATAGAAACATGCAAAGTAAATATATCTAAGCGTTCATTTGTTTGTTATTGTAACACTTTAATAACAATATACATGTTTTAGATATCAACTTTTCGAAATTCAAAAAACCGTTTTTACAAATACCGTCAAACAAAAATTCAACGAGTACCAGCTCAGATAATTCAAAAAAAGATTTACCTAATAATGACGCAAAAAGGTAATAACGAATTCCGTAATTTTTTTGTTATATAATAATAGATTTTAAAACGATGTTGTACTAGTTTTGTTATGCTCATTGACTTATTACACAATATTTATACAACGTTATTTACAAATTAGTCCAAGTTCTGGCAGACCGACACCTTTGAAATCAAGCACCCCAGGTACTTCTTCTTCGGAGACATCTTCAAGCGATAATTCGTCATGCGTTATTGTCGGTAAATATTTCATTAAAAAAAATAAGATAATATTTCGATATATCGTCCTTGGTTCTGTAATAGCTCTTATGTTCATAGTTGGCAGATTTTACGTTTTTTAGATGAAAATATTCAGGAAACAGAGCTCTATACACTAGTAATACCTCCAAATTAATTTTACAGTAACCAACAAGGGGAAGTAACTCTTATGTGAAAAGTTGTATAAAATAATTTTTCCCATGTGCCAATAAATCCGAAATTAACGTTAAATATGTTTAAGAAAATACTTCGTCTTAATTAAACATGTAGGTATAGTGAAGATAAGTATGAATTAGTAACATACTTCTGAAATTGCTAGTTCTTACCATCCATTGCTGAAATAACCACTTTTTGGCCTTTCCTGCAAATTTTACTTTTTGCACATAAGAGGTATTACAGAACCAACGACGATATATTTCATATTGAAACGTATTTATTATGCGTTTCTCAAAATTATCTCCTTTTTCATAGCCCGAAAAGATATTTAATTTTGGCCGTTCGGCCAATCGAATTATAATGACAATATTCGTGTTTTTCCGTGCTTTTTGCAAGCATTAGAATTTGGAGTTTATTATGGATATATATTAGATATCGTGTCCATCAAGATAATTATAAATAAAAAATCGCAGGATTGTGGACAAATATTAGATTTATTAATTGTACGACGTTTCGTCTATAAATTTAGACTTTTTCAAGTACAAGTTGAAAATTATTAAAACAATAATTATGAAAATAAACATTAATTACTAACCATAGCAATTAACAAAAGTTAAGGTACATAAGACAAAAACATGGCAACAAGTAAATTTTAAACAATAAAAATAAAAATTAATTAAAATTCGAAAGTTAGTTCAATTTCATAATATAGTTGTACTGACCACTTAAATTTTGAGTGTCTGTTCTATAATTAATAGAATTGTTTTTTCTAATAAAACACATTTCACTGATATTACGTTTCTTCCAATTTGACTCTTTATCTAGTATTTGAACTTCGTTAAATAGAAATTTATGTCCAGTGTCGAAATGATGAGATGACAACGCGGTCTTATTATCACTTAATAAATTTATGTTTCTACAGTCCATTCTGTGTTGGTAAATTCTATGTTTCAGTAACTGTCTTGTTTGCCCCACATAACACTTACTACATTCACAGGGTATTTTATAAATGATATTATGGATCTTATGTATTTTTCAGCTATAACCGAAGGCAGGGGAAATGCTCGAGAAGAGGTGGGAATGGCTGCTATAGACATACATAAACCAGAAATAAAATTGTATCAAGTGTCTGACACATACGGCTTTATTAACACTTTGGCAAACATCAACGTTCTGTCTCCGTCCGAAATATTGATACCCGCAAGCTTTCTTGAATTCGGAAAATCGAATCGTTTAATTGAAATGATTAAGAAATTTTTTAAGAACACTCCAATAACGCCTGTTCAGAGAAAATTGTTCGACGCGAACTTCGGGTTACAACAATTACATTATTTGTGCGCAGATTCCTACAAACTGATGTTCCTGGATTTACAGTACAAGTATAAAACAACAAATAAAAATAAAAAGACGGGTTGCACTCCGGGAGTGCCGGCAGAAGTGAAAACTTGAATATTAACGTACTACAAAAATAGTGTACAAAAGTTTTCGTCTTACGAATTTTCGATCAGGTCTTACGCATTTTCGATCAGGTCTTACGAATTTTCGATCTGACGCGAGTTTAACACTTTTTACCCATTACAAAAAAAGTGTACAAAAGTTTTTGTCTTACGAATTTTCGATCAGGTCTTACGAATTTTCGATCTGACGCGAGTTTAACATTTTTTACCCATTACAAAAAAAGTGTACAACGCCGCTAAAGAAGTTTTCACTTCAAAAACAGACCGACGCGGGGCAGCGGGAACGCAAGCGAACGCGACGCGGTCAAATTTAAAGGAAGGACTTCTCATGAGTGTAAATTTGAAATCGTCCCCCGTTGGCTTGCGTTCCCGCTGTTCCGCGTCGATCTGCGAGGGCCTTAAAAATGTTCTTAGAGACGACTCTACGAAATGAATATGTTTTATTGTAGATACTACGCCTTATCGGCAGCTCATGCGCTTTTGAAATATCTAGAAACCAACAGATACATATTTTTCGCTCAAAAATCGTTAAAGATTACGTATCACCATGCTAACCACACGACTGCAATCGGTAAGTAACAAATAATTTTCTCACCAAGTAAACACCAAACAGAAACGAGCCTCTCGATGGAGTTTACCCCTCAATGTATACGTATACGGCTGCGTTACCCGCCAGCCAATCGGGTTTGATTTATCGCTAGCAACTGATTTCCCCCACTCCTGCCGGTTTAGTTTCTCGTTTTCGTTGCGTTGTTGAGCAAAACTACTCCCATCGGAACTTAAAAAATTGTACGATGAAGGAAGGTTTTGGTTGAGGATCATAAATAAATAAGCTTTACCAATGTTTCGCTAGTGGCCAACGTTCCGAAAAATTTATTTTCATCTTCAGGGCCTCAAGCTGGTCGAAAGGTGGTAAATTGTTAAAACAACATACATGATCATATTATTATGGGTTAGAAAAAATATTAATATGAACATCTTATTATAAAAAACTATTAAAATTATTATATACAGATTGTATCAAATCAAAACGGTTCATAGAACATCCTGTGTGTAAGACAGAGACAATATATAAAGCAGTAAGTAAGAATGAGATAAATGATTGCTAATAGTTACTGTGGTTACGTAAATAAATAATTACGTACACTGTAAATCTTTTTACCGATTTATCAATTAAAACAACTAAACTGTTATAATAATTAATTAATTAATTAGCTCTATTTTCATGAAAGCCATAAATTTTGGATTTTACAAATACCCATAAAAAATTTTTTTTTTCGGAGATAGGCAACCATTTGATTCAAATTCTCGTATGACACTGCGAATTGTTATTTTAGACGGAGACAGTCTGTTTTCAAAGGCAGCTACAAATAAATTTATTATGTCGGCGGTTGAATTACCACCATAAAACCATTTAATTATTTGGATTTTTTCCCGAACAGTATAAATAGCCATTTTATCAATAATTTCACTAGTGAATACTGACATTTGATAAAATTGTGATTTTTACTGTAGAAAACAAAAACGATACTATCAGATTGTATAACCACAGTAACTAGCTATTAGCGATCATTTATCTCATTCTTACTTACTGCTTTAGTGCTTTATATAATATCGTCTCTGTCTTACACACAGAATGTTCTATGGACCGTTTTGATTTGATACAATCTGTATATTACCGTTATTATTATATATATTTCATTAAAAAAAATTTTTACTGCGTGACATTTTTATAAAAATTTAATAATTTTAATAGTTTTTTATAATAAGATATATTAATATTTTTTTTTAACCCATAATAATATGATCATGTATGTTGTTTTAACAATTTACCACCTTTCGACCAGCTTGAGGCCCTGAAGATGAAAATACATTTTTCGAAACGTTGGCCACTAGCAAAACATTGGTAAAGCTTATTTATTTATGATCCTCAACCAAAACATTCCTTCATCGTAACATTCTATTGGATCAACACTACTTTATGTTAAAAAATTGTGTCAGATGTCGATGCAGCATATCTACTCGAACTAGTGGCGTGTACAAAAGATTACCACAGAGATGGAAGTTTATATGGCGTACTTAACCATTGCAAAACAAAATGCGGTCGTCGTCAATTGAGATCAAATTTACTACAACCGTATCGATGCGATACAGATATCAATTCCCGATTAGACAGTGTTGTGGAATTAGCCAACAATCCGGAGCTCCTGTATACTGTACAAGTATGTAAAATATTTTTATCCGTTCTACAAAAAAAAATTAATTCTTTAGGATATAACCACGACCGGGTGGCAACTTCACCAAATTTCAGAAGATCGTTAACAACTCATATATTTAAAATACAATCTTTTTTCTTTGATAGTACGCCAGCAGTTCCTATAGTCTTTATGTTACACAATTTTTTGTTGTTGAAGTGTTTTGTTGATAGATGTCAGCACTATTTTTCTTTGTATTATTATTTGTAGATATTATATATTAGATATCGTGTCCATCGAGATAATTGTTAATAAAAATCGCAGGATTGTGGACAAAAAGTTATTTATTTAGTGTACGACGTTTCGTCTATAAATTTTCAAGTACAAATGTGAAAATTTCACATTTGTACTTGAAAAAGTCTAAATTTATAGACGAAACGTCGTACACTGAATAAAGAACTTTTTGTCCACAATCCTGCGATTTTTATTAATATTGTAGATATTATTTTAAAGAAAACTCTGAATGCTCTTTTTTAACGAACTTGTTTGTGAATCGGGATTTATTTAATCGATCGGTGAAGTCGAAAACAAGCGCGTAAAAACCGTGCTAAAGAAAAGCTTTCAGAATTGATTCTTTATAATAATATAAACACTAGAGATATAAGTACTAGAGTACGCTAGCGGGTATGCTTGCCATAAGTGAACGTGTCTGCCGTTCAGAGAGAGAACGCTGCAAACGTTCCGTATCATTATATATGTTTACTCAAATCAGCATTGTTTTGTATCATTAGTTACCATGGAGATAAGGAACTTTTCTCTCTCTCTCACTCGCGTACTCTAATATAATGGTCTAAGAGCTGGCTATGGAGAAAATGGGTAACTCGGTGCAGAGCTGAAAATTTGCAGAATAATAGGAGATAGTACAAGTAAGTAGGGAAAAAATTGCAGGAAGGCTAGGCGGGAGATAAAGAGCCGCCAGAAGGCGCTAATGTTGCGAAAAATCAGTGCACTTCTGGCAATTTCTATACTTATTCTGTTATTCAAAACTAGATTATACATTATATATTATACATTATATAGTTATAAGGGCATACTGAAAATTCAAGCATGATATAATAATTACATTCGACAAATATTCAAAATTATTATTAATGTCATTTTGATAGAAATAAAATTAAATAAATTATTAAAATTACGTTGTTATAACAACGTTATTTTATTAATTTATTTAATTTTATTTCTATCAAAATGTCATTAATAATTTTGAATATTTGTCGAATGTAATTATTATATTATCATGTTTGAATTTTCAGTATGCCCTTATAACTATATAATGTATAATATATAATCTAGTTTTGAATAACAGAATAAGTATAGAAATTGCCAGAAGTGCACTGATTTTTCGCAACATTAGCGCCTTCTGGCGGCTCTTTATCTTCCGCCTAGCCTTCTGGCAATTTTTTCCCTACTTACTTGTACTATCTCCTATTATTCTGCAAATTTTCAGCTCTGCACCGAGTCACCCATTTTCTCCGTAGCCAGCTCTCCGTCTATAACATCATTACAATTATTCTAAAATATTTTTCCTTACTCCGTTGAATATTGGTGGGATCAGTCTAGCAGTTATATAATAAATAATCTGAAATTTTTATTTCAGTCAATTTTACCAAAATTGCTGAATGTAGACGGCGTCTTAAGACTTTGTATAAAGAATTCGGACTGTTTCAATCAACATGCCGCTAACGGACAAATGAATTACACCATCATGCTCAAATCAACGTTGATTTATGTTGAGCCTCTCGCAGTTGCTCTGAAATCTGCTCAAAGCGACATTTTAAAGTCGATAGCCCAGGTATCTAATATATAAAATTCTCGTGTCACAGTCACAGCCCATGTATATTTTAAAATAGCTAGCAATTAATAAAATAGATAGATAGATGTTCCAATTATATATATATATATATATATTATACTGTTAGGCGGTACGAAGTTCGCCGGGTCCGCTAGTATTAATATATATTATATCAAACAGTAATGGAATTTCTATGACGTTATCACGTCAAAAAATTAATTAAAAAACATTTTCCAGTGGACCAAATTGTGAATCTAAACCATTCTTGAATCCCCTTGAATACACACAAAAAATTTCATCAAAATCGGTCCAGCCGTTTAGGAGTTCAGTGACATACACACGGACAGAAGAAATATATATATAAAGATTTGATTTTCTTACTGGACCACGTCAAATTTATTTGTCTGTTTGCACCAACATCACTCTAGAACGGCTGGACCGATTTTGATTAAATTCGGTGCACTATCTTGGCGTATCTATAGGATACTTTTTGTCCGGCTGTGATATTGACACGAGCGAGGCTAAGTTATTAACGACATTACATTTCTCAGAACTTTTGTGCTAATTTTTACACGGCTTGACACTTTATATTTTAGGTACTGTCAAGATCAGAATGCAAATCGATAATAGATAAAGTTTCAGAAGTACTTCAAGACGATGTGAAAACGACCAAACCGAAATGGACTCCTTTTCAAAGATGTTTTGCTATAAAATCCGGCATAAATATTTTGCTCGATCTTTCTCGCAAAATATACAGCGAAATTTTGAATGATGCTCAAGGTTAAAAAATGATACTTTTTTTTCTCCGATTAATTCGACGTTGATTTACGGGCTTTACTAATAGGCGGGAGCACCAATTATAGTATATTGTGCGACTAGTGAGAGAAGGAGAAGATTATGAGCGTGAAATTTGCCGCACGAGCGTAGCGAGTGCGGTAGCACGCGAGTGGAATATTCTCCTTCGATCAATGGTCGCACATAATACTTTATTCAACTAGCACGAGTAATATGTAATCGGGGGCCTGATAAAAGAGGGAAAAATAATAAACCACTTCATTGATTGACTTACCCACCGCCCTCGATGCACACAAGATGGCCCTGATTTTCGCTGAATTGCGATGCTGTTTTCATATATACAAATCGCTACCGCGTTCCTATTGGTCCAGAAACTATGCAGTAATACATTATCGTACAGTTTCGGCTCATTATTAGCACTCTACGCGTCAACATGAAGTAATTTATTATTTCTCCCGAAATTATATATTACTCATGCGTGTTGAATAAAATTATTTGTTCACACATAAAGTTATATTTTGTTTTCTTATAGAATATATAACCATAATGGCAAAGGAACACAACATGCCATTATTCCTTAACCATACCGGAGTTCAAGGTTATCACATTCAAATGAGACTCGGCCCGAAACAACGTAGTATAAAACCGGCCGATTTTCCGAAGGTTTTTTTAAATGTAAGAATTCTATTCGGTTTTAAAACAATCTGAAACGGTAGTCGTAAACGTTATTAAATAACATTTTTCAGGTTGTACGACATCAAAACAGTTTCACGATGACGACTGTAACATTAGTGGAATTTAATCGACGCTTAAAAGATGTTACGTTGCAGATAGATGATATTAGCTATTTGTAAGTGATTATTCTGCTTATTAACGCTATCTATTAATAGGGTTATTGACAGTGATTAAAATTAAATATAAAACTGTGTTATAATGACAGTTTATGGTTTAAAATATCGTTTAGAATTATTATTTTTATTAAATAAGTGCGTTAAATATATTAAAATAAATAAATAAAATCACGATTTTTAACCTATGTATCATGTGATTTCAAACACCAATCACAGCGCGTGACGTCATTAATCAGTCAACATGGCCGGTAGCTGTGTGCCACTGACTGCCATGTGTATTCGTTATCTCTGTTCAGTGTATGTTCTCTGGTGTATTCATTGTACTCTGTCAATCATATTAAATGCAACACTTTGTTGGTTATAATGCTATATGTCACGTTGTACCCGCTTGCTTAGTATTTACTGATTGCCTACTGTGACGTAGGCAATCAGTAAACATGGCTGTCAAGGTCAATTGACGTTTTGGCGCAGAATTTAAAGTCAAAATAAAAAACAACTAATAATGAGTTAAATCTGTTATATTTATGAGAAAAAATATTTTTTACGGGTACATATACCTACCTTTATTCTTTAATTTTAAATACTTTTTGAAATTTTGTCAACAACCCTATTTGTAAACAGACATCGTGTTATAAATTATTATAGCTCTGTTGCAACCTCTCCGAGAACTATGGCACGCCGTTTTACTATTTAATAGTAAAATATTTTTCCAAAAATTATAAAAATATTTAACAATTTTAATTTCAGAAAAACAAATTTGAGTGATTTTTTTTATGTGGTGACATAATAAAAATACATTATTATTTATTATTATGTCATGACATAATAAAAATACATTATTTTTATGTCATGACATAAAATTAAATGTTTATACATAAGAAGAGAGTGGGAAAACGACGAATTATAATTATGTCATGACATAAAAATAATGTATTTTTATTATGTCATGACATAATAATAATGTATTTTTATTATGTCACCACATAAAAAAAATTCACTCAAAATTTTTTTTCTGAATTTAAAATTGTTAAATATTTTTATAAATTTTGGAAAAATATTTTACTATTTAATAGTAAAACGGCGTGCCATAAAAGTATTTATAATTATTTTTATGTCGCAAGACAATAAAAATACATTATTATTATGTCATGACATAATAAAAATACATTATTATTATGTCATGACATAATAAAAATACATTATTATTATGTCATGACATAATAGTAATGTATTTTTATTATGTCACCACATAAAAAAATTCACTCAAAATTTTTTTTCTGAAATTAAAATTGTTAAATATTAATAAAAATCGCAGGATTGTGGACAAAAAGTTATTTACACTAATTAATAAATAACTTTTTGTCCACAATCCTGCGATTTTTAAATATTTTTATAATTTTTGGAAAAATATTTTACTATTAAATAGTAAAACGGCGTGCCATAGAGAACGGTAATATTATTATCTTCACGGTCATGCGCAGTAGTTAAAACGTGTTCCATCCGAGATTAGAACGGTTCTAGAACAGTCCCTTAAGCCACAGAACAGTACATGGTCGACGCATGCGCACAAAACCGATACAAAACAGTTTCGCTTCTGCGCGTGACTGTGACGATAATAATTATTACCGTTCGTAGAGAGCTAATAACTATTGAATCCTAACCGCTTTTTCGTTTTCAGGATAATATGCGAACTATTAAAAAAAGTTCGTGACGACGTCGCGACGCTATATAGCTTGTGCGAATGCGTCGCAGAACTCGACGTTATACAGTGTTTGGCTCAAGCGAGCATTGGCCGGAATTATGTGAGACCGATATTCGCGAATTATCTCGAAGTAAAAAAATCGAGACACCCGATGTTGGAATATTTACGTGAAAAGGATCCCACGCCTAATGACATCGTAAGTTTAAAAAATTGTAACTTTCGTTTTAAATATAATAATAATAATAATTTATTCCATTTTTTCCATATACATAATAATATAGGACCTATAGGCTGTGTCCACGAAGCCTATTAGCGCCGCTAGTGGGTAATAGAGAATTATTGAACTAGGTAACTTTTTATGGAAATCGCGACATGTTTCTATGGTGATAAGTCAAAAACTTTAGTTGACCATGTGTCAAAAAAAAATGTAATAAGGAAAACTGATGTTAATTTGTTTACACTGACAGCGGAATGTCAAATTAGGGCGCCAATGGTCTTTATTTTACTTAAATTGCCATCAGCGCATTAGCCCGGAACACAACAAGCATTTCCAGATCGCTTAGTTTTCCTGTTTTCTTTGTAATTAAAAAAATTGGTTGTCTGTAAAGTCGGTTTACGGACGATAGTTTTACGTGATAACGTATTCCGTAATACATAACCTAAACCTCCCAAAATTTGGTTTCAATCCGCTTATCCTTGGTGTCGGAATGATAAGAAATGTCAAAAGTGACGTTTGCAACTGTCAAAGTATTATGTTCTAATAATAATTAGTTATTCCAATACTTAACTTAGAAGGCGTTGCATTTCACAAAATACTAATGTCAAAAAATTGAATTAAACATTAGAAATGCAGCCGTTTTCATGTTGCATTTATACAGCTATTTTTCTATATAAATTTGTATAAAAAAACTGTTTAGACAAATTCTGTTATACGAAATCTATGTAAAATGTTCTCCTCTTTCGTTTAAGACTGGTTTCAAACCGATCTGATTTAAATTGAGCGAGAAATTAGCAAAAAGCACGCACAGGGTCAGGCGGAACGTTACGCGTTACGAACGTTAGGAACGTTACACTTTTTCGTGCATGCAGCCGGTGTTTTATCAATTTATAAGATTGGTGATTCATCAATTTATAAGACGTTATCACGTCAAAAACTTCATAAAATTATAATTATTTTCACTTTTAATAAACATTGCTCACTGACATACGGAAAATTGGAGATCGAAGTTTCCCCTAGTGCTCACCACAAACGCTCGCATCTAAAAATTTGTAACTCCGCCTCCGTGCACATAACCCATAGGGGGCTATGTTGCCCGTACATAGGATGGCTCTTACAAACTAAATATATAATTAAATCATTTTACTTCCTTCTTTTTATACGTCTTATACTTTTTGTATTTATTTTATTCTCTTTTCACATTTTTATTTCAATTATGTCTTTAGGTTTTTTTTATCACAAAAACATCATTTCTGCATTTCATTAATTTACTAATCAACTTTTATTTGTCTTATCACCTTTTTCACTTGCTTTTTTAACACCTTATTTTTAACACTTAAGTTCTTTAAGCTATTTGGTAAAACATTAAAATACTTTTTTGCATAACTTATATAACTCATTTTTCCTTTAGTTAATATATTTCTTGGCACTTCAACACTTCTATTTCTTGTATTTACTGAATAATTGTTATATTCCATATTACGCGCGAATATTTTTGACGTGATAACGTCTTATAAATTGATGAAACACGAGCTGCACGCACGAAAAAGTGTAACGTTCCTCCTGACCCTGTGCGTGCAAGCGAGAGCGCAGTATGCTTCGGCCCAAGTTTGACAGTTACTAAAATTTAGGTTATGTATTACGGAATACGTTATCACGTAAAACTATCGTCCGCAAACCGACTTTACAGACAACCATTTTTTTTTTAGTGCCGCTTCAACTCAGCTAAATATAGTTAAACTATATAATTTTTTTTAGTTTTCCACAGAAGATAAGAATTTTCATTTGATCACAGGACCGAATAATAGTGGAAAAACTATTTTCATACGACAGATTGTGCTCCTGCAGATTATGGCACAAATCGGTTCATTGGTGCCGGCTAAAAGTGCTCGTTTTAGAATATGCGATCAGATATTCGCTAGAATTGGATTCTATGATAGCATCGAACAAAATGCTTCCACACTGCAATTAGACGTAAGTTTTAAAAATACAATACGGATACGATATACAGTATGTAAACACGTAAGGTGCACATAGGGAAATTACCATTGGGAAAAAATGACTGGATCAGAGTGAGCCTTGAAATCTTGTTTTTCAATTTGACAGATAATATTCTTTTGCAAAATGAATGTGTATACTACCAAAGAAAATATTCAAATGATTACAACATAATCGGACTTTTTTTATTAATGAGACATTAAATTCCCAAAAATACTTAAATATGGTGCGAGATCAAATATCTCCGCCTATTCGTGTTGAACCTAAAGACATTGGGTCACTGATTTACCAACGCGCATACGTCATACCAGTCAGACAATTTTTGAATGAAATGTTTCCAAACAGATGGAGTTGTTTTTTTGTTTTATTTTTGTACAAAAAAATTAAAATAATTATTTATAAGAGCTTTTTATTATTAAAAAAGTCAAGTAAAATAAAAATAAATCAAAATAAAATAGAAATCCTCAAGATTACCACGATAATTCAATAGAAATAACAATTAATGCAGTCATGGCTAACTCTGATCCAAGTATTTTTTCCCAATGTTAATTTCCCTATGTGCACCTTACGCATTACATACTGTATATAATTTTGCAAAATGTATTTCGTTGCGATCCGGCGTCTGAACTAATAGCTTTGAGCAAATTCCATCAGATGTCGCTACTTGGTACTAAAACAGTTTTTTTTGTTTGCTTCTGAACTAATAGCTTTGAACAAATTCTATCAGATGTCGCTACATGTTACTAAGACACAATATAGATGTACTTTATATATAAGGATAGTCTCTCTCTCCCTGTATCTTGCAATAAAAAAATTAATTTGGATCAAGCAAGACAGTTTTACAAAATTTCATTAAAATCGGTTCAGTGGTTTCGAAGATTAGTGCGGACGAACATCGATGTGTAACTCCATTACGGTCAAAACTATTAGATTCGACGAAATCTGTGTTTTGACAATGTGTAAACCCACAGCTTCGATTGCAATTTCCGATCTGGTTGCAGCTACGCGAAATGAAGTCGATAATGGACAGGGTAACTCCGAAAAGTTTGATAATCGCCGACGAGTTCTGTCGCGGCACTATTGCGGACGAAGGCACCGCAATCGCTTGGACGGTCTGTGAACAGCTTTTGGACAGCGGGGCGTTCGTGTTTTTCACGACGCATTTTTTGACCTTGTCAAAATTACAAGAATTATATTACAACGTGACAAAGTATGACTAATTATATTTCTTGCGGGCGAGAAAAGATCAAAACAAGCCGGTTTTCTGTGCTGAAAAAGTTATTTTATTTTCCCACGGCTTCGCTCGCATTAATATCTGTTATTTAACCCAACCTTAGCCGGATAAAAAAATACCTAACTATCTAATAATTAATGTTTGGGTACCAGTAGACAAACAGATTTCATTTTAGGGTCATACGTAGAAAATTCGAAATTCCAGACTGATGTTCCGTTAATATTGATTTTATCTGTAGACTGTTCATTTACTTAATATCAGTATGTAAACGCGTAAGGTGCACATAGGGAAATTAGCATTGGGAAAAAATACTTGGATCAGAGTTAGCCATGACTTCATTAATTGTTATTTCTATTGAATTATCGTGGTAATCTTGAGGATTTCTATTTTATTTTGATTTATTTTTATTTTACTTGGCTTTTTTAATAATAAAAAGCTCTTATAAATCATTATAATAATTTTTTTGTACAAAAATAAAACAAAAAAACAACTCCATCTGTTTGGAAACATTTCATTAAAAAATTGTTTGACTGGTGTGACGTATGCGCGTTGGTAAATCAGTGACCCAATGTCCTTAGGTTCAACACGAATAGGCGGAGATATTTGATCTCGCACCATATTTAAGTATTTTTGGGAATTTAATGTCCCATTAATAAAAATGTCCGATTATGTTGTAATCATTTGAATATTTTCTTCGGTACTATACACATTCATTTTGCAAAAGAACATTATCTGTCAAATTGAAAAACAAGATTTCAAGGCTCACTCTGATCCAGTCATTTTTTCCCAATGTTAATTTCCCTATGTGCACCTTACGTGTTTACATACTGTATAAGAAATACAAGTAATAATTTTCGATATTCAAGTTTAACACGTGCGATTTCTAGTTTGATCGTTTCTCGTCCCAAAATATGTTTAATATTTGCTAGACAAGTCGGTGAATGTAACAAAAATCGAGGTTTCGAGAAATATCGGCATTGGTTTGCTTTCAGTTGGCACATGGAGACGTCGGAGAACAACGACCGTTTGGTTTATACACACCGTATTTTACGGGGAACTACGCGCATTGAACATTACGGGCTGAAAGCCGCTCGCTCGACGGCAATGCCTCCGTCTGTGGTAGAACGTGCCACCGCCCTTGTTGAAACATTCACTCCCACTGTAAAGGTACGTAAAGCCAGTTATCGAACATTTTTCTCTATCGTCATTATTATTAACTACTCTAATCCGGCGTTTACGGTGCTCCGTTTTGGCACCTGCTGCTATCCGCGGTATTTACGTTACTTTCGCGTATCTTCTTCCGAATAATTCGACATCGGTTTTAACTTTCCCGTTGAGAATAGCCGAGATCTTGTTGTTTACTAACTAAAGGCCACTGCACACGAGGCTAGAAACGCTGCTAGATTCCTGGCTAGATTTGCCTACTAGTTTTCTAGCGTTGGTTTTCTTGATTGCTGTTAAGTGCTCGCTTCACACGAGACTATTTTTCAAGTTTGTTTTGTGAATAGATCTGGTGCGCGCGCAGTGACAGAATATAAACACAGAGCAGAACGTGTCTGTTGTCTGGCAGAATGACGCCAAGTGGGCGTTTGTTTAAGTGCCCACGCGAAAATACTGCTTCCTGATTGGTTCTTGCTCATACCTAGCCGCAAATCTAGCAGGGAAAATAGCCTCTATCTTCTGAGCTAGCAAGACAGTCCGCAGTGACGTCATTTCCAGCTTCATACCCAGCCTACTGGCTAGCCTCGTGTGCAGCGGCCTTTATGTTTGTACTCTCGTTTTCCACGTTCTAATCTTATGAAAGCACCGATTTGATTTTTAATTTTCGACAAAAAATAAGCAATCGCTTATAATTAACTAGCGGTCCCGTCCGGTGTAAAAGAACGAATGGGGAAGGGAGGAACATGAGTACACACATTCATCTTAGTTTACCGAGATGAATGATGTGTCCAAATTTCATGATGATCGGAGTTACCGTTCAAAAGTTTTTGTCGATAAAAAGCAGTATTTAAACTTTTTTTAACTAATAATTTTTTTTAAATTAATTAAATAAAATTTAAATAAATTTAAATGTAAGCCTTAGAAGAAAGCAATGTAAAAAATAAAAATATAATCGCCCAACGTAGGGCTCGAACCCACGACCCTGATATTGACAGTCACATGCTCTACCGATTGATCCACCTGAGGTTGTGTTCTCACAACGCTAGTATGAGTATATCTAGTTAGTGCATTTCACATGAATAGAAGCTTATTTTTGAGATACATTTTGCAACATTTTTTATTAAAGCTCCGCTCCTAAAGGTCGTAGCGTAATATTATATAGCCTATAGCCTTCCTCGATAAACAGGCTATCCTACAAAAAAATTTTTTTTCAATTTGAACCAGTAGTTCCTGAGATTAGCGCGTTCAAACAAACAAACTCTTCAGCTTTATATATCAGTATAGATTGGTAATTGAGAAACTTGGCAGTCGGTGGCCTCTATTAAACTATTAAAAAAAATTATCGTAATATTTTCTTCCGTACAGCCTATGCCGCAAAAGGAAAATGACTATTCAGCGGATCATTATATTTACGATTTTTGTTCGAACATGAAATTATTAAAAAAAAAAAAGAAACTGCCAAAAGAAAAACTGCAAGAATTACTTACAGAGTTGATAGAAAGCGTAGACGTTGTTACATCGGAAGTTGACCAAATGTCTGAGAATGTTGAGAATCAATTGGTTTCATCCCCGGGAAATGATGTTCAAATCAACAAATCTTTCGAAGGTTCGATTGAAAATGAAATTAATGGAAAACCAACAAATGTTAACGATGAAGATTTGAATGGCGTCGAATCTATAAATTTATTGGACAACAGTGATTACGAAAATAAAAATAACATTTCGCCGAACCAGCTCTCACCTCGTGAAGGTTTACACGAAAATCAGCTTGTCCAAGAACCGATCAGCATAAATGATGATACAGAAGAGAATTTGAATTATGACGAACCGTTAGACTTGTCCATCGAAACCGTTACTGAAAAGGAAAATTATATTGCTCCGGTACAACCGTTTCTCAAAAACACATCGAAATGTTTAGACGACGGTAAAAAAACACTTGAAAGCACAACAGAAACCACAAGTTCTGAAAATTATTTTTTCACGAAAATTCTGAAAAGTGGATCGTCTACATCTTCTGATAATCCTGATTATGGCAAAAAAACAAATGAAAACACAACTCCTGAAAGTTATTTGAATATTTTGAAAAATGCACCGTCACAAACATCTGACAGTACTCTTCAAAATAATTTCGCAGATGATGAAAGAAACAAAACAAAAACGTCAAGTTCTGAAAATATAAATACGTATCTTACACCACATTCTTCCAATAATGCTGGTAATTCAAAACAAACAAATGAAAGAAGGAAAATGAATACCAGTTTTTCTTCGCCGAACAATTTGGCAGAACGTTGTTTTGGACAAGAGAATGCATTGAACTTATCGACAAGTAAATCGATTGACAACAACGAAACGTCTTTTATAAATTCTGATGCCAGGAACAGCAATGGAACACTTACAGAATTGGTTTTTCACTCTACTAATAACGATGAAGTAGATTTAAGTAAAATACAGACTAAATTACTTCCACAGATATATTTAGCCAACGAACCATGCGTATTTAGCAACCAAAGTCCAATGAATTTTAGAAATTATATGGTTAAACAAAAAACAAGTGAAAATAGTCCATCAAAACAATTGGAGTGTGAACAATCGGTTATTGGATCACCGAAAATAAAGGCAGCGATAAATTCACATAACACGAATATTAATGTACAGAATAACACATTTTCTTCAGCGAGCGAGTCATTGAAACAGTTCAAATCAAAAAGTACACACAATATCGTCATTGAAACAAGTGACTGCGATACAAAAACAGAGAAGTCGTCTGCTTCTTCAACCGGTCATAAGCAACGAGAAAACAATAAAAATTCCGTTTTTAATTTTCAAAAACAAAAGAGTACAAAACCGCTGGAACAGTTGATTCCGGCATCTGTCAAAGCCATCTGCAGCAAAAGAGAGTATAAGGAAAATAAGCAGGCAGGGTTAGAAGGTCGTTCATTTGAAACGTCTTTAAGTAATATTTCAAAATCTTTCCAGCCTATATTCGGACAAAGTTCACATGTGATCAAAAAGAAAAGAATTACTGAATCATTCACGCATTTTAATATCAAATCGTCGAAAGTCGTGAAGCAAAAATCATTTATTAAAATTGTGGAAAAAGCAACAAATGAAACTCAGTTGTTTCTAAGTTCTACTGGAAACAAACAGAGTCCGACAGAGTTGCGTCGAGAAATTGTATCAAAATTAGAAGTGAGCTGCGGTGAAAGCAAAAGTTCGGAGGACAGAGAAAAGAATGTGCAACAGCTACTCAATCGATTCGGTAGCGGAACATCGAGAACCTCTTTGAGAAGCGGTTTATTTTCTGACGAAAATTCGTCTATTTTTAAAAAATACCTTAAAACTATTAAAGTCGATTGTAATAATGAGGAGTACCCAAAATTAAAGATAACTCCTCTTTGCAACACTTATTATAAAAAGTAAGTTGATTTTTTCACCATTATTAAGTTAACAATGTTATATTATTATTCTATTAAGTTATAAAAAATGTTTTTCAATTGTTATCCTGTTAAATCAGCCGTAGTGCGATTTATTACTCAATAGATGTCGGTAAGGTATCTAATGTCAACAGGGCCGGATTTAGGGTGGGGGGGCAACCGGGGCCTCCACAATAGAAATTTCATTTCTAGATATTTTCTAACAAATAACGAATAATATGCAAAATTATATAAAACAAGAGGGTGCGTGAAAAGTCACGCGGTACAAGTGAAACTTCTATGTGATGTTTAAAAGATGCTTAAGACTGAAATCATCAATGATTTTTCGCCGAAAAAAGCACGCAAGGTTCCATTCGTTAACTCTATAATTTAATTTGGTTTATTTCTTGTATTTTACATTTTACTATTATCTATACATATGTTTTTGAAAAGAATTTGATTTGTTTCGCAATAAATTATTGGAACACTTAAAAGAAAATAAAAATGGTTTAACTTGTTTGGAAAATAATTAGGGGCCTCCACTCCTTCGTTACCCCAGGGCCTCCGCACCTTTAAATCCGGCCCTGAATGTCAAAGTTACTAGATTTAAGTACCGCAGTCCATTTTATACATATGCTAGAGAGAGATAGACATAAATCCGCCCCAAGATGGCTGACAAACAAGAGTTACCAAATATTCTAGTGATTTTATGTTTTCAGTAACATAAACGAAGATTAAAAGTAACTACCACAAAAACATTTCATTAAAAAATATTTGAGATTTTTTCTGTTTCGAAAACATCAATTAATTGTATATTAGTAACTAAGTACTAACATCGATTAACGGTAGTAGGTTTCAATTAAAAAACATACAACTGCGGTACTTTGTAAAACTTCATGTTCTTTTGTTGTTTAATTCAGTTGTTTTATCATCCATATTATATTTTGTTACTTTAAAATTCTTTTTTATTGAGCGTTCATCATCGATTAATGAATCCACGATACATGCTGCACATTTTTAGTCTCACGTTCTAGTCTCATGAATCGTTCATGTGGAATAGGGTTATTGACAAAATTTCAAAAAGTATTTAAAATTAAAGAATAAAGGTATATGTACCCGTAAAAAATATTTTTTCTCATAAATATAACAGATTTGACTCATTATTAGTTGTTTTTTATTTTGACTTTAAATTCTGCGCCAAAACGTCAATTGACCTTGACAGCCATGTTTACTGATTGCCTACGTCACAGTAGGCAATCAGTAAACACTAAGCAAGCGGGTACAACGTGACATATAGCATTATAACCAACAAAGTGTTGCATTTAATATGATTGACAGAGTGCAATAAATACACCAGAGAACATACACTGAACAGAGATAACGAATACACATGGCAGTCAGTGGCACACAGCTACCGGCCATGTTGACTGATTAATGACGTCACGCGCTGTGATTGGTGTTTGAAATAACGTGACACATAGGTTAAAAATCGTGATTTTATTTATTTCATATATTTAACGCGCTTATTTAATAAAAATAATAATTCTAAACGATATTTTAGACCATAAACTTTCATTATAACACAGTTTTATATTTAATTTTAATCACTGTCAATAACCCTATTGTGATATTAGCAAAGTGAGTATCGATATAAAAATTTTCCGCACTTCGTCACCATAGGCGCTATATGTTCTATTCTCAAGGTCGCCTATCAGATAGCGTAAAGTTGAAGTTCAATGAATATAAATCAGTTAAAATTTAAAACATACTGCGTTTTATTTATAAATCATACAAAGAAATGAAATGACATTTTAATTGCACAGAGATTGTCGAGTTTCCATAGTTGCCTGTTGTAAAAGGGGCGCCAATTGTTCACGACAAAGAGAATGCGAAGCTCCGTGAGTAACGTGAAGGACCGACTTTGCTAAATGTAAATAAGGCAAAGCATCGCCGGACATATTTTCATAAACTAAAATCTTTCCCAACTTTAAGTACAAAATTCCTAGGATTGGATGTATATCGCCAAAATAATATCTGTAAAAGAAAAACAAAAAAAACTGTCAAATGCGAGCCGAACTTGCGAGGAGATGGTTTCGTACTATTCCGTTTACCATGAGAACTTTAAGGCTTTGGATTTTCGTTTAGATTTTCCTGTAAACCATTTCCTCTACTAGATTCGGAGAAAATAAGCTGTGATCGACAGACACAAAGGTGGTCCTATGAGCTGTGTGCGCGAAGCCTACTAGCGCCGCTAGTGGGTAATAGAGAATTATTGAACTCACTTTTTATGGAAATCGCGACATGTTTCTATTAGTTGGTCATGATGTGTCAAAAAAAATGTAAAAAGGAAAACTGAATGATGTTAATTTTCTATAGGTAAGTACCATAAAATTCAGATTGTAACCCATTATATAAATAGCATAACATAAAAGGTATGTGAGAATTATTTATGTATCAATTATGACGTACAATATATAAATAATTAATTTGTTTACACTGACAGCGGAACGTTAAATTATGGCGCCAATGGTCTTAATTTTACTTAATTCGTCATCAGCGCAACAGCCTGGAACACAACAAGTATTTCCAGATCGCTTAGTTTTGCCCATGTTTTTTCTTTGTAATTAAAAAACTTCTTAAATTATAACTATTTTCACTTTTAATAAACATTGTTCACTGACATACGGAAAATTTGAGTTTGAAGTTTCCCCTAGTGCTTACCACAAACGCTCGCATCGAAAAATTTGTAACTCCGCCTCCTTGCACATAGCCCATAAGGCTTCCGTTTTTCACCAGTTTTATGAAATTCTACAGTTAAATCTTTGAAAAAAAATTGGTTGTCTGTAAAGTCGGTTTACGGACTATAGTTTTACGTGATAACATATTCCGTAATACATAACCTAAATTTATATAATAATTATAATAATTCGAATCTATGATATTGCATCTTTCGCTTCAAATTTAGGTTAATTTTATTTATTTAAATTACTCACCATATAATATAATTGTTTTTTTTTAACTTTCTTTCTTTCGTATTTATTTTAAGTCTCAAAGATTAGCTGTCATAATATTTATAAAACAATTGTTTCACTGTTTATATAAAATTCCAAAACCTACTTACAATATTTAAGTATTTTCATACGTCAAAAAATTGATTTTTATAATGATAAAATTTGTAAGAAAACGATTTTTTCGAGAGATGAGACCTAGCTAAAACGATTTTTTGCCCCCCAAAATCCCTTTTCAGTAAATTTCATCCAAATCGTTAGGGTCGTTTTCGAGAAAAGCACGCACAGGGTCAGGCGGAACGTTACGTTAGGAACGTTACACTTTTTCGTACATGCAGCCGGTGTTTTATCAATTTATAAGATTGGTGATTCATCAATTTATAAGACGTTATCACGTCAAAAAATGTCTAAACCTCAAGTTTCATGGACCGGGTTTTGATTTCTGTATGATGATTGTTGTCTGACAAAGATACTTACTTATATCCGGGAATTAACTGCATCCCAAAAGTTTTTGCATCCTGCCACTGGCCCATTTCTATACTGCTGTCAAATGCTGCATCCAACATTTTGATATGATATAAATTTAAAGGATGTAGAAATCCGTGAATTCTTTTTAAACTTACTTTACAAACATCCAGATCTGTTACACATGAGTTAAAGAACTTATATATTTATTACTAGCTTTTTCCCGCGACTTCGCTCGTGTTCAAAGTCAATTTTGACGGAAACTTTTTTTCCAAAGTACCCTACTTCGGATACCCAGTTTAATAAAAATCGATCTAGCCGTTTTTGCGTGATGTCGGTACAAACACTTCAAAAAAGGTCGGACTACTCGCGAAAACTCTTATTTTGAAAAGGATACAAGCCATATCGGTCTGGTTCATGTTCTGCAATTGTATTCTTGTGAAATCGTTAATATCTAAAAATTCTTCGATGAACTCGTTGGATATTTTGGCCCCACAACTCGGGCAACTCGTAACATTTTCAGCGCTCAAGTCGACCGGTTCGGTGCAACTACTATTCGGACAAGAGGCACTGTTTATTACTTTCACTTGTTCTTCATCAATGCACCTCGGACATTGACAAAGAAAATAATAGTTTGTTTTTAACTCCTCCTGTCTATCGGACGGAGAGTTCAACAAATCTATGTAACTTATGAAGACCTGCAAAATTCACAAAAAAAAAATTATTACTGTGCGCGGCGTGTTTTAAAAAGGTCAGAGCAATTGGGCTTTTGACTGAAATTTTTTTTTGTTATAAATGGAAAGATCGTATATAAGTTTTATAACAAAACTATTTTTCTTTTTTTTATTTTCGTTATAATTCAAAAGTTATATCGAAATAAAAAATAAATTTTTGTACCCAGTTCCGAGAACGCGCCGACATTTCCCGAACATAATGTGACGTCATAATGTTTTAGTCAATACACATGTAGAAGCCATTGATAGTATACTGCGTATATACATTTTACCATTATGACGTCACAACTGTCAAAAACAATTTTAGTGCGTTTGCAGTCACGTGTTTTTTTTAATATTTTATCAATTTTAAATTGCTTATAATTAATTTAAAAAAAGTTTTTTGAAAGTTTTTCGCATCGATTATCAATATTATTTATAATAAAGTTTTAAAATACAATAAAAAAATCGATAATTATTTTTTTTTCCAAAGCCTAACTGCAAAGAGATGCAAGGCCATATTTGCACTTCAAAGAATGCATTGGCAGTGTTTTATAGATCAGTGTTAGATGCTAATTTCAGGTTAAGATAACGTTACGAAAAAAAATGAACTTTCTCAAATTGAATTACTGACTACGTCCCTGCAAATATATTCTAAGAAAAGTTGGTGTTTTATATCCGTGTTTTTAAAATGTTATCTACATTTCATTGTTTATCTGCATACCTTTGACCAATCCAATGAAGGCATTGTTACTAAAGATCGAATGAATATTGTTGTGCCTTCAAAGACTGCAACTGCATTAGGTTCGCAAGAATGATCGATTATAGATACTCCTAAATAAATGCCCGTTCCAATGCTGATCATTTCAGGATCCAAAATATTGAAACCGTTTATTATTAACTATAAAAAATTAACTTGTTTAGCTTTGAACAAATGAATTGCCTACTGTCGCTACAGTAGCGACTTATGCAACCGGTGGCGGAATAAGGAACTGATATGGGATATGAGATTTAGGTTAGAGTTTAACATACCCGGCCATAAATGCCCATCAGTTCAGCGGAATTTGGTAATACTATATCGCCTAAAAATTCAAAAAGTACAGCGCAAAGCGAAGAAAAATGTTCCATTCTTTGTTGGTCCTGTTTGATATCGGTATAATCTATAAATTAATAAAGATTTTCAATCATTTACTAGTTCTTAAACAGTCATCTATCATTTTGCACTGGGTGTGTAATTTTGGAGCACACACGGCCCTCTTCTCCGAGTTTTTGCATGTATTTGTGAGCAAGTGACTCAACAACATAATGGTGGATTCGAAATATGTCTTTGAGAAAAATAATTTTCGAAATCTCGAATTTTTGTCATTTAAATTTTTTTTTTTAATGTTAATGGCTTGACTCTCGTCTTTGGCCAGTTGCCGAAAAATAATATTTCCAGTAGAAACAGGTCTACACGCTTTTTATTAAAGTGAAACTTTTATTCTATCGCCCCGAATTTTTCTGGCCGTCTGTTGCATGTCGCACTACAGGCGGCCGCGGAGTAGGGGTAAAGTGAAAGGCGTTCGGAGTAGGCGCTCGGTAGAGCAGCCAAGGCCAATATGGCGGCGCCCATGGTTAGCATCAGCTGACCGTGTAGTATGTATAACACATAGTCAGTCTGTCATGCGGGCAAGTGCTGTACAGTGTTTACATGTTTTTATTCGTGCATTCATGTGAATATTGTTGTTTATAATTAATCGTGATGGATAAGTGTCTACAATCCAATAAAAGTTTCACTTGCGTCGTGGTTTCTTAAAACCACACAACTGTTTTTTCGAGAACTGTTATGTAATTTATTGAGACCGAGTTGCTCATAGAATTCACATTTGCAAAATGATACTCTCGATTGTATTGGAAAAAATATTTGTGCTTTAAGACAAAAAAAAAATACTAACGGGACATTAAATCTTTGAATTTCCTGAAACCGGTTTTTGAATAATAGCCTTGTTCTCGATCGCCACCTTTTTGCAATTTTAAAATCAGCCTCGCCATTATTCTGGCAGCATCGGGGACTATCCGAGGAGCCACGCGACGCAAGTTTGGACATTCTGGTTTGTGAATGGGCCATGATTCTTTTTGGCACCCGCGATTACAATAAAAAACGTACTGACAGCCAGAACACTTTAATAATTTCCCGCTGCAACGAATTACATGTTTTAAATAAATTAATGAAAAATAAATTCAAATATCTTTAGAATAGATCAATAAAATATAACAATGCTAGAATATATCAATGACAAATAATAATGCAATATTTAGAAGGCAAGATGCGCAAATTTATGATACAACACTAAAAAAAAATTAAGTACATACAGGGTGAGTCAGACCACCCGTATCAGTCGTTTTTTTCGAAAACGGTTAGTCGTAGAGAGTTGTGTCAAAAATCTGTATTATAAAAGCCCTAATGAAGAATCGAATGGTGATATTTTTTCCCCCCGGAAAGGTCGGCTTCCCTGTTAGTTTGCTCCGAAATGTTCAGAACTCTGGAATGTTAAATAGCACGATAGGTCGAAAGTGGTATTGTTGAAAAGATCTTTAAAAAATAAGCAAGTTTTATAGGACGTTTTTTTTTGTTACTGCCACCCCTGTTAAGTAATATTCGTTTGAAATTATTAAATTAACATGTCAGAATAACAAAAAAGTCGGCATTTAAAATCTAGTTACCTAATTAAACAATGTCACAAATGTTCAAACTGTCTTCAATTTACTTCTAAACACTGCAGAGCTCTTCTAGATATGTTATGAGTACCTGGAAGTATTTTCCGACAAAAAAAAAACAATTGCAATTATTGAAAACTGATTGTGACATTGTTTAATTAGGTAACTAGATTTTAAATGCCGACTTTTTGTAATTCTGATATGTTAATTTCATAATTTCAAACGAATATTACTTAACAGGGGTGGCAGTAACAAAAAAAAATGTCCTACAAAACTTGCTTATTTTTTAAAGATCTTTTCAACAATACCACTTTCGACCTATCGTGCCATTTAACATTCCGGAGTTCTGAACATTCCGGAGCAAACTAACAGGGAAGCCGACCTTTCCGGGGGGAAAAAATATCACCATTCGATTCTTCATGAGGGCTTTTATAATACAGATTTTTGAGACAACTCTCTACGACTAACCGTTTTCGAAAAAAACGACTGATACGGGTGATCTGACTCACCCTGTATATGTAATTACATAGAAAAAAACGTATTTTTAGGAATTTTTATAAATACGTAAGCAGGACCGCACTTACATGATAACCGGCCCACACACGGTGTTTACGTAGCTTTTGACTGTATATTATGCTTAGGGCCTCCACAAGTACGTAAAAATTTTGATACAGTAAATAAAAACTATTTTAATGATTTTTTGACGTGATAACGTTTTATAAATTGATGAATCACGTCAATATAAAAAGATGAAACACCGGCTGCATGCAAGATCTCTAGACATATGCATGCACGAAAAAGTGTAACGTTCCGCCTGACCCTATGCGTGATTATTCGAGCGGAATACGTTATCACGTAAAACTATCGTCCGTAAACCGACTTTACAGACAACCAATTTTTTTTTAGCTCTGTTGATTTGTAATAAAAAAACAACAATGTGAGTTAATAAAGAATGATTTAAATACCTGACAAAACAATTGTCGCATCTTTCTGTCCGCAATTTTGATTTTAAAACATAGACGAAAGGTTTTGCGGTTAATAACGCGGTTCCAGCATCAATTTGTTCCGACTTTTTCTGTTTAGTTTTCATATTAACGATTTATAAAAATGAAAAAATTAATATCAAACGTCACAAAACCTAATCTATTTGCAGTTTGTGTCTTACTTCCTATGTGAAAACATATTTCACGATTATGACGAGGTAGGTATAATCTTGACCTAACTATTTACCTGTAAAATCTAAATTTAACACAAAGTTACAATTTACTATGTACTGATTTCAAAATATCTTTACATGTTGATTGTAAAATAAATATCTAAAAATAGAGGCTGGTAAACAGTCAAATTATTTCACGTGTCATGCGTTTTTACAAAATTGTCATTGGTTACAAAACTGTCAAAATAAGTTTGCTTTTATCTCGGTTGGTATTGATTTCTGTTTCAGTTGACAGAGGTGGTCTCAGTATTATTTTTGCAATTAAAAGAAAAGATTTATTATTAATAATTAGTTTCACGTTTGCCAATAAAAGGTCTCGATAATATTACATTGAATCATCAAGTTCAGTTGAATAAGTAGCTCGAATTGCAAACGTGCACTATCTATAATGTTTATAATATTAGTTACTGGAATTGTATTTATCTGAACTAATTTCTGATTAGTTATCACCGGAACTTTGGAATTTAATTGTTTGTTTTATCAGTTTCATTTATATAATTAGTCAACAAATATTTATTACGTATTAGCTAAACACTTCGTGAACAATCAATAATAATATTTTTTTCAAAATCTGTTAAATTTGATCATTCTTATAAACCAGTCCTGACTTTTGCTCTGACCAGCGAAATGTCATGAAAGATGATTTTTTGTTGACAGTAGAAAATGATAATGGCCGGAGAACACAGTAGACAATGTGCTTATTTATTGCGTATAATGTAATAATGTTTGTAAATAATTGTATTTTCTTATAATTCTTTAAAAATAATAACCAAAATGGATGTAGTTCATTTAGTAAATAATTTGGGTGGAAAGTTTGGTGCCTTTTACATGGAATGGATACATGAGTTCTATACAGCGATTTTTGCCACTCAGGTAAAGTTGTTATTTTGTACTTAATTTATATTATATTACGTGATTTGATTAAAGACGCGATATTTTATATATTATGTGATATCTTTGCGTCAGTTCGCAAAACTACTTATTATGATTCATTGCGATTTTAATAGAGAGTATGATGTTACAAAATAATTTTGTAAGAATTTTTAATAACGCATTTAAAGTGAAATTGATTTTCTAATAATATGTAATACTTATTGCTAATAAAAAATAGAACACAATTTGTTTTTATTACCTTTATTTAATTGTTATTTTGACAGTCTATACTTATCGCTTATATATTTCATACACAATGGTACAAATAGATAATTATTTTTCGTTTTCATTGCAGAGCTTTTATTTGGCGCTTTTGTCGGTATTAATTATAATTGTAAGCTCTTTTATATTCATATACAGAAAATGGAGAAAAAAGGGTAAGCGAATTTTCACAATTCATTAAAAATATCAATTTAAAGAGGTTGAGCCGTTTTACGAAGATAATGAAAAAAATCTGAAATAAAGTTTTTTTAATAGATTTTTTATGACAACATTTTCTGTAAAAAATTCAAAATCATTAGAAGATTTATAAAGTTAAAAATTAGAAAAAACTTTTACATGTAGTCTTATGGAAAATATGTCAAGCTGGCATGCAAACTGTACATTTTAATTTTTGCAAATAACCAAATAATGTCAGAAGTTCCGAAAACTATCTATGTAAAGCATCGATGTCTTACGCATATTTTAATATTTTTTCCAATTTAATTAGGAGACTTTTAATCAATAAAAAAAATTATTAAACCTTAGCACTTTTCGATTATGGACTTTTATTCTTGACAGATTTAACAATTTTAACTGAATTTTCAACTTTTTAATGATTTTTAATTTTAATTTTTATTACTTCTAACTCCTTTTTTTAATTATTTACTGCAAAAAATATGTAAAATACAGATATTTACATAAATTTATTTTTTTAACCTAACTACAAAAAATTCAAAAGTTAGTCCATTAAGTATAAAGTACTGAAATAATTAATTACTTAATAAAAAAAATTATTTATTTATGCCTTTATGAAAATAATTTATTGGTATCATCGACTTATAAACTATAAAAGTTCCCATTTAGAATTCGACTTACTTTTGATTGGGACTGTAACGGATCAACCTCCTTAAGAAAATGGTCAAATTGTTTGAAAAGCTATGATATTTTTTACAGGTTTGAAAGAAAGCGATTCAGCCACAGCAAATATCTCAAGACCGCGTTTTCGAAAACGGGACAAAGTCATGTTTTATGGACGAAAAATGCTGCGCAAAGTTCGTTCAATTTCAGGAGAAATGCGTGGGCAGCAGGGGAGAAAACGCAAAATGGTTATGAAATTTGCTCGTAAAATCTTACAGCTCAAAAAAGAAAATGCTCCTCCACAATTAAAGGTTAGTTTTATTCTATCCTGTTTTTTTTTCCTAATTAAAAATGCACAAATGATGTCTCGCAAATCATGCCATTTTTGAGTAGTGATAAACAAAGAGTAGCTACGTCGACTTTTTTATTGTACCTACCTGAAAATGTTTTGATTTGCTGTATTTATATTTATTTGTCAGATAAATATATCATCCAGTTATTAATTGATTGTAATAATTGTGTACCCACTAAATAACGATAATATTTGTACAATAAAAATTATTTATTGCATTTTCATTTTGTTTGCCTTTGATAAGATTACTTGATTAATATTTTTATTATTAGTTTCAACCACGCAGACTTCGTGGTTTCAACAGATTATTATTTTTTGTCTTCAAAAAACGTGTCAATGAGAGATAATAATATATCGACATAAATAATGTCACTTGCCAATAAGTAAACAAACCAATATTCTTTGGGTAAACAAGTTTCAAGGTTAAACACGCATTGTATTTCAATTAACTTTATATATTTTTAGTCGAGTTTGTTTTGTTAATAGATGTAGAGATACAGGATATTCAAAAGAAAATTGAACACTTCTTGTTTCTTCATTACAGTGTGTTCGAAAAGTATTTTGATTATATAACACTCTAGAATAGGTGATGAACAGAACTTATTTTTTGATAACAGACGGGCTTGAAAAATGGGCATATTCTATCAACAATATTGTTTGTATGTTAAAGGCGAAACGACTTTTTTTATGGAAGTTTACTTCTAAAATAACAATCTGTTGTTAGTTGATAGGTTTTAGCACAGGGGTCGGCAACCTGCGGCTCTTTTGATGTAAAGTTGCGGCTCTACAGTTCCATACGCAAAAAATAATTATTTTATTATATAAACCCTTAAAAATCGTCCAATCGATCCATGATTGAGTATCATCTATATCTCTCAGCCATTTCCACTCGCGTCTCACCCGCACCGCCCCCGTCGCGACGTGTCGTCCTCGGATATATATATTATACTTATACAGGGTGTTTGGCACATAGACCGACACAATTTTTTGGGGGATTCTCGTGGTCATTGTGATCATTTTAACCCCAATGACTTTTGCCCTAAATATCAGTTAATTTTTTTTTTTAAATGATTTTTAAATTATTTTTTTCTACTGGTTTTTAATAATACAGGCACTTTAAAAGTCCATAGGGTCTTTTTCCTGATACTATTTGCATAAAATTATGATTCATTTAGAACAAGGAGTCATTCGAGAACTCAATAAATGTATTTTCGTGTCTCTAATACCAAAAACAAACAGGTTACGATTTTTTGAAGGCGATATTTAGGCCAATTTTCGAAAATAACTAAAAAAAATCGTATCTCGATAACCATGACATTTAGGGCAAAAGTCATTGGGGTTAAAATAATCACAATGACCACGAGAAACCCCCAAAAAATTGTGTCGGTTCATGTGCCAAACACCCTGTATAAGCAAATACTATAACATTGAAACTAAAATGTTTAGTGGTTCTTTAAAAACTGGGAAATTTTGAAAATTGTAACTTTTGGCTCTTCCGTCTCAAAGGGTTGCCGATAGCATAAATAAAATTAACTGATTTTATGATCGTTAATGAAAAGAACATACATCATGCTTGGAATTACCGTACATAATTTTATATGGGGAAAAAAGGCCACTTTGTTCAAACTCTTCCTTTTTATTTGAATCCAGGTAACCGAACCTCCCGCTGAATATTTAGAGGAAGACTTAACGAGCGACGAAAGAGTTCCCCCTGACGCCCTCTACATGCTGCAAAGCATACGGGTGTTCGGCCATTTTGAAAAGCCAGTGTTCCTCAAGCTGTGCAAACACACTGAAATTATTAATCTATCGGCTGGAAATTTCTTATTTAAAATAGGTATGTCGAGTTGAAGCTCTCAGATTACACACAGTCATCAATGTCGGAGCCTTCTGGGTGCAAAATATGAGGCATATTGTTTATAAGCAGTTTAATATAACGCCAGTTAACTTACGTTCAGTTTCTAATGAACCCGAAGTAAATATAAAAACACATTATCTTCTACTTAACAAAACTCTTAACATTGACTGACTAACAGACAACGCGCGGTCTAAGCAAGAAATTTGACACAGGAGTTCCTTATATAATGTACACTGAGGAAGAATTTTTGAAAATTCATCCCCTAAAGGAATTAAATATTTTATCTATAAATTAAAAAAACGTCAGTTGTCGATTGCTCACATCCGATAAATAGCAAACAAATAATAGGTATTGTAATGCGGTGGAGCCGAAGTCTCCGCTACTGTTGTAATTTGGCAACGCAGTGTTAATATTTTTGAAATTTCAGGCGATCCGGATGAAAATGTGTACGTGATGCAAAGCGGAAAAGTGAATGTCTATATTACCGACAATGACGGAAATACGTTGTGTCTTAAAGTTGTCAAAACAGGCGAAAGCGTTACTTCGCTCATCAGTTTTACGGACGTCTTGACTGTAAGTTAAATAATCATAACGTTAAGCAGTGGAACGAACACGGCTATTGCGAATTGACAATAGGGTTATTGACAAAATTTCAAAAAGTATTTAAAATTAAAGAATAAAGGTATATGTACCCGTAAAAAATATTTTTTCTCATAAATATAACAGATTTGACTCATTATTAGTTGTTTTTTATTTTGACTTTAAATTCTGCGCCAAAACGTCAATTGACCTTGACAGCCATGTTTACTGATTGCCTACGTCACAGTAGACAATCAGTAAACACTAAGCAAGCGGGTACAACGTGACATATAGCATTATAACCAACAAAGTGTTGCATTTAATATGATTGACAGAGTACAATGAATACACCAGAGAACATACACTGAACAGAGATAACGAATACACATGGCAGTCAGTAGCACACAGCTACCGGCCATGTTGACTGATTAATGACGTCACGCGCTGTGATTAGTGTTTGAAATCACGTGACACATAGGTTAAAAATCGTGATTTTATTTATTTTAATATATTTAACGCACTTATTTAATAAAAATAATAATTCTAAACGATATTTTAGACCATAAACTTTCATTATAACACAGTTTTATATTTAATTTTAATCACTGTCAATAACCCTATTCCAAACTGTAGCTCGCTTCACACGAGAACTGCTATTGATACGGTTTCATTGCAGGGTCATCCGAGCAAATACAAAACGGTTTCTGCTCGCGCCGTCGAGGATTCAACGGTAGTTCGGCTTCCGATGTCCGCGTTCCAAGAAGTTTTCGACGAGTATCCAGATATTTTCATCCGGGTCATGCAAGTGATAATGGTGCGCCTACAGCGTGTCACTTTTACCGCGCTGCATCAGTATCTCGGTTTGAGTGCCGAACTGGTAAACCCGGTAAGTTGGTGTTCTTTCGTTTATTTGTCGAAATGAAGAAAATGGTATCCTCTGCTCCAAATATAACAAATTAATTCCGAACGCAGTGTATCCCGTGAATAATATAATATCCAGGTTCGGACTGAACAGGCTAGCAACCCTTCGGAGCTAAAGGGCCGCCAAAAATATATAGTTTACGTGTGTATTGCCCCTTAAATCTGTAAACTCGATCCTGTTCACTCCGGTTGATGGTTTAATGTCAGTAAAGGATGCAAGACTACTTTGTTTGGACTTGTGTATTTATTGTAATTCTGTTGTTAAATGATTTTTGTGTGGCTTTGCAATATGTTAAGATAATCACGCACAAAGGGAATGGTAGAATTTGTTTTGATCTTTTCTCGTCATATTAGATATTATGATGTTAATCAATTTGGCAATTAACACAATGTCATTGTACTGAAAAAAAAAGAATATTATTGGAGTGCGCATGCTTTTGTTATAAAATTATTTGTAACCCAGCTATTTTCCATCGCTTGTCTGTTACAAAACCCAGTTGCAACTGCAGGTGATTTTCAATTCATTATTAATATCTGATTTATTTAAGGAGGTTGATCCGTTACAGTCCCAATCAAAAGTAAGTCGAATTCTAAATGGGAACTTTTCCATAATACATTTTTACAAAAGGGTGTAAGTCGATGATACCAATAAATTATTGTCAAAGGCATAAATAAATAATTTTTTTAATATTATTAATTATTTCAGTATTTTACTTAATTTGTACAAAGTTAGGTTAGAAAAAATAAATTTATGTAAATATTTGTATTTTACATGTTATTTGCAGTAAATAATTTAAAAAAGAAATTAGAAATAATAAAAATTAAAATTAAATCATTAAAAAGTTGAAAATTCAGTTAAAATTGTCAAGAATAAAAGTCCATAATTGAAAAGTGCTAAGGTTTAAAAGTCTCCTAATTAAATTGGAAAAAATATTAAAATATGCGTAAGACATCAATGCTTTACATAGTTAGTTTTCGGAACTGCTGACATTATTTGGTTATTTGCAAAAAATTAAAATGAACAGTTTGCATGCTAGTTTGACATATTTTCCATAAGACTACATGTAAAAGTTTTTTTTCAATTTTGACTTTATAAATCTAATGATTTTGGATTTTTTACAGAAAATTTTGTTATTAAAAAATCTATTAAAAAAACTTTATTTCAGATTTTTTTCATTATCTTCGTAAAACGGCTCAACCTCCTTAAATACAATCAAGCTACAATATATATACTAATAACTAACTAATGTACCATAATAACAATTTCTCTAACTCGATGACCTTCAAAAATAATTTTGAGGTTATTTTCCCCGTTTTTTTAAATCAAAAGTAACAGAACTCGTTTAAAATTTTGTGTCGAGTGCATTGGTTTTACTTTTTATTTGTATGATTTTTTTGCGGCTAGGGCGCTTCGCGTAAAAAGGCATCCCCGATGCACTATGCCGGTTCGCCGGGACGTTCGGGCACACGTGATAACGATGTCGACGATCAGAGGTATATGTCGACTTCGGGGCACGAGTTTTATAACCAACCGGTGATGACGTCGAGTGCTTCGGCACACAGACGATCACGCTCCAATATCGATGTCAAGTTTAGTAATCAGACTGCACCTGACATGGTGCCTGAATTTGATCAACCTACCTCTTTAGGAAATGTGAGTGTTGTTTCTTTTGTTTTGTCACTTGTCTGTTGTTTCTTGTTCTCTTACTAACGACAGTATTGCCACACATGTAACCAAAAATTCCCTGCCAGATGACGATCACTGCAATTTTTGTTATGGAATGCTGTCTAATCAATCGTTGTGTATTGCTTTTGTTTTTCTTTTATTTCTGCTTGTTTTTTGTTATTCGAGGTTCTATTTAAGGTAGTACGAGCACCAAGGCAATTTTAAATAAAAGGCTTGATTTTTTTTTATATGAAGTTGAACTAAGTCTAAACCAATTCTGAAAATTTTAGGGGGTTGGCCCGATTATTTAAATAAATAAATGACTTCAAAAGTAGGCATATTTAACATTGGCTTTATGGTAAAACGGTAGATGGATGATATGTTTTCATTGATTTCTCCAAAACTAGTCGGTGGAAATTAAAAAAAAACTATTTAAATTAAAGTTAAAACCTTAATAAATTATTGAAAACAAAAAAAACCCGTTGTGCCCGACTAATTAAAAAGATATTTAATTAAAAAGACTTTAAAGATTTTAATTAGTCGGGCAAAACGGGTTTTTTTTGTTTTCAATAATTTATTAAAGTTTTAACTTTAATTTAAATAGTTTTTTTTTAATTTCCACCGAACTAAGTCTAAACCAATTCTGAAAATTTTAGGGGGTTGGCCCGATTATTTAAATAAATAAATGACTTCAAAAGTAGGCATATTTAACATTGGCTTTATGGTAAAACGGTAGATGGATGATATGTTTTCATTGATTTCTCCAAAACTAGTCGGTGGAAATTAAAAAAAAACTATTTAAATTAAAGTTAAAACCTTAATAAATTATTGAAAACAAAAAAAACCCGTTGTGCCCGACTAATTAAAAAGATATTTAATTAAAAAGACTTTAAAGATTTTAATTAGTCGGGCAAAACGGGTTTTTTTTGTTTTCAATAATTTATTAAAGTTTTAACTTTAATTTAAATAGTTTTTTTTTAATTTCCACCTACTAGTTTTGGAGAAATCAATGAAAACATATCATCCCTCTACCGAAATATAAGAAAAAAATCAAGTCTTTTGTTTAAAGTTGCCTTGGTGCACGTACTACCTTAATCAGAATTGCTTTTACTTTTCTTAACAATTCATTTTTTAATTAACAATGTACTCGACCATGAAATAAAAGAAATCGGACCTTAAATAAATACATCCAATCTGAAGGTGGCACGCACATGGCTATTTGTGTTCGCTATTGGGTGTTTGTTGTATTTGGCAAAATATATGACGTTCAAGACACATGCAAATAGAGGCAAATATGACCATCCACACATGGCAGTCAAATAACAAACATGTGGCAGCAGAACGCAAGGTTCTAAATTCCAGGAATTTTAGCACTATTTCATTGTCCCAATTCATTTTTAATAGTAATTGTTCCAGTTCTCGCTCACAGCACAGACACAAAAATACTGCACGCCCGTACAGGTTCACGGCGCGTGCGCTTCTGAATATGGCCATTGTGTGGACGGTTTATTTGCGTATTTGCCTAATTGACTCCTTTGATGTGCCTCGAAAAACCGACAAGCGCACGGTAACGCGTATTTGGTATTGGCCTTATTTGTCAAATAGGCAAATAAGGCCAACACTTTGTCAAATAGACTGTCCACACTTGGTAATTGTTTGCCAAATACACAAATACAAATAGCTATGTGAAGTGCCGGCATGAGACATTTCTTGTATCGTTCGCTCTTCAGTTATATAATGAAATTATTCGATTAAAGTTACTTACCGACTGGTTTTAGGTACCGGACATATACCCTGGCTATAGCCGTAAGCGGCAACCGAGTTTGTTGCCCGATCAAATAGATGAAGATACGCTTATAAATATCGCGACCGAGGCTTTCGTTAGGGAATTGCAATTGGACGACGATAGTTTAATAAAAGGAAAAATACAAATTCGTGAAGTGCAGTCAGGGACTTATTTGATGAAAGAAGACTCGAACAAGGTTAGATTTGGACAAAACCAATATCACCTCTGCTACAGTTCCCGGTAATTAATCGGCGATTAATTTTCAGGATATAGCTTTGGTTTACGTTTTGTCCGGTACGCTGATCACGTCGCAGAAAACTACGACGGACGGCGAAGAAGTTCACATGTACTCGTCGTATCCGGGAGATATCGTCGGCGGACTCGCTGTTCTTACTGGTGAACCGTCATTTTTCACGGTTAGGGCTAAACATTTTTCACGTATTGCACTTCTCTCAAGAAATACGTTTTACAGGTATTTATTTCGACAGTCAATAAATAATTTAATCGAATTTAAGGGGTTACACTACCCAGGCGCGTCAAAAAAATAAGCTTTTTTTGTGAATCTAGGTGGCGGATCAAAAAAAAATTTTTTTTTTTTTAATTGTTAATGGCCTGGCTCTTGCCTTTGGCCAGTTGCCGAATTGCAGGATCCAAAAAAAATTTAGGGCTTTTTTACGCATATATTAAAGCTCTCAAAAATATTTGTTATTTATATATATATAACAAAATGGCGTCGTGGTAGTATAAAAAACAGACAACAATTTTTTTTTTTTTAGAGGAAAAACGGTGTACATTGTAGCAGTCCTGGTGTACCATCAGGAACAAAAAAGATTTTTTTTCTTTTTTTACAATCGTTTTTCCATGGAAGTACCGAGGATTTTAAATTTTGTTTGAAAATTCACAAACTTGTATGAGTAAAAAATTTTTTTTTCATTTTTTAGCAAAAACTTGAGCTTAAATTGTTCTGCAAACGTCAAAATTTTTCAATCATAAAAATCGTGTGTACTTCCACGGAAAATCTATCTAAGAAGTTGTCATTTAAATTTCAAGTCAATCGGACAAAAATTGAGCGAGATACGGTGTACACCAATTTGAAAAACATAGTTTCGAAAAAAACGCGTTTAAAGTTTGAAAACGTATTTCTTATAAGAATTTTTCAAAATTTTTGAGAACTTTAATATATGCGTAAAAAAGCACTAAATTTTTTTTGATCCGCCACCTAGAACTCGTAAAAAAAATTTACAAAAAAGCTTATTTTTTTGACGCACCTGGGTAGTGTAACCCCTTAATGTCACTTTAATAATTATTACCGAACCAATCAAAATTATCAGTAAAAATAATATCAAAAAAAGTAATGTTTCTCATATAGTTAAGGAGGTTGAGCCGTTTTACGAAGATAATGAAAAAAATCTGAAATAAAGTTTTTTTAATAGATTTTTATATGACAAAATTTTCTGTAAAAAATCCAAAATCATTAGGAGATTTATAAAGTTAAAAATTAAAAAAAACTTTTACATGTAGTCTTTGGAAAATATGTCAATCTAGCATGCAAACGGTACATTTTAATTTTTTGCAAATTACCAAAAAATGTCAGCAGTTCCGAAAACTAACTATGTAAAGTATCGATGTCTTATGCATATACTTTTAATCAATAAAAAAAATTATTAAGCCTTAGCACTTTTCGATTATGGACTTTTATTCTTGACAATTTTAACTGAATTTTCAACTTTTTAAAGATTTAATTTTAATTTTTATTACTTTTAATTTCTTTTTTTTAATTATTTACTGCAAAAAACATGTAAAATACAAATATTTACATAAATTTATTTTTTCTAACCTAACTTTGTACAAAAAATTCAAAAGCTAGTCCATTAAGTAAAATACTGAAATAATTAATTAATATTAAAAAAAATAATTATTTATGCCTTTATGACAATAATTTATTGGTATCATCGACTTATAAACTATAAATGTTCCCATTTAGAATTCGACTTACTTTTGATTGGGACTGTAACGGATCAACCTCCTTAATGTTGAGAAAATCGAATATTTGTTTTTAAAATGCTATAAATAGTCGAATAACGTTTTCTATTACAGCATAATGCGTGAAAAACCGAAAGTGGTGCTCCATATTGCTCATATAGTCGTACGAAGGTTGTCAGCATTCGTAAGACAAGTCGACTTTGCTCTTGATTGGGTGTTCCTCGAATCGGGGCGCGCCGTTTACAGACAAGACGATGAAAGCGATTCGACCTTTATTGTTTTATCGGGAAGATTGCGTTCAGTAATCACGCATACCAACGGAAAAAAAGAACTAGTTGGCGAGTATGGAAAAGGAGATCTAGTTGGAATTGTGAGTGCCTTTTGGTTTTAGAACGTTTCCGGTACATTCATTGATGTCTTTCCATCTTTGACAGTTTTTTTGAAATTCGTAGAATGCATCCGTGATCGTTCAAATATCTGTTGCAGGTTGAAATGGTGACGCAGACGAAACGCAGTACGACCGTAATGGCCGTAAGAGATTCGGAACTAGCCAAGCTACCAGAAGGCCTGTTTAATGCAATTAAATTAAAGTTTCCTATTGTTGTTACAAGACTGATTAATTTACTCGGACATCGTATTTTAGGTAAGCTTTTTTATTTATTTATTTATTGTTTCAACAGGGCAAGCCCCATACAAAAATATAAATTTGAAATATTTGTGTAGCTTAAATAATATAATAAAAAAATTAAAATATAAGTAATTAAATAAGGAGTATTACAAAAATACTAAAAAAATAATACAAAAGTTTATTCATATTTTAGTAAATTCTTTTATTTGCTTTTAACTTTAAAAATGGATGAACAATATAAATCCAACCAAGTAGCATTAACTTTGCACAGTTCAGATAATCTATGTGTTACGGTTAATACGAGAAACTAGTTTATTCGCGAATTAACCGGCTAATACCCGAATTAACCAATACAGCCGGTTATTACCAAAGAAAGAAATATGATTTAACAATTTTCGCAAATTATTCGGTTAAAACGCGAATTAGACAATATGATCGGTTATATCCGATAGTTCTTGGCTCGTTCGCGAATTAGCCGGATAATATATGTTAAGTAAGCAATTAACCTCAAATTCATAGACGTGCGTATAAGTAGTGAGCTGTAATTTTTATTAAAATAATACAAAATAACAAATGTTCTCCAAATAAAATAAAACAACACTGATAAAAAACAAATAGTGTTACCAGCCATGTTGACAGAATATGATAAAATACTGAGACAATAAACGTTTTATACGGTTGCTTTTGGATAATTCGCGTTTTAACCTGCTTGCACTTGATAATAGGCGAAAAAGCGAGAAACTAAGACATATTCGGCATTTATCCTTGACGCCGGTTAATTCGCGAATAAACTAGTTTCTCGTATTAACCGTAACATATGCACTACACTCTTTTTTTGACCTTCACGCAATGTTGGATTCAGAAAATAATAATTATTCGACCTGATTCGTACTTTGTTTTATTTGTTGTCTTTTTACACAACTGTGTTCACGGTAGGCAGTTATGTCCACGGTGAACACTAATTGTCTATGACTTTTTCGTTGCGCTAATTTCTTTGTTTTTACAGGCTCATGGCAACAGCCAAGCATTGGGATTCGTGCAATGAGGCGCAGCAGCGCCGCCGTCGAAAGTCGACCGAAGCAGCTCAACTTCTCGACTGTTGCGATCGTCGCCATTTCGGACGATGTTCCTTTAACAGCTTTCACTTACGAACTGTATCACTGTTTGTGTTCCATCGGTAAGTTTGCACAAATATTTTCCGATACATTCCGAGAACGTTTGCATTTTGTTTTTCTGCTCCTTAGCAAAACAAAAAAAAAACAGTTGTGTGGTTTTAAGAAACCACGACTCAAGTGAAACTTTTATTGGATTGTAGGCGTTGGATTGTAGACACTTATCCATCACGATTAATTATAAACAACAATATTCACATGACTACGCGAATAAAAACATGTAAACACTGTACAGCACTTGCCCGCATGACAGACTGACTATGTGTTATACATACTACACGGTCAGCTGATGCTAACCATGGGCGCCGCCATATTGGCCTTGGCTGCTCTACCGAGCGCCTACTCCGAACGCCTTTCACTTTACCCCTACTCCGCGGCCGCCTGTAATGCGACATGCAACAGACGGCCAGAAAAATTCGGGGCGATAGAATAAAAGTTTTACTTTAAAAATATTTAAATTGTCGCGGGATAATATTGTCGATAAACAGGCGTTCTATGTTAGGTTCGGCGTTGCGGTTAACGTCCGATGTGATACGCAAAGCGTTGGGCATGACGATACTGGATCCAAATAACGAGTATCGACTGACGTCGTGGCTTGCGCAACAGGAAGACCAACATAAAATTGTTCTCTATCAGTGCGATTTGACGTTCACCCCTTGGACACAGCGCTGTATACGACAGGCCGACTGTATTCTTATCGTAGGTCTTGGAGAAAAGACACCAACGTCCGGAAAAGTAAGCACAATAATTTTGACGTGATAACGTCTTATAAATTGATGAATCACCAATCTTATAAATTGATAAAACACCGGCTGCATGCACGAAAAAGTGTAACGTTCCTAAATCCTAACGTTCGTAACGCGTAACGTTCCGCCTGACCCTGTGCGTGCTTTTTGCTAATTTCTCGCTCAATTTAAATCAGATCGGTTTGAAACCAGTATTAAACGAAAGAGGAGAACATTTTACATAGATTTCGTATAACAGAATTTGCCTAAACAGTTTTTTTATACAAATTTATATAGAAAAATAGCTGTATAAATGCAATGTTGTCTAATGCATGGCGCGACGCGGTCGGTCGTCTTTGTTTGCCGTACATGGAAATTAGAAGATAACGTATGTCTTGTCTTAACATGAAAACGGCTGCATTTCTAATGTTTAATTCAATTTTTTGACATTAGTATTTTGTGAAATGCAACGCCTTCTAAGTTAAGTATTGGAATAACTAATTATTATTAGAACATAATACTTTGACAGTTGCAAACGTCACTTTTGACATTTCTTATCATTCCGACACCAAGGATAAGCGGATTGAAACCAAATTTTGGGAGGTTTAGGTTATGTATTACGGAATACGTTATCACGTAAAACTATCGTCCGTAAACCGACTTTACAGACAACCAATTTTTTTTTTACATAACTTGAAAATTGTGCTTAAAGATTAGCTCATAAAAGTGCGTCGCAGAAAAATAAAATAGGCGTGATGTTGTCATTAGAAGAAATCGATTACTTTTTTCAGATTGAAAAAGAAGTTGAACGATTGGCGATGCGCACGCAAAAAGAACTAGTCTTATTGCACCGCGAGGGCGGCGAACGGCCGAGCAACACAGTTACGTGGCTGAACATGAGATCGTGGCTTTCGTGGCACCATCACATACAGTGTCCAAAACGAATGTTCACGCGAAAATCCCAGTACAGAATCGTAAGTATAAATTTTACAAATTAATTTTTATTACTCATACGGGAAAAGTAGTATGTTTACGCATGCTGTTACGGTTGAAAAGTAGCTATTTTCATTTGCGTGCGGAAACTTTATTTGTCGCACTGAAATTATTCACGCAAATTCAGAGAAAAAAACAAAATAATAACGGTGTTAATGTCAACGAAACAAACTGTCATTTGAAGCAGATTTGAGGTTAAAATTTTCGATTATGGACTTTTATTCTTGACAATTTTAACTGAATTATCAACTTTTTAATGATTTAATTTTAATTTTTATTACTTCTAATTTCTGTTTTTAATTCGTAATAAAATTTCAATTTAATTTACAAATCTTTGATTAACGTCTGATTAGAACTCTTCAATAAATAAAATTATCGACCAATTTTTCAGACTCTATATTAACAAAAAATATAAAATTAATACATTAACGTTTTTGACGTGATAACGTCTTATAAATTGATGAAACACCGGCTGCACGCACGAAAAAGTGTAACGTTTGAAAAGTGTCACGTTCCGCCTGACCCTGTGCGTGCAAGCGAGAGCGCAGTATAAGCGATAGAGAGTCGGTAAAAATATAGTTTGACAGCTACTAAAATTTAGGTTATGTATTATTAAATATGATATTCGAGCGGAATACGTTATCACGTAAAACTATCGTCCGTAAACCGACTTTACAGACAACCAATTTTTTTTGTTAATATATTGTCTGAAAAATTGGTCGATAATTTTATTTATTTAATTTAATTTAATTTGTAATAAAAAATAGTATGTGCAACTCCTGCGGCATTGTCGCACTAGTTGCACAATATACTATGACTTTATATAACCGTAGCACTGAGCCGATTTGAATATGTTTTTTTTACGTTTCAGAATGAACTTTACAGCAAAGTTTTGATGTCTGAGCCGAACATACATTCGGATTTTTCACGCCTCGCTAGATGGGTGACGGGCACTTCGGTCGGATTGGTGTTGGGCGGGGGCGGTGCCAGAGGAGCAGCACACGTAGGAATGATCAAAGCGATACAGGTATTCTTGCGAAGCATTGAAGCTAAATCGGCGTTACTTGGCGTACGATTGATATTTTGACTTATTTTAGGATGCCGGTATACCGATCGACATGGTAGGAGGTGTCAGCATCGGAGCGTTTATGGGTGGCCTGTGGTGCTCGGAAAAAAATATCACGACAGTAACTCAAAGAGCTAGAGATTGGTCGAAAGTAAGTAAAATATTTATTTTCTTTTTTTTTAACGGCAGATTTTCAAATTAATTAAATCAGTACTTCGTCCGCGAATCGGCGAATTTTTTTTTAACCGACAGCAAAAAAGGAGGAGGTTCTATGTTCGACTGTATATTTTTTATGTATGTTCACCGATTTCTCCGTCAATTATGGACCGATTTTCAAAAAATTTTTTTTATTCGAAACAGTGCACTTCCGAGGAGGTCCCATCGGAACCAAGTCAGGATCTGATGGTGGAATCCGGAGAAATCGAGGGAAACTCAAAAAGAGAAAAATAAAATATTTTTAACAAAAAAATTGAACCGATTTCAAAATATGCACTAAAAAGTAAAAAATAATAATTATTGTTATTTTTGGAGTCGGTGTCAGCCAAAATGAAATCTATTCCGAGAACTAGAGACATGTAAGATTTAAATTGCTAGGTACTTTCGAATTCCGATGTGACACCGACTCCAAAAATAATAATAATTATTATTTTTTACTTTTTAGTGCATATTTTGAAGTCGGTTCAATTTTTTTGTTAAAAATATTTTTTACATAGATAACGTATTGTAACAAAACTGCTCTTCGATATGGTGGAAAATATTTATTTACAACAATAAAATGTCAACGAAGCAAATAACTAAACAAAGTAAAAATACTTAATTATTAGTTTTTACTTTTTAGTGCATATTTTGAAGTCGGTTCAATTTTTTTGTTAAAAATATTTTTTACATAGATAACGTATTGTAACAAAACTGCTCTTACAACAATAAAATGTCAACGAAACAAAGAACTAAACAAAGTAAAAATACTTAATTATTAGTTTTTACTTTTTAGTGCATATTTTGAAGTCGGTTCAATTTTTTTCTTAAAAATATTTTATTGTTTTTTCCTTGCCCCAAATGAGAAAGTAAATTCTTATCGCAGACGGATCTGACGGAACCGATTTCTGTTTTGTTACAGCAAATGACCCAGTGGTGGCGCCAGCTGCTGGACTTGACATATCCGATGACGTCGATGTTCAGCGGAAGAGACTTCAACAAAACTATATACAGCACTTTCGGAGATGTGCAGATCGAAGACATGTGGCTTCCATACTTCTGCATTACCACCGACATAACGCAACAGTGCATGCGCATTCACACGCACGGTAAGTCGACTGTCGATTATTTTGTTGCGCTTTTGTTAAATTATTCGCTAAACCGTACCGCGCGATGTCCGCTGTTACAGATGTCTTATTTTTTATCGAGATTGCAAGGTTAAGGAGGTTGAGCCATTTTACGAAGATAATGAAAAAAATCTGAAATAAAGTTTTTTTAATAGATTTTTTTATGACAACATTTTCTGTAAAAAAATTGGTTGTCTGTAAAGTCGGTTTACGGACGATAGTTTTACGTGATAACGTATTCCGCTCGAATATCATATTTAATAATACATAACCTAAATTTTAGTAGCTGTCAGGCGAAACGTGACACATTTCGGAACGTTACACATTTTCGTGCATGCAGCCGGTGTTTCATCAATTTATAAGACGTTATCACGTCAAAATCCTAAATCATTAAGAGATTTAAAATGTTTAAAATTAAAAAAAACTTTTACATGTAGTCTTATGGAAAATATGTCAATCTAGCATGCAAACGGTACATTTTAATTTTTTGCAAATAAACCAAATAATGTCAGCTGTTCCGAAAACTAACTATGTAAAGCATCGATGTCTTACGCATATTTTAATATTTTTTCCAATTTAATTAGGAGACTTTTAATCAATAAAAAAAATTTATAAACCTTAGCACTTTTCGATTATGGACTTTTATTCTTGACAATTTTAACGATTTTAACTGAATTTTCAACTTTTTAATAATTTAATTTAAATTTTTATTACTTCTAGTTTCTTTTTTTAATTATTTACTGCAAAAAATATGTAAAATACAGATATTTACATAAATTTATTTTTTCTAACCTAACTTTGTACAAAAAATTCAAAAGTTAGTCCATTAAGTAAAATACTGAAATAATTAATTAATATTAAAAAAATTATTTATTTATGCCTTTATGACAATAATTTATTGGTATCATCGACTTATAACCTTTTCTAAAAATGTATTATGGAAAAGTTCCAATTTAGAATTCGACTTACTTTTGATTGGGACTGTAACGGATCAACCTCCTTAAGTTAAAAAAAATTGATATCGTTAAAATCTAAACGTATAGAATATTTTAGACTTAAAATCGAAAATATATTTGTTTGAAAAATACTCAAAAATAGTAACAGGTGCTGTATTTTTTGTTTAGTTATAAGATTTTTTCCTTGCGCTTTCATAAAAAAATAATATAATAATTTTATTATTAGTCGTATTGACAGTAATCTATTTGTAATGAACTCGGTTTTTTTTTAAATTTTATTTTATATTGCTCGCAGTTTCATCTCGCATTTTTTAACAGATAGCACTAAGTATTTAAATGCAGTGACACTAATTGTATTATTTTTAATATTAATTGCCATCGATTGTATTTAGTCGTGATATCAATACTTAACTGTTCAGTTAAAAAATATTAGCTTTTGAAAACACGTTTATCGTTCTTTGCCATTTTTTACATATTAATTAAAATGACAGTACAGTTGAAGCTGTCAGATTATTAACATTTGATAATATAACATCATTTTATTTAATATACAACTGATATAATATATGACGTAATTTTTATAATTCTCTAGAATGTTTGGTTTATTGTCAAAATTTCAACTTGACAGCTGACTCGATTTGACTCTAGTATAAAGTCAAAATTTATCGAGCGGATCATATGCTTATTCGGATAGGTTTCATTGCTTTGCCGCTCCATTATAGGAACCGTACTGCAATGGACTCACTTCTACTGTAGTTACAATTTTAGTCACAAAATGGCGGTAACTCTAAACGTCAAATTCTGAGTTGTGCTTTTATTGGCTCATTTTAGTCACAAAATGGCGGTAACTCTAAACGTCAAATTCTGAGTTGTGCTTTTATTGGCTCATTTTAGTCACAAAATGGCGGTAACTCTAAACGTCAAATTCTGAGTTGTGCTTTTATTGGCTCATTTTAGTCACAAAATGGCGGTAACTCTAAACGTCAAATTCTGAGTTGTGCTTTTATTGGCTCATTTTAGTCACAAAATGGCGGTAACTCTAAACGTCAAATTCTGAATTGTGCTATTATTGGCTCACATAGCGCGCTCGGAACGCTTTGAAAATTCATATCGACCCCGGCTGTGTGTAATACGACAGCTTCAACTGTACAGAACTCAAAAATCACTCGCTACGAAATTGCATAGCTCTATTTCTAGAATGTCAATTAATTGAGCTATTTTATTTTTATTGGCAGTCTACGCTTTTTTGTGCACATTTTATGAAAGCTCTAATTTTTTCCATAATTTCGTTCCATTTGGGTATAATTTAACCATCGCACATTATTTTGCACACTTGAGAAATTCATTTAGCTATTCTGTTGTGATATTGTTTTTCTCTCACACTTGTGATTGGTTGATCTGGTAAATGAAATTTAGGTTCGCTTCTCGGATTTAAATCTCGCACACCAAACTCAAGTTTGCTTCTCGAATTTAAATCCGATTTTTGAGAAAGGTCGTGCAACCGATCGTTTCCATTGCGCAGAAACTATTTTCTTCAAAAAACAAAGGAAGGTTGTATGATTTTTCGATTTGACGCTTCAGTAGCCAGTAGAAAATCTGGGTCTTTTGCGTTTACTTTTTCCTTTCGTTTTTCAACATCAAATTGAAAAATATTGAATCTTCAGTTTTTAGGGTACGTATTTAAATTAATAAATAAAACAAATTAGAGATAGTTTTAAAAGAAAAACCAAATGGGAAATGCTTTTTTAGCTGCATAATTGTGCTAACAAATGCTTTTTTAAACGATTGAAAAACGTTAATTTTTGATCATTTGTCGTATAATTTCTGCGAATCAAATATTTCTTGTTATTTTTGTCTTGGTTTCATAAGAATCATATTTTTTTTTTAAATCATCGGTCGCAGCACTGGGAGCTTTATCATAAAGAAATTTTTCATTTTACATTCAATCAATGACATATTTTGTCTGCTTAACGCTACTCTCAAAACAGTATACATTTTTTAATAACATCCACACTTAGATAAATCTGACGAGAAGACGTAACATTGCCAACCAATAACGTAAAAGTCACCAAATGATCTGTAACAACATAATATGGCATATTTCCTTACGATGTTTATCATATTTTTGGAGCGTATATGGTTTTGTTAATTTTAATTTTGTATATATTCACATTTGGCAGCACTGCTCTCTGACAGATAATTTGAAGGTTATGTGACAACAGTATGTAGTTGATTTTCGAAAAGCGACGGGCTACTCCCATTGCGTTTGTTTTTTTTTTTATTGTTTTTACCTTGAAACATTTTTTTATCAGTGACTTCAGCAGTACGGTCGAAAAAATATAATTGTAAATAACAGCTTGACAAGTATCAGAAGAACATATTTGCGACGCATGCGCATTACGTGATCAGTGAAGCGATGATGCGCAGACGCCGTAAAATGTGTGACACGTTCTTCCTGATGCTTGAACATGGCTTAACTGTAATGTGAAAAAAAGTTGTGTATGAATACAGTGAATGGGTGTGTGCAGGGTGTTTATGGCGCTACGTTCGTGCCTCCATGTCACTGTCGGGTTACATGCCCCCGTTGTGTGATCCCACCGATGGACATCTACTTCTTGACGGAGGCTACACAAACAATCTGCCCGGTGAGTGTTTTTTTCAACTGCATTTGTCGCAGACATGCGTTTCAATAGTCAATTTAATTCTAACACCGAGCTCTTTTGTCTGTTCTGATCATAGATATATATATTTAATAGATTGCGGATACACTAGCGTCTCCTGTACCTTTTAGAAGCCATTTTGTACGTGGAAAACGCCGTAAAAAGCGTGCGAGATTCAAAGATATTCATTATTTTATAATATGATTTTATTGAGAAAAACAACAAAACTCACAGTAAACAGTGATATTTCGCTCCAAAACCTATTTTTATACTGAAACGTTTAAAAAATTACAAAATTAAGCATAAATATAATGTAAAAGCTTAGAACATTTTACATTGTCAATTTGGCATCAAGGTTGACAAGCATTGATGCCAATTTCACAATGTAAAATGTTCTAAGCTTTAACATTATATTTATGCTCAATTTTGTAATTTTTTAAACGTGTCAGTATAAAAATAGGTTTTGGAGCGAAATATCACTGTTTACTGTGAGTTTTGTTGTTTTTCTCAATAAAATCATATTATAAAATAATGAATATCTTTGAATCTCGCGCGCTTTTTACGGCGTTTTCCACGTACAAAATGGCTTCTAATTGGAACCATTCCGCACAATGCTCAAGGATAGGCATCCGCTATCTATTAATATATTATATATACTTATCTATGGTTCTGATATTGAAACGTTATGTTTTAAATTTTATCGCCGTATGTGAGGTCAGTATGTAGTCTAATTATTTTATGTATAATTAAAAAGAACATCGAGAGATACGACGTCGACTTGTGGAGATCGAGGTAACTTACTTTATTTTTTTTATAAATGAATATGCATGCGATATTCTGGTGAAATATTTTAATTTAGCTGTTAATTTGTCAAAAGTTTTGAACAGATTTCTTCGGCAAATGTTTCACCGAAACTGTTTATGACTGTAGATAATTTAAGCTTTTCCTTTTCTGTTTATCGATATCGTTGAATTTTTCGTAACAGACGTAAATTTTTACGAGAAACTAAAATATTTTAACGGAATAAAATACGGATTCTAAAACCAGGTAAACCAATCACAGGGAACGACAGCTGTTAATTTTTTTTCTTTCTTCTTTCGTCGCCAGTTAATCAGAAAATTGTGCCACTTATTTCTCTTCTCATCGACAAAACACTCAATGTTACACGCTTCTACGTACAGGTTTTTTTTCTATGATTTGAAATAATCATAACTTTTGTTATTTATTTGTAAAATATTTGTTCGAGACTTGCAATTATTTAGGTGAAATGTGGCGTTACATACGGGCGAGTATGTCAATTGTTGGAATCTTCCCTCCGATCTGTGATCCGGCTGACGGGCACTTGCTCGTTGATGGATGCTACGTCAACAATGTGCCAGGTAAAATGGACGTAAACCAATCGAAGCGTTGCCGATTGGGTTCAGTTGTTATATTTACTCTTAATACCTGTAATAAAGTTGGCTTCACAAAACAGTTTACGGTCGTATGACCTTGAAATACAATTTGTAGCCGGTCGAGACGAGATTAGTTGTGTGAAGTCTGTTTTTTTGAAATGTGATCAGTCGCCGTTGTAAAATTACCATCGTACTACACTGGAGTTAAGTAAGTTAACGATAGAGCTGATATTTTTTGTTAATATATTGTCTGAAAAATTGGTCGATAATTTTATTTATTGAAGAGTTCTAATCAGACGTTAATCAAAGATTTGATAGAGCTGAGGCTTCATAATAATAATAATAATAATATTTTATTGGTCATGTTGTCAATACAAGTTGAATATGACAAGTCAAAATACAAGAAAATACGCAGATAAAAAAAAATATACATTAGATATTAAGATATATGCATCTACACTATACATAGAACAATTTTGATTGCAAAATACATAATTATGTGCAAAAGTGTATAGTATTATTATTAATTATATTTGTGTGGCCAAATTGGATACAAATCGTCGAAAAATATAAAATACATTACAATAAAAGATCATTTAGATCATAAGGCACAGATTCTAAAAAGTACTTTTTCAAATGTTTTTTAAAATTAATGGAGATACTGCTAGATTTAATATCATCTGGTAGATTTGAGTAGATAGGACTTTTTTCAAAAAATGTTGTATTATGCATAATAGAGGTTTTGGTAGGTCGTGTGAAATAAAATTTATTTTTTTTCCTTTAATTTACTGAAATAATAATATAAAAATACGATAGTATGCTATACTAATATATTTACTTATTTCACTTCAGCATTCTTAAAAATATATTGATTGTTCTTTGTCTGACCACTGGAACCAGTAACGATTCAAAATTTGCACGCAGTAACTTTCGCTCGTGCCCGTTGCAACTGGCACATTTTTCGTATTCCTGTTCCAAGTTCGATAAATATATGAAAATTAAAATTTTAATATATAAAACGAAACGGTGCGATTAAAAATATAGCTTAATAGCATATATCTTTATTGATCTATAATCCTCTGAAAAATAATATTATTATTAAAATTTTTAAGGCGTAGGTATCAGATTGAAAAAATGCTTATTTGTTTGATAAAATCGTTCGGAACTTTGAAAACTGGTAACGCAGTATCTCTTCTTGTTTAGAAATCATAACTGTTCGAAGTTTCCGGGCTATTTTAAGATACAGTGTAAACTCTTTATAACGTCCTTCGTTATAACGAAAAACTCCCTATAACGTCGAAATTTTTACGATTTGGCTGGTTTACCTTAAAACCTATACATTAATACCCTCTTTATAACGCAACAGCCATTCTCTATTACGAAGAAATATGTTCATATTTAGGCGTCAGCAAATGTTTACAGACATAAAGAGGACCATTCTGAACCATCACCATCTATTCAACAAGCACTTGATGACGCCAAACTATAGGTATATGTGTTTGTATATGTGTTTGAAATAAATTAATTTTGTGAAAATTGGTTATTTTTCTTTCTTCCCTCCATATAACGAAAAAAATGTTCGGCCCTTAAAATTCGTTATAAAGAGATTATACAGTACATTGAAGATTATTGTTAATTTGGTTGTTTTTCTTTCTTCACTCCATATAACGGTAACTCTCTATAACGATAAAAAATGCTCGGTCCCTTGAGTTTCGTTATAAAGAGTTTACACTGTATTTGAAAGCTCACAGTTTCTCGTTTTTATAAAATTGTAGTCCGTTCGTCTATAGAATATTTTTTGGATATTTCGCTGATGCGATTTTGTTTCCTTCAGCCGACGTAATGAGAAGCCAAGGAGCTAGTCACATAATAGCGATTGACGTCGGTTCCATCGACGACACCGATTTAACGAACTATGGCGACGACTTGTCCGGATGGTGGTTGCTATGGAAACGATGGAATCCGTTTACGGGTAACGTCAAAGTGCCAAATTTGCCCGACATTCAGTCGAGATTAGCGTACGTCAGCTGCGTTCGACAGTTGGAAGTAAGTTGTTTGTGTTGCTTGTTGAATGCGCGTAATTAAGTTCGTTCCAAGCTGCCGCGAACGGTAATAAAACCGTACGCAGTCTTGTCACTGCGCAAGACTAATTTGCGCACTAGCTCAAAAATCGATACTGCGCAAGACAGTCTTGCGCAGTAACAAGACTGTGTACGGTTTTATTACCGTTCGCGGCTGTTTGGAACGAACTTAATTAGGCGCATTCAACAAATCGATACTGCGTAAGAAAATCTTGCGCAGTAACAAGACTGTACGGTTTTATTACCGTTCTCGGCTGCTTGGAACGAACCTATTGTCTTTGGTAACAAGAACATTTGTTAATTTAATTAGGAGGTGAAAACAAGCGACTACTGCGACTACATTCGACCCCCTATCGACAGGTATAAGACGTTACAGTTCGGCAGTTTTGACGAAATCAAAGACGTCGGTTATCAGCACGGCAAGGCCTATTTCGAAGGACAGCTCAAAGCCGGCGTTTTACCGCTTTTCAAATCGCATCAGCCGAGCTCCGCTAGCGCTTCGCAACAACACTTGCAAACCGGTTACACGTTTACCGATCTTGCTCAAATGGTCTGCAAGGTTTCTAGGTCAGTTGGTGCGACGCACGACTTCGTGTCGGTTTTAACTAAAACTTTATCTCGACCCGACTGTAGCTACTGTTTTATATACAGTAAAACCTCGTTAACACGAACTCGTAAAAATCAGGCAAAAAGTTCGTGTTATGTGGGAGTTCGTGTAAACCGAGTATGGCATAAAATACAGTCATTTTTTAAGTGTCAAATCATGATTTATTTTAAGTAAACATTGAATAATTATTTATTATAAATTATCTAAAATTATAAATTTATTATAAATTATCTAAAATTATAAATTTAGTATAAATTATCTAATAACGTGTTTAGTTTGCACATCAAGAGAGGTCTGCTTTCGTTTAGACATCTTGAAGAACTGAAGATTGTACGCCAGACGTCAGTTTATATGTTCACTTCTTAACAAAGCCAAATTATTAAGAAGCCTTTGCCTTTGTTAATTAGTTTACAACCTTTTCAATAAATAAGAGGGGAAAATTTTTGAGGTATGTTTCTATTTATAGGATTTCGAGTGAATTTTTAATCTCTCAGTCCTTTGTCTATTTTTAGAATGTGAGTTAATTACTTTTGTAATCCCTTAAGCGAATCTTTTCTTTTAGTTGTATTGTATATTCATTGACCAAAATGATCAAAATATATGATTTGAGAATTTTTGTAGTTCGTATTATCCGATAATTAACCGTGAAGGGACGAAAAAGTTGTTCGAAGTTCGTATTAACGAAGGTTCGTGTTAACCGAACATAATTACATTAAAGCTTATGTGACCATTGTCGAGAGCAAATTTTTGTTCGCGTTAAACCGAAATTCGTGTTAACCGTGTTCGTGTTAACGAGGGTTTACTGTATTTTAGCAGAAATTTCAGTCGACTAATAGACTAAGAGCTGGCTACGGAGAAAATGGGTGACTCGGTGCAGAGCTGAAAATTTGCAGAATAATAGGAGATAGTACAAGTAAGTAGGGAAAAAATTGTCAGAAGGCTAGGCGGATGATAAAGAGCCGCCAGAAGGCGCTAATGTTGCGAAAAATCAGTGCACTTCTGGCAATTTCTATACTTATTCTGTAATTCAAAACTAGATTATATATAATACATTATATAGTTATAAGGGCATACTGAAAATTCAAACATGATATAATAATTACATTAGACAATTAATATTCAAAATCATTAATGACATTTTGATAGAAAATAAAATTAAAGAAATTAATAAAATTACGTTGTTATAACAACGTAATTTTATTAATTAAAATATATGACGATTAATTTTATTTATAATTTTGAATATTAATTGTCGAATGTATTTATTATATCATGTTTGAATTTTCAGTATGCCCTTGTAACTATATAATGTATAATATATATAATATATAATCTAGTTTTGAATTACAGAATAAGTATAGAAATTGCCAGAAGTGCACTGATTTTTCGCAACATTAGCGCCTTCTGGCGGCTCTTTATCTTCCGCCTAGCCTTCTGGCAATTTTTTCCCTACTTACTTATACTATCTCCTATTATTCTGCAAATTTTCAGCTCTGCTCCGAGTCACCCATTTTCTCCGTAACCAGCTCTCCGTCTATAATGTCTGTAGCATGTCAATTTTTTTCTTTGTTTAGAAATAGTTACATCGAACAAAGTTCGTCTTCTGAAGACGAGGAAGAATGCGAAGAATCTCACGAAGTCGGCTACGTTTCGGAACCTTCGGCCGGTATTTTGGATGTAAGTTTTATAGACAAATTTTCAATCTCTGTAGGTGCTTTGAATGTATTTGAAATGTTTTTAACGACGACTAGTGATGCTAACAAAATTTTTTACGAAAACTTTTTTTTTAAAACAAACTATTTGCGTGATAATTTGATAAACGTCTCTAACTTTTCCTGTTTAATTTTTTTTTTTGTACGAATTCTAGTTTACGAATTATTTTTTGTCGAATGAATTGAAATTTTTCTAGACGGCAGAGTCAAATTTGTACCACAGACGAGCGGGAGGATCCCTTTCATTGTCAGAAAATGAGATCGAATCCGAAAATGAAATAGAGTTTACAAAAAAATCGTAAGTAATCTTCCAAGTTATTTGAAATTTGCAACGAAAGGTGTTTTTTAAATTGACTGAATTAAATTTAGTGAAGTTACCTAGATAAAATTATTTTCATACTAGTCTCTGTAAATAAAGTGTGTATCGTTTTTTTTTTTTTTTTTGTTGATAATGCAATTGTTTTTCCAAGTGATTGTTTTATTGACAAATTCATTCGTGTTCAGTTAGTGTGTACAAATTTTCGTTTTTGAAAATATTAATGAACACTGATATTATTTGCATCAAAAAAGTTTTTGTGTAAACAGTAAAAAATTCTCAAAGAGACGCTTTAGTCTGGTCTAATGGTATGCGCTGATCCAAGAAGCGCGCAATTTTCGAACAAATCTCGAACAATTTCGCTATCGGATTCAGACAAATAAATCAATTTGTTCAGTCGACATTTTATGTTGCGCGATTCCTGGAACACAGGCTTTTTATGTGCCTAACTTACAAGATTTTTTTTATGCACAACACTGGGTTACACGAAAGTAACTTGAAAAATGCAAATGAACTATTTTTTAGTCCTGTTATTTTTGAAAAAGCAAAATATTGATTTAGTTCTGTGTACATAATTTAAAAATAATTATTTTCTTGTGTTTTACGAATTATTAATTTTCTCGTTTCGTATTTTTTTCTTGGTAGATTGTAATATTTTCGATCTCAAGTGATAAATAAGACAAATACGTTTCAACTTTGAAATATTTAAAATAATCCATTTTGTTAAAATATTCGATGCAAAATCTTTAATCACAAATTGTGTTACCATTTTTGATATTTGATATTATTACAATTTGTGTTATAATTGATATTAACTCAACATTATATTTGTGATAACTTTTTTTTTAATTTGTTGCCATTCTGTAAGTAGTTGTTGGTCCCTACGGAAAAAAATGGCAATCGTTCAGATATTATGAAGAAGCACTGTTCGACAAATATCATTTGTTGTCAAATAGACGAGTAGATGGCGTTTAAAAACAATTGGGATTTGACACATGGGCGGAATTTAGGTTAAATGTAATGTCGAATCCGCCATTTTGTAATACCAACATCACGTGAAATGTAATGTGTTTTAAATTTCTGTCAACAGATGTCATATCGTTTTGTGTCAAATCTCAATAGGGAATTTGCATTATTTTCTTTTTTACTGCTTAATGGAAAATGTAGAGCTGCTGCCTGGAAATAGTTCTGGGCGGCTGCTCCTTTTTTGTCATAACAAATGAAAGAAACGTATTGTAGAAACAAATGACAACTGTTTAACTTAATTAGATATTATATTTGGAACTCAGGGTCCATTTTTAAAACATTTTCATTTAGTTCTAATTTTTATTAGTTCCAAGTTACACAAACGGGTGCGCAAAAAAGTAACGAAGGTAATTATTTTGTTATTTGTTATAAAATGAAATTTAGTATTTTCGTACACCAGTTATTATTTATACTGATATCTGTATTGCGTTCTATTAGTAGAAATAAGTGCTGGATATTATTTTTGGCGTTTTTTATACGAGACGAAAAAAGTTTCAATACGCAGACCTGCAGCCCTAGACATTTTTGGAAACATCACAAAAAAGATGTTAATTTTTTAAGGTTAGCTTCAGAATCTTTTTGTTTGTAGTATTAATCCTATGGTATTATCGTCTCATATTTTGATGTTTTTCTGTATATACAATATTTATAAAAAAAAACTAACGCTTATTTCTGAAAATAGAACTGAGTAGGTACAAATTATCTAGTGTAAGATTATTTAGGATATTTTTATTATTAAATAATGATAACAGTAGTATTAATTGTATAAAAATTAAATGCATTATAATAATATAAAATATGTTTTTACTTGAGTATTCTTTAATGAAACCAATGACGTGTTGGCAATTTGCGTATTTGCCTTTCTTAGAAATTTTCAGTTAATAATGTCAAGTTGAATAATGCATTGGCTTTTTCGTCATGTTAGGTTATGTTAAATATGTCATGTATCCAAAAAAGGGTACCTATGTTATTTTTTTGTTTTGTTACTAGTTTTGTTCGTAAACCTCATTATTTACCATAATTATTTCGATTTTGATGTGAGATTCCTCGATACGCTGTCACCAGGGGCGGATTTGAAGCCCTAGACTGTAAGAACCATACTGAATTTTTTTTTAGAAGCACAATTAAATATTTGACATTATCTGAAATAACTTTTTTCTAAAATTTGCCCGCTAAAATCCGCATCTGGCTATCGCGCAAAAAAAAAGTGCGAAAATTAGCATTATCTTTGCGCGTCTTTGCAACAGTCAGCCGAATGCGAACTCAAATTTGGATCGATTAAATTCAGAACGGCGCCGACTAAATGCAACGAACCGGTGACGAGGATATCGAACGATTCGTCGGGCGGCAACGAAGACAGCGCGTGGGATACGCTCATATAGTAGTCGACTGTTTGAAGGTCATACGGATCAATCACTTCAGTCGCCATCAGCTCTAACCAGATTGCTTTGTTTTCTTCACACTGTTCCAATTGTCTTTTTTCGCTTACGCTGAAGTCTGCTTGATCTACAAAGGATTCGACATACAAACTCTGTTCCGACCTCTCTTCGAACTGTAATATTATCGTCACAGTCGTGCGCAGTAGCTAAAACTTGTTCCAACCGAGATTAGAACGGTCCTAGAACTGTGCAAAGTCGACGCATGCGCACAAAAATACAAAACAGTTTCGTTTTAGCTACTGTGCAAGACTTATGAAAATATTACTGTTCGCAGCTATAGTATTTTACCATTCCAACCCACAAGTGGGGAATGGTACTAGTTTAAGTCAAAAATCACTTTTCAAAAATTTTACAATATCTTTTCGTTTTGAGGTCCCCCGAATCCAAAAAACATATTTTTGGAAAATCTCTGTGCGTCTGTTAGTCTGTGAACACGATACAGGTCAAACGGATGAGCGGATTGAAGCCAAATTTTGGGAGGATGTTTGGTATGCAAATATGAAGAGCCCTATTGTTTTTGGGGAAAATCGGTGCATGCGCAGAAGAGACATATGCTATAACGGTGTTTTTTATTTAATAATGGTATACTCTTCATAACGGCTTATTATTCTATTTATTTTTTCAAGAAAGTTTTGTTAAAAAAATGTTTATCGAAGCTTTATAGTTTCGGAAATATTTTGAATATAAAAAAAATCATCCGCTCTTTTGTTTTATGGATCTGTCAGAAATAAACTAGTTCGGCATGCTTTGATTAATTTTTACATGACGTGGAACATATTATGTAGGTAACCATGGCAACGAATAGCAAATATCATATTGAATACTAGCCATTATCCGCGTCACCTCACGCGATATCAGAAATTTTATTTTTTTTTTTTTTAATATAATCAAATGTCAACATTTTTGAAGTTGGAATGGTCCCGTCGCCCAATTGGCTGGAATTTTTTTTTTCATTTTAACTGTTGATATCTTGTTTGTGTGCCCCTAAGCTAATGGAGAAAAAATGCGCCGATTCTTATTCCAAAGGGTATGCAATCGGAGTACGATAAATTTCTGTTTATATCAACAAACTGCAGATTTTTATAAACCCAACTTACCAGACGAATCGTCAATTGTGAGAGTCGAAACGTTCGGAGTGAACATGATATGTTTAAAATTACAATCTGTTAAGAGAGATAAAAATTCTCTTGAATTTCGATTTCTTGTTATGTTGAATAATAGTGCTTTTGGTTTATGACCTCTGAAAAAAAAAACAAATTGAAAAATCAAAATATCGACCGAATTGCTGTATAATCTATGATTTGCTTTTATTATGTGAATTTTTATTATTTGTTTTATTTTATGTGCGGTATTTAGCACAGAAGAGAATCTCTAACGAGATTCTTCAATTACTTACTTGGAATGCTTATTGAACCAGTCGATACACAGTTTTATGCTGTCTACGGTGTGTGCTCCGTCCAAAAAGAATCTGTAATGAAAAAAACAATTGAGAAAACAAAAAAACAGTTGTGTGGTTTTAAGAAACCACGACGCAAGTGAAACTTTTATTGGATTGTAGACACTTATCCATCACGATTAATTATAAACAATATTCACATGAATACACGAATAAAAACATGTAAACACTGTACAGCACTTGCCCGCATGACAGACTGACTATGTGTTATACATACTACACGGTCAGCTGATGCTAACCATGGGCGCCGCCATATTGGCCTTGGCTGCTCTACTGAGCGCCTACTCCGAACGCCTTTCACTTTACCCCTACTCCGCGGCCGCCTGTAATGCGACATGCAACAGACGGCCAGAAAAATTCGGGGCGATAGAATAAAAGTTTCACTTTAAAAGTAGAAACGGACGGTTGTAAATTGTACAGGCTTTACCTGCATTTCGGAGTGGTCAGAATCTGAGTACGTCCCGGCCATGCGCAGTGTCGTAATCCCAATTCAGTATTTGCGCTTATTTTAATAATTTCACTCGGTAGAGTTGTTTGCTTAGATTCTAATTAAAATAAACGCATTAAAATCGATATTAAAAACATTTCGTTCAAAATTTGTAGGCGATATAGAGAGAGAGATTGTGAATTATAGACGCTCAACAGCTGAGGTCATCAGCGTCTATGTAGGCGATATAAGCGGCACTGTTTTTACACGCTTTATATTAACTTCACTTGTAAGTTTGTATGTATGTTTGTTTGTAACCTTCTTTTGGACTACAGCAAGTGGTTTATTACTGTAGTATAATATGCCAGCACTGTAACTACAGTGGTTAGCCGTGCGGTCTAAGGCACGGGTCTTCGCTGACGTCAACTCTCGGAATCACGGGTCGTGGGTTCTAATCCCGTCCACGCCGAAAAAAAAATTGTTTTTTTTTTTCGGCAAATTTTTGACATTAAATCAAACTAAAAAGTGGAAAATAAATATAGTTTAAAAAAAAATAAAAAACACGCTTTATATCGAACTAAAAAGTAAAAAATATTTTTTTTAAAATAAGCTTAAAACAGTAATCAATAAAAAATACAAGTATTATTGTGAAAAAATCGTGGGGTGTACGAAAATGTGGAACAAAGCGCCCCACGCTTTTTTCACAATAATACTTGTATTTTTTATTGATTATTGTTTTAAGCTTATTTTAAAAAAAATATTTTTTACTTTTTAGTTCAATATAAAGCGTGTTTTTTAGTTTTTTTTAAAACTATTTTTACATGAGAAATCTAAGAATGGATATGCTTTACATTTAAAATATAAGCAGTACTTCAGTTGTTTAATATAGTAATAAGTAGTATTTTTGTTCAAGCAGCCTTTAGTATATTATTAACAGGGTCGACAATCTTCAATTTAGTACATAATATTTCCACCTGGCATTACAGTCGGTTTCGGTGTTTTTATAGTTAAATACCTTGTATTTTCATCCACGTTTCAGCCAATTGTATAGCTAAAGAGGCGTTAATTTTCTGTATTTCAGCGTTTATGCCGAGAATTGGAGGTGTGTTTTTCCATCCGTAACTGTCGAACGATGGCACAGAATTCAACGGACACTATAAATAACAATTTTTAATTTTTAAGGCTGATCTGATATTTTTATCAGTTTGCAGACTGGATCTAGGAGCTTGTAACACCATATAAGTGCATTTTGAATGAAAAAAATAGTATATTGTGCGACTAGTGAGAGAAGGAGAAGATTCCATGAGCGTGAAATTTGCTGCACGAGCTTAGCGAGTGCGGTAACACGCGAGTGGAATATTCTCCTTCGATCAATGGTCGCACATAATACTTTATTCAACTAGCACGAGTAATATGTAATCGGGGCCCTGATAAAAGAGGGAAAAATAATAAATCACTTCATTGATTGACGTACACACCGTCCTCGATGCATACAAGATGGCCATGATTTTCGTTGAATTGCGATGCTGTTTTCATATATACAATACCGCCTACCACGTTCCTATTGGTCCAGAAGCTGCGTGCAGTTTTTTTTCATTATTGCACGCTTGGGCTTGCTACTGCGTTTCTATTGGTCCAGAAAATTCATTATCACACTGTACGGCTCATTATTAGCACTCTACGCGTCAACATGAAGTAATTTATTATTTCTCCCGAATTTAGCAGGGCCCCGAAATTACATATTACTCACGCGTGTTGAATAAAGAATATTAACCTGTCTCTCCAAACTTCGAACTTTCAAAACATGCATCGCTTCGTCCGGTTGATTTACTGTGAAAGCTATCGAATCTTTTTTCATTATACCGGCTTTTTGCCACGCTATGTCCTGTATTGTGTTGCCCAAAACTTCGATATGGTCGATTCCCAAAGACGAAATTCCTACCACATTCGCTTTTCTAAAATATGAAGTAGTTTTATTTAGATAAAATCTCCAACTGTTGATATATTATTAGTGATGTGCCGGATATCCGTATCCGAGGGAGAAGAAAGATCCGTATCCGTTAGTTTTTTTGCGGATCTTTTACCTTATTAATTTTCAATTCATAGATAAAATTTTATATATATATATATGTATAGGTGATTAGGTAATAATGAAAACCTGTTAAATTCCATTCAGATTATTTTATATTTTTTTAAATCGTATTTGGCACCTTTATATTGCAAACATTTATCGTAGTGAGTACCATACTAATAGTACATAACTCAAAGGTACTAAATCAACTATCTTTATAATGAGATATTGCACATCGATCTTTGGAAAGAGACAATCTGTTATGAAAGTTAACTCTTAAAGAGGTCAATAACTTTTTCCCATAACAGATAGTCTCTTTCCAAAGATCGATGTGCAATATTTACCGCCGCGTACTCTAAGAAAGTTAAGATCCGTATCCGCGGATCTTTAAACCATAATTCCGTATTCAGATCCGTATCCGCGGATATACATTTTTAACGATCCGGCACATCACTATATATTATCATGATGTACAAAAATGTTTCTCTTCGTTTAATTTCACGCGTCATCCACACTTTATTACCTGATAATATTTGTACAGTCATATTCGCCTCCCAAACCGACCTCAACGATTGCAACGTCGATATTTTCATGCAGGAAAATATTAAAAGTCAGTACAGTTAGGAACTTAAAATATGGCGGCATGTCGTTTTCTGTTTCCTAAAAATACGATAGGCAGTTGTTTTTACACACAATTTCATCAGGAATTAAGATGTCTTTTTTATGGCAAAAGTGTATTTGTTTTAACTTCATTTTGTTTTTATATTGTTTCAGCGTCCATTTAAAAAAAAAAAAAACAGTTGTGTGGTTTTAAGAAACCACGACGCAAGTGAAACTTTTATTGGATTGTAGGCGTTGGATTGTGGACATTTATCCATCACGATTAATTATAAACAACAATATTCACATGAATACACGAATAAAAACATGTAAACACTGTACAGCACTTGCCCGCATGACAGACTGACTATGTGTTATACATACTACACGGTCAGCTGATGCTAACCATGGGCGCCGCCATATTGGCCTTGGCTGCTCTACCGAGCGCCTACTCCGAACGTCTTTCACTTTACCCCTACTCCGCGGCCGCCTGTAATGCGACATGCAACAGACGGCCAGGAAAATTCGGGGCGATAGAATAAAAGTTTCACTTTAATAATATTTTAGTTTTTAATCGTTAGAAAGAGAAACTAATAATCCCCGGTTCGAGAATTAATGTACCCGTTTATCCATTAATGTATCGTATAATTTCCAAAAATATTTATTGAATTTTTCTTCGTCGATTGGTTTTCCGTTGAGGCGAATTCTTTCCCGAACAGCGACAAGGTGCGGAGATGTATAGAGACCTGTTTTATATCCATGATGTCGTAAAATGCTTTCACAAAACGCGCACGTGGAACCTTTCCCTTTTGTTCCCGATACGTGGATCACAGAAAGTTTATCCAAATCGGTCAAAGTTATTCCGGATCTGTAACAAAACTAATTGTCGTCTAACTAAAATCATAAAATATATCGACATGCAATTGTCTTAAATCTGTTTGAAACAAAAGAAGGAATGAGGTTTTCTTTTATTTTTATGTAACTGACGGAATTAATAGTTCATAAACGTGAAAAATGCATCTTAAATTTCGCTATCTAATTTCCTGTTTTCTTTTTTGCTAATTTCAGCATAAAATTGTTCTTTATGTCCCAGAATTAAATATTGTAATGTAATATTATTTTTAAATACCGAGGTGTCAAAATATTCTCTCAATGCAAAAAAAAGTAAAAGTAAGCATAATTCCAATTTAATTTCCTGCATTTGCGTATCATGTGTTGCTATGCAGTTTAAAAATTAATAAAAAACGTAATCTATTTTTTGGATAAATATTGTAATCTAATGGTTGTTTTTTGCTTATCTAATAGAACAGGTGTAGTAATCAAATATTTAAAATTTATTTACAAGAGATTAACTTCAAAGGAATTTCATTAACCTTCGGTGATAAGTTGCATTTTTGATACAAAAAAATAACAATACGCGGTTCTTTATGGGCGTGTTTTCAAGTCTTGTACTGTGCCCTGATTCCTACATGAGCTACAACTTTCCGCTATTGCCTATTCGTTGTTAATATTAAAAATATATTTTGTACAACCGCTACAAAATTGTCCTTTATGCTATTTCAATTATTATAGTCGAATATTATTTGCGCAGGTTGAAAATGTAGTAACAATAAAAACCTGAGTAAATATTTCTCTGATTCTTCAATTGTTCTTGAAACAGTTGCATTATGAGTTAATTTTCCTTCTTTCTTTATTTGTTGAAGGACCGCGCCGTTCGTTTGCAATGAATTCAAAGCACGAATTGCATCCTAAAATGTAGAAATGAACGAACAGTAGGTAGGTAGATTATTTTGTCGTAACAATAAATTGGCGACATTGAAGCAATAAAAATAAACAATAAGCATGACCCAATTTCAATTTTATCAGTAAGTATTAATCGTAAAAATTAATTGACCTTCGTCCTTGACGGTTCTCGATAACTAATTTTACATTTTCGAAAAGCTACACTGAGTGTGACGTGTATAAATTTGTTTTTCAAACAAATACTGTAAATATTACCTAAATAAAACAATTAATCGGTAAATATTCATTAAACTCATTAATGGTATGGTTTTTTGTAGACTGATTAATTTTTTACTTAATTTTTAATTTCAAATTCAAAAATGTGCCTAGCTGAATTTTTAGATTGCTATTAACCAATGGCCAACGGCTATTGTAGTGACGTCAACACATAACCGCTTTTGATTGGTAAAAAACGAAATTTTCAACAGATTAAAAAAATATTTTTATGATTGTTCTTTTTTTTATGATTATTAATTAAGATTACTGAAAAAATGCTGTTAAGTTATTAATAATTACCTCGTAACCGCGTTTTAAATTTGCGGAAGGCGCATTTGCAATACGCACAAATGAGCCAAACGTATCTTTACCCATTTTAATTCTTGTCAATTTTAGTAACATATGCAAAGAACTGATTTATTGAAAAGTTAAAATATTATATTATTCGAGGGTTAAAAGGTTACTTGTCTTGTTATCTTTTATTAGATGTTCGGCGCACATGGAAAATTATTTATGAAAGCGTGTTCTATTATGTAAGATAATGGGATTCGAATTTATTCGGATGTATTTAGATCTGCAGAGAAATAAGTCCGACGCTTATATTTTTATAGTCGTCCAAATGAAAGAATGCTATCCAACAACTTGACAGCTGCGCTGTGTAGTATATCAATATTTGGGAGGTCGACTGTAAAGTATGACGCTTGATGACGCTATAATTTAAATGCACTGGAGTAGTTGGTGGGGCTAAAATGGGTTGATAGTTGATTGCTAATTATTTTTTTCTTGTGAGCTTCGACATTTCATTTCGTATTTACGTCAATATACAACGTAAATATCAGTGAAATAAGTTCTGTATATATTTTTTGCTATATATATTGTATTTTCTAATTATTTTAATTTTGTTTATATAAAAGTGAATATCCATATACCTTTAAAAGGGTTAAAAACAATTTAGTGAGGTTATTGGACTTTTTATTTGTCATTTTTGATAATCTTTATTAAATTTGACTGTGAAAATTCAAATTGTGTGGACGAATAGCTTAAAATTGCGTGGAAATTATTATTATCTAAAGGAAATAATTGATTTTGGTGCACTTAACTGCATTATGGTTTAATTTGGAACCGAGTTGTGTATATTTTTTATTTTATAAACTGTTAGTGATTTGGACATGCATAGCCTAACATAAAATAATAAAAATGTTTAACAAAGATTTAGAACGACGCGTTTTGCAGCAGACTAATATACCAGTCGCCCGAAATTTGTTTGGGACTAGTAGATCACCTTCGAGTGAATTATCTGGTGCTTACGATCGTTTTATACCATGCAGAGCGAACAATAATTGGCAAACGAATTTTGCGTTAATTTCCGATGGAAATAAAAACAATTCAGGCACCAAGAAGGCGAGAGAAGGTGGCGATGGCTCGAGAGACAGTTCTGTTTATGGGTGTTTGATAAAAAATGAACTCCTAGGAGATAATATTGAGGATGTAAAAACTCAGTGTGATGACAGACAGGCTCTGACACCCGTTAAGAAAAATTTATTTAAATATGGGACTCCCACTAAGAAGGTAAGTTTCTTATTTAAATCATTTAAAAAAAAGTATAAAAATGTTGAGATTTGTCCTGATTTATTTGTTTGTGTTTAGAAAATGTTATGAATCTAGATTTTAATAAACATTTTAAGGGTTTCAGCACAACTTGTCTAGAGACAAAGATAATGATTATGATCTACATCTTTTAATTAAGCAATTTTTTAATTTTGGTTTTCGAGAAATTCAACACAAAACCGAGATCGACTTCTGTTGAATTTTTACCACTTCCTTGTATGAAATTCCCGTCCAAAATTCAGTGGTTGCTTTCGTACTAAATATTTTCTTATCATTTTTATCCAGTTATCCGTTTTTGAGTCATCGATAAGTGCATCGACAAACGCCATACCCATACAGAAATTTATATTTGTATTTATTGCGACGAGAAAAGATCATAGATACAAGCATTTGTTGAGTTTATTTTGATCTTTTCTCGTCGCATGAGAAAGATCATAGATAGAAACATTTGTTGAGTTTATTTTGATCTTTTCTCGTCGCATGAGAAAGATCATAGAAACATATTTTGTTGAGTTTATTTTGATCTTTTCTCGTCGCATGAGAAACAGTTGAACGAGTATTTCCATTAAAATTTGTGAAAATTCTCACGTCCACAATCTTTTTGACCTATACAGTTCAGGTGCCTAATGAACAGTACTGACTGCGATTTCAGTGAAAATGTTTCTCGCCTTTTTATTTACATTTTTAATTAAGCATTGTGTGCAAATTCGGTATTCAACTGTTCTCTGTCAGTTAATTGAACTCAATAATTGTATGCAACCGTCAATTGTTTAGCCATATATGAACAACACGGTTATTAAAAACATTTTACAATCGAACTGTGTTGTTAATTTTTCACCGTGTTTGAAAGTAAAATGTTTTCATTGTTTGATTATGGCAAAAATCGGTTACAAAACTATCAGATATGTTCAGTACATTTTTACATCAGTTGTCCTACGTCTAAAATCTGCAGTCTATCGGATCACTTGATATTTTGATTTCGGTATGATTGTGAATTATAGACGCTCGATAGCTTTGGGCATTTGCATCGTGAAAACAATGTATGCATCATAGATAAACGTATTATACTTAGGAAGATTCGTAACCTAGTTAACCAAAATGAGACCACTTTTATATAGTAAACCTCTTACGTTTCATACCCCTGGCCCACAAACTGAATGTTGTTTTGTGCTTCCACCTACATTATGGTTAAACTAAAAGTTCAGATAATCTTAAAGCTACCTCTATACTGATCCTAATTACGCGCTCAATGGTTTATAAATTGTTAAAAACCATCAATGTTTTTTTTTATTTTTGACGTAGGTATGTGATAATTTTAGTTTTCCGTGACGACAGTTCCATTTGTTTCAAATCATAGAAACGCCGCGTAAACAACGGCACAAATAAATTTCTAAAATAAATAAAAAAACCAAATGTAATTCAAATTTTTTTAATTTTCAAATTTTATTTTGAATAGTCGTGGTAACGTTTTTTTAGTCTGTTTCACATTTTAATCAAAATCATGAATACGAATTCATTTTAATTAATAATTTAAGACAATTTATTATTCATCAAGGATCATTTCAACTTTACAAATAGGTACTGACATATTTTGTCAATAGAAATAAAATAAAATTTCTACTAACGTGTGCAGTGACGTGTATAATGGCTAGTAATAAACATTTTGATATTTGAATCTTTGATTAACGTCTGATTAGTACTCTTCAATAAATAAATTATCGACCAATTTTTCAGACAATTATATTGACAAAAATATATAATTATAATTCAATAAATTTATTGAATTATAATTATATATTTTTGTCAATATAATTGTCTGAAAAATTGGTCGATAATTTATTATAATTTATTATTATTATTATTTATTATAATTATAATTTATTATTATTTATATAATAAAATTGTCAAAAAATTGATCCCAATTACTCGCTCAATGGTTTATAAATTGTTAAAAACCATCAATTTTATTTTTTTTTACGTATGTGATAAATGATAATTTACAGTTTTCCGTGACGACAGTTCCCAGTTTGTTTCAAACCATAGAAACGCCACGTAAACAACGGCACTTAAATTTCTAAATAAATGTAAAAAACCAAACATAATTCAAAATTTTTGAATTTTCAAATTTGATTTTGAATAGTCGTGGTAACGTTTTTTTTGGTCTGTTTCACAGTTTAATCAAAATCATGGATACGAATTCATTTTAATAATTTAAGACAATTCATTATTCGTCAAAGATCTTTTCAACTTTAAGAATATAGTACAATCAATCTGGCGAAAAAAAAATCATTTCGTATCAAAAACACCCAAAAAGGTGAAACTTGGTGAGTCGTTAGAGAATGATGAAAAAAAGGTTACCTGGCAATGGCCACCTGGTACCTGTTCAAATAGTCAAAAAAAACTCAAAAATATTTTGAAATGCATTTTTCTCGAAAACTATCCATTTTACAGAAAAATTTATTGAACAAAAAATGTAGAGGGCATCGTTATCTACAATTAATGTCATTGGTGCTATGTTGTACAACAAAAAATGTGCGCAGTAGGTGGCGCTAAAGTGCCAAGAAAAGTGTTTATCCACTTTTTTGCCCTGAAATTTTCATTTTTCAGTTACGATTCAAATGGAAAAATTGTTCTTTTTTATTTTATAAACAACTTTTATTTCAACATTTTTTTCATACAACTTACTTTTCATACAACTTATTTTCACTTCAACAAGCTGCAGCTCTGAAACGGTAAGTTGTATGAAAAAAATGTTGAAATAAAAGTTGTTTATAAAATAAAATGGAACAATTTTTCCATTTGAATCGTAACTGAAAAATGAAAATTTCAGGGCAAAAAAGTGGAAAATCACTTTTTTTGGCACTTAAGCGCCACCTACTGCGCACATTTTTTGTTGTACAACATAGCACCAATGACATTAATTGTAGATAACGATGCCCTCTACATTTTTTGTTCAATAAATTTTTCTGTAAAATGGATAGTTTTCGAGGAAAATGCATTTCAAAATATTTTTGAGTTTTTTTTTACTATTTGAACAGGTATTTGAACAGGTACCAGGTGGCCATTGCCAGGTAACCTTTTTTTCATCATTCTCTAACGACTCACCAAGTTTCACCTTTTTGGTTGGTTTTGTTGAGGTTTTTGCCAGATTGACTGTACTAATACTGACATAATATATTGCCAATAAATATTCCAAAAAAAATTTCTTAAAATTTTTGAAACTTGTATTTCTGTGATTTCTCAAAATTTATTGGGCCGAATTACTCCAAATTTTCAGGAAATCTAAGTTTACGAAGGACTTTGTCTTTTAAAGGTAATCTGTAAAAACTTAATCCCGGTGAATTTCGTCTACAATTTTTACAGTTAACGTAACTGCACGAATTACTAACAAGCCATTATTGAAAAATTCTCGGAAATGAAATAAGAAATAATTTTTTGACACAATTTATAAACGTACCGACAGAATTTTTTCAAATCATACATAAGGCTGTTTATATTTTGAAACCATGAATACGAATTTAAAAAAAAATAGTCGAACATTCTCTTTATTATATTTCTTGACTGTAGATACCAAAAAAAATATCATCTCTGAAAAATCTTTAAAAAAAATTCAACTGTCAGGCCGTTAAATAATTAATCATATATTTTTTCACCTACGGATTTTAACAAATTTATAACATGTAATACAGGGTGCATTTTTCGTCCACTTTGGTTATGTATTCTACTCTACAATTGTGAATGACATATTATTTTGTAGCATCGAAGATCATGTCAATTATTTTATTATGGGAGAAGTACAGTGTCGGTATAAGCATCTAATTAATTAAGATAATAAAAATAATTTAAAATGAAATACATAATCTTATTTCTTGAATTTATATTTTTGTTCGGATTTTTTTGACTCAACATCAGAACTTTGTTTAAAAATAAAATTTTAATTAAAGTTATTCATTTACTTATGTCAAAAGAAAAATATTTTTTTTTTTTTTTTATTTTTTTTAAAAAAGGTATATCCAATTGTATATATCCACATATATAGAGCATATGCACATATACAAGAGAATATCACTTGGGGGGGTGGCACTACCTTTTGGTATCTGGCCAGTATCATTAAATATCAAAGCTGGGTCTAAACGACAAACACAAAATATCCATGAGCGGAGGTGGGATTCGAACCCACGACAGTATGATCCAAAGGCCAGCACGCTGACCATTACACCACGCTGTCCTCAGAAAAATATTTAAAAGCCCAATATGTCACCGCGGGATATTGTACAATACAGTCGAATGACGTAAGAGGATCTTTGAAGAACAAATGTAATTATGATGCTAGTCACTAGAGGAACAAATTGCCTGCACAATTCACTACGGAAAACATATGTAGTTATGATGCTAGTCACCAGACGGCCGAACCATTATCAGCACAATTAACTACGGAAACTCTACATATTCTACACTCGCAGATTAAAAAAAATTAGCTTATGATGCTCGTCAATAGGTGGCCACCTAGCGGCGAGCATCATAAGTGGTCTCATTTTGGTTAACTAGGATACTTATCTTCCTAAGTATAATACGTTTATCTATGGTATGCATAGAATTTTTCTGTGTAGCGGCATCATGATTTTAATAAAACTTGGTAAAACTGGTACCCACGTTAAAATATTACTTTTTTTTTTAGTTAAATACCCCCTGCATCCTTCATCTCAAATCTTTCTCCTCGCCTAAAAACGGTTCGCGCTCTCCCGACGCTATTTTTAAAGCTAGAGGGTTCTGGTAAACGCCAATTGAAAGACAAAGAATCTCTCTGCGAACGATAACAGAATCGTCACGGTCATGCGCAATAGCTAAAACCAATACAAACAGTTTAGTTTTAGCTACTGCCTATGGCTGTGACGATTATGTTACTGTTCTTTCAAACAAAATACGCTAAAACCCTTAAAAAACAAAATAACTGACTGACAGTCATAAGTTAAAGTAAAATGTTTTCATTGTTTGATTATGGCAAAAATCGGTTACAAAACAATCAGAAATGTTCCTTGTTTAACAGCAGTACATTTCTACATCAGTTGTCCTACGTCTAAAATCTGCAGTCTATCGGATCACTTGATATTTTGATTTCGGTATGATTGTAGATTATAGACGCTCGATAGCTTAGGTCATTCGCATCGTGAAACAATGTATGCATAGAATTTTTCTGTGTAGAAGCATCATGATTTTAATAAAACTTGGTAAAACTGGTACCCACGTTAAAATATTACTTTTTTTTAGTTAAATACCCCCTGCACCCTTCATCTCAAATCTTTTCTCCTCGCCTAAAAACGGTTCGCGCTCTCCCGACGCTATTTTTAAAGCTAGAGGGTTCTGGTAAACGCCAAATCAAAGACAAAGAATCAGACTACACATCCTTCAGGCGAATTTTTTAAAAAACAGTTTCGCCTACGTGTGAAATATTACGTAACTTATTATTTTTTTCAAAAGTTGTAAGTTTTTTCAGGAATTTTTTTTCCAAAAATTCGCCTGAAGGATCTGTAGTCTGATTCTTTGTCTTTCATTTGGCGTTTACCAGAACCCTCTAGCTTTAAAAATAGCGTCGGGAGAGCGCGAACCGTTTTTAGGCGAGGGGAAAAGATTTGAGATAAAGGGTGCAGGGGGTATTTTGCAGGAACGAATACTCTTAAGGTATCTGTAAGGTGAAACAATATTGAAATTTGATTGATTTGAATTTTATTTTATTGAGTTCTGAAGCATGTTTTACCAACCTCGCAAACAAAAACAATGCATAAAATGCACATGAAACTGGCTTCAAAAAAAAATTATCAACTTTTATAAATGTTTACTAAAAGAAAGACTATATCAGAATTCATATTGTTTGGTTAACAAAATTAAACATTTTTTCTAGATAAAAATGTTTTAATCATTTTCTGTTCAAATAATGTTCAGCATATTTCAAACTATTTGACTTGTTTTTAGAGAAACGACATTGATTCATTGATCATGTTTACACATAAATATTTTATTTTAAATTCTGTTCAGTAGTCAATACTTTGCTCTAAGATAACAGTTGTATATACAGGTTGTTGCATTTTTAACGTTAATCACAATGTATCGATAGATAAATAAAATTTGTATTAATGGGGCAACTATTAAAGATGTCTCCCGATGAAATTCCATCAAAATAAGTTGTAAATTTTAGGAGTCATGGGGGTAGTGGCAGGCGAACTACGAAATCCTAAAAACACGCACTAGCAAACGTCTCTAATCTGTACCTATCTATTCTGGTTAAGAAGTTCAAAGTTTCTCAAAAATACTCATTTATAATTTTGAGCGCCCATAGCTCCTGAAGTTTAAGTTCTATTTTGTGTCATTCAGTAACTGAACAGGGCAGACATACAGGGTGAGTTTTAAGTTGATGCTTTTTTTTACAGCGTGTAAAAATCAAATAGACGAGCAAATATTTCAAATAGTTTTTTTATCAAAACTCAAAAATAAGAGAGAAACAGCCTTTCGAAGTTTAAATAAATTTTATTAAATTTTCTTTAATTTTGAGGTCGGTCCTGGGGTTATATTATGTCACTATGGAAATAAGTTGTTATTATCTCTCAAAAACAGAACAATACACATGTCAGTTTCAAATAAGCACCAACATACTTGATAATTACAACTTATTTCCATAGTGACATAATATAACCCCAGGACCGACCTCAAAATTAAAGAAAATTTAATAAAATTTATTTAAACTTCGAAAGGCTGTTTCTCTCTTATTTTTGAGTTTTGATAAAAAAACTATTTGAAATATTTGCTCGTCTACTTGATTTTTACACGCTGTAAAAAAAAGCATCAACTTAAAATTCATCCTGTATATAATTAGCATGCGACGGTTAATTGTTATGCTTTGAAATGCAAGTAACCCAACTCGGAACGAGATAATAACAAATGAACGTATAAATATATTATTTACAAAGATTATTTTACAAGATAACGTGTCTGATTATATATGATTCAAATGTTTCACATTTTTCACTTGTTTAGTCACTAATTGATTGTTTTTAAAAATATTTGGACAACAATGGCCGTGATAAGAAACATTTTACTGCATTGCTGGAAATGGGGTGTTTACTTTTTGCAATTTGTTTTAAAACAAAATACGACTTTGATATTTATATAGATCGAGCATAGATACGCCGAAAAATTCTAATAAAGGCTTTAAAATATGGAGACCGAGATGTATTTCGAATATTTTCGATACCTACACATTAAAAAAAATAATAATGTAACTGTTTATTAATCAATTATTTGTTCAGCTGGAGTGCTAAAATTATTTTGTAAATTTCGCTAAGTTAGTTATCTTAACCCGGTTCCAGCGGAATAAATACCTTTATAAGTGGAGGATACTAGTTGATAGTAGCTCTGTTCCAATCTCTCTGCGAACGATAACAGAATCGTCACGGTCATGCGCAATAGCTAAAACCAATACAAACAGTTTAGTTTTAGCTACTGCCTATGGCTGTGACGATTATGTTACTGTTCTTTCAAACAAAATACGCTAAAACCCTTAAAAAACAAAATAACTGACTGACAGTCATAAGTTATTGACTTCGTGTCTGCAAGAATAAAACGTGTACAGTATTATTTAATTATCGCTAGGCCTATGGCGTTATTGTTGTATATTAACATAGATAAATTACATGTAAAAATATTGATATATTATTGTCGATTAACAAACTGATTTACGCGTCAATAATACAGTTGCATTTTATTATAAAACGCGCTGCTGCAATTGCATTTGTATGGACATTTTCTAATACGGTGTCGCCATCGGTTATTACGAGTCATCAATTTACATATTGTTTAAAAAAAAGAACGTTCTATTAATAATAAAATGATTATAGATAAACTTATTCTACTTTGAGTTTGATGTACCGGGTGTACAGAAACAAATAGCTGTATGTATACTAATACAGGTGAGTTTTAAGTTGATGCTTTTTTTTACAGCGTGTAAAAATCAAATAGACGAGCAAATATTCCAAATAGTTTTTTTATCAAAACTCAAAAATAAGAAAGAAACAGCCTTTCGAAGTTTAAATAAATTTTATTAAATTTTCTTTAATTTTGAGGTCGGTCCTGGGGTTATATTATGTCACTATGGAAATAAATTGTTATTATCAAGCATGTACAGAAGCATGGCTACGGCGCACGCATCTTTGTGTCCAACAAAACGGGGACAACTTCGAAAAATTTCTGTGAATACTTGATAATAATAACATATTTCCATAGTGACATAATATAACCCCAGGACCGACATCAAAATTAAAGAAAATTTAATAAAATTTATTTAAACTTCGAAAGGCTGTTTCTCTCTTATTTTTGAGTTTTGATAAAAAAACTATTTGAAATATTTGCTCGTCTATTTGATTTTTACACGCTGTAAAAAAAAGCATCAACTTAAAACTCACCCTGTATATAAAGCTGAAGAGTTTGTTTGTTTGTTTGAACGCGCTAATCTCAGGAATTACTGGTTAAAATTGAAAAAAAAAAATTTTTGTTGGATAGCCCATTTATCGAGGATGGCTATAGGCTATATAAAATCAGGCTACGACCATTAGGAGCGGAGCATTAATGAAAAATGTTGCAAACTGTATCTCAAAATACGCTTCTATTCAGGTGAAATGCACTAACTAAATATACTCATATTAGCGTTGTCAGAATACAACGCCGGCTAGCTCAATCGGTAGAGCACACGACTGTCAATACCAGGGTCGTGGGTTCGAGCCCTACGTTGGGCGAATATATTTTTATTTTTTTTTTAATTCCTACATTGCTTTCTTCTAAGGCTTACATTTAAATTAATTTTAATTCATTAATTAAAAAAAATATTAGTTAAAAAAAATACTGCTTTTTATCGACAAAAAATTTTGAACGGTAACTCCGATCATCATGAAATTTGGACACAACATTCATCTTGGTAAACTAAGATGAATGTGTGTACTCATGTTCCTCCCTTCCCCATTCGTTCTTTTACACCCGGGTGAAGCCGGACGGGACCGCTAGTCTGTTATATTTAAAACAGCCGTTTTTTTTTGTGACCAGTTCGCTAACAGTTCTTACTCAACCGATTTTAATAATATTTTTCAAAATTTCTGCTGATGAATGTGCTATCCTCATCGCTATTTTTCTTTTTATAACTATTGTGTATAAAATAAACGTTTGTTTTTTAATGGACCATAGAATATAGAACTGCTTGTATAATATGTAAATACTATTCGTTAGCATTATTATGGTGATGCATTTTATGTTAAATCTGTGTATAATGCATATTATTTTCTAACTGCATCCATTTTACATGCAAATCACTTTTAAAAAGCTGAAGACACACGATTGAACAGAAAATTAAGGTAGTTTTTGTGTTATAAACATATTCATTCCATCAGGTCAGAACTTTGTTACCCAACACTTATATAGAAATTATTTCTCTAAAAATCGTTTGGGCGTTGTCTACATTGATCAAATGCTAAACAACCCAGTGAACGAATGAAAATTTATCAAAATACATTTTCTAAATCTAAAGGAGTGTGTTCAAATGATGCGATTTTTTTCTTTGGAATTTAATCATCAACGATATTATAACATAACATTCAGCTGATTGTTTTGAAATGAACCAGAAACAGTTGAAATTCGAAACCGGTTTTAAACTGTGGATATTGAAGATGATAACAGTAAAACGCCAAGATAAAAAAATAAATCAGTACAAAATCGAAATACAAAAAAATACTATACTATTTCATATACAATAATGTTTTGATATACTTAATCTAGAAACATTGCTTTCGCAAATATCTTACATTTTTTTAAAGTAAATGTCAAATGTTATATTTTAATTAACTGTCAATTGTACATCAAATACTTAATTTTTTACTAATCAGTTTTATTCAAATGTTGTAAAGAGATAACAAAAATATCACATTCTTCGGATTGATGATAATATCACAATCATTATTAAAACCGTTCAATAAAAAATTACGCATACGTTTTGACGTGATAACGTCTTATAAATTGATGAAACACCAGCTGTACGCACGAAAAAGTGTAACGCCGTAACGTTCCGCCTGACCCTGTGCGTGCAAGCGAGTGCGCAGTATCAGCGATAGAGAAGCACGATCGGCCCAAGTTTGACAGCTACTAAAATTTAGGTTATGTATTATTAAATATGATATTCGAGCGGAATACGTTATCACGTAAAACTATCGTCCGTAAACCGACTTTACAGACAACCAATTTTTTTGTTTTCCTTAAAGTTTTTACAGATAATTTAAAAAAAAAATAACAGAGTGAGGGTGTTTTTTCTTTAGCCGACACGATATCAATGTCGTCGCCGATGCCCATATTACGATATCGGAACACCTCGAATGTACGGCATGTTTTTTTTTCTACCGACGTATTCGATTGTTTTTTTCAGGACAGTCCAATCAAAGACTCGTCAACGCCGTATTCACTATCCCCGTTGAGCATGTCGAGCCAGAGGTTGCTGCGATCTCCGCACAAAGCAACGCGCAAAATATCCCGCATTCCGTTCAAAGTTCTGGACGCTCCGGAGCTGCAGGACGACTTCTATTTGAATCTAGTCGACTGGTCGATGCAGAACGTTCTGAGCGTCGGCCTGGGCAGTTGCGTCTATTTGTGGTCAGCTTGCACGAGCCAGGCAAGTGTTAATATTTTTGTAAGGATATAAATCCGAGGACACACCAAGTGTCGCAGTCTGGAGCCGCGTCTAGAGTCCTAGATCCGGTACTGAGTTGCACAAAACGGTATCAAAAGTCTAAGAAGACGTCCATTATTGTTAAAATTAAGAAAAATTTAATCATTAAAGGATATACAGTGTAAACTCACTTAATATAACGATAAACTCCTTAAAACGTCGAAATTACTTAACTCTAGTTGGTTTACCTTGTTGCTCATACAATGATACGCTCTAAATAACGACAACAAAACGCCATCGTTAAGCAATAAACAGTACTTGTTTGTTATTTTGTTGCTTTGTTGTCGGCGTCATGCGTACCGAAGATTCTAAGAAATTCGTTCTTTTATTTATTTGGATTTGTTGGTCAGACAAAAATAACAGACTATACGCAATAAGCGTTGTAATTAGTGATAGTATGAATGTTGATTGGTCAATTGTAAATTTTATATATTATGTGTAAACTAGTGTGACCTGTGCGAATTATTCGCACTAAATAAGTATAATAATTATCACTTTACAAAATTATTTTTTAAATATGATTGCAGGTATTCAATTCGTTTCTAATTTTGCACACTGCTCATAACGTTCTTCTTTTTGTTGTATTACAATATGAAGCTCAGATGACAGATCGAAGAAATATTTTACTAAAATTGTCATATAGAGGCGCAAGTAGCAAAAGCTTTGAGCTAAGCCGTCAGATGGCATCATGCAGCATGGCTGTGACGTTGTTCAGCGTTGCTCGCTGTTTTAAAATTAAAGCCGTCAGATGGCAGACGTTGTTCAGCGTTGCTGTATTTTAATAAATTTACAAAACCAAAAGCAATAATAAATTTTTTAGTTGTCGATGTCAGTAGAGCAAGCAATTATCTGTAAAATGATATATAATTTATGTGGAGAAATTGTGAGTTTTTTTCTAAAAAGGGAGGCAAACATCTTTAACTTTAGCGTATTAATATATATGATACATATTCTAGTAAAAAAATATTAATGGATTATTTTTCTCTCCGTTTAACGACAACTCTCAATAACGCCACAAAGTGCACAGTCCCTTGAGTGTCGCTATATAGAGTATACACTGAATTTAAATGCAATTTTTTTTATTTTGTTCAAGATGAATTTTAAACTCGCATTATAATGCATTTTAAATACTTTATTTTGTCGGCAATTTTTTTGTTTTTTGACGTGATAACGTCTTATAAATTGATGAAACACCGGCTGCATGCACGAAAAAGTGTAACGTTCCGCCTGACCCTGTGCGTGCAAGCGAGAGCGCAGTATAAGCGATAGAGAGTCGGTAAAAATATAGTTTGACAGCTACTAAAATTTAGGTTATGTATTATTAAATATGATATTCGAGCGGAATACGTTATCACGTAAAACTATCGTCCGTAAACCGACTTTACAGACAACCAATTTTTTTTTTAACGTCGTCAATTACTAGTATTAATTATTGCAAGGACTGTTCTTCAGGTGACGAGGCTGTGCGATCTTTCGACAGACGGCAACGCGGTGACGTCTGTGGCTTGGAGCGAACGCGGCCATCTGGTGGCCGTCGGAACGCATCACGGCTACGTCACAGTCTGGGATGTCGCCGTCAACAAGCAGGTCAATCGATTGACAGGACATACGGCGCGCGTCGGGGCGCTGGCCTGGAACGGGGACGTGCTGTCGTCGGGCAGCAGAGACAGATTAATATTACAGCGGGATACTAGAACGCCAGGTAAATTATCTTTTTTCATGTGAAACATCTCGCGCGTTACGTTTTTTTGTTACTAGTATTTAGTTAGATGACAGCGCGTAACGCTTGCTGTGTGTATTAGTGATGTGCCGGATCATTAAAAATGTATATCCGCAGATACAGATCTGAATACGGATTTTTGGTTTCAAGATCCGCGGATACGGATCTTAACTTTCTTAGAGTACGCGGCGGTAAATATTGCACATCGACGACCTTTGGAAAGAGACTATCTGTTATGGGAAAAAGTTATTGACCTCTTTAAGAGTTAACTCTCATAATAGATTGTCTCTTTCCAAAGATCGATGTGCAATATCTCATTATAAAGATAGTTGATTAGTACCTTTGAGTTATGTACTATTAGTATGGTACTCACTACGATAAATGTTTGCAATATTAAGGTGCCAAATACGATTTAAAAAAATAAAAAATAATCTGAATGGAATTTTACAGTTTTTCATTATTACCTAATCACCTATATATATAAAATTTCATCTATGAATTGAAAATTAATAAGGTAAAAGATCCGCCAAAAACTAACGTATACGGATACGGATCTTTCTTCTCCCTCTGATATCCGCGGATACGGATATGGATATCCGGCACATCACTAGTGTGTATGTGTTGGATTATAACATGGCATTAGTTGAAGGTGACATCTAGATGACAAGGCGAAATTTAGATCACCCATAGTCAAAATCGAATGTGTTATTCCAAAGTGAACATTTTTTTTATATCTTTTACAGCGACCATACCGGAACGCAGATTGGTGGGCCATCGACAAGAGGTCTGCGGATTAAAATGGTCGCCGGACAATCAGTATTTGGCGTCGGGCGGCAACGACAACAGACTGTACGTGTGGAACATGCAGTCGTTGTCTCCCGTTCAGACTTACACGGACCACTTGGCCGCCGTTAAAGCGATCGCGTGGTCGCCCCATCATCACGGCCTCCTCGCGTCTGGCGGCGGCACGGCTGACAGATGCATACGGTTCTGGAACACCCTGACCGGACAGCCCATGCAGTGTGTTGACACTGGTAAGTGTCGTTTTTTTGAACCGGCGTCCATTTTTACACTCTTTATATTAGTTTCACTTGGAAGTTTGTATGTATGTATGTATGTAAGTATGTATGTAAGTATGTAAATAAGTATGTATGTAAGTATGTAAATAAGTATGTATGTATGTAAGTATGTATGTATGTAAGTATGTGTGTTTGTTTGTAATCTCGTTTGGACTACAGCAAGTGGTTTGTTACTGTTAGTATGTTATGCCACTACTGTAAGAGCATTCGTTGACCGAGCGGTCTAAGGCGCTAGTCTTCGCTGACGTTAACTCTCGGATTCACCGGTCGTGGGTTCTAATCCCGTCCACGCCGAAATAAAAAATTTGTTTTTTTTTCGGCTAATTTTTGACAATAAATCGAACTAAAAAGTGGAAAATAAATATAGTTTAAAAAAACTAAAAAACACGCTTTATATCGAACTAAAAAGTGAAAAATAAATATAGTTTTAAAAAAACTAAAAAAAACGCTTTATATCGAACTAAAAAAAAAAATAATTTTTTTAAAATAAGTTTAAAACAATAATGAATAAAAAATACTAGGATTATTGTGAAAAAAGCGTGGGGCGCTCGATGTACGAAAATGTGGAACAAAGCGCCCCACGCTTTTTTTCACAATAATATTAGTATTTTTTTCAATAAATAAAATTATCGACCAATTTTTCAGGCAGTATATTAACAGAAAAAATATGTAATTAATACATTAACGTTTCGATCCGGATTTGGATTTGGATCTTCTTCAAAACGGATCTAAAAATATAAAAAAATAATTAATACTTATTTAGTTTCTATTTATTTTTAATGAAATTCGTGAAAGATTTTTTTAATATCCGGATCGAAACGTTAATGTAATAATTATATATTTTTTGACGTGATAACGTCTTATAAATTGATGAAACACCGGCTGCATGCACGAAAAAGTGTAACGTTCCGAAATGTGTCACGTTCCGCCTGACAGCTACTAAAATTTAGGTTATGTATTATTAAATATGATATTCGAGCGGAATACGTTATCACGTAAAACTATCGTCCGTAAACCGACTTTACAGACAACCAATTTTTTTTGTTAATATATTGTCTGAAAAATTGGTCGATAATTTTATTTATCGAAGAGTTCTAATCAGACGTTAATCAAAAATTTGGATTAGTATTTTTTATTCATTATTGTTGTAAGCCTATTTTAAAAAAATTATTTTTACTTCTTAGTTCGATATAAAGCGTGTTTTTTAATTTTTTTTTAAACTATATTTATTGTTATGTCAAATGTGAGGTTATTAATTCATTCATTCACACCTGCTATTATTATCATACATCGTGTGAAAGAATAATTTCAAACGGATCATTCGAATGGCAACCTTTAGACTCTATTTGTGTCTGTTTTGTGTATTTAATGAATCAATATTGTTTTTCTATTAAAATAGGCTCGCAGGTGTGCAACTTGGCTTGGTCGAAGCACAGTTCCGAATTAGTGTCGACGCACGGCTATTCGCAAAACCAGATCCTCGTGTGGAAGTACCCTAGTTTGGCGCAAGTTGCCAAGCTGACCGGACACTCGTATCGGGTGCTTTACTTGGCCCTCTCTCCCGACGGAGAAGCAATCGTTACCGGTGCCGGCGACGAGACGTTGCGTTTTTGGAACGTATTTTCCAAGGTTCGCTCCCAAAAAGAGACAAGATCGGTTCTCAGTTTGTATACCGGCATCCGATGAAGTCGTGACAGTAAAAAAGTACCTTTTTTTTGTAAATAGACGAGAATTGTCGGGAGGAAGTATTGGTTCCGAATCGTTATATGAACGCTGATCACTTACTGCCGTCGAATTGAACGACGAGATTTTTACGCCGATCTCAGACTGTTAGTATTTGATGACTAAAATTTGAATTGTGCATAAAATTATATATATTTTTATTTGATTACGTTTTGCAGAATTATTTCATGACGTTAGTTTGTTAGTTTAAACAAATTTTGTTGAACGGTAACAAAACAATGTAAAAATGAACATTAGAGAAAGTTATAATAATATATTTCGTTTTGTTGTGTGCTCGGTATATATAATATATATTTTTTTTATAAATAAAACAATTTTTTAAGACTGAATTTTACTCACGCAATTTTAGTTTCCTTATTGTGGCCAGATTGAATTTTTAATTTATTACAAAACATTATTAAAAATACGAATCAGCAGTGATAGAAGACACACATTCGATTGTACTAGATTCGGGTAACTTGTGCAGTCGACGATTTTTAAAAAATAGAATTTTGTTTCGGAACTCGTATTTTTCAGCCCGTTTGAAGAACGGCGCAGCTTGTTTCAGAAACGAAATCAACGATTATTTGTAAGGTAAAAAAATTCGTAAACTTAAATTGCGTCAGAGGAATATTAAAACCAGCCTTAAATAATTCGAGGTTCATTACTTTTGTAAATGTATGATTTCATGGATAAGTTGAAGCTCTGAGCTAATAGACGGAGAGCTGGCTACGGAGAAAATGGGTGACTCGGTGCAGAGCTGAAAATTTGCAGAATAATAGGAGATAGTACAAGTAAGTAGGGAAAAAATTGCCAGAAGGCTAGGCGGAAGATAAAGAGCCGCCAGAAGGCGCTAATGTTGCGAAAAATCAGTGCACTTCTGGCAATTTCTATACTTATTCTGTAATTCAAAACTAGATTATATACCGAGTCACCCATTTTGTCCGTAGCCAGCTCTTAGTCCATAAGTTCATAATATCGTTCGGATAAAGAATTTTTTCAGATTTGTAAGTGTTGTATACCTTTCTTTTCTTCTTCGGAGACATGGTTAAAATTGGATTATCAAATTTGACCCTAACTAACGAGTCAAGTTAATAAAAGGCTTATTAAAAATTACTTTGACCTGTTGAAAACGATTTTCTGAACGCGTTTGTGTATAGTTTTTCTGTATGATTTATTATATGGCGTATATTTTTAAATAGCACATCCTTTTTATATAATATATAAATGTTTTCTGTAAATTTAGGATTTTGATTTAGTGTGCAATACCTTGATTTTGATAAATTGAAATCGTGAAATCATTTCATAAATAGTAATTTTCAAAAAGGGCCGTTCCTTTCAAATTTTGAGATATGAATGTTAAATTTTTATTTATTGAAATATAGGTAAATCTTTCGTATCGCAATGAATCATAAGAGCACAACAGGCGAGCCAAAAATGATACGAACGATGAAAATTTGTATCGATTTGCAATGTGAAAGGTTCGACCGCACCATTATTATTTATCGGTAAAATATTAGTACAAAATAGTATTTACCTCGTTCGTAAATGAAAGTATTATGCGAACTGCGTTAAAACGAGCGACTAGCGAGTTTTAATAGTCACCCAAGTCATAATATTACGAACAAGATACATACCACATTTTTTGCACGTACCTCCTATAAAATAGCTGATATTCTCATCATAGTCAGTATATTTGTAATATTTTTAACAGTTTAGTTCGGCCATATTGGAATTACATGGAAACTGTTTACGATGGCAACGTCTACTATGCTGTCTCTGTTGTTCATATGGATTTAAATGGCAACTGATAGATATTACTATTGGATTGGTAAAATCGAATTACATTTGTTTTTGTTTACGCACTAGTGCGAAAAAGGGTCATTTTACGACCGCGCTATACTGGCATGAAGAGCAGACTGTTATTCATAGGGGATCGTGCAAAAATATTACTTGTCATTTTTATGCATTTGTACATCGTCTGCACGTCTGAAACAAACTTACTGTCTTTACAAAATGTGGAAACACATCAAATCTCGGTGCCAAATAGTGATAACTTCAATTTTTCGTAGGTGCCTAATTCGATATGCATAGTTTTTGTTTGTAATCGATACAGTATTGCAAAAATAGGCCTTTTTTGCATGTACTTCAATTATAAAAACAAAAGAAATTAATTTTAAATAGGACAATGGAGGCTGTGTGTAGTACGAAATTAGTAGGCCTGTTTTGTTTACAACAAATACTAAAATTGTGTCAAAATATGTCGATAGCGGTCACTAATTAAACGTTCCGTAGATAAATATTATTTTTGTTTTATGAAAAACAAAATTTTTGCATTTGTTATCGTTACTCTTCTGTTTGGCTCTGAGTGTAACTACATGACTGCACAAACTATTGGTGTATTATCTGTCTTGATTTGTCAAAAATAAAAGTATAGTCAACTTTCTCTAAAAACGAAGGTTTAGATAATTCTTTCTTAGCAAGTAATCGTTCTTTCTGCATATATAAAAGACGAAATTAACTAAAAGATAAAACTGTAGAGAACGTCGTCATTTGTTCGGTTTTAGGAAGAGCTGACTGTATAAATATATAAAAGAATTATTTTCGAATTATGAAGTCATTAGGTTTATTGTTTGTAGTATAAACTGATATTTTAATAAATTTCTGAATTGTATAATTGACATTTAAATTAATTATATATATTTATAAAATGTAGATTGTCTTTTTTATTTCGTTTTGGGAATATTAATGTTGTACAGTGCAAGTGGTATTATAAACCAAAATAAATGTTTAATTTGAACAGTTCTTGAAATGCTTCATTCCATTTTTGGATACAGGGATCATCGGACACTTTTTGAAAGTTTTAATTCACATCGCCTTCGCTTCCAGACACTTGTTTTGGATGTTCTGAAAATTATCCGCCAACATGTGAGGCTATTATAATAGAAATAGCAGCCATACAAATTAGGTGCAGATCTCCTGATAAAATTTTACCCTTATAATATTTTCAGTGTTAGAGTTTTAACTAAAGAGATTGACCCCCTTAGGGGATGAATTTTCAGAAATCTTTTGACGTGATAACGACGTATAAATTGATGAAACACCGGCTGCACGCACGAAAAAGTGTCACGTTCCGCCTGAGCCTGAGCGTGCAAGCGAGAGCGCGGTATAAGCGATAGAGAGGCACGATCGGCCCAAGCGTCGGCTTGTACGCATTTCTCTCTCTTCTCGCGTGACGTCAGAGAGTTCATCAATGTTTCTTTATGACGTTATCACGTAAAACTATCGTCCGTAAACCGACTTTACAGACAACCAATTTTTTTTAGTGCTCACATGCGTTATATTAAGGAACCCCTGTGCAAAATTTATTGCACCCACCAGTTTAGGCTGTCCGTTGTCTGTTAGTTTTTAGAGGGACTTTTTATTAAGAAAAGTGGAAAAAAGTCACAAACCGACAAAAACGTAAATTTCAGAAATTTGCTATCCAGCTCCCAGAAGCACTAAGAGGTATTTATAGTGAATAGAGAATAGAAGAAGACAAAACATAGTTGCATAATAGTTTTTATACTCACACCACATTTTGTCGTCTTTAATGACAATGCAGTGTCTCCAAAACTGTTTTATATTCAGTTTCTGAACCTCGTGGATTTTTCTTTGAGCAGGCATTGAGGGATTTTTTCTAAGATCGCTTTAAAGACAGATCTATACTCACGGTAATATGATTAGCATTGGTGGGGGTAGGACGCTGCAATCGGGAAAGCAAAGTAAAAGAAATGAAATATTTCAAAACTATAAAATTACAGACATGACCTCTTGATTTAGTACTGCAGTATACGCAGTATGCGACATTACGCAATCTTTAAAAATTCGTCCGTAAACAAAAATATAAAAGGCGCACAGCTTTTATACATAAACTAGCTGTTACCTGCGACTTCGTCTACGTGGAATTTATGTTTGTAAGCGAGGTAAATTAATCACCAAAGACATATGTTGCTGACTTAGGAGGATACATAGCAAATAAAATACGAAACATTTTTGTGAACACCGGACTTGTCTCTCTGGTCTGTTCCCTGTACTTATGGAGAGTCCACCCTCCATACCTGCACTGTCGCTGGTAGTGTCAAACATTTCCCATGCTTTTAAAATAACCTGAAAATTTGTGAAGAAAGAATTTTAGGTGAAATTTAGGTTTTTGATAATTATAATAGTGAAAATAAATACGGAGATGGGAAAGGTTAGTTTATTGTATACTTAAAAGTTTTTTTTCTTCTTATAAGTTGTATTAGTGAATTTAATTTATAATCTCATTATTTTTAGGTTAGAAAATCTCAGAACAGCAAAACAAATCTTGGAAATAAATTAGCTACAGAAACTCCAAATAAAAAACGGATTAAAGGAAAAATTAATAAAACAAAAAGAGAGTTTTTTGGCAATGTCATCAAAATTAACGTAAATTTAAATAAATGGAAAATTTTAAAGAACAGGCAAAATCAGGTAAATCAAAGAATATTGTACTTATTTTTGGGTACTTTGTATTAGTTAGTCCAAAATATAGATTGTTTATATTTTAGGATAAAAAAAATGTCATACGTCAAGAGATCAAAAGGCCTCCGGTTGACAAAAACCTTCTTAAGAAACATCGGAGAGGAGATGGCCTGGAAAGTGTCACAAGCATTAAAACGGGTTTCCAGAAACAGCTTTTACAAAGAAAAGAAGAGAAAATTGAATGGACAGCAGAGCAGACTGCTAGAGCTGAGATATTACTCACCGAAAACACGGGGTATATTAAATATGTACATTATAAGTTGTTTTAAAAAACGAAAGCAATTGCCAGTATGAAAACAAAATTCAGAGGATTTCATTTCAGTTTCTAGAAAAAATCACCTTAAGAGTATTCGTCCCTGCAAATACCCCTTGCACCCTTCATCTCAAATCTTTTCCCCTCGCCTAAAAACGGTTCGCGCTCTCCCGACGCTATTTTTAAAGCTAGAGGGTTCTGGTAAACGCCAGATGAAAGACAAAGAATCAGACTACAGATCCTTCAGGCGAATTTTTTGAAAAAAATTCCTGAAAAAACTTACAACCTTTTGAAAAAAATAATAAGTTACGTAATATTTCACACGTAGGCGAAACTGTTTTTCAAAAAATTCGCCTGAAGGATCTGTAGTCTGATTCTTTGTCTTTCATTTGGCGTTTACCAGAACCCTCTAGCTTTAAAAATAGCATCGGGAGAGCGCGAACCGTTTTAAGGCGAGGGGAAAAAATTTGAGATGAAGGGTGCAGGGGATATTTGCAGGGACGAATACTCTTAACATGATAACATTTATTTCAGATATGTTGAGCCGGATGCTGGCGAGACTTCGACCCAATTTACACAGAAACAAATAGCGTCCAGTGTTGACATTGCAGCCGCCGCTAAACACTTCGAATTGCAGCTAAAGTTCGGTCCGTATCTCATGAATTATACTCGTAACGGTCGACACATGTTACTGGGCGGAAAACTGGGTCATGTAGCTGCTTTCGATTGGCAGACGAAAAAATTGCATTGTGAAATAAATGTCATGGAATCGGTGTACGATGTACAGTGGCTCCATAACGATTCCATGTTCGCAGTTGCGCAGAAGAAATGGGTTTACATTTACGACAAGACAGGCATTGAAATTCATTGCTTAAAGAAATTCAGCGGTGTGTTACAGATGGAATTTCTGCCGTATCATTTCCTATTGGCTACGGGTGTAAGTTTTTAAAAACTCTAAGCGATTCAGTCGTGCTCGGTTACTAAGTTGTCGATTTTTTTTCTAGAGCGAGAGAGGTGTTTTAAGTTGGTTGGATATATCGATAGGGCAGATCGTATCGCAATTCAGCACCAAACTGGGTAGGATATCGAGAATGACACAGAATCCTTCGAACGCAGTGTTGCACGTTGGACAGCAAAACGGTGTAGTTTCTTTATGGAAACCGACGTTGAGAGAACCGTTAGCCAGCATGTTGTGTCACCATTCTCCGATTACTGGAATCGCGGTCAACTCGACGGGACGGTAAGTCGATACCATAGATATATATATTAATAGATAGCGGATGCCTATCCTTGAGCATTGTGCGGAATGGTTCCAATTAGAAGCCATACGGAAGCCATTTTGTACGTGGAAAACGTCGTAAAAAGCGCGCGGGATTCAAAAAGATTAAATATTCTATAATATGATGTTAATGAAAAAACAATAAAACTCGCAGTAAACAGTGATATTTCGCTCCAAAACCTATTTTTATATTGAAACGTTTCAAAAATTACAAAACTGAGCATAAATATAAAAGCTTAGAACATTTTACATTGTTAGATTGGCATCAATGCTTGTCAACCTTGATGCCAAATTGACAATGTAAAATGTTCTAAGCTTTTACATTATATTTATGCTGTTTTGTAATTTTTGAAACGTTTCAGTATAAAAATAGGTTTTAGAGCGAAATATCACTGTTTACTGTGAGTTTTGTCGTTTTTCTCAATAAAATCATATTATAAAATAATTAATATTTTTGAATCTCGCGCGCTTTTTACGGCGTTTTCCACGTACAAGATGGCTTCTAAAAGGTACAGGAGGCGCTAGTGTATCCGCAATCTATTAAATATATATATCTATGGTCGATACAAATAAAATAATAGCCACTCAAAGGGTGTAATTCTGTTGAAAATAAAAGCAGATCCACAAAACGTTCGACATTAAATTAAGTTACTGTTATTTTTAGGTACATGGCAACATCGGCCGTCGACAACTGTTTCAAAATTTGGGATCTTCGACAGTTAAGGGATCCACTTGTAAAGTCAGGACCGTTGCAGAAATATGGGATACGATGTTCGGCTTCAAATTTGGCATTTTCACAAAAAAATCTATTGGCACTCAGCATGGGAAATGTTGTAGAAGTTTACAGGTACTTTTTAATTTTGCGAAACTTATATTGACTGTGTTATTTAATTTAGGGGAATTATAAAACGGTCGAATAAAAAAAAAAATTAGTGGTTGATGATGAGACACTGTTTTAATAACTTGCGATATTAAAATAATAGTTGGGTGACTAAATTACTAAGTGAGCGACTAGAATGCCTTCGGTAATTTTGAAGCAGATATCTTCTTTTGTTTTTACTTTTTATTTTTTTTTTCACTACCACTTAAAACTGACATTTTCATGAAGATTGAAAACCACCGCTTTTTTGATAAAAGGGTATGCAAATTGTCTCGCAGTGAACGCGATGGGGCAAAGGTGGAGTTTTTAAAAAAATAATTCCGGGGTGAACGATAAACGAGTATGCGAATTGTAATTCCGGGGCGAACGATAAAGGGGTATGCGAATTGTCTCGCAGTGAAACAAGAAGGGGCAAATGTGGAGTTTTTAAAAAAACAATTCCGGGGTGAACGATAACAGGGTATGCGAATTAAATAGTTAATTGTTTGAATAGAACTGCGTTTTCTAAAAAATGTATATTTAATTGACAGTCAATTAAATATTGTTTTTTAAAAAACGCAGTTCTATTCAAACAATTAACTTTTAACAACTTAGTAATTTAGTCGCTCACTTAGTAATTTAGTCACCCAACTATTATTTTCTCGTCACGCGCAGTCAGTCGCTCACTTAGTAATACAGTAACCCAAATTGATTATTTTTGTCACCCAAAATTGTGATTTACAGTCACTCGTTTAAATACTACCCTTTAATTTAACTTGTGATATTGCCAACAGTTTCAAATAGTAAATAACAGTGTTGCAAAATTACAGAGACTGTTGCATAGAAACTGCTGACCGCGCGTATTTACGACACCGGACAAATTCTGCGATCGGAAATATGATGTTTTGTCCGTATGAAGACGTTTTGGGAGTAGCGACAAACAACGGATTCGATAGTTTATTAGTTCCGGGCGCCGGAGAAGCTAATTTTGACGCTTTGGAATTAAATCCTTATCAAACTAAATCACAACGACGGGAATCTGAAGTTAAAGCATTGCTTGAAAAGGTATTTCTTTTTTTTTTATGTAAATTAGTTTTCAGAAGTAAATCGATCAATAATGACAAAAACAGATTATAGGCTGTGTGCACAAAGCCTATTAGCGCCGCTAGTGGGTAATAGAGAATTTTTGAACTCACTTTTTATGGAAATCGCGACATGTTTCTAAGGTGATAAGTCAAAAACTTTAGTTGACCATGATGTGTCAAAAAAAATGGAATAAGGAAAACTGATGTTAATTTGTTTACACTGACAGCGGAACGTCAAATCAGGGCGCCAATGGTCTTTATTTTACTTATCAGCGCAACAGCCCAGAATACAACAAGCATTTCCAGATCGCTTAGTTTTCCTATGTTTTCTTTGTAATTAAAAAAACTATAAAATTATAACAAATTTCACTTTTAATAAACATTGCTCACTGAGATACGGAAAATTGGAGATCGAAGTTTCCCCTAGTGCTCACCACAAACGCTCGCATCGAAAAATTTGTAACTCCGCCTCCGTGCACATAGCCCATAGGAGTTTGTGTTTAAGGAGTTCGTAAGTTTTTTTATTAACAAAATTAACAATAGAAACGAGTTTTAGCTTTGTACTGGAAATGAATTAAAACATTATATCAGACGTTACAATCAAATAAAGTTATTGATATTGTTTTTTTTTTTATAATCTTTCAGATTCCTGCCGAACTGATATCGTTGGATCCAAACACGATCGCAGAAGTAGATGTTCCAAGTTTGAAAGATAGAATAGAAGCCAAAAAGAATTTAATCGTAAGTATTTTTGTTTTCAAAGTGAAACTTTTATTCTATCGCCCCGAATTTTTCTGGCCGTCTGTTGCATGTCGCATTACAGGCGGCCGCGGAGTAGGGGTAAAGTGAAAGGCGTTCGGAGTAGGCGCTCGGTAGAGCAACCAAGGCCAATATGGCGGCGTCCATGGTTAGCATCAGCTGACCGTGTAGTATGTATAACACATAGTCAGTCTGTCATGCGGGCAAGTGCTGTACAGTGTTTACATGTTTTTATTCGTGTATTCATGTGAATATTGTTGTTTATAATTAATCGTGATGGATAAGTGTCTACAATCCAATAAAAGTTTCACTTGCGTCGTGGTTTCTTAAAACCACACAACTGTTTTTTAAATGGAACGTTAAAAGATTTTCTCTCCGGCGACATATAATTTTCTTTTGTTTTTAAATAGCACTTGAAGCCGCCCAAAATTGATTATCAACCAAGGAATAAGGCAAAAGGACGCGGAGGCTCAGCAAAAATTGCCCGCAATAAAAAGATCGTCCAAGAACAAACAAAACGAGTAAGTCTTACTTCATTCAATTTATTTTTGAGATATTGTTTACCAGTTCTTATTTGTGGCTTGTCTTTACAGGAATTTGTACGCGTAATGAAAAACGTTAATGTATTAAAAGAAAACGAAGAGGAGAAAAAACCTCAAGAATCAAAAAGTGTACTTGATAGATTTAATGTTAAAAAAAAATAAACTTTTTTTAAACGAGAAAATTGTTTTAATTTTTTTTTAATCAGTCGAAATAAATCCCACTTACTCTTAGAATAATAAAAGAATAGGGTCATCAGTAAACACCGGAGCCGTAAGTATTGTCCCAAACAACGTACTGTTCCAAATCACGTGCAGAAACACTGGCACGAACTCGGTTCAGTGCGAATTTGAAGTCTTCAATAGTGATCGGTCTAACCTAAAAAAATATATACTTTGGAATTAAAAAAAAGAGCATCAATAATATAAAAAGTCTCTCTCTGTATGTTCTTTTACGTATGGAATTTTACGGGAATTTCTACTAGAACGACGGAATGATTTTGATGAGACTTGGTACACTTGTCGAGCGTCTATAATCTACAATATCTTATCACGAAACTAACATTAGCGATCGAAACTACTGGTACGAGCTATTACTGGTAAAAGGCACGCTTATACAGTATGTAAACACGTAAGGTGCACATAGGAAAATTAGCATTGGGAAAAAATACTTGGATCAGAGTTAGCCATGACTGCATTAATTATCGTGGTAATCTTGAGGATTTCTGTTTTATTTTGATTTATTTTTATTTTACTTGGCTTTTTTAATAATAAAAAGCTCTTATAAATCATTATTTTAATTTTTTTGTACAAAAATAAAACAAAAAAACAACTCCATCTGTTTGGAAACATTTCATTCAAAAATTGTCTGACTGGTATGACGTATGCGCGTTGGTAAATCAGTGACCCAATGTCTTTAGGTTCAACTCGAATAGGCGGAGATATTTGATCTCGCACCATATTTAAGTATTTTTGGAAATTTAATGTCCCATTAATAAAAAAAAGTCCGATTATGTTGTAATCATTTGAATATTTTCTTCGGTAGTATATATGTTACGGTTAATACAAGAAAGTAGTTAATTCGCGAATTAATCGGCTAATTACCCGAATTAACCAATCCTTGACGTTGGTTAATTCGGGTATTAGCCGGTTAATTCGCGAATAAACTACTTTCTTGTATTAACCATAACATATACATTCATTTTGCAAAAGAATATTATCTGTCAAATTGAAAAACAAGATTTCAAGGCTCACTCTGATCCAGTCATTTTTTCCCAATGTTAATTTCCCTATGTGCACCTTACGTGTTTACATACTGATAATAATACACAATTAAAGTATAAAGACAATTCATAATAACTTACCTCATTGGGTTGAATTTTTGCTATCATTGAAAAATCTATCGCTCTTATAGGTCCTAACGCTGCTTCGGCGCATAAATTTTTCATATCTGCTCCTGAATATCCACCCGACAATGTAGATATCTCTTCAATGTTTTCTGCAGTTAAATTATTCTTTTCGGTTGACATTAGGCGTTCGATTATTTGCTTGCGTGCCTATTTTAAACCGTTTGACAGATTATACAGTTATTACAAGAAAAAAATCGTATTTTATATTTTTAAACCAGCATATTGTTTGGAGCTTTGACGATATTAGCTCTGTTCGCACAACAACCCCAAACTGTCCGCAATACGAACGCTTTTAAACAAATGCGCATGCGCCGTCAGATCACTATGCGAACTGAGCTATTATAATAATAAAATGCTAGTTTTTGCACACTTCCTATAAAATAGCTGCTTTCCATGCTTAGCTCCTATACAATGGCTACTTTTCGATTGTTCACTTCTGAACAAACGTCACTTCTAAGTTCTAATAGGTTATAAAAAAACAAGTGACAGACGGACAGCGATTTACTATAGAATTGGTATAGCGCGATCAGTTTTGTTTTACTTTAACGCACTAGAGCATAATGGATCACTTTAGATGCCTTTATACATGCAGCTATTTAAAAAAAAGACGGGTTGTACTCCGGGAGTTCCGGCAGAATTGAAAACTTGAATATTAACGTCTTAATTTGTTGCATTTAGAAGCATTGTTTATTTATTGGCAACACTTGTAAATAAAATGGTTTGTATCATAGATTGCATTTTTATGTACGATATTTCAACGCTAGATGTCTAACGTTGTATAAAAAGTATCTGGCAATTACTATCACTTAGAGAGTCTCACCCAGTTCTTACTTTTCCTGACGCGAGTTTAACATTTTTTACCCATTACAAAAAAAGTGTACAACGCCGCTAAAGAAGTTTTCACTTCAAAAACAAACCTTTTGATCTGGCAGAGGGATGTAAAGTCTCTTAACTAATCTGCGACGCGCAGCTTCGTCTAATTCTTGCGGTCTATTTGTAGCTCCTATTACTAAAATGCGATCGTCCTCACTTGTGGTGGCTCCGTCTAATTGAACCAAAAACTCCGTTTTTATTCTTCTCGAACTTTCATGTTCCGTATCACTACGCTGACTTAATAACGAATCTATTTCATCTATAAAAATAACCTGTGAAAAAATTAAAATATGTTCTCTTTCTTCGAGGGAAAGTCCTGTACTGAGACTGTTTTTAAATTCGTTTAACTTACAGCTGGCTGATGGCATCTAGCTACTGCAAACAGTGCTCTGACCATTTTTTCACCATCGCCTATCCATTTTGATGTTAACGATGATGCAGAAATACTAAAAAATGTCGATTGACTCTGAGACGCGATACATTTTCCTGTTAAAAAAGTCAATGTGTTCAAATAATGCACATTAAAAAAACCTATATGAAAGTTGAAGATTTTCAAACAAAATTATTCCTGATGACTACTATTGGACTAAGAGCTGGCTACGGAGAAAATGGGTGACTCGGTGCAGAGCTGAAAATTTGCAGAATAATAGGAGATAGTACAAGTAAGTAGGGAAAAAATTGCCAGAAGGCTAGGCGGAAGATAAAAAGCCGCCAGAAGGCGCTAATGTTGCGAAAAATCAGTGCACTTCTGGCAATTTCTATACTTATTCTGTAATTCAAAACTAGATTATATATTATACATTATATAGTGAAAATTCAAACATGATATAATAATTACATTCGACAAATATTCAAAATTATTAATGTCATTTTGATAGAAATAAAATTAAATAAATTACGTTGTTATAACAATATTTGTCGAATGTAATTATTATATCATGTTTGAATTTTCAGTATGCCCTTATAACTATATAATGTATAATATATAATCTAGTTTTGAATTACAGAATAAGTATAGAAATCGCCAGAAGTGCACTGATTTTTCGCAACATTAGCGCCTTCTGGCGGCTCTTTATCTTCCGCCTAGCCTTCTGGCAATTTTTTCCCTACTTACTTGTACTATCTCCTATTATTCTGCAAATTTTCAGCTCTGCACCGAGTCACCCATTTTCTCAGTAGCCAGCTCTCCGTCTATATAGGGTCCACAATAAATCAATAATTTCAAAGATTTTTACTTACCAATTAGCGTTTTTCCAGTTCCAGGCGGTCCGAACAACAGAATTCCTTTCGGAGGTCTTTTTAACCCTGTGAAAATGTCGGGCCTTAACAAAGGCCAAATAACTATTTCTTGAATTGTTGTTTTAGCAAAATCTAATCCAGCAATATCGTCCCATCCTATTTGTGAACCCGAATCCATAATTTCAGATCTGATTAATTCTACCATTTTTGGATCAATATTTTTTAAACGCTCGTCTATAATTTCTTCGTTGTTTTCAAAATTATACGAGTTTTCTTCATACTGTCTAAAATAGTTAACAAAAAATGTTCATTATTTTCCATTTTTTAAATTCAATGTCGATTTTTAAAAATCAAACGCTAGCTGGATGCCAGAACAATTTTTTATCAAGTGCCGGACGCCTCCTGTTTACACTACACGATAAAATTTCGTTAATATTGATACTAATATATAAAGCTGAAGAGTTTGTTTGTTTGGTTGAACGCGCTAATCTCAGGAGCTACTAGTTCAAATTGAAAAAAAATTTTTTGTTGGATAGCCCATTTATCGAGGACTAGTGGTCCCGTCTGGTTTCACCCAGGTGTAAAAGAACAAATAGGGAAGGAAGGAACATGAGTACACACATTCATCTTAGTTTACTGAGATGAATGTTGTGTCCAAATTTCATGATGATCGGAGTTACCAAATTTTTTATCGATAAAAAGCAGTATTTATACTTTAACTAATTTTTTTAATTAATTAAATAAAATTAAAATAAATTTAAATGTATGCCTTAGAAGAAAGCAATGTAGAAAATAAAAAAAAAAATAAAAATATATTCGCCCAACGTAGGGCTCGAACCCACGACCCTGATATTGACAGTCGTCTGCTCTACCGATTGAGCTAGCCGGCGTTGTATTTGACAACGCTAATATGAGTATATTTAGTTAGTGCATTTCACCTGAATAGAAGCTTATTTTTGAGATACATTTTGCAACATTTTTCATTAAAGCTCCGCTCCTAATGGTCGTAGCCTGATTTTATATAGCCTATAGCCTTCCTCGATAAATGGGCTATCCAACAAAAAAAAATGTTCAATTTGAACCATTAGTTCCTGAGATTAGCGCGTTCAAACAAACAAACAAACTCTTCAGCTTTATATATTAGTATAGATATAGGCTATATAATATTACGCTACGACCATTAGGAGCGGAGCATCAATGAAAAATGTTGCAAAATATAATTCAAAATTTGTCCGCCCGACAACTTTTGAATAGTAACTCCGATCATCATGAAATTTGGACACAACATTCATCTCGGTAAACTAAGAAAACTGGGCGGGACCGCTAGTTATTAATAAAAATACTTCAAAAGTTTGTCTATCTTTTTCAGTCAATGTCTCAAAATAAGGTTTTAGTGCACAACAGATTTCTCGCCAAGCGGATATTTTCTACGTTTTATCTTTATAAAGATCTGAAGCCGCAAAGGTACCCGATAAAAAATCGATCCTGCTAGTGTAAACGATCTCTTACCCAGCTCCTTGATTCGGCGGTATAAATTTATTTTGTACACCCGTGCGTGCCCCTAAATTCTTTTTTTGAGCGTTTCCATACGAAAATAGAGATTGGGCAGGTTTAGAATATGACTTCTGAGCCGTGGATGTTGAAACATGTTCAGAACGTTTGCCGAGCTTCTTAGATTGTATTATCAATTCGTCCTTTGCAGTCTTGAACATCAGTTTAGTTTCTGGTTTTGTACCAGAACTTATATTTTCATTCTCTATTTTATTAGGTTTAGTATTTTTGGGGAAAAGTTCTCTAGTTGAATGTTCATTCAAACTTTTATTAAAATCAGTTCTGATTTTTCTTTTAGGACTCGGCGAATGTCTGTTCATATTATTTCTGGTATTGTCGATATTTTTAGTCCAATTTATACCAGGAGAAATGGTTTCCTTTTCCAATTCAATTATTCCGGGTTGAATTTTTGCTTGTTTTGGGGGATTTGGATATAATTGTCCAATATCGCTTGTCCATTGCGAGGTCTTATTTTTTTTAAGTTGGGCGGCTAACGAAGTTATGTAATCTGCGTAATTTGTTGGGGTTTCTTCAGATCGAACTTTTTGACTGGCATTATCCTCTTCAAAGTCACTTGACATTTCGAGCTGTACTGGTACTCTGGTAGCAAACGCACTATGGACAGAGATCTATGGGAAAAACGAAGTATTTTTCAAAAATTATAATCCCGGGGCACACAAATATTTTACGACAACAGAACTACCTGTTGGGAATTTGACGAAGTACAATGTTTCTATAAAAACAGAAACATAACCAAGAAATCGTTCTTTTACAAAAGGACAAGAAGGTGGCAAGTGGCAAGCAAACGATATTACAATGGGAGGAAAAAGAAGTAAGTTTATTTTTAACATTTAAATATTATTGTTTAATTATTTATGTGCACTTACCTTAATATAATCTCCGTTAATTAAAAATCCAAACAGTTGACGCTCGGACACTTTAGTATAGAATACGGATTCCCGCTTTATTTTTTGGCAGTAAAATGGCTGCGGTCTTATTTACACGTGGTGCTATTTATTAATAATTTGTTAAATAACAGTTTAAAATGGCTAAACAACTAACAGAAAATGAAATTCGTCAACTGGAGTTACAAAATTCGCGTCTAGTTTCGGATTTTACAGCTTTACAATTAGAAAACCACGCCAAAAAGCATTGGGATTTATTTTATAAAAGAAACGAAACACGTTTTTTTAAAGATCGTCATTGGACTACGCGCGAATTTCGCGAATTGTTAAGAGATAATTCAAATGAAAATAATAAGGAAACTGTGTTATTAGAGATTGGCTGTGGTGTTGGGAATTTAATATTTCCTTTAATTGAAGAAGGAATCGAATACTTTATTTATGCATGTGATTTGTCTCCACGGGCTATTGAATTGGTTAAACAAAATAGATTTTATTCGGACGATAGAGTTTCTGCTTTCCAAACAGACATCACGACAGATCACATACATTCTATTATTCCCGAAAATTCGGTCGATATTGTAACGTTAGTTTTTGTTTTATCTGCACTGCATCCAGATAAATTTGAAGCATGCATCAGAAATATTTTTATTTTATTAAAACCGGGAGGGGTAGTTCTATTTCGAGATTATGGTTTGTACGACATGGCTCAGTTAAGATTCAAAGCGGGACATAAAATTGCTGATAATTTTTATATGCGCCAAGACGGAACGAGGTGACTTTTCTTTTTTTAATTAACGGAGTGAAATTTTTTATTATGATGATTTCATAGTTCAATTGATATAACTGTGATATATACTTTATTGTCTTTCGCTCCTATCTGATAAATACATAGAAATTGTTAATAAGTACTATTTATAATGAGAAAAATTACTTACACGTGTTTTTTTTGTCCTATTTCAGAAGCTACTATTTTTCTACGGAGAAAATCGCCGAGATATTTACCTCGGCGGGATTTGAAATTGTCGATAATGAATATGTGTATCGAAGAACGGTGAACAAGAAAGAAGGAATCGATGTTCCGAGAATATTTGTACAAGCAAAGTTTAGGAAATGCCCTAGATGAGTGAAACTCGACCCAGCTATTTGGATTAATTGCACTCCCTTCGAGTGGTATGTTGAAATAAAATCCCGATTAAAATATTTTCAAATGATGAACAAAAGTATTATGAAAATATGTTGATTTATTTTTTTATTAGCTCTATCTGACTAGATTTGAGAAAAATATTTTAAAGTGAATATTCAATATTTGTTTCTAAATTTTGTTTCTTTTTATAGATACCCGAGATAATATGAAGAACGACAATCCTCAAGCTGTTTCCGGTTCCGGAAGTTAACGAATTATGTTATATTAAAAACGCTATTTTTTGTAAAAAAAAATTCTTAAAATTAAATTATGAAAAAATAATGTGCTTTTATTTTATTAGACTCTAGATTAATTTTACCTCTGATCTATTACTTAAATACATTAAAGACAAAACTATTTTTTTTTTTTTTACTAAATGTGTAATAATAAATGGGAGTTTGGATTCTCCTCTGACTGGGGGTCCCTTCTGGCTGAGGGCCCGTGGCATTTTGCCGACTTCGGACTTTCCACCCTGTAGTTACGCCACTGGATCTAATTCTAACATTTAATTGATTTTGCTGGATTAGAGAAAGGGTTGATTAAAATTTAGATTGAAAAGCAGTCTTTTCTATTCAGAACAATTTGTTTTTTTGTGAGTACAATCTAATATTCTAGAAGAGAGGGAGTTTAAATACGACATTAGACAGCTCCTGATATGTGGATACTGTAATTTTCTGACAATCGTTTCTGCAACCTAGCTTAATTATAGTGGAACAATACAACCATACTATAAAGTTTTTATCAAATTGAAGAATTTTTCCTTATTGAGTTTATATCGATGTCGTTGTCGGAGAAAGGCTTTGATAGACGCTGTTTAGCGTCTATATTCTATCTAGAAAAGCCTTTGTATCGATTATTTGACAAGTTTTGACAGATGCGTTGACAACGCAACTTCTGTTTATGTCAGTCGACTTCAGAGACAACGTAACCTTAAAATTTTGACAGCTAAAGTGAAAAAGTAAATTTTGTTAAACGCAAAGATAATATGCTGTGAAATGATTTTTAAAAATTAAGTTGAAACATTTATATTGTAAAAAAATGGCAAACGATAGAGAAATATTGCGTGAAATTTGGGAAGGAAAAATTCCAGTTTGTTTTCAATTGGATTCAGATGAAGTATTTGAAATGCAACAACCTGATCCATTTTATTTAATGGTGTCTAGATTAAGTTATTTTCCATTAGTTACTGATAAGGTACGAATTCACAAGATTCAATTTCACAACACGCGTTTAACACACTTTGTTAAATTGTAGGTTCGTAAACATTTCATTCGATACATCGATCCAGAAAAACATGAATTGGAAATGTGGCTAGAGTTTAACGGTCAACCATTAAAATGGCACTTTCCAATCGGTGTCCTTTTCGATCTATACGGTAGTGACATTCAGTTACCTTGGAACATTATGGTGCATTTCGATAAATTTCCCGAAAATATTATTTTTAAATGTCATAGCAAGTGAGTTATATAACATCTGAAAGATAAGATTTGTCGAAGGATGAGTATCCGGAACAGTAAATTATTCATAAAGCATAATGCTTTTTTTTTAGAGAAGTTGTAGAATCGCATTTTTTGTCATGTATTAAAGAAGCTGATATGTTAAAGCACAGAGGACAAATCGTCAGTGGAATGCAAAAGAAAGAACATAATCAACTTTGGATGGGACTTCATAATGGTACTATATTTGTAGAGGACCTTTGGCAATCCTGCAGTTTACAGGTTCCGAGACCAAAATAGCGATAGGTTTGACGCACCTGCAATGTACTGAACTTCACTCTAGTCTGTATCTTCACTACTATGGAAAATAGTCACCACGATCTACTGATCTTTATAGGTACCTGAATTGCGGACAGGCACGTAGAAATGGCGAGATTTTCAAATGTTGTATTCTCATAAATATTGTATTCTCTGTAAAGATCAGTGGATCATAGTGACGATACAGACTAGAGTGAAGCTGGGTACATTGTAGGTGCGTCAAACCTATCGCTATTTTGGTCTCGGGACCTGTAAACTGCAGGATTGCCGGACCTTTAGGCCTAGTTTATAAAAGAGGCGTTCAACGCGCGTTGGCCCAACGCGCGTTTACAGTTTCTATACAATTGTATATAACTGTTTACATGATAACGCGCGCTGGTGGCGCGTTGAACGCGCGTTATCATGTAAACAGTTACAGTAGAGACGCGATAATCCGGACTAATTAAAACACAGCTGATCCGGATTATCAAAATGTCCGGATTACTGGATGTAATTTTAATTATCAAGAAAACAAACTAAAATGCTCATATTTTGCGACTAACTGTTTATTTGAGGCTCCCTTTTTTAATTTGTCAAGAATTTCGTTTTTTACTTGCAGTGATAAAGTAACGTGTGATCGTTTACGTGGCGCCATAGTGCGTTCTCTATGTAATTCTATCTGAGTTTGACAACGACTACATACATACTAAAACCACCTAACTTCTCTCACTTCTCCGGCAACAAATATGTATGTAACTGTTTGTAACACACCGCCGGCCAATAGTGTTGACGCAAATAGTGCCGGTACAGCTACTCAATAACTAAGTATCATGATCCGGATTACTGAAACTGGAAAAATCCGGACTACAATGTACATAATACTATCAAACGACTGGCCGAATTACCAAAGAATCCGGATTATGAAGGTTCGGATTAACGCGTCTCTACTGTATATACAATTTTATAGAAATTGTAAACGCGCGTTGAGCCAACGCGCGTTGAACGCTCTTCATGTGTGCTAGGCCTTATTCCAATCCAGCATTTCACAGAATAAAAAATTGAAGCGATATACTGTTTTTAGATAAATTTGATCAGTTTTGGGCAGTCAATCGTAAATTAATGGAAGCATCCGGTGATCAAGATCATTTTAAACACATTCCATTTAGATGTTATACAGATGAAGGTTATAAACAGAAATTAGTAAAGCCTTTTAACGATCAAGGTCAACGCAAGACGTTGAGCGATCTCTTAGAAGAAATGTTTCCTGAACAAAGTAACGGTAAGATATTTTTGTTACATATTTTTAAATCGCACCCTCATAAGTAAGTTGATTTCTTAAAAATAAAATTAATTACAATATTTATGACTAAAATATGTCCATGAAATTGTTATTATTAACGGCAAAAACGATTCAGTTAGGTTTTTTCTTCCAGTTCGCGTCCGAACTCACGGAGTTGTACCACCGTTGGATACACCACTGCAATGGATGTCTGAACATTTAAGTTACCCAGATAATTTTTTACACCTTATTGTAATATAATTAGCTGATATAATAATTAGATTTAATAATATTACATAAAATAATTTTTTATGGTTTTTTAAATGAAATATGAATGTGTAATATGTTATATGGCATTGAGAACGCAAGTTAAATTTGATAGAGCTACAAACGCAGACCAGAATCTCAACTAAAAAATTGGTTGTCTGTAAAGTCGGTTTACGGACGATAGTTTTACGTGATAACGCCATAAAGAAACATTGATGAACTCTCTGACGTCACGCGAGAAGAGAGAGAAATGCGTACGAGTCGACGCTTGGGCCGATCGTGCCTCTCTATCGCTTATACCGCGCTCTCGCTTGCACGCTCAGGCTCAGGCGGAACGTGACACTTTTTCGTGCGTGCAGCCGGTGTTTCATCGATTTATAAGACGTTATCACGTCAAAAATGTAAATGATTAAAGCACTAAATTGCCATGGAAACCAATTAAGTTAATATCAGGTTCGTTCCAAGCAGCTGTGAACGGATAATAAAACCGTACACAGTCTTGTCACTGCGCAAGACTAATTTGCGCACTAGCTCAAAAATCGATACTGCGCAAGACAGTCTTGCGCAGTAACAAGACTGTGTACGGTTTTATTACCGTTCGCGGCTGCTTGGAACGAACTTAAATTTGTACTTCTGCACTTTATTTTTTTAATAACAGTTGGCACTGACGTCGCTATTCTTGGTGCCTATAAAATACAGCAAAATCGTACTATCAAATTTGAATGTCATTTGTCTTAATTAAATGGCTGTTTGCATAAAACAAAAATTGCATTTCATGGCAACTAGGATCTTCAATATAACAAAACATTTTTTTTTCTTTGCTATCTGACCACAAATGTTATCTAATCACCCATTAGCGCAGTCTCATTATCTCCGTGAGTAATAAACCATCAAAACCATTGATCGATCAGGCAATATTAGCAATCGTGAACGAATTTAATTCATTACAGACCTTTGTTACTACAAAAATGTATTTACGTTTTGTGAAAAAAGAACCAATAATGTTTCCCAGCTTTGTGGTGATAATCTCTAGTTTAAATTTATAAGACGATATCTTTTTTTTTGTCGAGGAAAAGTCGATATGAACTGTTGAAGCTATCAGATTACACACAGTTGGAGTAGGATGTGTGATTTTAGAACGTTTCAACGTCAACATGGATACAGAAATAAATATATTACTATAATTACAAACGTAAGTAATGGGCTTGAATTCATAAAAATAATAGAAAGGCATTATTCAAGTTGAAATATATTTTAACATTTTATCTTACAATAAAAATCGTCGTTGGTTCTGTAATAGCTCTTATGTGCATAATTGGCAGATTTTACGTTTTTTAAATGAAAAGATTCAGGAAACGGAGCGTTATACACTAGTAATACCCCCAAATTAATTTTACAGTAACCAACAAGGGGAAGGTAACTCTTATGTGAAAAGTTGTATCAAATAATTCCTCCCATGTGCCAATAAATCCGAAATTAACGTTAAATATTTTTTAAGAAAATACTTCGTCTTAATTAAACACGTATAGTAAAGATAAGTATGAATTAGTAATATACCTCTGAAATTACTAGTTCTTACCATCCATTGCTGAAATAGCCACTTTTTGGCTTTTCCTGCAAATTTTACTTTTTGCACATAAGAGGTATTACAGAACCAACGACGAAATGATGTTTTTCTCGTACGACCCAGGCGCACAAACAAATCAAACGGCGTTCTTGTTGGGTAACAGGTCACTTATATAATTTGGCAATGTATAAACGTACAGCTTTGACTATTGCGAAAATGAATTTGACAACGGAGTGTCGCAATTGTTCAATTTAAAAACATAGTTTTAAGTCAATATTTATATTTTTTGTGATACATACTGTACATATATTTAGCTTATTAATTTTTCTATTGCTGTAAAACATGTAAGTTGTGTTAAATAATAAACTTGTTTTGAAAACAATTCTCGTGATTAATATTTCGTTGTAATAAGTTCATACTTAGTGAGTGCATGGACATTCAATTGTTATATAAAAAAATGAATTTTGTTTTCATTAAAACAAGTTGCATGCGCCTATCATATTATAATTCAACTATTTATAATGACTAAAAATAGAATTTGTTATTTTCCAACAACTAAGTAGTTCAGTTAAAAAATAAACTGAAGAATTTAAAACTTGTCATGGTTTACCTAGTTGGCGAACGAACTAAGTAGTTCAGAAAAGTGTCTGTTCTCTGGAGTGAACTAGTTCGCAGACAATCAAAAAACCAGTTCGTTAGTTCAATTATCTACCACACAGTAAAGATGACGGACAACAAAAAAATATTATGGAATCTGTAAGTAGGATGCTTTTTAATTAACTTCATTTGTATGTTCAAGAACCCACGACAATATAATATAAAAACTCGGGTCGCAGTGCCAAACCCTGTCGACAATATAGTGTATTTGCTTACACTGGCAGTGTGGCTTTGTTATGTGAACTTAATCCTTTTGGTTTTGGACAAAGTAAAAATTTTAACTTAATACAAATCTTAAAATAATATTTTTTTTTCTTAATTTCAATATTACTATCAATTTATCAAATTAAATTCACCCTGCACTAAGTAAATCCATATCTACAAATTAATGTTTTCATAAAATTTTTAAGTCCGGTCCTGTCGGGCCGATTTTTATAAAATTTTGGTAGCACATTTTAATCATTACTAAAGGGTTAAATTTCAATTTTGAAACGATTCGGAGAAATTTTTCGGTACTTTTGGGCCCAAAAATATTTATCAACCCCTAAATCCCACCCTTAAAGTGGCCCGATTGGGCCCATTTTAAATAGGCTTCGTGCGGTGATGAATTTTAACATGTGGTCCAAATTTCATTAAAATCAATTAACTCCTTCGAAAGTTATTGCCCGTACCTATATATATATAAATATATATATATATATACATATATAAACATACTTTTCCAAAAATGGCGCCAAAGTGTTTAGGAGGCTATGAAACGTCGAGAAATTTTGGTCCGACCCCTAGGTCCCACCATCCGACCGACGCCAATAGTGTAAGTGCCTTATGGCAAATACACTAAAAATTCCAGCCAATTGGGCGACGGGACCATTCCAACTTCAAAAATGTTGGCATTTGGTTATAATAAAGAAAATAAAATTTCTGATATCGTGTGAGGTGACGCGGGTAATGGCTAGTATTCAATAAATTTGCTATTCGTTGCCATGGTTACCTACATAATATGTTCACGTCATGTAAAAATTGATCAAAGCATGCTGAACTAGTTTATTTCTGACAGATCTGTAAAACAAAAGAGCGGCTTTTTTTTATATTCAAAATATTTCCGAATCTATAAAGTTTAGAAAAAAAAAATGATTAACGAAACTTTCCTGCAAAATAAATAGAATAATAAGCCGTTATGAAAAGTATACCATTATTATATAAAAAATACCGTTATAGCATATATCTTTCCTGCGCATGCGCCGATTTTCCCCAAAAACAATAGGGCTCTTCATATTTGCATACCAAACATCCTCCCAAAATTTGGTTTCAATCCGCTCATCCGTTTGACCTGTATCGTGTTCACAGACAAACAGACGCACAGAGTTTTTCCAAAAATATGTTTTTTAGATTCGGGGGACCTCAAAACGGAAAGATATTGTAAAATTTTTGAAAAGTGATTTTTGACCTAAACTAGTACCATTCCCCACTTGTGGGTTGGAATGGTAATAATGTATACTTGAGTGTTAGTTTTTAGGATTAAATTAGAGTTAAAAAATGAATTAAAACACAAGAGTATTAATTTATGAAATAATATTTATTTAATTCTCCAATATATAAAATATTCAAATGTTTTTTGTAAAATACAGTTATAATTTTTATATAATATAATATGTTTATTTAAGGCCATAATAATTTTTAAATATAGAAAATATTTCTAGGATTTATCAGGCATAGATGGGTACCAATCACATCTATGTTAGAAAAACAAGATTATAATATCATATAAAATTACTACAATGCCACGCATTTGCATAAAACGTTTTCAGTTTTGTATATCAGAAATTATAATACAGCTGCAATTACTGATTTCTTTTAGTTCAGTAAGTGTTTGATATAATATTTTCTATTAAAATACATAAATAACCGAAAATTAAAATTCACATCATCCACATATCTGAATCAATACTGATTGTTATAAAATCTTAATTTATAAAAATTAAAAATTGTTTTGATAGAACAAAAATACTCTAAAGTTTGTAAAATTATTTTGGCACATTGGTTTACATTATAATATCATTTCTTTTTTTATAAAAAAGGCACATTTTTATCTTCATACGGGTTATAAATACATAATCTAAAAATATTTTATAATTTGACTGAGCAATAATCACTCTTATTTAATAATTAAAATTGTACGTATAAATTAAATATTTAATATCTTATAATAGCTTGATAAATTGTTTTAAAAATATATTTACAAATAATTATTGTTTTAAAGAACTAGTTGCCATTAAATTCAATTTTATGGCAATATGAATTGCATAGAAGGCGTAATAAACTATATAATATATACAGGTGAGTTTTAAGTTGATGCTTTTTTTTTACAGCGTGTAAAAATCAAATACACGAGCAAATATTTCAAATAGTTTTTTTATCAAAACTCAAAAATAAGAGAGAAACAGCCTTTCGAAGTTTAAATAAATTTTATTAAATTTTCTTTAATTTTGAGGTCAGTCCTGGGTTTATATTATGTCACTATGGAAATATGTTATTATTATCAAATATTCACAGAAATTGTTCGAAGTTGTCCCCGTTTTGTTGGACACAAAGATGCGTGCCCCATAGCCATGCTTCTGTACATGCTTGATAATAACAACTTATTTCCATAGTGACATAATATAACCCCAGGACCGACCTCAAAATTTAAACTTCGAAAGGCTGTTTCTTTCTTATTTTTGAGTTTTGATAAAAAACTATTTGAAATATTTGCTCGTCTATTTGATTTTTACACGCTGTAAAAAAAAAGCATCAACTTAAAACTCACCTGTATATTACACAATAATATAGAGAAAAAATAAGATTTATTTTCACCTTTCATAAACAAGAAAGTATTTCGCAAATCACATAAATATATAATCATTTAAAAAATAAATCTTACTTCCAGTCTTCAAGTACGTTTGTAAAAATATATATTATTATATTCACTAAAAAATAATAGACTCTTTTAGCTGCCCGCCCGTGTAAATAATTAATATGTTTACATAATATTGTCTTTACATATTATTATGGCTAGTATAATTCAGGTTGTTTTCATTAAGTAGAAAATACGATATACTAATTGTTAAAAAATGTAAGCAGATCCACATTGCTAGTGTACTATAGAAATGGGCCAGCGGTCTGGCAATACTACAACATCAAGATGCCAATCCGTTTGTCCATTCCTACCCTGAACTGTAACACTACACTAACAACTCTAAACAAATCTGATATGAGTTAAGTTCTCTTTTGTACCCGAATAACATTCAAGTTTCAATTGGAACTTTTCAGACCCTAAATTCAAAACGACACACTTTATACAGAAAGCCGATCTTGGATAAAACAAAATTTAAAATAGGTAACGGATACAAAGTCAAGCTGATTTCATTTATTATTAAATCAAGTGTACCAAAAACACGTCATATCAATTTGTTTTTCTTTCGGTAAAATTGTTTGAAATAAAAAAATACCGTTCAATAAATATTTATTGAAGAGTTCTAATCAGACGTTAATCAAAGATTTGAAAAAAATATGGTGCCTATTTTCAATAATCTATATTATTAAAACTTTTCAGGAAATCTAGTATAAATGGTGAATTATTATGTCAACTTCTCAATTCTGTTTGGGTTTTAAGACGTGTATTTATAAAAAAAATAGCTTAGGCGATTTTTTTTGACCATACCTATCTACTGAACGAATATAGATTTAAGTAAATAGTTCTGGTCTGGCCAATAAATTTTTTTTCTATAGTCCTGCAATTTCATCGTTCAAAGTTTAAATAATTTTTGATCAGATCGGCTTATCCTGAAATTATCGTTGATGTTGGCAAACAATGATTACTTTCCCAAAATATAAAAATACCTAACTAACGGCGTGTATCTGTTTACTTGTTTCAATTCTTTCGCGCAGCTCATTCTCTTGTTTCAACCATTTCTGCACCTGTCTTCGATGTATTTTATATTTATTTGCAACAGCCCGCTGATTTCCCCTGCAAACCGCGTCGCTGTAATAACAATCTATCGCGCTAAGTTTAAAATCAAGACTGTAGCTCTGTCTTTGTTTCACGGACTGATTGTTTTTAATCGCATCTTCATTTTTAAAATTGCTGTTATTTAATTCAAATTCGTAATTTCGCGTTATAAAATTAATTGGACTCGTATAAAATACATGGCGCGGGTTCGCATTGTAATTATTGCAATAGCCAACATCAAATGAATTTTTTAGAACCGTATTGTTGTTGTTGTTGTTATTATTGTTGTTGTTATAACAATCGTTTTCAGTAACAATGATATGACCGCAATCGGGAGAATAATATTCTTCAGTTTTCAAATGCTCAGCGGTATAATATTCTTCTTTTGTTTTGACGTTTTCGAACTGTGTATATTCAACTTTTGTTTTATAATTCTCATCGGAAATGTAGACCCCGCTCGGTTTAAAGTTTTCCGAACGCGAACAAGAAAAGTATTCTTCTTTGGGAGTTTTCAAAAGATTTTGCCGACTGTCCATGCTGCTAGCGGAAGAACTATAATCATCATCGTCTAAATAAGGTTTGAATAATTTTATTGGCTTCTTGACGGGTTCCGGCGTTAAAACGGGCTTTACATCAACTGAACTTGTTACGTTATGATTATCATTCTCGTAACAATCGATTTCACTATATTTTCTTTTGAAACTATTCTTGACCGACAGATCCCACGCTTCCGCAAACAGTTCGTCGTTCGGGGAAGAGCAGCAGGCGTCGTCATACTGTTCGGAATCGTGATAACTGGGGCTGTTGGCGTACGAAGAACAGCATAGTGGGAGATTTACAGGTGCGCGAAGGTCACCGAGGTCAACGGTGCTCTGATGTTTTTTCAGAGATAAGTCGATCGGGTAGAGAAGCGGCGGTGACGACGACGACGGTGATGATGATGATGCGACAATCTCAGAAGCAGCGCACGCTATAGCGTTATTGCTGTCGTTAGTGCTGAACGGCGGCGGCATTGATTCGTCGCGATTGTTCGTGTCGGGTCTGATTGTATGGCGTCTGTGTGTGCTGTAGTCCAGAATCAGTGTTGAAACGCACGGGTCATTTACAACGGCTGCGGCCGCTACAAGTGTGGGCACGACGCGGACGGTCGGATGCTGGTGTTGTTGATGCGCGACGAGAGGCGAGGAGGACGCGGGCGGAGAAGAGCGCGCTGTTATAATCGCTGTATCGCTAGCGCAAGGTACCCTGTGCGCCTCGGGGCTTGTACAAACAGCGCTGCTACTCGGCGCAGTCAGACGAGGCGGCGTTGTTTGGCGTTGCTGCTGCCGTTCGTGTTCCGAATACGCAGCCGGGCTCGCTTGCCTTGGAATGTACGGTACCCTCTGCTCCCCGCAACACTGCAGGTGTAGCCTGTGTTCGATTGGTGCTGGCGTACTTTGTTGTTCGCCAGCCTGCGTGGCGCCGCCGCTGCATTGCGAATACGCTACCGGACTCGTGTCGTCCCGCTGTCTGTGGACACCCAAGGCCATTTCAGGCCCACATTTCCTGACAGGCTCTGGATTCTGTACATGATTATTTACGATCAGCCCACTTGACTTGATTTTCATCACGCTGTTCCTCAAATTCGTTTCGACTTGTAACCATTTTTGTATTTGACGACGATGAATGCCATATTTTCTGGCCGTTGCTCGTTGATTTCCTTTGCAATCGGCATCGTTGCGATAAGAATCGAGCACTTGTAACTTAAACTGTGGTGCAAATATACGTCTCGAGCCAATACCCCCTGCCTTTCCCTCGGTTTTGATACCCAACGTATTTGGATTGCGCTTTAAAACTACCGAGTTCAAACCGTGAGCCATGATCAACATTAATTACACTGCACATAAAACAAACAAATTAATATTAACTAATAAAGTAACAATGGAAAAACTTTTATCACTCTTATTATGTAGCAACCATTTTCGTCACAATTCACAGAATATCCCCACTACTCGCTGACTAAACTGTATTCTCATTTCTGTGGCGTCAAAAACACTTTTTAAAGTGGGAGCTACCGCTCCTTTATTAATCTCAGCAAAGACGGTCGTTTCTAGGCGCCACCCAAGTTTATTGTATACGAACGACAACAAGAAGAACACTAAACGTACGTCGCTTCTTGTGCTAAATAATGGGGAGGCTCCTATATCCGTTTCTCAAACAAGTTTAGATAGGATGTTGCCATATTTTAAAAAAAACAAATCATACCAAATTAGTCAACCAAAACTCGTAAAGTTATTAAAACTGAATTAAGGATATTGCTCTAAGATCGTCTTTTATGATTTTTTTGCGCACTACCGGCAAAAAAACTTTTAAAACTATAAAAAATATTAATTTCTGTGTACACTTGACAACAAAGCAGACGATCACGCCAGACAAGCTGTCGCCAAGCCAGCTAAGCTAGACAACGCGTCTCTGACGCAATGCTTTATCATTTATCCGTAGATGGCAACACAGTACTTGACTTACTAGCGTTAGTTATTTTTTTTATAACTAGATGACTATGTATTCAAAATAGACATTTCAATTTTAAGCGGGAGTCAATTACAAAATTTTTGGAAAAAATTAATTCTAACCGAATTTATAACGATTGAATATTGGAAAACTTATATGGTTTATACGTTTGTCTAAAATTGGTATCGCTAAATAAATCGTTATAAAATAGGTTAGAGTTAATTTTTTCCAAAAATTCCAACGGGATACTAAAGTTGAATGGATATGTGATTTTTCTGGCTTGGTTAGACCAGCGAAACCCGTTTGTGAAAAAAATGGCGCAATTTGCAATTAAGGAAACAAAAAAAAGTGATCGTTAATTACTCGAGAAGTAATTGACCGATGACGCTAAAATTATTCATGCATATTTGGGTCAACATAGACATCATTTTTGAAAATTTTCAGTCATCTATGTGCGGTCATTTCTTAGTAAAAAAATAGTGAATAAAACGTGCTTTTTTAACTTTCGGGGCTATTTGCAAGTTAACAATTGCACTTAGCGACCTCTGTCAGTGCTCATTTTTTAGGAAATTTCATAAGGAACAACTTTCTCAATGCATATGCTATACTAAAAGTTAAGAGGAACGGAGATATTAAAGGAAATAAAGAAAAAAACACTATTTTCGTCACTAATTGTCAATTATAAAATCAAGCACACCAACAATTTGTAAGCAAACTTAGGGGGAACTACACCCTAAAACAAAGCGATTCCAACAATAATCTCGCATGTGCCCGAAAAATACACCCCAAACTCCTCGCCATCTTGCCTATAAGTAATCAAATTCAAAATAACAAATCGTAATATTTTCTTTTCTTATAAATACTTATCCCATAGATTTCTTCTATAGCCAAAAATCATTTAACAAAACAAGCAATTAAAAAATACTATTGAAATATTTATTTAAAAAGGTATAATAAAAAAAACATTAAAAAATATTGTTATAAAGGCCAAATTATTGTTGTATACATAATTCATATCTAATTAAAAATAATTGTTAAAAATATTCACGATATTGTGTTATTTCCGTAATGTACCGAGAAATTCAATTTACAGTAAATTAAAGACTTATTTAATGTATCGGAAATCAATTACGTATAAACTAATCACATCATAATTATAATTCATTTCTCCAATTATACCGATATTTTCTTTGTATTTCAACAGCAACTTTTTGAGCTAACCTTTTACAACCTGAAGTAGAGAAAATATTTTTTCCTTCCGGTCCAAATTTTACCGATTTCATTACCTCGCTAAAAAAGAACATTTATTGATAAAAAATAAATAAAATTGACATTAATACTATTTTAAAACTTTACAGAACATTACGAATCAGTTTATTTAGCTTGTTACAAGCCCTAGAGTCTTTGAAGACAATTAGGCTTTTGAAAAAAAAATAATTATCGATTTTTTTATTGTATTTTAAAACTTTATTATAAATAATATTGATAATCGATGCGAAAAACTTTTTTTAACTTAATTATAAGCAATTTAAAATTTATAAAATATTTAAAAAAATCACGTGACTGCAAACGCACTAAAATTGTTTTTGACAGTTGTGACGTCATAATGCTAAAATGTATATACGCAGTATACTATCAATGGCTTCTACATGTGTATTGACTAAAACATTATGACGTCACATTATGTTCGGGAAATGTCGGCGCGTTCTCGGAACTGGGTACAAAAATTTATTTTTAATTTGATATAACTTTTGAATTATAACGAAAATAAAAAAAAGAAAAATAGTTTTGTTATAAAACTTATATACGATCTTTCCATTTATGACAAAAAAAAATTCATTCAAAAGCCCAATGACTCAAAATTTCAAAAGAATCTGAAAAGCTTATAAAAAAAAAGAACCAATTTATTGTCACACTTACTCTATTAGTTCTTTTGTTGGTTTATTGATACCTCTGGTCTTAAATTCATCACGGATACATAATTCTACGTGTTTCTGTTCCAAGGGTATAAACGGTACATAATGATCTATTAAATTGCTTTCGATTGCATCGGCCATATGCAAACCTCCTGAAAAAGATTTTATATCATCGTAACTTTCGAACAATAACATCAATTAGAAAACAATGTTAACGCCTATACAAAGTCGAATATTTTGCGTAAGTGCAAAAATATGTAAGAAACGTCACTATTGGGATTCAAACCCAAAACTCCAGTACCAGAAAATCAAATAAAATTTCAATTTTTTTTTATTTCGATTAAAAATATGAAATTAAACTAACACACTGTTATTGAAGTAAAACTTCTTTACGCACGCTTGACTTGGGGAGTAAGCTGGTGAATGCGTGACGAGAGCGTTACGAAAAGTGTGATCGGACGAGGCGAACGGAAGTTGAGAGGGAGATATAAGTTAGCGAAGATAAAGAGAGGATGACAAATACTTCACTGGCTAGTGGCACCATCAGGTGACCGAAAATATAAGCAGTACTAACAATAGAATGACACATACTTTACTTGCCAGTGGCGCTATCGGGTGACAGAAAAAAGTAATATTTTGTTCAATACATTAGGTTCGTTCCAAGCAGCCCGAAAACGGTTTTCGGAACTGCCAGCCGCATGCGCACTAGGTAAAACGAAGCTGTTAGTGGCGATTTTAGAACACGTTTTACCTACTGCGCATGCGGGTGACGGTTTTGGGAACCGTTCACTGGCTGCTTGGAACGAACCTATTAAATATTCTACGTTTAAAGTGAATAAAATTGCAAATTCATTTTATTTTGTGAATTTTCAGGTGAATAACAACAAATTATGGCAGGAAGAAGTTTTACTTCAGTCGGGTGGTCTAAAGCACACTCCCTTTTTTATTTAACATAAGATGTTAAAAAATATTTGAGGTATATAGCGTTCATCTTTATCAATCTAGATCAGAGGTTCCTCCCAAACTTTTTTGTCTTGTAGACCACTTGTCATGTTTTTCGGTTTTGGGTAGACCCCCTGCTTATCTGATATTGATTTTTTGCAAATTCATTAATTTCAAATGTATTTTTGACAACCGGTATAGTGCTACTCACTTTGAACGATTTAAATTTATAACGGTAGTGAAATGTAGTGTGAAATGTTTAGTTTTATACATTTATTAATTAGATTCAAATTAAAACGAACCAAATTAAAATTTACTTTCTGTTACATAAAATAACTAAGCAAAAAATAAATGCTTTTAGTGTGAGGGATGAACCTGATGCTTTAATAATAAATTTTCAACATTTGGCATCAATTTAGTTAGATTTAATCTTAAATCTCTTCGGTTAACGATGTCCAGTTTGTTTTTTTTTTTTGTTAGGAGATTCACTATCGTGGACCCCCAATTTTTTTTTCCCGCTGACATGGACCCCTTGTAAGTTGTCGTCGACCCCTGGGGGTCGATATAGACCACTTTGGGAATCACTGATCTAGATTATTAAAACCCAAAAACTCCATAAGCGCAGTTTACAATTTATTAAAAAAATACCTTTCTCATTAAATGCGCCCATTCTAATGAGATCTTCAAAGTCGTTTAAGCGTATATCCTCACGTGTAACGCCCTGTTCCCATAATTCAATTGTACGTTTTGATATTAAAGTTCCACCGGTATTAGAAAGAAATATAAAAATACATTTTCTAAAATCAACACGATCAATGTATTCCCGATTATCCATAAGAGGTTTGATTCCATCTAGAATACCGCCTGGCATTTTATCCACTTCATCAAAAATAAATAACTGTGTGTCACATTTCGACACGTTGCCTTTTATCCAATTATATAAATCCCGCTGAAACAAATAAAAATTAATTCTGTTAAAAAACAAAATGTGTTTTGCAGTATATGGTAATTATACACTTTCGCGGTCACCTGGTTTTTTGGCTCTAGAAAATCGAAAAATCATCCGATTTCGATGAATTTTTTTTTAAATCTTCGTTTTTATGGCGGATTTATGGAAAGAAATACGAAAATTGAAAAAATCAATATTTCTCACAGTTTCATGACTTTAAATGCAAAAAAAAATTGACTTTCTACATATAATTCTTTATAACTGTTTCTGACGTCAATTCCGGGGTGAACGATAAACGGGTATGCGAATTGTAATTCCGGAGTGAACGATAAAGGGGTATGCGAATTGTCTCGCAGTGAAACGGGAAGGGGCAAATGTGGAGTTTTTAAAAAAACACTTCCGGGGTGAACGATAAACGGGTATGCGAATTGTAATTCCGGGGTGAACTAATTTTTTTCATAAATCCGCCGTAAAATGGAACTTTTTGAGACCGAGATCATTGAAATCCATCTATTTTTCGATTTTCTAGAGCCAAAAAACCAGGTGACCGTGAAAGTGTATAATTACCCAGTATATCATTGGTATATGAACTAAGTACCGCGGCAGGATCAACTGTTATAGGCCCCACTCACGATCAAACTTTATGCCACAGTTCAGTGTTCAAAATTATAGTTCAGTGAAGCATGATAATGTGTGGGACAAATAAACACTGAAACCAACACTGAAGTCAGGCATGAACTCATCAAATGCATCTTGATTTTTAAACGACTTTTAGTTCAGTGTTCAAGTAAACTGCTGTGTGTGTGGATTTTTCAGTTCAGTTTTTGGAGTTCTGTGTTATGTACAACCAGAAGCCTAAAATCTCAATGTTGCTGCAAGTCTTTCTTGTGCAGAAATAGATTTTTGCATATTTGTGTACTGATTCTTAATAAATAGGGTAACTAATTCCAGTAAATAATTGTAAGTTAATTCATCCATTCGTAAATAATTATTCCAATCAAGCGGTTCAAGATTCATTAATCAAATAAACACGACTTCTTGAATCACGCATTTATAACAAATTTTTCACCCATATTCTTCTTTTTTTTCTTATTTTCCTGTTTTAAATACAATCCCAAAGCTATGAACAGCCAATCCTCACCATTTAAATAGCTCATTTAGTTCTTATTAATTATCTATAGTATAATATTATAGTATGTATATAATATATATTTTATATATCTATACTCGACGAGTGTATGCCAACAACTGAACCAAACTGAACACAAAAAATTTAAAAAAATGAGCAGTTTGCATAAACCAGTCAGTCTTTCGATTAATCAGTCCAACTTCACTGAACACTAAACTGTGGCATGAAGTTTGATCGTGAGTGGGGCCTATTACATTTAAGTCAAAGAAAATGTAAAAACTCATAAAGACACATAAAACTCATTCAAAATATAATTTAACCTTTTGAAATCGGAGCAGATCTATAGATACTGGGAGAACGTAACGACATATTTGGGAAGTTCAGATTTTAATCGCAAGTTACCTTGTATCTGTAGACCTGGCTTTCTTCTGGAAAATGTATTTGTCCGAAAAACTGATGAACGTAATTGCTTTCCAAACCTTTTTTGTAAAGGTTTTTGGCAATAAAATCCGCAACATAGTTTTTTCCGCTGCCGACCCACCCGTGAAAACTCAACGTAAGAGCTTTCTTAGGCCGTGACGTAAAAAAATGATCATTTAAAGCACTAAAAACTATTTCTTGAACTAAATGTTGGCCGTATACCTTTTTTTTTAAATCATCTCGTAATCCTGCAATGGAAAAATGTAAAGAATTTGTTTTTTGCTTTTTTACACTTGTATATTAATTATTACATCAACGCACAGGCCTTTGATTGCGCTGTTTTCCTCTAATATTCTGATAAAACAATAATATACCAAACACTGGCATTATAAATGCAACTTACCATAAACCCTTTTTTGTATATATTTATCAGTACAACATTCTGCATATCTACAGTATGTTTTATCCATTATATAATCGAAAAGTGAACAATAACTTAAAGGTAATATAAAAATGTATAAAAATATGAACTTTGACGCGATCATTTTAAAATTGTGTTAAATATCTAAATCACAAGTTGTTTTTATCTTTCTTTCTTTAACTTTTTAATAAACACAGCTAACATTCGAACACTGTACACATTCTGAAAATTGCTTTTATTGTGATTTTATTTGACAGATTTTACAATTTTCCGGCGTTTGTCATCAGCATGCAATTTTTGACAGTTTGACATGAAGTATTTGCAGTTTGAGAATAACATGTGGCTAGTATCAAATTGTTACCAATCGATTGCGCCAGTGCTGTAAACTTAATAAACACAAATATCTCACAGTTGTATTTGGTTGATTTCGTGACAGTCGGCATCCATGTTATATCAATAAAATATTTTTGTAATAGACGTGTTTTTATAAAAGTTTTTGAAATTAGGTATGTATTTTACAGTTCGTATTTTATATTTCGTTTACAGAATTCGTTAAGTATATTGGTTAAGTGCCGGCGTCATTTATAATTTAAAAATATGCCACACCCCTTCAAAGATGATTATCCCATTTTATTACTTAATTTGGCCTCATATTTGGCCCTTTTATCTCCGTTTTATAATTAAAATATAAATAGTTATTGTCTAATAATTGTATGGTGATATTCGTTTTATAAGAATTATAAAATTAATCGCTTTTTGAAATGGAATACATTTATTTAATAAGCTTGACAATCAGTTTAAATAGTGCAAATTAATTAGGTCATAGGTTCATAAATAAAATTAATAGACATTTAAATGAAAAAATCAACCATTCCTATAGTATAGTATACTTTTTTTAACAGTATAAAAAATATATTGACGTCTAGAAGCAGTAGTTCGACATTTTACGATGTAAAATAAAAATCGAAATAGATAAAATTTGATATTTGTTCTGTGATAAAACTGCGGTTGTAGTATACTCAAAAAAATTTATTATGTATATGTAAAGATTAATTTATCAATAAAAATACAGATTAGGGTATTTTATAATCTTAAAATGCATTGAATTTTGTCAACTCGTGTTTTTTTTAAAAGTATTTTTGATAGCACTTGAAAAGAACTTCAGTATTTCGTTATATTATAGACAAACTTTGTCATCTTCCAGAAATAATATTCATTTGAAAGTAAACTTTCAGTTAATCACTTTCTTATTTCTAATTTGTATTCGTGATGGTATAAAATTCTTGGCATTGTACACAATTTAATAAACGTTTTTCTAGTGAAATTTTATATTTCTCGAGTTAGTTAAAAAAGTATCGAGATTGTGATTATAGAAGCTCAACAACTGAGGTCATCGTGTAGTTAAAAAAAAGGAATATCTATTGTCGTTTCTATCTTGAAAACTCTTAAACCGCTGGACTGACTTTAATTTGGTTTTCACGGCTGTACATATAGGTTATACAGCATTATTCTGGAAGGGCAGTAATTTATTTGAATATAAATTGTAATATGTTTCATCAATTTATAAGACGTTATCACGTCAAAATTGACAATCGCAAGTGTTCGTTTCGGGGACCCTACAATGTTCCGATTTTTTTTTAAATTTTGGTACGCAACACTAAAAACGGTGGATTAAAATATTGGTCGGATAAGAGAGAGTACCCTATTAGTATTGATTGATCTGTTGAGGGAGTAACCCGCCCACAATTTGTTTATAGATTGTGTATATAATATGTTGTATGTAATATATATGCAATCTTTACAGCAATGCAGTAGTTTTGCGGTGTACTCTACAATGCAGACATATAGATAAACGTGTACAGTGTATGTCTGGCCGTTTGCAATAGACAGTCGGTCAGTTGTGTAATGGATGCCGGGAGTGAATTTTAAAGCGCGCCTGTATTCATTCCGATGTATTGCTCTGGCTTGCTTTGACATTGAACAAGCGGAACACTTGTCATTTTAAACTGGTGATGTCACGGTTTATTTAAAAATGTGTGCGTAATTCCACTACATAAATAAATACACATAATTTTTCACTTAAAACGATCCGATGAAGTAATTTTATCGCCTTGTGCTAATTTATTAATAAGAGATATTAAACATCAGTCTTCTTTTTTATAATGTAATAAAAGCAGACTATACCTATAGGTATTTTTTTTCTTTGATAAAAACGTGTTAGTATTTTCATTTGATATTGGCAGACCTAGTGCAAAAATTATATGAAAATTATTTTATTCATTTCTTATGCCTCCCTCCCACGTATGCATGATTTTGGTAACTTTCCCGCTGCTTCGCATGCGATATTGTCAGTTTTTGAAGTGAAAACTTCTTTAGCGGCGTTGTACACTTTTTTTTGTAATGGGTAAAAAATGTTAAACTCGCGTCAGATCGTCAGGGTCACGTGTCCTGATCGAAAATGCGTAAGACGAAAACTTTCATTTATACAACGTTAGACATCTAGCGTTGAAATATCGTACATAAAAATGCAATCTATGATACAAACCATTTTGATCGAAAATTCGTAAGACTTTAAATATTCAAGTTTTCACTTCAGCCGGCACTCCCGGAGTGCAAAGGGTTTTTTTTTTACTACTGTTCTCACTCGTTTTTGGTACAAGCGCTTGTATATAAAAAACACTGTAGTCAAACTTCGATCAAAATTGGTTCAGTAGTTTTTGAGTAAACCCAAACCAAACAAGACAGATGATATTGTAAACTATAGACGCTTGGCAACAGAGGTCATAAAAACGTTTTACCGAACAAACTTACAGAAAGAAAAATTAAAGAAATATTAATTTTTCAATATCTATGTTTCAAGGCCACCAATAGTCAAGGATATTTGGGTCTAGCACAAATTCGTATTATCGATTTATTATTTTTTAATAAGTACCTAATTGAAAATCCAGTCGACAAACTTTCAGATTAGAACCCGAGAATTGGAGTACCACGGCGATTGATTTCAAACTTAAATACAGTGTAAACTCTTTATAACGTCCTTCGTTATAACGAAAAACTCCCTATAACGTCGAAATTTTTACGATTTGGTTGGTTTACCTTAAAACCTATACATTAATACCCTCTTTATAACGCAACAGCCATTCTCTATTACGAAGAAATATGTTCATATTTAGGCGTCAGCAAATGTTTACAGACATAAACAGGACCATTCTGAACCGTCACCATCTATTCAACAAGCACTTTATGACGCCAAACTTATCGAAAAATTCCTATTATTTAATGAAGATTATTCCACCACATTGAAAAATTGGTTATATTTCTTTCTTCCCTCCATATAACGAAAATTCTTTATAACGAAAAAAATGTTCGGTCCCTTAAAATTCGTTATAAAGAGATTATACAGTACATTGAAGATTATTGTTAATTTGGTTGTTTTTCTTTCTTCACTCCATATAACGGTAACTCTCTATAACGATAAAAAATGCTCGGTCCCTTGAGTTTCGTTATAAAGAGTTTACACTGTATCAAATATAAAGAAAAATCGATGAAATTAAAACCGTCGTTCGTTTGTTATAGAACTATTGAAACAAACTCGAGTGTGAACTGAATAAATCTTATTTCAAGTCGCTTGAATAGAGCGGCACCATGGAGCAAATCACGCCGCGAGAGGTGTGCATCTTGGAGACCGCCGAGGACATCCAGGAGAGGCGCGAACAGGTCCTGACACGCTACAGCAACTTCAAGGCGGATGCTCGCGCAAAACGCGAGAAGCTCGAGGATTCGAGACGGTTCCAGTATTTCAAACGCGACGCCGACGAGTTGGAAAGCTGGATTCATGAAAAGTTGCAGGCTGCTTCCGATGAAAGCTACAAGGACCCGACTAATTTGCAGGCGAAGATTCAAAAGCATCAGGCGTTCGAAGCTGAAGTAGCGGCTCACAGCAACGCTATCGTCGTTCTCGACAATACCGGAATGGAAATGATAAGTCAGTCTCATTTTGCTTCGGATACTATTCGACGCAGACTCGAAGAACTGCATCGCCTATGGGAGTTGCTTTTATCGAAATTGGCGGAAAAAGGAATGAAATTGCAACAAGCTTTGGTGCTCGTTCAATTTTTGCGCCACTGCGATGAAGTCATGTTTTGGATTAACGATAAGGTACGCAGACGATTTTATTTTTTTTTTTTCAGCATTTGTTTTTATACAGTATGTAAACACGTAAGGTGCACATAGGGAAATTACCATTGGGAAAAAATGACTGGATCAGAGTGAGCCTTGAAATCTTGTTTTTCAATTTTACAGGTAATATTCTTTTGCAAAATGAATGTGTAAACTACCGAAGAAAATATTCAAACGATTACAACATAATCGGACTTTTTTTATTAATGGGACATTAAATTCCCAAAAATACTTAAATATGGTGCGAGATCAAATATCTCCGCCTATTCGTGTTGAACCTAAAGAAATTGGGTCACTGATTTACCAACGTGCATACGTCATACCAGTCAGACAATTTTTGACTGAAATGTTTCCAAACAGATGGAGTTGTTTTTTTGTTTTATTTTTGTACAAAAAAAATAAAATAATAATTTAAATAAGAGCTTTTTATTATTAAAAAAGCCAAGTAAAATAAAAATAAATCAAAATAAAATAGAAATCCTCAAGATTACCACAATAATTCAATAGAAATAACAATTAATGCAGTCATGGCTAACTCTGATTCAAGTATTTTTTCCCAATGCTAATTTCCCTATGTGCACCTTACGTGTTTACATACTGTATATTTTCATGTGTAATTTATTCAAACAGGGAACATTCGTGACAACTGATGAATTTGGACACGACCTTGAACACGTCGAAGTGTTGCAGCGCAAATTCGACGAATTCCAGAAGGATATGGCATCTCAGGAATACCGAGTAACTGAAGTCAACGAGCTCGCCGATAAACTGCTCTTGGAAGGACATCCGGAACGCGATACCATCGTCACGCGCAAAAATGTAAGTGTATTGCTGTTTTGTGATACAAAAAAACAGTTGTGTGGTTTTAAGAAACCACGACGCAAGTGAAACTTTTATTGGATTGTAGACACTTATCCATCACGATTAATTATAAACAGCAATATTCACATGAATACACGAATAAAAACATGTAAACACTGTACAGCACTTGCCCGCATGACAGACTGACTATGTGCTATACATACTACACGGTCAGCTGATGCTAACCATGGGCGCCGCCATATTGGCCTTGGCTGCTCTACCGAGCGCCTACTCCGAACGCCTTTCACTTTACCCCTACTCCGCGGCCGCCTGTAATGCGACATGCAACAGACGGCCAGAAAAATTCGGGGCGATAGAATAAAAGTTTCACTTTAAAAAATATCACATCCGATCCTAGATTATAGAATGAAATAATGATGTTTTAGGAATTGAACGAAGCTTGGCTTCGCCTGAAACAAATGGCGAAAATGCGCCAGGAGAAATTGTTCGGCGCCCACGAAATTCAGCGTTTCAATCGCGATGCGGACGAAACGGTAGCGTGGATTGCCGAGAAGGACGTGGTGTTGTCTTCGGACGATTCGGGGCGAGACCTTGCGAGCGTGCAGGCGCTGCAGCGAAAACACGAAGGAGTCGAACGAGACCTGGCAGCTTTGGAAGACAAAGTCTCGACTCTGGGTACCGAAGCTGATCGCTTGTGCGGCATTCATGGAGATCACGCCGATCAAATACAAGCGAAACGCGCCGAAATTGCCGCTTATTGGCAACGACTCACTGAAAAGGCGAAGGTAATTTTGAATTTTGATTGAAATTTTTCGATATGTTTCGCGAAAAAAATTTTTTTTTTTGTGATGTCTGAGCAAATGGATAAAAATAGTTTTATTTATACCAGTGATTCCCAAAGTGGTCTATATCAACCCCCAGGGGTCGACAACTTGCAAGGGGTCCATGTCAGCGGGGAAAAAAAATTGGGGGTCCATGAAATGAAAATGGGGGTCCACGATAGTGAATGTCCTAACAAAAAAAGAAACAAACTGGACATCGTTAACCGAAGAGATTTAAGATTAAATCTAACTAAATTGATGCTAAATGTTGAAAATTTATTATTAAAGCATCAGGTTCATCCCTCATACTAAAAGCATTTATTTTTTGCTTAGTTACTTTATGTAACAAAAAGTAAATTTTAATTTGATTCGTTTAATTTGAATCTAATTAATAAATGTATAAAACTAAACATTTCACACTACATTTCACTACCGTTATAAATTTAAATCGTTCAAAGTGAGTAGCACTATACCGGTTGTCAAAAATACATTTGAAATTAATGAATTTGCAAAAAATCAATATCAGATAAGCAGGGGGTCTACCCAAAACCGAAAAACATGGCAAGTGGTCTACGAGACAAAAAAGTTTGGGGACCTCTGAATTTTATACGAACAAAGGGAATATTAAAGCTGATTTCTTTTAGGAACGCCGACAAAAACTCGATGAATCTTATTTCCTCCACCGCTTCCTCGCCGATTTCCGCGATCTGGTTTCGTGGATTAACGATATGAAAGCGATTATATCGGCCGACGAACTCGCCAAAGATGTCGCCGGGGCCGAAGCTCTGCTCGAACGCCATCAGGAACATCGGGGCGAAATCGACGCGCGCGAAGACAGTTTTATTGCCGCGGCCGACGCTGGAAAACAGCTGTTGGATCGAGAACACTACGCCGCCGACGAAGTTAAAGAAAAACTCGCCGAACTTGAAGCCGACAAGGCTTCTCTGTTGGCGGTTTGGGAAGAAAGAAGGATCTTGTACGAACAGTGCATGGATTTGCAGTTGTTTTACAGAGATACCGAACAAGCCGATACTTGGATGGCGAAACAAGAGGTACGTTTTTGTTTTTACACGCTTTATATTAACTTCACTTGTATGTATGTATGTTTGTTTGTAACATTCGTTTGGACTAAGCAAGTGGTTTATTACTGTTAGTATGTTATGCAACTACTGTAAGAGCAATCGTTGACCGAGCGGTCTAAGGCGCGGGTCTTCATCGCTGACGTCAACTCTCGGATTCACCGGTCATGGGTTCTAATCCCGTCCACGCCGAAATAAAAAATTTGTTTTTTTTCGGCAAATTTTTGACAATAAATCGAACTAAAAAGTGAAAAATAAATATAGTTTAAAAAAAACTAAAAAACACGCTTTATATCGAACTAACAAGTAAAAAACAATTTTTTTTAAATAAGCTTAAAACAATAATGAATAAAAAATACTAGTATTATTGTGAAAAAAGCGTGGGGCGCTCGATGTACGAAAATGTGGAACAAAGCGCCCCACGCTTTTTTCACAATAATACTAGTATTTTTTATTCATTATTGTTTTAAGCTTATTTAAAAAAAATATTTTTTACTTTTTAGTTCGATATAAAGCGTGTTTTTTAGTTTTTTTTAAACTATATTTATTTTATTATGTTTTATCTTTAACCGAGTGTAGCAAAGTTCTCAATCCTACGTTTTTAACTGACGCTTAACTCGATTTTTTTGTAGGCTTTCCTTGCAAACGAAGATTTAGGAGATTCGCTCGATTCCGTCGAGGCTTTGATTAAGAAACACGAAGATTTCGAAAAGAGTTTGGCGGCCCAAGAGGAGAAAATTAAAGCGCTCGACGAGTTCGCAACTAAATTGATCGAAGGACAACACTACGCCGCCGACGATGTCGCTCAACGCCGAGCCATGGTAACTCAAACCGATCTAAATGTATTCGTAAAACGCAACGTTTCGGCAGTGTTAATTTTGAATATTTTCTTTTCTAGCTTTTGGAACGCCGTTCGGCTTTGAAAGAAAGATCGTCAGTTCGTCGCACTACTCTGGACGACTCGTACTTGTTGCAACAGTTTGAGCGCGACTGCGACGAAACCAAAGGCTGGATCAACGAGAAGTTGAAATTCGCCACCGATGACAGCTACCTCGATCCGACGAATCTTAACGGGAAAGTGCAGAAGCATCAAAACTTCGAACAGGAGTTAGCGGCTAATAAAAATCGCGTAGAAGAAATAACTTCGACCGGACAAGAATTGATCGATTCTAAACATTATGCTGCAGGTAAAAATCGGACAAACAAATAAATAAACAAACTCTTCAGATTTATATATTAATATAGACTAGTGTACCCGTGCAAAACCTTTTGCATGTATTTTCATATTGTTTTCAAAAAACGATATTTTGATGCAGACCTACGACAATAATTTTATTCCTCATTAGTTTCCATTTACAGTTATTTTTCTTTTGATTTAGCTTGATCCATCAAGTTGTCTCTATATTTAATTGGTTATAAATTCAAAGAAAATGTATGAGATCTGTTCATTGTTGTCATGGTTACCCCGCAAGAGCTGTCACAATTCATTTTTAGAAAATCTAACCTCATTTGATACATTTACGATTTTCACTATTTTTTTCTGATCTGAGACCAAATTTTAGACTTGGTACAGTCCACGTAATATTTAAAAACTCGGGTCCAGTACGATAACACTATGCACCCAAATTTTGAAATTTTTTTTTTTAAGTCATAGAAAACGCTAAATTTTGACGTTCAAAAAAAAAAACTTTGCGGATTATTCACAAATTTCCTCAAAAATACGTGAAAAAAATGGAACTACTTTTCGTCTTTCACTGTCATTTTTTGAATCTAACCAATCAAAAATCACAAATACACGTCATAGCAACTGGTGTAGAATTATTGTATAACTATCTCACTTTGAATGCAGCTTTCGATTGTGTTATGGAAGCAGGGTCGTATTTAGATTCGCATACCCGTTTATCGTTCACCCCGGAATTGTTTTTTTAAAAACTCAACATTTGCCCCTTCCCGTTTCACTGCGAGACAATTCGCATACCCCTTTATCGTTCACCCCAGAATTACAATTCGCATACCCGTTTATCGTTCACCCCCGGAATTGTTTTTTTAAAAACTCCACATTTGCCCCTTCCCGTTTCACTGCGAGACAATTCGCATACCCCTTTATCGTTCACCCCAGAATTACAATTCGCATACCCGTTTATCGTTCACCCCGGAATTGTTTTTTTAAAAACTCCACATTTGCCCCTTCCCGTTTCACTGCGAGACAATTCGCATACCCCTTTATCAAAAAAAGCGGTGGTTTTCAATCTTCATGAAAATGTGAGTTTTAAATTTAAAATTCGTTTTATAAATTAAAATTTCCAAATACGACTCTGCCCTGAACGTTCAATTGTATTTCATTCCAACCAATTGATATTTCTATCTTTGTTTATCATAGGTACAGGTATATATAACTTTCTCTTTTCTTATCACTATATAAGACAAGATAGCGATCGCTATAGTAAATAATATATTTACTATACCATATTTAATTTTTTTAAATTAATTTATAAAAATTAATTTTCCGCACTTAAAACGACCAATAACGCTGTTATATGTTATATAAAACAATAATTATTGTGAATTTCCAGTGGATATTTTGCATAGCAAGTTATCGTACTCTTACCTAAAAACTCTATTTTGGCATTAAATTAACATAAACTTACACGTTCTTAAATTATTTGGAAAATAAAATAAAATTTATTTGTGTGTTAATATTTGGAATATTTGCGCTAAAAAACGAACTAAAAATATGCACTTCAATTGTCAAAGTCGACTTGTCAAACTGTTTGTAAAATCTCCGACATACGTACATATTTGCATTTCTCTCACACTCATGTCTCGTGAACATCGAAGGATTTTCTCTCTTTACGTTCCTCTTCACCCCGCTACCCCCTCGTCATTTTTACTGTTATCGCTTGAAATCACCCCTTTTAAAGAAATTTCACCAAAAAAAAAAAATAGCGATAACATATCTGTGGACTAAAGGCTTCAGTTTAAAAAAAAAATTGTGTCAATCGGTTTAGTAGGGATGGCTGGCGGATTGTCTAGAGATTTAGGGCTTGTGCTTTAAATATATAGATTTCAAAATTAACAATATGCCTCTTTCGAGTTTAAAGATCGTTTCGCTTCTTTGTCGACAGATCGCATTCACGCACGCACCGATGAAATCGAACGATTGTGGGGCAACTTGGTCAACGCTACCGACAAGAAGGGAAATAAATTGAAGGAGGCGAGTCAGCAACAGCAGTTCAACCGTACCGTAGAAGATGTCGAACTGTGGCTCTCTGAAGTTGAAGGTCAACTCATGTCTGAAGATTACGGAAAGGTGTGTGTGCGATTTATTAATAGCAATATTGGTGCTGTGTGAATGAACCTTTTTCCTGAAGTACGAAAAATCACTCACTAGTAGCGCTAGTAGTTCGGTAGGGACAAACACTGTCAAATCCCCATATAAACACACATTAAAGTGTACTTGAAAAAAAATGTTTTTAACAGAAGATGATGTTCCTGGAGCAAAACTAAAATTTGCAACTGTAAAAGATAACAATGTAGTAACATTAAAACGTTGGCTTGCGTGTCGTAATTTAAAAGTATCTGGAAAAAAAATGAATTAATAGACAGGTTAGTATGCAGACTCTAGTAAAATATTAGCGATAAATTCAAACTGTAATAAGAGAAATTGAAAACAATTATGAATTTCAGATTTATTTCCAAATGAAATATGAATCAAAAATATATGGTAATAAAATAAATTTAATTAAATATAATAAATGAATATAATTTCATAAAAGATTGAGGTTATATCTCATTCTAATCAATGGTAATAAACTGAAAAATTTACTATTCATTTTTTATTCATTTAATTAATTTTAAAAATAATTTCGATAACATATGTAAATGATGACTCTCAGTGATAAGTTTATCAGTTCAAATTTTTTTTTATTTCAGATTTATATTTTTAAATAATAAAATAATATCACGTAAATAACATTGGTTGGCATGCAAATATTTTATGTTTGTCCCTACTACTAGTGCTGCCTCTCGTGACACTTTCGCTGCACTATTCTCAGGAAAAAGGCTCATTACAAAGCTGGTATTAAACAGCTACAAATTTAGATCCGACGTTCTCAAGGATGCTTTATACTTTTTAGGATTTGACGTCCGTTCAGAATCTACAGAAGAAACACGCTCTGCTGGAAACAGACGTAGGGGCTCACTCCGATCGCATGGAGAACATCAAGGTGGCGGCTCAGGAGTTCGTCGCGTTGGGTCATTTCGACGCGGACGCCATCGACCAAAAGCAGACTGCGTTGGCCGATCGATACGCGGCTTTGCAGAAGCCGATGGCCGTTCGTAAACGCAGACTAGCCGATTCGTTACACGTTCAGCAGTTATTCCGCGACGTGGAAGACGAGGAGGCTTGGATCAGGGAGAAAGAACCGGTTGCCGCCAGCACCAACAGAGGTGCTCTTTTGTTCTCGACTTTCGTAGTTTATAACTTAATGCCGTTGTTTATCATATATATTAATACGCTAAGGTTAAAGATGTTTGCCTTTCTTTTTAGAAAAAACCTCACAATTTCTCCACATAAATTATATATCATTTTACAGATAATTGCTTGCTCTACTGACATCGACAACTAAAAAATTTATTATTGCTTTTGTTTTTGTAAATTAATTAAAATACAGCAACGCTGAACAACGTCTGCCATCTGACGGCGTTAATTTTGAAACAACGTCAACACTTCGATCTGTCATCTGACCTTCATATTGTATTACCACAGACACAATACTGCATATTGCCATCTGACGGCTATAATTTTGAAACAGCGAGCAACGCTGAACAACGTCACAGCAATGCTGCATGATGCCATCTGACGGCTTAGCTCAACGCTTTTGCTACTTGCGCGTCTATATGACAATTTTAGTAAAATATTTCTTCGATCTGTCATCTGAGCTTCATATTGTAATACAACAAAAAGAAGAACGTTATAAGCAGTGTGCAAAATTAGAAACGAATTGAATACCTGCAATCATATTTAAAAAATAACTAGTGTGACCTATGCGAATTATTCGCACTAAATAAGTATAACAATTATCACTTTACAAAATTATTTTTTAAATATGATTGCAGGTATTCAATTCGTTTCTAATTTTGGCATCATGCATCATTGCTGTGACGTTGTTCAGCGTTGCTCGCTGTTTCAAAATTAAAGCCGTTAGATGGCAGTATTGTGTCTGTTGCATTACAATATGAAGGTCAGATGACAGATCGAAGTGTTGACGTTGTTTCAAAATTAAAGCCGTCAGATGGCAGACGTTGTTCAGCGTTGCTGTATTTTAATTAATTTACGAAAACCAAAGCAATAATAAATTTTTTAGTTGTCGATGTCAGTAGAGCGAGCAATTATCTGTAAAATGATATATAATTTATGTGGAGAAATTGTGAAGTTTTTTCTAATAAGGGAGGCAAACATCTTTAACCTTAGCATATATTAATATATATGATTTTGTAAAGTGATAATTATTATACTTATTTAGTGCGAATAATTCGCACAGGTCACACTAGATTTTATTATTCTTTTTCACTCCCCTTTATTGATTTCTATGTGAAAAGTGCATTTCAGGTCGCGATTTAATCGGCGTACAAAATTTGATGAAGAAGCACAGCGCCGTTTTGGCCGAAATCAACAATCACGAATCGCGAACGCAAGCCGTAATTAAAGCCGGCCATCAAATGGTCGACGATCAGCATTTCGCTGCCGACGAGATCAAAACGCGTACTGACTTGCTGCTTGCGCACTGGACTAACCTCAAAGAAAAAGCGTTGCAGGTACGACATTGTGTTTTTGAAGTGAAAACTTCTTTAGCGGCGTTGTACACTTTTTTTGTAATGGGTAAATAATGTTAAACTCGCGTCAGGTAAAGTAAGAACTGGGTGAGACTCTCTAAGTGATATACAACGTTAGACATCTAGCGTTGAAATATCGTACATAAAAATGCAATCTATGATACAAACCATTTTAGTTTTTATACAACATTACACATCTAGCGTTAAAATATCGTACATAAAAATGCAATCTATGATACAAACCATTTTATTTACAAGTGTTGCCAATAAATAAACAATGCTTCTAAATGCAAAAAATTAAGACGTTAATATTCAAGTTTTCACTTATGCCGGCACTCCCGGAGTGCAACCCGTCTTTTTTTATTGAAATATTTAGTCGTTAGTCGGCTCGATAATAATTATGTTCAAACGTCGTTCTTAGCGGAAACAAGACCTAGAGGATTCACTCCAAGCGCATCAATATTTTGCCGACGCGAACGAAGCCGAATCATGGATGAAGGAGAAGGAACCGATTGTCAGCAATACCGATTACGGAAAAGATGAAGACTCTTCGGAAGCGCTCTTGAAGAAGCACGAAGCTCTAATGAGCGACTTGGAAGCGTTCGGAAACACTATCCAGAGCTTGCACGATCAAGCGAAAAGCTGTCGAGTGAGTTTTATCGATAAATCGGTTTGATGGTCGATTTCGATCACACCTAACGATTTTTATTTGTCATCAGCAACAAGAAACTCCGGTAGCCGACGTCACAGGCAAGGAATGCGTTGTAGCTCTGTACGATTACACCGAGAAGTCGCCGCGTGAGGTTTCGATGAAGAAGGGCGACGTTCTTACACTCCTCAATTCAAACAATAAGGTATAGTGTTTTTGAATTATTTATACTAGTGTTGGGCGATTATGAATGATATAATCGAAATATTTCGATTATGGCCGAACATTCGAATTTGGCAACCGAGATATCATTCGCTTGAATCGATTATGAAATATGAAATGAATATTAATCCCGACACAGTACTATTGCTATGTCGACTGTCGATTATATTGTGATATATCGATATATCATTCGGTTTCTGCATCTACATGCGCTGGGATGGGAAGTCTTTGCTAGCACTGGAGAGTGGGGGTGTTTCGATTGTACATACTTTGTTGTACTTAGTGTTAACTTATAGTTGAATAATGAAGTGACGCGGTGCTTGTATTAATTTAAATGATATTCATAATCATGACATAAGAAACAATCAAGATATTAGACTAAAGAAATGCAGATTGAAAATGTCTCAGGAAAATCCATCCTACTTTGGCAGTGTTTTATTTAATAAACTACCAAATAGCTTAACTGAAATTCAGTGTGGTAAAGAATAAATTTCTAAAAAATTGTTTTTATGACATTAAGGATTTTTTAAATTTCAATTTTAATGTTTAACTCATTATGTAAATTGACGATGTATCCATCTAGGGCATAACAAATATATTTCTTTTTCTATTCGATCATACCAGTGATTCCATTATTAATATTGTGTTAAGTAATATTAACAAATCGAAATTGCAAAGTTAGAACATAATTCATAATCGATATTTTGAATGATCATTCGCTTATACTGTAAAAGTAAATAAAACGAAATTAATAATTGCCAAGTTTGCGCATCATTCATAATCGATAATTCGAATGATCATTCGATTATTGAAATACAGTAGAGACGCGTTAATCCGAACCTTCATAATCCGGATTCTTTGGTAATTCGGACAGTCGTTTGATAGTATTATGTACATTGTAGTCCGGATTTTTCCAGTTTCAGTAATCCGGATCATGATACTTAGTTATTGAGTAGCTGTACCGGCACTATTTGCGTCAACACTATTGGCCGGCGGTGTGTTACAAACAGTTACATACATATTTGTTGCCGGAGAAGTGAGAGAAGTTAGGTGGTTTTAGTATGTATGTAGTCGTTGTCAAACTCAGATAGAAATACATAGAGAACGCACTATGGCGCCGCGTAAACGATCACACGTTACTTTATCACTGCAAGTAAGAAACGAAATTCTTGACAAATTAAAAAAGGGAGCCTCAAATAAACAGTTAGCCGCAAAATATGAGCATTTTAGTTTGTTTTCTTGATAATTAAAATTACATCCAGTAATCCGGACATTTTGATAATCCGGATCAGCTGTGTTTTAATTAGTCCGGATTATCGCGTCTCTACTGTATATCGATTATGCCCAACACTAATTTATACGAATTAATGTCTAATTGATGTCTTAATTGATTTAATAACAATTAAATCGTTTTATGATATTTACTGTTGTTTGTTCAGTTATCAGATAAATCTATTTTTAGCGGTCTTCTTGTGTAAGCATTAAAAAAGCGTAATTAAAGATACATTTTATTTATTTCACTTTTAGTGTTTTAAATAATTTTCACGTTATCGTCGGATCTCGTGGAAGTTTTTGTAAATTTTTAATTTTTTTTTTAATAATCGTACAGTCCAAATTGGTTTTCCAAAAATAATCTAAAACATGTAACTTTTTGCTTTTATTTTACCAGAAAAAAACAGGAGACTCAAAACACTTTTTTTTTTTTATGTAATCAGTTTTGAATTTCTAAAAACGAACGTTTATAAATCAATCCACCTAAATCATGATCGTTTTGTTTTGGATGATTCAAATATGTTTAGTACACGTTATTGAAAGTGTCTTTCGTAGAAAAAATATTAAAAAACACGTCAGTATTGAAATAGCCATTTATTTGTTTTCGAAAATCACATTTTATTCCTCAATAAATAAAATTATCGACCAATTTTTTCAGACAATATTATTTATTGAAGAGTTCTAATCAGACGTTAATCAAAGATTTTCACATTTTATTCTCTTGTAGTCTTTATTAAATAAGTATTTTAATTTATTTCACTAACAAAAACGTTTAAACACTATCTAAATAGTATATTGTGCAACTAGTGCGACAATGCCGCACGAGTTGCACATACTATTTTTTATTACGAATTAAATTAAATTAAAATTTTATTACGAATTAAAAAAAGAAATTAGAAGTAATAAAAATTAAAATTAAATCATTAAAAAGTTGAAAGTTCAGTTAAAATTGTTAAAATTGTCAAGAATAAAAGTCCATAATAGAAAATTTTAACCTCAAATCTGCTTCAAATGACAGTTTGTTTCGTTGACATTAACAGCGTTATTATTTTGTTTTTTTCTCTGAATTTGCGTGCGGCAAACAATAATTTCAGTGCGACAAATAAAGTTTCCGCACGCAAATGAAAATAGCTACTTTTCAACCGTAACAGCATGCGTAAAGATACCACTTTTCCCGCATGAGTAATAAAAAAAATCATTTGACATTGCAAAGTTATCAAATTATTACGCATTTAGGTGTTTGGTTTCAATACATGACATATTCCTTGTTCGTACAGGATTGGTGGAAAGTTGAGGTGAACGACAGACAAGGTTTTGTTCCGGCCGCTTACGTTAAAAAACTCGAAGCAGGCCTTAGCGCTTCGCAGCAGAGCCTCGCCGACGGCAACAGCATCTCGGCTCGTCAAGCGCAAATTCAGCAGCAGTACGATCGGCTGTTGGCTTCAGCCCGAGACAGACAACATAGACTTAACGAAACCGTCAAGGCTTACGTTCTTGTCCGAGAGGCTGCGGAACTTTCAACTTGGATTAAAGACAAGGTACCTAGGTTTTTATTTATTTTATTTCCGTGAACAAATACGCAATTTTTCAATAAATAAAATTATCGACCAATTTTTCAGAAAATATTGTCTGAAAAATTGGTCGATAATTTTATTTATTGAAGAGTTCTAATCAGACGTTAATCAAAGATTTAAATACGCAATTTCCTGTATGTTTTTCTTATTTGATATACGACCTCGAAATTTGTCTGTTAGGAAAATCACGCCCAAGTACAAGATGTCGGCGAAGACTTGGAACAAGTTGAAGTTTTGCAGAAGAAGTTCGACGATTTCCAGGCCGATCTTAAAGCGAACGAGGTCCGTTTGGCTGAAATGAACGAAATAGCTATGCAATTGGTTTCGCTGGGACAGACTGAAGCCGCGCTCAAAATTCAAACTCAAATCGAGGTAAGGTTTCAAAAAATTCGATGGGTATTTTTACCCACGACGGAACGGAGCAGGTATATGAGTTTAATTTCCGTAGAAATCGACGGCGCAGCTACTTCTACAGTTTGTTTTTGTTTATTTTTTTTAAAGGATTTGAATCAGAAATGGACATCGTTGCAACAGTTGTCGGCCGAACGCGCCACCCAGCTCGGAAGCGCGCACGAAGTCCAGCGATTCCACAGAGACGTCGACGAAACAAAAGATTGGATTCAGGAAAAAGACGATGCGTTGAACAACGATGATTTAGGAAAAGATTTGCGCAGTGTGCAGGCCCTGCAGCGCAAACACGAGGGTCTTGAGAGAGATCTCGCCGCTTTGGGAGACAAGGTAAGGAGAAAATCAATGAAGAACCGTGTCCTAAGTGGCATTTTGTTTCATATTTTAAACATGAACGGAATTTTGTGACCGGAAAACAAATATCGATAACGCGTTACTGTTTTTCAGATCCATCAATTGGACGAGACGGCCAACCGTCTGATGCAGTCGCATCCGGAGAGCGCCGAACAGACTTATGCCAAACAAAAGGAGATCAACGAAGAGTGGACGCAGCTTACGGCCAAGGCGGAGGCTCGCAAGGAACGTCTGCTCGACTCGTACGACTTGCAGCGCTTCCTCAGCGACTATCGCGATTTGATGGCTTGGATCAACTCGATGATGGGTCTCGTCAGTTCCGATGAGCTTGCCAACGATGTGACTGGCGCAGAAGCCCTGCTCGAAAGACATCAAGTAAGACGTTGCAATGTTGTTTTTGTGAACTGTGAAAATTGTGTCTGTTGGGATTTTACTTCGACCACGCGCCATCTACTCAGTATTTCAGTGAACTATGTAAAGCGTCTCATATAACAATTGTGACTATGGTGGTCACAGTTATGTCTTCGCATAGTTGAATGTTTTAAAATGGCCTGCGCCTCCAAGTAAAATTCCAATATTCGTACAGCAGGTTTGCCATGTTAGTTGTAAACATAGATATATATATTTAATAGATTGCGGATACACTAGCGCCTCCTGTACCTTTTAGAAGCCATTTTGTACGTGGAAAACGCCGTAAAAAGCGCGCGAGATTCAAAAATATTAATTATTTTATAATATGATTTTATTGAGAAAAACGACAAAACTCACAGTAAACAGCGATATTTCGCTCCAAAACCTATTTTTATACTGAAACGTTTAAAAAATTACAAAATAGGTCATATGCATGTATTTTTTTTATATTTTTAATAGATTATTTAGTCAACCATAATACGGAAAAAAATTGATAATCATTTAAAAATGTAATATTATCACAAGAAAAAAAATATGAAATTTCACATTCAAAAATAGACAGTTTAAACAATCGGCCATGTTGGCGGGCTTATGTGACGTCACGATATATGATGCATGTCAACTTTGATGTCAAATTGTCAATGTTCTAAATGAAGTTTATTTGTTGTTTTCTCTAAATACTGACGTAATCTTACTGTGAGACGACCCAGTCGCCATGGAAACTGTTATTGATATATATAAATAAAATTATCGACCAATATAAAAAAATTAATACATTAACGTTTCGATCCGGATTTGGATCTTCTTCAGAACGGATCTAAAAATATAAAAAAATAATTAATAATTAGTTTCTATTTACTTTGAATGGAATTGGTCGATAATTTTATTTATTGAAGAGTTCTAATCAGACGTTAATCAAAGATTTGGTTATTGATATATACTCTGACGTCACGCTGCGTTTTGAAAATTCGAAAATAGCGCGTATTTTCTACGTTTCTATTTTATTATTTGCATTTTTTTCAGTGATTAGATTAATAAAATAACCATTACGATATGATCAGGAACTAAAATATATTTCAAAATAAAAATTTAAACCAATTTGGAGTCTCATGCATATGACCTATTGAGCATAAATATAATGTAAAAGCTTAGAACATTTTACATTGTCAATTTGGTATCAAGGTTGACAAGCATTGATGCCAATCTGATAATGTAAAATGTTCTAAGTTTTTATATTATATTTATGCTCGGTTTTGTAATTTTTGAAACGTTTCAATACAAAAATAGGTTTTGGAGCGAAATATCACTGTTTACTGCGAGTTTTATTGTTTTTCCATTAACATCATATTATAGAATATTTAATCTTTTTGAATCCCGCGCGTTTTCCACGTACAAAATGTCTTCCATATGGCTTCTAATTGAAACCATTCCGCACAATGCTCAAGGATATCCGCTATCTATTAATATATATATTTATGGTTGTAAACCCCTGGATTTTTGATATCAAGAAAATCCCTAGGAGACTAATTGGCAGCAGTTACAAATTTATATTATATTATATTTTACCGTTTATTACGAACACTTTGACGCTGATGACCTTAGCTGTTTAGCGTCTATAATCTGCAATCTACGAACGACTGTTTGGAGTCATGAAAAAGGAAGAATCGATACTTATACATTTTTCTTTTCCCTGTTGATAAAAAAAAATTGTTTTTCGGTCGATAGCGTTTTTATTTTATTTATGATTTGACAGAAATCGTGTAAAATAGTGTTATGATTTAGACGTTATTTTTGCTTCTAGAATCAAAGAGCAGAAATTGATGCTCACTATGGAATCTCACCCCAGGTATAAAATATGTGGGCTTGTGCGAGTATTAGAAAAAGAGTTTTTTTAGTTGCTGCTGCGTTTTTTGTTTTTATTTTATGAATTTTTTTCTTTACTTAATTTTTTTTTATGTTTTTATTATTTAACTGTTTATTATACAATTTTCTTACAGCCTTAAAAAAAAAAAAACGCTAAATCGTTCTTGTTTTGTTGTCTTAACAAATGCCGTCGTGAACTTTTTCTCTTGAGATTTTTTTTTGTTTAATTTATTGTTGTATTGTCGTGACGACTAACAAATAATGCAACTTTGTGTCTCATTGCTTGGATATTGCCTTCGTTGCTTTCGATGTGTCAAACAAAAGATGTGCTTTTGTTTTTATAGGAACACCGTACTGAAATCGATGCCAGGTCGGGTACGTTCCAGGCTTTCGAACTGTTTGGAGGACAGCTGCTGCAATCGGGACACTATGCCAGCGTGGAAATTCAAGAAAAAATTGAATCGATGACTGAAGCACGTCAAGAACTTGAAAAGTATGTTGTTTTTTTTTTAGTATTGAAGAACTTATTAAATCTAATTGTAGATGGCAGCACTGTGATAAACGTTTTGACAGGTAACCGTTTGAGGTTATGAGTCATTTTGTGTAAAATGTATATTTTTACTTCATTCCGAATGGACTAAGAGCTGGCTACGGAGAAAATGGGTGACTCGGTGAAGAGCTGAAAATTTGCAGAATAATAGGAGATAGTATAAGTAAGTAGGGAAAAAATTGCCAGAAGGCTAGGCGGAAGATAAAGAGCCGCCAGAAGGCGATAATGTTGCGAAAAATCAGTGCACTTCTGGCAATTTCTATACTTATTCTGTAATTCAAAACTAGATTATATATTATATATGTTATACATTATATAGTTATAAGGGCATACTGAAAATTCAAACATGATATAATAATTACATTCGACAAATATTGTTATAACAACGTAATTTTATTAATTTATTTAATTTTTTTTCTATCAAAATGACATTAATAATTTTGAATATTTGTCGAATGTAATTATTATATCATGTTTGAATATTCAGTATGCCCTTATAACTATATAATGTATAATATATATAATATATAATCTAGTTTTGAATTACAGAATAAGTATAGAAATTGCCAGAAGTGCACTGATTTTTTCGCAACATTAGCGCCTTCTGACGGCTCTTTATCTTACGCCTAGCCTTCTGGCAATTTTTTCCCTACTTACTTTTACTATCTCCTATTATTCTGCAAATTTTCAGCTCTGCACCGAGTCACCCATTTTCTCCGTAGCCAGCTCTCCGTCTAGAAGCTATGCGTCGTAAATGCAAAATAATAATCTCATTTACTTTCCAGAGCTTGGGTAGCCCGTCGTATGCAGCTCGATCAAAATCTCGAATTGCAGTTGTTCTACCGCGATTGTGAGCAAGCCGAAAATTGGATGTCATCGCGCGAAGCCTTCCTCGCTTCCGAAGAAGTGGATTCGAAAGGCGACAATGTCGAAGCGCTGATTAAAAAACATGAAGATTTTGATAAAGCAATCAACGCTCATGTATGTATTTTAATTAATTATTTATTTTTTCACAAACTACATTTTATTTTGTTTTTTTATAGGAAGAGAAAATCGCCGCCCTTCAGACTTTGGCCGATCAGTTGATTGCAGCCGATCATTACGCGTCAAAACCGATCGACGACAAACGTAGTCAGGTGCTCGATCGTTGGCGTCACTTGAAAGACGCCCTGATCGACAAACGTTCCCGACTCGGCGAATCGCAAACGCTGCAGCAATTCTCGCGAGACGCCGACGAAATCGAAAATTGGATCGCGGAAAAATTGCAACTCGCAACGGAAGAAAGTTATAAGGTACGCTTTTTTGCGGCACGTTTTAATGGTCGACGCTTTGATGTTTTATATAAATACAGTGTAAACTCTTTATAACGAAACTCAAGGGACCGAGCATTTTTTATCGTTATAGAGAGTTACCGTTATATGGAGTGAAGAAAGAAAAACAACCAAATTAACAATAATCTTCAATGTACTGTGTAATCTCTTTATAACGAATTTTAAGGGACCGAACATTTTTTTCGTTATAAAGAATTTTCGTTATATGGAGGGAAGAAAGAAAAATAACCAATTTTTCAATGTGGTGGAATAATCTTCATTAAATAATAGGAATTTTTACATAAGTTTGGCGTCATCAAGTGCTTGTTGAATAGATGGTGATGGTTCAGAATGGTCCTCTTTATGTCTGTAAACATTTGCTGACGCCTAAATATGAACATATTTCTTCGTAATAGAGAATGGCTGTTGCGTTATAAAGAGGGTATTAATGTATAGGTTTTAAGGTAAACCAACCAGATCGTAAAAATTTCGACGTTATAGGGAGTTTTTCGTTATAACGAAGAACGTTATAAAGAGTTTACACTGTACATAATAATATAAAACCTATAGGGGGCTATGCTAACTAAAAAATATTTGATTTTAGGATCCGGCCAATATCCAATCGAAACATCAAAAACATCAAGCTTTCGAAGCGGAACTGGCTGCCAACGCCGATAGGATTCAATCCGTTTTGGCGATGGGAAGCAATTTGATCGATAAACATCAGTGCGCAGGCTCAGAAGATGCTGTACAGGTAAGGTTACAACATTATTATCCAAGATTAATCTTTAACCATTCCAACCCACAAGTGGGGAATGGTACTAGTTTAGGTCAAAAATCACTTTTCAAAAATTTTACAATGAGGTCCCCCAAAAAATCTAAAAAACATATTTTTGAAAAAACTCCGTGCGTCTGTTAGTCTGTGAACACGATACAGGTCAAATGGATGAGCGGATTGAAATCAAATTTTGGGAGGATGTTTGGTATGCAAATACGAAGAGCCCTATTGTTTTTGGGGAAAATCGGCGCATGCGCAGAAGAGATATATGCTAAAACGGTGTTTTTTTATATAATAATGGTATACTTTTCATAACGGCTTATTATTCTATTTATTTTTTCAAGAAAGTTTCGTTAAAATTTTTTTTTTCTAAACTTTATAGTTTCGGAAATATTTTGAAAATAAAAAAAATCAGCCGCTCTTTTGTTTTATGGATCTGTCAGAAATAAACTAGTTCGGCATGCTTTGATTAATTTTTACATGGCGTGGAACATATTATGTAGGTAACCAGGGCAACGAATAGCAAATATATTGAATACTAGCCATTACCCGCGTCACCTCACACGATATCAGAAATTTTATTTTCTTCATTATAATCAAATGTCAACATTTTTGAAGTTGGAATGGTCCAGTCGCCCAATTGGCTGGAATTTTTTTATTGTTAAAACTGACGTTAAAGCATACTATATAATATGTTTGTTTATCTAGGCTCGTTTAGCATCGATTGCCGATCAGTGGGAATATCTCACACAAAAAACTACCGAGAAATCGTTGAAACTCAAAGAGGCCAATAAACAGCGCACGTACATCGCGGCCGTTAAAGATTTAGATTTTTGGCTCGGAGAAGTCGAGAGTCTGTTGACGAGCGAAGACGCCGGGAAAGATCTCGCTTCGGTTCAGAATCTGATGAAGAAACACCAATTGGTGGAAGCCGACATTCAAGCGCACGAAGACAGAATTAACGGTAAAGTTATCTTAATTTTTAATACCGATATTCCGTCTCACACACGAAATGTGACGATACTTCAATAAATTCGTTTTTGTTCAGGTATTTCGATTGTATGCGCCGATACCGTACTTCTCCGATCCTTTTTTAAAATCCAAGATACCTTAATCCGACACTATTTTTCCTGTGAACGTTTGTATTATCGTTAAGTATCCTGAAATCGATTTTTGCTTTTGTTGTTGCCGCGACGAGTCGATATTTTAATGTTTTAATCATTGGTCTTTTTTAGATATGAACAACCAAGCTGATTCGTTGATCGATAGCGGCCAGTTCGATACGGCCAGCATTCAAGAGAAACGTCAATCAATCAACGAGCGTTACGAACGCATTAAGAATTTGGCTGCGCATCGTCAGGCGAGACTCAACGAAGCCAACACTCTACATCAGTTCTTCCGCGACATCGCTGACGAGGAATCATGGATAAAGTAATTTTTTTTTTTATTACTCATGCGGGAAAAGTGGTATCTTTACACATGCTGTTACGGTTGAAAAGTAGCTATTTTCATTTGCGTGCGGAAACTTTATTTGTCGCACTGAAATTATTGTTCGCCGCACGCAAATTCAGAGAAAAAAACAAAATAATAACGCTGTTAATGTCAACGAAACAAACTGTCATTTGAAGCAGATTTGAGGTTAAAATTTTCGATTATGGACTTTATTCTTGACAATTTTAACTGAATTTTCAACTTTTTAATGATTTAATTTTTACTGAAATTATTGTTTGCCGCACGCAAATTCACAGAAAAAACAAAATAATAACGCTGTTAATGTCAACGAAACAAACTGTCATTTGAAGCAGATTTGAGGTTAAAATTTTCGATTATGGACTTTATTCTTAACAATTTTAACTGAATTTTCAACTTTTTAATGATTTAATTTTTACTGAAATTATTGTTTGCCGCACGCAAATTCACAGAAAAAACAAAATAATAACGCTGTTAATGTCAACGAAACAAACTGTCATTTGAAGCAGATTTGAGGTTAATATTTTCGATTATGGACTTTTATTCTTGACAATTTTAACTGAATTTTCAACTTTTTAATGATAAAATTTTTACTGGAATTATTGTTTGCCGCACGCAAATTCAGAGAAAAAAACAAAATAATAACGCTGTTAATGTCAACGAAACAAACTGTCATTTGAAGCAGATTTGAGGTTAAAATTTTCGATTATGGACTTTATTCTTGACAATTTTAACTGAATTTTCAACTTTTTAATGATTTAATTTTTACTGAAATTATTGTTTGCCGCACGCAAATTCACAGAAAAAACAAAATAATAACGCTGTTAATGTCAACGAAACAAACTGTCATTTGAAGCAGATTTGAGGTTAAAATTTTCGATTATGGACTTATTCTTGACAATTTTAACTGAATTTTCAACTTTTTAATGATTTAATTTTTACTGAAATTATTGTTTGCCGCACGCAAATTCACAGAAAAAACAAAATAATAACGCTGTTAATGTCAACGAAACAAACTGTCATTTGAAGCAGATTTGAGGTTAAAATTTTCGATTACGGACTTTTATTCTTGACAATTTTAACTGAATTTTCAACTTTTTAATGATTTAATTTTTACTGAAATTATTGTTTGCCGCACGCAAATAACAGAAAAAACAAAATAATAACGGTGTTAATGTCAACGAAACAAACTGTCATTTGAAGCAGATTTGAGGTTAAAATTTTCGATTATGGACTTTTATTCTTGACAATTTTAACTGAATTTTCAACTTTTTAATGATTTAATTTTAATTTTTATTACTTCTAATTTCTTTTTTTAATTCTAATAAAATTTTAATTCAATTTAATTCGTAATAAAAATTAGTATGTGCAACTCGTGCGGCATTGTCGCACTAGTTGCACAATATACTATTTTTTTTTGAAAACGACTTTTAAAGTGCTTGTTTGAATATAATATTAGAACCGCTATATATCATTGCATAAATTGAACTGTGTTTTTCAGGGAAAAGAAACTTCTCGTCGGTTCGGACGATTACGGACGCGATTTGACCGGAGTGCAAAACCTGAAGAAGAAACACAAACGTTTGGAAACCGAGCTCGGTTCGCACGAGCCGGCTATCCAAGCCGTTCAAGAAGCAGGAGAGAAATTGATGGACGTTTCGAATTTAGGCGTCCCCGAAATTGAACAGCGTTTGAAAGCTCTCAACTTGGCGTGGGCCGAACTAAAGCAAATGGCTGCTACCAGAGGACAGAAATTAGACGAATCGTTGACCTACCAACAATTTTTGGCCAAAGTCGAGGAGGAAGAAGCGTGGATCAGGTAACGGAGGCATTTTCTTTTTTGTGAAGCTGTCCTGACGTCTGACCAATTATTTTTTATTACTCATGCGGGAAAAGTGGTATCTTTACGCATCTGTTACAGTTGAAAAGTAGCTATTTTCATTTGCGTGCGGAAACTTTATTTGTCGCACTGAAATTATTGTTTGCCGCACGCAAATTCAGAAAAAAAAACAAAATAATAACGGTCTTAATGTCAACGAAACAAACTGTCATTTGAAGCAGATTTGAGGTTAAAATTTTAGATTATGGACTTTTATTCTTGACAATTGTAACAATTTTAACTGAATTTTCAACTTTTTAATGATTTAATTTTAATTTTTATTACTTCTAATTTCTTTTTTTAATTCGTAATAAAATTTTAATTCAATTTAATTCGTAATAAAAAAATAGTATGTGCAACTCGTGCGGCATTGTCGCACTAGTTGCACAATATACTATTTCCATCGCATTTATTTGTTTGTTTTATTTTCAGCGAGAAACAACAACTCTTATCGGTTGAGGATTACGGAGACACAATGGCGGCCGTACAGGGCTTGTTGAAGAAACACGACGCGTTCGAAACTGATTTTGCCGTTCATCGCGACCGATGCAAAGATATCAGCGATGCTGGCACGAAACTCGTCGAGGAACGAAATCATCATTCGGACAGCATCAGCCAACGTTGTCAACAGCTGCAGGTTTGTGAATTTTTGAATCGAGTTTGGACGACTTAACTTTTGTGACGCCGAACTTTTAAAGGGTCCGGGCATGCATCGTTTGTTATCATATATATTAATACGCTAAGGTTAAAGATGTTTGCCTCCCTTTTTAGAAATGTTTTTGTAAATTAATTAAAATACAGCAACGCTGAACAACGTCTGCCATCTGACGGCTTTAATTTTGAAACAATGTCAACACTTCGATCTGTCGTCTGACCTTCATATTGTAATACAACAGACACAATACTGCCATCTGACGGTTTTAATTTTGAAACAGCGAGCAACGCTGAACAACGTCACAGCAATGCTGCATGATGCCATCTGACGGCTTAGCTCAACGCTTTTGCTACTTGCGCCTCTATATGACAATTTTAGTAAAATATTTCTTCGATCTGTCATCTGAGCTTCATATTGTAATACAACAAAAAGAAGAACGTTAAAAGCAGTGTGCAAAATTAGAAACGAATTGAATACCTGCAATCATATTTAAAAGATAATTTTGTAAAGTGATAATTATTATACTTATTTAGTGCGAATAATTCGCACAGGTCACGCTAGTTTGTTATAAGTTCTTCGTGCTTTTCAGGCAAAATTGGATAATCTGGCAGCTTTGGCCAATCGCCGTAAATCGCGTTTGATGGACAACTCGGCGTATCTCCAGTTCATGTGGAAGGCTGACGTCGTCGAATCGTGGATTGCGGATAAAGAAACGCACGTCCGATCGGAGGAATTCGGTAGAGATCTGTCCACTGTTCAGACACTTCTCACTAAACAGGAGACGTTCGACGCAGGTGAGAAAAAAACAGGCTAAAATAAAAGTGTCGAACTTGTTTCTGAATTCTAATTGGTAACGTTATTTTTTCATTTGTTTAGGGCTTCACGCTTTCGAGCATGAAGGTATCCAAAACATAACCACACTTAAAGATCAGCTGATCGCAGCAAACCACGATCAGACTCCGTCGATTTTGAAACGCCACGCCGACGTGATCGCTCGGTAAGATTTCAGTTTCGTTTTTCGCGGAAATGTCTCGTATAGCGTTTATCTGATCGTCGATGTCGTCTTTTCAGCTGGCAGAAACTGTTAGCCGATTCGGACGCACGGAAACAGCGTCTTCTGCGCATGCAGGAACAGTTCCGTCAAATCGAAGAGCTGTACTTGACGTTCGCAAAGAAGGCGTCCGCGTTCAATTCGTGGTTCGAGAACGCCGAAGAAGATTTGACCGATCCGGTTCGTTGCAATTCCATCGAAGAAATCCGGGCTCTGCGCGAGGCTCACGCGCAGTTCCAGGCGTCGTTGTCGTCCGCTCAGGCGGATTTCGATGCTCTGGCAACTCTCGATAATCAAATAAAATCGTTCAATGTCGGTCCTAATCCGTATACGTGGTTCACGATGGAGGCCCTCGAAGACACGTGGCGCAATTTGCAGAAGATTATCGGAGAACGCGATGTCGAATTGACTAAAGAAGCACAGAGGCAAGAAGAGAACGACAAATTGCGTAAGGAGTTCGCTAAACACGCCAATGCGTTCCATCAATGGCTGACGGAGACACGGTAAGCGATTGGTTTTTGTTTTTATGTATAAACATTCTTTTGTTTTATACAGTATGTAAACACGTAAGGTGCACATAGGGAAATCAGCATTGGGAAAAAATACTTGGATCGGAGTTAGCCATGACTGCATTAATTGTTATTTCTATTGAATTATCGTGGTAATCTTGAGGATTTCTATTTTACTTGGCTTTTTTAATAATAAAAAGCTCTTATAAATCATTATTTTAAATGTTTTGTACAAAAATAAAACAAAAAAACAACTCCATCTGTTTGGAAACATATCACTCAAAAATTGTCTGACTGGTATGACGTATGCGCGTTGGTAAATCAGTGACCCAATGTCTTTAGGTTCAACACGAATAGGCGGAGATATTTGATCTCGCACCATATTTAAGTATTTTTGGGAATTTAATGTCCCATTAATAAAAAAGTCCGATTATGTTGTAATCATTTGAATATTTTCTTCGGTAGTATACACATTCATTTTGCAAAAGAATATTATCTGTCAAATTGAAAAACAAGATTTCAAGGCTCACTCTGATCCAGTCATTTTTTCCCAATGTTAATTTCCTTATGTGCACCTTACGTGTTTACAATTTACATACTGTATAAATTTATACAAGGCCATTTTGTCAGTATCCCGTTTATTATAAATGTATCTACCATTTCAGATACCGCATTCTTGGCTGGGATGGGTGATTATTTTTTGTTTCCGTTTGGTTTTTGTTTGGTATTTAATCGTTAACCACCTTTTAAATAATAACGATTTGTGTAATGTGCCTGAATTAACAAATATTTTTATTAAGTGTAATAACAAACATTGAGTCTTTCGATTTGATAATCTTGTTGTATTGAAATACGATAAATTAACCTCAAAATGTTTATAGCAATCGACTGTTTTCTATTTTTTGTCAATTTAATAAAATCAGAAAACAGCATAAACAAAAAGTGAACAATTTTGAGGTTAAAACGTTGCACGAACTTTACTGAAAAATGTGAATGTTAATTAAGCAAGTATGACTTTTTTTTAGAACATCGATGATGGAAGGCTCAGGTTCGCTCGAACAACAGCTTGAAGCCACAAAACGCAAAGCTGCCGAAGTACGCGCGCGCAGGTCCGATCTCAAAAAGATCGAGGATCTGGGCGCAATTCTCGAAGAACATCTTATTTTGGATAATCGTTACACGGAACATTCTACTGTCGGTTTAGCGCAACAGTGGGACCAACTCGATCAGCTCGGAATGAGAATGCAACATAATTTGGAACAGCAGATTCAGGCCAGAAATCAATCGGGTAAATTTGAAAACAGACGGAAAGTTGCGAAGCTAAGAAATTCAAACGCTATAATATCGATGATTGTTTTCAGGTGTGAGCGAAGATGCTCTCAAGGAATTCTCAATGATGTTCAAACATTTCGACAAAGACAAGTCCGGAAAATTGAATCACCAGGAATTCAAATCGTGTTTGCGAGCGCTCGGTTACGATTTACCTATGGTCGAAGAGGGTCAGCCCGATCCAGAATTCGAGGCCATTCTAGGTAAGATCCATTATTTAGGAAAAATAAATAGTTTTCATCGTTCAGTTATAACAAAGACCGGAACAAAATCTGCATGGTGTTTAACTTCACTTTGTCTTTTGTTTTACAGATGTCGTAGATCCGAATAGAGACGGCTATGTGTCGCTACAGGAATACATGGCGTTCATGATAAGTAAGGAAACTGAAAATGTTCAGAGTTCCGAAGAAATTGAAAACGCCTTCCGCGCAATCACCGCCGCAGATAGACCTTACGTTACGAAAGAGGAACTTTATGCCGTAAGTATTGCTATTTATATAGAGAACAGATAAGATACTAGACATTTTAATTTCGATTCTCGATGATGGAATTTAACTAGTAATTTTCGTATTAAGGAGGTTGATGCGTTACAGTCCCAATCAAAAGTGAGTCGAATTCTGAATGTGAATTTTTCCATAATAAATTTTTACAAAAGGTTATAAGTCGATGATACCAATAAATTATTGTCATAAAGGCATAAATAAACATTTTTTTTGATATTAATTAATTATTTCAGTATTTTACTTAATGGACTAACTTTTGAATTTTTTGTACAAAGTTAGGTTAGATATAATAAATTTATGTAAATATCTATATTTTACATATTTTTTGCAGTAAATAATTAATAAAAGAAATTAGAAGTAATAAAAGTTAAAATTAAATGATTAAAAAGTTGAAAATTCAGTTAAAATTGTCAAGAATAAAAGTCCATAATCGAAATGTGCTAAGGTTTAATAATTTTTTTTATTGATTAAAAGTCTCCTAATTAAATTAGAAAAAATATTAAAATATGCGTAAGACATCGATGCTTTACATAGTTAGTTTTCGGAACTGCTGACATTATTTGGTTATTTGCAAAAAAATAAAATGAACAGTTTGCATGCTAGGTTGACATATTTTCCATAAGACTACATGTAAAAGTTTTTTTTAATTTTTAACTTTATAAATCTCCTAATGATTTTAGATTTTTTACAGAAAATTTTGTCATAAAAAAATCTATTAAAAAAAACTTTCAGATTTTTTTCATTATCTTCGTAAAACGGCTCAACCTCCTTAATTAAAATTTCTGTAATCTTTCATTTGATTAACCTTTATGATTTTCCAGAACCTCACAAAGGAAATGGCGGACTACTGCGTTGCGCGGATGAAACCGTACATAGAACCGAAAACGGAACGGCCGATTGCAGGAGCTCTCGACTATATCGAGTTTACTCGGACGCTATTCCAAAACTAGGAGTAAAAATCGCACGCTGTGTTGTTATTTCTACAGAGCATCTATATTTATTGCTATTTATGAATTGCCGGTTTCATTGTCTCCAAGACCTCTCTTAAAATCGCAAATTTTAATCAAGATACAAGTACGAACTTTCACTCGCTTGGGCTTTCGTCGTTGATAAAAGTATTTATTCGTTTTTTTCAATTTTGATTACGGTGACGGGAGTTCTGTTTTGCAAAATATGATATAGATTTTCTCTCTTGCAAGCCAACTGACGCCTTTGTTTTTTATAAAATGTAGATGCAACGCAGTAACCATTTTTAGGTTATAAAGTTTTTTAGTATAGCCATCTAGTAATGCATTGAAGTACTAGATAGCCATTTTTTCTCAAAAACGTTTACCCGTCTATATTATATTTACAAAGGTTTTTTTTTAAGATTAAAGTGATTTCAAAATGGAATTGACAATTTAGTTGGATAGTAACTTGACTTGATAACTTTTTACATTTTGCTTTTATTTATACGTCGTAGTGACTAAGAATGGATTAATTTTTGTACTCGGAAGGTTGCATTTTTTTAAAAATTGATAATTTTTGAACGGGGCCTTATGAACCATGCTTGTAACAAGCTTTGCGACACGTAGAAATTTTTATTCAATGCATTTATTGTATTTCATGTTTTTCGGTATAAAATTTGCAACTATCAAATAAGGGAGGTCTAAAATTTAGTACGTTTTATCGAGTCAAAACTTTTTTTTTATTGGTGTTAAATACAAAGTATCAAACCATTAAGTCTTATATAGTTTTGAATCAACATTCTAAAATTAAGATGACGTGAAAATATCACAAGTAAAATGTTTGAAAATTCCTGGATTAATGATATTGCAATGAAAAGTACCGAAAAATATTAATTTTACTAATTAAATATAGGTGTAAAAGAGAAAATAATATATTATTATTAAAAAGAAAGTATATTAATACACAGTATATATATTTTAGCTTCTTATTTTTTTTAAATATATCAATAAATCGTTCCATGTTTATTATTTTTGTATCTTTTTTGATAATTATTTATCCTAAAAAATAAAACATTTCTCCTGAGTAATAAACTGATGGAATTGTAAATCTTCATTTATTCAACTCATGCGCGCTATTCATGTTTTATCATGCCTAAAAACCGAACCCTAAATAGCCATTTACCGACTGGTGACAATTACTTGTCATAACTCAATGAAGATTCCTACTAGCTCGGCCATTGTGGAGTAATGAAAATAAACGTAACTATTTTCTGAGTCGTAACGAAATAGTAGGTAACAACAACTCCCTGTTACCCATTGAGGCTAAAATTGAGAGGCCGAATGTTTTCGACATGGAGTTTATTCATAATCGGCTAACCTCAAACCAAAACATTGAATCGTGCTGTTTGGTGCTGTTAGTATTGACAGTTTTTTTTTATAAAGAATAAATAGATATTTACAACATCTCATTATAATTAAAACATGAATAACGCGCAATTGTTGAATAAAATTATGGGCGCAACTTGTAGGCTAAGTCATGACCTGTCAGCGCCATGAATGACTTAGACTACTAGTTACGCCAATAACTATTGTTTTATACATTTTTAAACAAATGCACGCTAAACTCGCTCTGCTTAGGTTTTTCCAGTTTTTATTATGAAAACATTCAAGATAAATGTAGTAGTTTATATAATATATTCAATTTCAAAATAAAATTAATTCCAAGTAGATTTTTTTTATTTTTGGCAGGCCTTAAAATTGCTACACAATTCCCAGTTTTCCTTATATAGAATCTATTGTACTGTTCCTAAACCTACCAACATTGCAATCGTTTCTCCTATAACGCGATAAAGTTTACGAAAATTCGCGCAATATAAATACCAGGAAAATTCACACAAAACCTGTGCCGCACCTGAAATTCGGTACATCCTGGTTTCTAACCGACGAAAAACAAAAACGGAGGAGGTTCTCAAGTCGACGCGTATATTTTTTTTTTTTTTGTTACCTTTAAATCGCGTATGAACAAATTCGCGCTATACAAGCACGCGTTATAGCAGAAGAAACTACTTTTAAATTAAAATTCTTTAGAAACGTCGAGAGCAATTTTATGACCGCGCAATAAAATATTTTATACAGCGTTCGATTAATTTTAAATAATATTAAACAGTCTTCTGAAAACTAATGTAAGGAATTTCTAATAACTCCGTAACTGTCGGTCGCGCTTTTGGTTCAAAAGTTAAACACCGTTTCAATGTTTCCATTAAAATCGGTGGGCAGTGAGGCGCTTCTGGATAACGTATTTGACTCTCTGGATTCGTTATTGCAGCTACTACGACCCACTGATTTTTCAAGTGCTGGAATGGCGTGCATCTGTAGATTAAATTATACAAAATGCAGCCAAGAGACCATACATCCGATTTATAGCTTATCTGTAAAAAAAAACATATTACGTAAACAAAAATGATTCCAGAATGGCATACAATTGGGGGAATTACAAAACAGTCGAATAAAAAAAAATTGGTTGTCTGTAAAGTCGGTTTACGGACGATAGTTTTACGTGATAACGTCATAAAGAAACATTGATGAACTCTCTGACGTCACGCGAGAAGAGAGAGAAATGCGTACAAGCCGACGTTTGGGCCGATCGTGCCTCTCTATCGCTTATACCGCGCTCTCGCTTGCACGCTCAGGCTCAGGCGGAACGTGACACTTTTTCGTGCGTGCAGCCGGTGTTTCATCAATTTATAAGACGCTATCACGTCAAAAAAACTTGGTGACTGATGAGATACTGTTTTAATAACTTGAGTGGTATGAAATAGAGTAAGCGAAAAAATAACTAAACTAGCGACAAATATTGGTTAATAATAAAATCCAGAACGGGCTTACAAACATTGGGTTGTGAATAATCCATTTGAGATATTAAAATAATAGTTGGGTGACTAAATTACTAAGTGAGCGACTAAATTACTAAGTGAGCGACTAGAATGCCTTTGGTAATTTTGAAGCAGATATCTTCTTTTGTTTTTACTTTTTATTTTTTTTTTTCACTTTGAGACTACAACTTAAAACTCACATTTTCATGAAGATTGAAAACCACCGCTTTTTTTGATAAAGGGGTATGCGAATTGTCTCGCAGTGAAACGCGTGGGGCAAAGGTGCAGTTTTTAAAAAAATAATTCTGGGGTGAACGATAAACGGGTATGCGAATTGTAATTCTGGGGTGAACGATAAAGGGTATGCGAATTGTCTCGCAGTGAAACGGGAAGGGGCAAATGTGGAGTTTTTAAAAAAACATTTCCGGGGTGAACGATAACGGGGTATGTGAATTAAATAGTTAATTGTTTGGATAGAACTGCGTTTTCTAAAATGAATTGACAGTCAATTAAATATATATTTTTTAGAAAACGCAGTTCTATTCAAACAATTAACTATTAACAAAATGCCGCTCAGAATAAATAAATCATTTGCCAAATTTTGAAAAAAATGCAGGACGTAACGTTGACACTCAAACAAATATTAGGTCGCTCAAATATTATGAAGCTTCCAATTTTGTATTTTAAGTAACTCAAATAGATGTTTGTAAGTTGCTGTTCTGTTGATTTCTCGTCACGCGCAGTCAGTCGCTCACTTAGTAATACAGTAACCCAAATTGATTATTTTTGTCACCCAAAATTGTAATTTACAGTCACTCGTTTAAATACTACCCATACAATTCTGTGAATGTTCTTTCAGTTCTGAAAAATTTTCAGAATCATTTTTCAATTGAAATCGCTTGACAACAGTACCTATTGTTTTTTTTTTTTTTTGACGTGATAACGTCTTATAAATTGATGAAACACCGGCTGCACGCACGAAAAAGTGTCACGTTCCGCCTGAGCCTGAGCGTGCAAGCGAGAGCGCGGTATAAGCGATAGAGAGGCACGATCAGCCCAAGCGTCGGCTTGTACGCATTTCAATGTTTTTTTATGACGTTATCACGTAAAACTATCGTCCGTAAACCGACTTTACAGACAACCAATTTTTTTGTTAATTTTTTTAAAAACAACTTACCTTTATTCTAGGCCTTCCCTGAGGCGATCTTATAGTGTCATCGGTTTGGGTATCCATCAAAGTTTCGGGGCTTATATAATGAAACGTGCCCGTTTGCGTAGTTTTTATGACGGAAGTCATTTCGCCTTGAACACTTGACGAAATGCCAAAATCGATTAATTTCAAGCGACCCATGACGAGGAGGAAATTGCCGGGCTTCAAATCCGAATGAATAATACCTGACGACAGTAAAATATCCTGGTGAGTCAAATTTATCGCAAGATTTATTTACAGTTATTTAAAAAAGCACTAATATCGACAATTGGGCTTTTGAATGAAATTTTTTTTTGTCATAAATGGAAAGATCGTATATAAGTTTTATAACAAAACTATTTTTCTTTTTTTTATTTTCGTTATAATTCAAAAGTTATATCAAATTAAAAATAAATTTTTGTACCCAGTTCCGAGAACGCGCCGACATTTCCCGAACATAATGTGATGTCATAATGTTTTAGTCAATACACATGTAGAAGCCATTGATAGTATACTGCGTATATACATTTTACCATTATGACGTCACAACTGTCAAAAACAATTTTAGTGCGTTTGCAGTCACGTGTTTTTTTTTTTTAATATTTTATCAATTTTAAATTGCTTATAATTAATTTAAAAAAAGTTTTTTGAAAGTTTTTCGCATCGATTATCAATATTATTTATAATAAAGTTTTAAAATACAATAAAAAAATCGATAATTATTTTTTTTTTCAAAAGCCTAATTGCCGCTAGAGCGTGTTGATAATCAAGTTATTCACTATCCTTATCGGAAAATGGCGTCTGCAGCGACGCTATCTTGCGATCAAAATCGGAATTGATCAAATCATGGTAGGTCTGCGTGTTACTGTTCAAAAGAACAGATCATAAATGCATTTATTTACCGTTATCGTGGATGTGTTTGACGGCTGTCAACATTTCGGTCCAGTAGTAAATGATCATAGGCGTCGGCAGATGGTCAGTTCGTGACGATGTTGAATTTCGTAAGAGTTTTGTCAAATCAATGTCACCTTTCTCCATTAGAACATATAATAACTTGTCTTTTTCTAAATGTTCACTGCAAAAACAAAACACAAACGACTTTAAAACAAAATCGATAGTATGTAAAATCAGTCTAGTCATTTTCGAGTTTAGGTCAAAAATCACCTTTCAAAAATTTTACAATTTCTTTGCGTTTTGAGGTCCCCCGAATCATAAAACATATTTTTGAAAAAACTCTGTGCGTCTGTTTATCTGTTAGTCTGTGAACACTATACAGGTCAATGAGCGGATTGAAACCAAATTTTGGGAGGATGTTTGGTATGCAAATACGAAGAGCCCTATTGTTTTTGGGAAAAATTGGCGCATGCGCAGAAGAGATATATGCTAAAACGGTGTTTTTTATATGATAATGGTATACTTTTTATAACGGCTTATTATTCTATTTACTTTTTCAAGAAAGTTTCGTTAAAAAATATTTTTTCTAAACTTTATAGTTGTCGCCGGGATATTGTCAAACCCGTGATATTATAATTTCACTTAGTGAAATTATAATATCACGAATATTTGTCAATCGTGATATTGTAATTTCACTAGTGAAATTACAAAATCACGGATTTGACAATATCCCGGCGACATAGTTTCGGAAATATTTTGTAAATAAAAGAAGTTCAGCAGCTCTTTTGTTTTATGAATCTGTCAGAAATAAACTAGTTCGGCATGCTTTGATTAATTTTTACAAGGCGTGGAACATATGTAGGTAACCACGGCAATGAATAGCAAATATTCAAATCATTGATTAACGTCTTCAATAAATAAAATTGGTCGATAATTTTATTTATTGAATAGCAAATATTATATTGAATACTAGCCATTACCCACGTCACCTCACACGATATCAGAAATTTTATTTTCTTTATTATAATCAAATGTCAACATTTTTGAAGTAGGAATGGTCCCGTCGCCCAATTGGCTGGAATTTTAACTTACTAATCGAACATTTTAATAACTCGATCGCTTCCCTGTAATTTCAACAGGAGCTGTATTTCATTCATACATCCGGACGCAACGAGACTGGACGTCAGGTTCACACATTTAACGGCATAGATTTGTGAAGTTTCAGGGTCCAACACTTGGTAAACTTGACTGCTGCCACCCTCGCCTAATTTGCTCAAAACTGTATACGTTTTCCCTTTAATCGCAATAGACCGGAACTCTTTGTTATTAACCGTTGGCATCGGCAAAGAAAACTGAACGTTTTGTTTCTGCGTGACGACCGGTTTGGGTACACTTCGTTCGATCGCTTTTATCGACTGTTCCGGAATTAATTTATCCGTTTTCAGTTTGTTTGGATGAATCGTCTTCGATCCGATAGATTTAACATTAAACTGAACGCTTACAGGCGACACGTTTTCTTTTTCAGCACTCTTTTGTTTCGCGTCGTTCTCTTTTTTCTCACTACACCTCCGTGCTTCTGAATTTGTCTCTACACTGTGTTCATTAGGCACTTTTCTTCGATCGTCTGACGTTTTGTCGATCGATTCTCTTTTTAATTTCACACCCCGTGGATCCTCATTTATGATTTCTAAAGGTTTTATATCAAGGTCTCGATTCAGTTCTTCACCGCTGCTGAAGCTAAATTTCGAGTTAGTTTTGTTCGGTGTAGCGGACAACAAAAATGGATTTTGTTTCGACATCGAATTCAAAGAACTATCATTTCTTTTAAACAGACACGTGGCGACTGATCTTTCCTTCACCGCCGAAGAAGATCTTTCTTTAATCATCGATAACAGCGAGTGTTGACGAAGTAACGGTGTCCGGAACATGTCGTGTTTAGTCGCCATTTTAGACGAATCGCTACACGGAGTCTGATATTTCATACTATCTAACTGTTCGACACTATTTTTGCCTGATTTTGTTTTTTGTACTGAACGCGATTTCCCTGAAATGTTGCCGATCAACAATTCATTGGTCTTTGGATTCTCGTTTAGAATCAACAAGTCTCTGCCGCTGTCGTCTAACGAGCATTTTTTGAACAAACTAGTAAAACTTTTACTCGAATTCGGTTCGATAAAAGAATCGTTTAGTTTACTTTGAATGTCTACAGTTTCGATACTATTTTGAGTTGTCGATTCGATGAAAGATGTATTCAAAATATTATCGACATCTTTTTTTTTCTTCTTGTCGTTTGAACTGGGCGACTGCGGTGGTGATTCAGGACTTGATTCATAATCCAATTCTAATAAGTTTATATTACGTAGAGGTTTGAACACTCTCGTGGATCTATAAAATAATTACAAACAGATTAATTCAAATATAATTACTTAATCACTTTAGTTATTACTGATTTAGAACTTTAAAAACATTTTTTTCAATGTTCAGCAGAATACTGAGTACTTGCCACTAGTCTCGAGAGTAAAAACAAAAAATAACCATATTTTTATACTTTTTCGTAAGCTTACATTTTCATATTTGAGCCCAAATTCTCCAAAAAAGAAAATGAACTGCTATGACCTCCTGTATGTTCATTGTTTGGTTCTGTTTTATTTTCTTTAACATAATTTGTGTCACTTTGATTTATCATTTTTTCAACTAAGCTTGAAATGATTTATGCGATATAAAATAAATAAGTTCAAGACAGTATTTTATTCGTATACATTTTAGAACATATATAATAAATTCGAACAAAAGTAAATATTATTTTGTACATAAACTAAAACACAACACGTCTGTCAAAATCAAACAACAAAAACCGGTGAACGGTGGACGGTAAACAAACTTAACATTTAAACGTTAATAGCTCTCTAGATAAAACAGATATGCCTAAATACTTCAGGATTACAGTTTCTAGCCTATAAAAATACTGAAAGATGTCGCTATGATATATAATTCTCTAGTAAGTTTGTACTAGCGACGCTAGACGGAATTTTGTAACAAAGTATACCTAGTTCAAGTATTATGGCGCTGCTTGAAATTTAAGTCATGCTACACTCGTTACGTCATTTATTAAAAGGAATCATACCTTTGTTGAAAATTTAGATTTTTGTTCAAATAAAATTCATTACGACATTTTTCAAACCACTGATTGAAATAGACGTACTCACAACTCTGTACCTATCCTTTTTAGTTTCGAAATTAATAAGGACGTGTAATATTTTCTTTTTCCGAGAAAGTTTGTAAATTAACAACCTATTTACCTGTTTTCACCCTCTGAAGAGGTTGTTTTTGAAAAAGCATAAAACACGTGTTTATTTATTTGTTGACGAGTAATCCTGCGCATTTTCGAATTGATACATCTATCTTATATGATTCCTCCATGCAAATTTTGAACCCCCGTTGCACCCTTTTACGGGTTGAATTTTCAAAAATCCGTTCTTAGCGGATGCCTACGTCATAATAACTATCTGTGTGCCAAATTTCGGCCCAATCCGTTCAGTGGTTTGAGCTGTGCGTGTATAGATCAGTCAGTCACGGTTTCCTTTTTAACCGACGAAAAACAAAAACGGAGGAGGTTCTCAAGTCGACGCGTATATTTTTTTTTTTTTTTTTTTTTTATTTATGTATGACCACGCATAACTTTTTACAGAGTAGTCCGATTTTGATAATTATTTTTTTGTTTGAAAGGGTATACCCCGAAGTTGGTCCCATATAAATTTGGTAAAAAAATTCCAACCCTAAGGGTAGGAAAACGGGATGATTGATTGTTCACTCACTGATTGTAATGTATGACCACACATAACTTTTTACAGAGTAGTCCAATTTTGATAATTCTTTTTTTATTGGAAAGGGTATACCCCGAAGCTGGTCCCATATAAATTTGGAAAAAAAATTTCAACCCTAAGGGTGGGAAAATAGGGGTGATTTATTGTTCACTCACAGATTTTCATGCTGAGTTGTGTATTACAATAATAAATTATATAGCCACAAAAAATTATAAAATAAAAACTTTTTAACAAAAAAATTAAACCGCCGAAAAACTGAAAAGCAAAAAATAATAAATTTTTTTATTTAACTAAGTTCTATCTAAGTAGTTGAACGTATGTGACAGTCTAGTATATCTAAGTAATTTTGAGTCGGCGTCAAACAATCAATGAACATAGATCACTAAAAGAAATAACCAAATCAAATTAACAAAAATCTCCAGCGATAAACATTAACATTCCAAACATGCGCTCTCCACACGACCACTCGCAAAGACGTGTGGCCTCAGTGTGTGCCCGTTCGGGTTGCTCTGTCGCTGACATTATCTTCGTGAACGCTCAGAGATTTCCGGCAAAGGATTGTTGACGCCGACTCAAAATTACTTAGATATACTAGACTGTCACATACGTTCAATTACTTAGATAGAACTTAGTTAAATAAAAAAATTTATTATTTTTTGCTTTTCAGTTTTTCGGCGGTTTAATTTTTTTGTTAAAAAGTTTTTATATATACTTAGATTACGAGTTTGTTGTCTGCGTTACGGAAGCAAACGTTGAATTTACGCATTTATTCAATAATAAATTGAAAAGATTAATTGGTACCAGCTCCAGATAACTCTGTTAGCTGGTGATGTCATCAGCGAGTGAATGGCTTTCAGATTCGTTGCGCTTGCGCACAAAGCACAAGACGCCAGACACGGACAGAGTTCGTTGGGTTTCCGTTGCGCGTCGCGATCTCTCCCGGACCGGCGTCGGTTGCCCGGAAAACGAGTGAACTATCGAGGGGTTGCGCGCGCTCCGTAACAAACGCGGAGTTTACCGCGTGCGGGTGGCAGGCGTGGGCCGATGATGTAACACCAAACCGCCGATGACGAAACGAACCTCTTACCTCAGTTCAGTTTGTGACATGAGAGTAATAGGACAGCTTCTTTCCTCTTCTTCTTCATTTGCTATTGGCACTGAAAACAACATCAAAATCAGGCCGATTTTGTACAAGACATGCATCAGTATGACCGCACATACAGTAAGTCGATTTCATTTGTTTTTTTCGTGTTATTTTTGTTCTTCGATTGTTGTCCGGTATTTTGACGCACGCCTCGAAGGGCGGTTGTTCATAACCTTAAAATGCACGACGCTGAAAAAATGTTCACGCGTCTCGTAAAATAAAGTATGTTTTTGCAACGTTCGGCTATCGAAGTTTGTGTTTTTGCATTTTTATTTAAATTGAACGATGGCGTTTAGCTTAGTTATTATTTTTATACACGAAGTTTATAGGTATATATAGTGCTACGTACCTATCATCTTTCACGATATTATTATTACATATACATGTTTGTTAATAAGTTTAATGCGTGATTCAAATTTTCTGTCATTGAGAAATTTTCTTATACTTGTTGCATATAATAAATCCAGCAGGTATATATTATATCTTATAATAATTTCAGGATGTTATTATTGTTTTCTTTCGAAAGACACAAAATACGTTACTATTATTTTAAAATCAGGCTAAACACTATACTAAATTATATTAGAATACCGTCCTTTTAGATAGTTTCAGTTTTTAAGACTGAAAATTCAGTCACTAAATTCAGAAATCCACACTAATTTAAAGAGGTACCTACAGTTTGTAAGTTTTGATGTAGGAGGTAATCTCCGAAACTACTCATCCGATTTCAAAAAATTTTGACGTGATAACGTCTTATAAATTGATGAAACACCGGCTGCATGCACGAAAAAGTGCCACGTTCCGAAATGTGTCACGTTCCGCCTGACTTAAATGTGATATTCGAGCGGAATACGTTATCACGTAAAACTATCGTCCGTAAACCGACTTTACAGACAACCAATTTTTTTTCACCAGTATTTAGAACGGACCTTCAGGACGGACATAGGCTATTATCGCGTTAAAAATAAAAGCGCTTTTCGTGGAGATCAATTTTGCAATGTAAGTCGACGAAAAACGGCGGCAATCTAAAACCGGACTGAGCCGCTATACTTACTTACCGTTAAAAATTTAAATACTGTACTGTCAAAAAAACAGTTGAACTGTCAATCGTGTCAATCGTGCAAATAAATTTAAAATACGTGTTTCGTAGGCATTTGGTTTAACTACACTTTTAAACCAGTTGAAAATATTAAACTATTCTAGCTGAAGTATAAAGTGTTTTAATTTTACAATATTATGATTGTTGCGGTGATTATGAAAAACTACTTCGTGATTTTATTCTTAGAAGAATTAATTAGTTTTTGGCACAAAATTAGACAACAATATAACATTTTGATTGTCACGCAGCAGTTATAAAGCTTGGAGACAATTATATGCATCGAAGTTACTGCAACAATGGTTAGGTATAACTGTTCCTCTTATTTTAAAATGAATTGTTCCAAATATCTTAAACAAGAGAGTGTTCATAACACTTCAATGAAAAAGTGAAACTCTTTCATTCACTCACCGGTATACTTCCGTGCCCTCTTTCTTTTACTTCCACAGAAGAACAATGCAAACTTTTAAACGAACGCCATCTAGGAAAAAATGCAGGAAACGCCTTTACTGCCATCTGCTAGCGAGTTAACCAGTTTGTCTATACTAGTATGGTGGTTGTAGTACTACGGGATCGTAGCTACGGGAGCTTATAGAGGCCATGTCCTACCTTAACAATACCGAACATGCAATGATATCCCGCCCTTTGTATTAACCACGGCCTACTTCAAATTTCTTATATCTTGACCTTGATTTACTGGCGTAAAGATCCATTGTGATAAAAGATTAATTGGCAGAACAAATATATTCAGGGTGCTCCGCGATTGTATTTTATTCGAACGCCTGCCGATATTCCAGTTTTAACTCAAAATTATTTCAGGGAAAGATTTAAAAATTTCGACGTTGTCATGAGACACGCTGTAGCATAGTAATGAGTTGCGCAGGACAACGCTAGTCGAGGTATGGCTGCACTCGGCTGGTTAGAGCAGGAGAAACTCCTGCTGCGCTCGCAGGAACTGTACAAAGGACGCGTTGTTCTATACCCCAATAGTTGACATATAGTCACTCCTATACTTTATTACTATAAGGCCTGCCAATCTAGGGATCTAGCTCGTTATCAATTTATTAATTAAGGAGGTTGATGCATTACAGTCCCAATCAAAAGTAAGTCGAATTCTAAATGGGAAATTTTCCATAATAAATTTTTACAAAAGGTTATAAGTCGATGATACTAATAAATTATTGTCATAAAGGCATAAATAAATAATTTTTTTACGTGATAACGTCTTATAAATTGATGAAACACCGGCTGCATGCACGAAAAAGTGTCACGTTCCGAAATGTGTCACGTTCCGCCATGTGTCACGTTCCGCCTGACCCTGTTCGTGCAAGCGAGAGCTCAGTATAAGCCCAAGTTTGACAGCTACTAAAATTTAGGTTATGTATTATTAAATATGATATTTTACAGAGTAGCTACTGTTTGCTACAATTGTTAAGAAACACCCATTGTTACAACGCTATCAACATAGAAAAATTAGTTTATTAGTTTATTCGGGGTTCGTATCCCGACGGTGACATTGTTTGAAAATATAAACTAATTTTTCTATGTTGATAGCGTTGTAACAATGGGTGTTTCTTAACAATTGTAGCAAACAGTAGCTACTCTGTAAAATATTATTATAATTACTAACTGTAACTAAACTCATCTAAATATTAAATATGATATTCGAGCGGAATATGTTATCACGTAAAACTATCGTCCGTAAACCGACTTTACAGACAACCAATTTTTAATATTAATTAATTATTTCAGTATTTTACTTGGACTAGCTTTTGAATTTTTTGTAGAAAGTAAGGTTAGAAAAAATAAATTGATGTAAATATCTGTATTTTACATATTTTTTGCAGTAAATAATTAAAAAAAGAAATTAGAAGTAATAAAAATTAAAATTAAATATTTAAAAAGTTAAAAAAAATCAGTTAAAATTGTTAAAATTGTCAAGAATAAAAGTCCATAATCGAAAAGTGCTAAGGTTTAATAATTTTTTTTTATTGATTAAAAGTCTCCTAATTAAATTGTAAAAATTATTAAAATATTATGCGTAAGACATCGATGCTTTACATAGTTAGTTTTCGGAACTGCTGACATTATTTGGTTAATTGCAAAAAATTAAAATGTACCGTTTGCATGCTAGGTTGACATATTTTCCATAAGACTACATGTAAAAGTTTTTTTTAATTTTTAACTTTATAAATCTCCTAATGATTTTGGATTTTTTACAGAAAATTTTGTCATAAAAAAATCTATTAAAAAAACTTTATTTCAGATTTTTTTCATTATCTTCGTAAAACGGCTCAACCTCCTTAAATAGAACTCTACACACCTGTAAATTATAATAGATTTTTTTATGACAGCATTTTCTGTAAAAAATCCAAAATCATTAGGAGATTTATAAAGTTAAAATCACAAAAACAAGTTTTACGGACAAAGTTTACTGATAACACCAACAAAATTTGTTAGAGATATTTGAAAAAATACATTCTTATATAAAAAGTTGAGCTTTAGATGTTTGCTTGCAACATATCATTAAAATATTATTACTCCTCACGTAAATACTTTAAAATATAATATTTTGGTAATAAATAATCAATTTTGTGTATACAATAAGCATTGCGCATGTAAAGCCGTTAAAATTGTCAAAGAGAAATAAGAAGTTCCCTTTCTTATAAAAAAACTATTAAGAATCGCCTGTTTAAATTATTTGCTTTAGGTGCAATTAATCGTTGAGTCCAAAGTCGAAAAACGTACAAGTAATATTTAACTGCCGCCCTAACTAAAAAAGCAGTATCTCGCAAATTGTAAGTTCTAGCTTGTTGATATCGATGATATCATATGCACACATACTGCAATGTGTATCGTATAAGATATTTTTTACCAATCCAATTCCACTAGTGGGGAATAGTAAAAATTTAGGTCAAAATTCACTTTTCAATATTTTACAATATGTTTTCATATGAAAGTTCTGTCTGTGAACACGATACAGGTCAAACGAGTTAACGGATTGAGACCGAATTTTGGAAGGATGTTTGATATGCAATTATCAAAAGAAAACAGAAATCTTATTTTATCATATATATTAATACGCTAAGGTTAAAGATGTTTGCCTCCCTTTTTAAAAAAAACCTCACAATTTCTCCACATAAATTATATATCATTTTACAGGTAATTGCTTGCTCTACTGACATCGACAACTAAAAAATTTATTATTGCTTTTGTTTTTGTAAATTAATTAAAATACAGCAACGCTGAACAACGTCTGTTATTTGACGGTTTTAATTTTGAAACAGCGAGCAATGCTGAACAACGTCACAGCAATGCTGCATGATGCTATCTAACGCCTTAGCTCAATGCTTTTGCTACTTGCGCCTCTTTATGACAATTTTAGTAAAATATTTCTTCGATCTGTCATCTGAGCTTCATATTGTACTTAATACAACAAAAAGAAGAACGTTATAAGCAGTGTGCAAAATTAGAAACTAATTAAATACCTGCAATCATATTTAAAAAATAATTTTGTAAAGTGATAATTATTATACCTACTTATTTAGTGCGAATAATTCGCACAGGTCACACTAGTTTATCATAATATGTCAAAATGTTAATGAAGCTGGAATGGTGCTGTAGCCCTATTGGCTGGATTTTTTTTGTTAATCTAGTTAGAATCACAGATAAATAAACCTGCAAATTGAATTGACTATGAATGGGGGAAAAATAGAGAAACTGCTTTTTATCTTAGGACGGCAATATAGTACATGCTCCATAATGCGAAAGATAAATATTCAGACATTTATTTATTCCCGATAATTTATTTAATTTGCGGATTACGCAGCTACGCGATATTGAAACAAAAGCACGTTCTGAGAAACATCTGAAGTCTACAGTGCCGTTACGTCATTAATGCATCCTGTTGCCTAAAACTCAGTGAATGTTTTAAATTGTTTCAAAAACAGTTACTTTCAACTGAGGGCGCGTGCATGACTCATGTTATGAACAGTTTATTCCCAAATTTTGGAATTTTACGAGTCTTCACAACTTTCAGGAAATATTACTGAAGGTGGAATATTTCTAAATGGAAAGTCAAATCATCATATTATATATTAATACGCTAAGGTTAAGATGTTTGCCTTCCTTTTTAGAAAAAACCACACAATTTCTCCACATAAATTATATATCATTTTACAGATAATTGCTTGCTCTACTGACATCGACAACTAAAAAATTTATTATTGCTTTTGTTTTTGTAAATTAATTAATTATTAGCAACGCTGAACAACGTCTGCCATCTGACGGCTTTAATTTTCATAATATATACATTAAGATATAATACTGCATACTGCCATCTGACGGCTTTAATTTTGAAACAGCGAGCAACGCTGAACAACGTCACAGCAATGCTGCATGATGCCATCTGACGGCTTAGCTGAACGCTTTTGCTACTTGCGCCTCTATATGACAATTTTACTAAAATATTTCTTCGATCTGTCATCTGAGCTTCATATTGTAATACAACAAAAAGAACGTTATAAGCAGTGTGCAAAATTAGAAACGAATTGAATACCTGCAATCATATTTAAAAAAATAATTTTGTAAAGTGATAATTATTATACTTATTTAGTGCGAATAATTCGCACAGGTCACTCTAGTAAAGGGTTACTGATGTAGAACTCATCATGGGTGTACTTAAAGGGCCCGGATTAGAATTTCATTTGAAAACGTGGTAAAATTTGCAGTACCGCAATAGCTGGTATAATAATTGTTATGATTGATCATTTCAGATTTGTCAGCTTTTCCGAGCTCATAAACTCCTAATCCGCTTTTAATGAGCTCACGTATTCAGACTGTATTTCACTCGAAGGGGGTCAAGGGCGTAGATAATAGGGGGGTAAAGAGGGTAATTCCCCCTAGGATCATAATAATAAAAAATAAAACTGAAAATAGTACGAACACCTGGCTAAAAAATAAAATTTAGAAATTTTTCTTGAAAAAAATTTGTAAAAATGATTTGGGAATTAATATTTTGCTTGACATCTTCTTTTGTGAGTATTTTTGTGTGATATTAATAAAACTTAAAAAAATATTGATTTTTTGCTTTACCCCCCCCCCCAGAAAAAGTTAATATCTACGTCCTTGAAGGGGGTAGGCTTCAGGTTTCGCTCGCGTTGGCAGGGTTGAAAAAATAATAATCCAAAAATAAAGCAATATACATTATTTTTAATGGATATTTTAAATTATTTGGAATATATCAGACAGTAATCTATCATAAAAAATACGAGATTATTTTCTAATAAAAAATATAATCCGTAATGGAATTATTAATTTTGAAAATAATCCAAGTGCAGTTTTCAGGATAATAAAATCGATAAAAAATTATAATCCTAATATAATGCATTATATGCAACCCTGGGCACAGTTAACGTCTAGTCGCGGAACAAAAAAAATCATTAAAAAAATGTAACATCCGCCTAAGCTCGTAAATTATTATTACCAATTGTGCCGATGCTGTTTTACTATAGCTCCGGAGTATCACAGACTCCGGTTGTTTCGACGTCGCTTTTCGCGGTACGTCGCGGCGTCACAAAGCACACACACACATACGATCACACCACTGCGAGTCGACGCATGCGCAGTATCGGTGCAATCATTGATCTCTCTTTCGGAACGAGTCGTTCGTTCGGCAGCCGCCGACCGCCGCTCTCTGTTCAGAAAATACGGGTTGTGGAAATTAGTGATGTGTCCACATGACTCTTTATTGGGAGCTGGCTCCGTGCGCTCCGCTCACTAAAAAGGTCGCTCAAAGCGAGTCGTTCAAAGGAGCGACACTGGACAGTACGTATTACACAAGAGTGCAGACTGCAGAGGTGTGAACTGTCATCATGCGTGCTCAGGCGCCACTTAGCATTGCACAGCACAATACACACACTCAGCTCTAAGCTCACTTTAATATGATTCTGATCTTATATTATTCGCATTTCGGATAAACTATAAATTATAATAAAATCTTAACAATAATAATGCTTATTGTTACAATATTATATCTTTGTCAACGACGTCAATGTGAATGGTTTAAGTCACTTTAAGCTTAGTACTATTACACTTACAGTGTGTCATTCAACATTAAATGACTCAGCAAAGATAACTCCGTACGTGCAAAATTCACTAGTGCCTCAGTGGCCCGTGCTGTGTGCGCTCTGTAAATGTGCGAATTCAACAGCACAGAGCAATGGCGCTCGGAGTGAGTCATTCACAAAAAAAGAGCGACTCGCTCCGCTCCGAGAAAGGAGTCGTTCATTATGAACGACTCGCTCAGGAGCGACACATCACTAGTGGAAATATATGCCTGTACTTGAAAATGGAATGCGCGACGGACAGACGGATTCGCAGATATTAAATCAAAGTCTCGTGGACCACGACTGTGTGCTTTGAAACGCGTATACGCGTTGGCGCCGAAATATTTTTTTGAAGAGGAACTTCATTCTTGACACGGTGGGATAAAATTGATTGTTGAGATTGAAAATGTAACGAACACGTTGCTATGTACTATAGAAACCAGCTGTAGGGCATTAACTAAGGTAGCGGCGAGGTAGAGCGCTTGTCTCGTAAACTGAAGGCCGTAGCTTCGATTCCGGTCGTCGGTGCTATTGTTATGTTATTTTTACCATTCCAACCCACAAGTGGGGAATGGTACTAGTTTAGGTCAAAATTCACTTTCCAAATTTTATGATATTTTTTCGTTTTGAGGTCCCCCGAATCCAAAAAACATATTTTTGAAGAAACTTTGTGCATCTGGTTTATCTGTTAGTCTGTTAGCCTGTGAGCACGATACAGGTGAAACGGACGAACGGATTGAAACCAAATTTTGGGAAGATGTTTGATACGCAAATATGAAGAGCTCTATTGTTTTTAGGGAAAATCGGCGCATGCGCAGAAGAGATATACGTTATAACGGTTTTTTTAAGATAATGATGGTATACTTTTCATAACGGCTTATTATTCTATTTATTTTTTCAAAAAAGTTTAGTTAGAATTTTTTTTTCTAAACTTTATAGTTTCGGCAATATTTTGAAAACAAAAAAAATCAGCTGTTCTTTTGTTTTGTAAGCATGGTTTAATTCATTTTTACATGACGTGAACATATTATGTAGGTAATCATGGCAACGAATAGCAAATATATTGAATACTAGCTATAACCCGCGTCACGCGATATCAGAAATTTTATTCTCTCTATTATACTATATCAAATATCAATATTTTTGAAGTTGGAATGGGCCCGTCGCCCAATTGGCTGGAATTGGTTTTACAGTTAGCTTTATTTCTGTAGTATGCACAGACACACAGCCGCCAAATGTTATGTGTCGAGGGTTTGGAATCACCTTAACATATTGTATGTTGTTTTTGCCATCTCCCCCATATTTGATATAATTTGTACCCTTATCTATTCATTATTCTGGTACAAGTGGGCGTATAACTCGACCACTTCGCTCCTGTATTAACTTAATAAGTGTTGATATCTTTCGACGCCATGTTTTTGCTCGCCTTTTGCGAACTAACAATATAATCGGTATCAGCTAATACTCTAACACTCTATATAGGTGTGTACCTTCTGACGTCACGATGTACAAAGTTCAAAAAAGAAAATAGCGACGTTATTGTATGCCTTTAATTTCGTTTTCTCGCGGGTTTTTTTTTGTTATTTGTATTTTGACACTCAGAGAGGAAAACACGTTTCCGAATGTTTCGTCTTACGTCTATGTTTGTTTGTAGTTTGTAGCGGATGAACCGATTTTAAATAAACTTGATACACTGTTTACTACTACCCGATTTTAAAGTATAGTTGACTTTATTCGAGTCTATTATTTATGATTACTCCGAATCGTTGAAAGTCAATATTGGAAAACCTTGAAAAATCTGTACGAAAATGAAGTTATTTATGGAGGTCGACTGTGATTATTTTATATACGTAGATTTTATTAAAAAATTCCAGTCAATTGGGCGACGGAACCATTCCAACTTCAAAAATGTTGACACTTGATTATAATAAACAAAATAAAATTTCTGATATCGTGTGAGGTGACGCGGGTAATTGCTAGTATTCAATATATTTGCTATTCGTTGCCATGGCTCATGGTTACCTACATAAGTTCCACGTCATGTAAACATTAATCAAAGCATGCCGAACTGTTTATTTCTGACAGGTCCATAAAACAAAAGAGCGACTGATTTTTTTTTATTTTCAAAATATTTCTGAAACTATAAAGTTTAGAAAAAAATTTTTTTAACAAAACTTTCTTGAAAAAATAAATAGATTAATAAGCCATTATGAAAAGTATACCATTATTATATAAAAAATACCGTTTTAGCATACATCTCTTCTGCGCATGCGCAGATTTTCCCGAAAAACAATAGGGCTCTTCATATTTGCATACCAAACATCCTCCCAAAATTTGGTTGCAATCCGCTCATCCGTTTGACCTGTATCGTGTTCACAGACTAACAGACGAACAGAGTTTTTTCAAAAACATGTTTTTTGGATTCGGGGAACCTCAAAACGGAAAGATATTGTAAAATTTTTGAAAAGTGATTTTAGACCTAAACTAGTACTATTCCCCACTTGTGGGTTGGAATCAGCGTTGCCAGTTTTTTTTTTTGCCAAGTCGGGATTTTGGAACTCTTTGAGTGAAAACAGCGGGATTCTTTCGTCGAAAGCGGGACATAGTAAAAAAACGTACATATATATATTATAATCAGAAGTTTTCAAATACCTATTTATCTTTTTATTTGAATTAAAATTCCGCTTACGTGACAATAGATAGCAAAAATAGCCATAGAAAATGTATTTTAATAAAAATATAATATTTTAAATCAGATTTACCCTATCGTTAAATAGTTGAGTCTTATTCGTCTTCAGAATAAAAAAAAAAAAAAGAACAGAAATCAAAATCAAAAAAGTTTTATTCATTAGAAAAATATGGCGTTTCAAACAATAGTCTGTGGAGTGAGTGTTACAAATTGCAACTTACAATAAGAGAATAATTATTTATAAGAATTATCTACTTATTCATGATATTTCTGTGAAGATTTAACTTCTTTTAAAGTTATCCCCGAAAAGCGGGACTGAGCCTGTCCCGCGCGGGACATTTAATTTTGATTTAAAAATCAGGACGTCTGGCAACGCTGGTTGGAATGGTAAAAATTATATTCGATAAAACGTATACATAACAATAAAATCATATGAAAACGACGCTGCAACAATACGGGCGATATTCAAACCTTTTATAGTTGGCCGTTTGATTTTTTGTCGTCGTAGCATTTTCAATTGAATTAAAAGAATTGTTGTGTCACTTGACCGCCATTTCTGACGTTTTCCGCTAACATTATTGTGCAATAAACGAATCGAAATGAGATACCTACAAAATAAATACTCAATGATTTCACGTGTTAAAATAGACGTACTACGTGATTTCTGTCAAGTCTGTTTTGCTGTTGCATTTTTTATGGGAAATCTTATTGTTTTTTCGTAGAATTGTCACTGAAATATAGTAATATTTTTTTGTAAAACATAACTTTGAGAGCATGTCAAGTGAATATTGTTTATGCTATTGTATATAATAGATTCGACCGTTACTAATTGATGTAAATTGTTGTCACGTGCTTTGAATTAATTATTGCAACGATTTGTATGTTTCCTTCAGTCACAAATAGCCCATATTTCATCATAATCTGGCAGCTACGCTACTACAAAAAGGGGTAGAAGAGTGAGCGAAAAAAATAGATTTGCACCTGCTGAATCGGGCTGCTAGTGTATTATGTTTTCCAAAATTAAATTCTTTACTCATCTATACTAATATATAAAGCTGAAGAGTTTGTTTGTTTGTTTGAACGCGCTAATCTCAGGAACTACTGGTTCAAATTGAAAAAAAAAATTGTTTTTTGGATAGCCCATTTATCAAGGAAGGCTATAGGCTATATAATATTACGCTACGACCATTAGGAGAGGAGCTTTAATGAAAAATGTTGCAAAATGTATCTCAAAAATAAGCTTCTATTCAGGTGAAATGCACTATACTCATATTAGCGTTGTGAGAACACAACCTCAGGTGGCTCAATCGGTAGAGCATGCGACTGTCAATATCAGGGTCGCGAGTCCCACGTTGGGCGAATATATTTTTATTTTTTTTTATTTTTTACATTGCTTTCTTCTAAGGCTTATATTTAAATTTATTTTAATTAATTTAAAAAAAATTATTAGTTAAAAAAAGTAAATAGGTACTGCTTTTTATCGACAAAAACTTTTGAACGGTAACTCCGATCATCATGAAATTTGGACACAACATTCATCTCGGTAAACAAAGATAAATGTGTGTACTCATATGTTCCTCCCTTCCCCATTCGTTCTTTTACACCCGGGTGAAACCGGACGGGACCGCTAGTATATCATAACAGTCAATCATTCTAATATTTAATTTAGCATTACCTAATGCAAAATTAGCTCTTGCATGAGGTGACTAACAATTACAAATAGTATTTAAATGTATAGGAAAAGTTGATTGCTTGAATGTGTCCCTCAGCCGCCGCGATAGTCGAAGATTCGGATTTGAGTCCAGATTCGAAATGAAAAAGTGCGTTTTAAATTAATTAATTTATCAATTCAATACGCGAAAAGCTGTGCTGCATTGCCACACGTGAAGTCAGTGAACTATCTATAATATACACGGTTTATGTTTTTAAACAGTGGACGACAAGCTTTAGAAATTCCGCAATGCTAATTAAGCAGACCTTTGCGATATTAGTACAAAAAAAAGGAGTAATATTTTGCTGAACAATAATATTTTGTATTATTTTATGCACGAGTTACACGAATTTCTTTTAATTAATTATTTATGTACGCTTTTTACAACTTTTGTGCCGCTATAGGGCCTTGGTTCACCATTTATAGGCATTTGTTTGATTCAAGGTCGCACTAACATGAAAAAACTGACAAAATATCAAATATCTATAAATATAATAAAATTGTAATGAAAACTCTGACCTCTAAATCGAGAACTGGTGAAAGTATCAACTCGATTGTCTAAAAATGTTGGCCAATTGGGCTTTTGAATGAAATTTTTTTTTGTCATAAATGGAAAGATCGTATATAAGTTTTATAACAAAACTATTTTTATTTTTTTTATTTTCGTTATAATTCAAAAGTTATATCAAATTAAAAATAAATTTTTGTACCCAGTTCCGAGAACGCGCCGACATTTCCCGAACATAATGTGACGTCATAATGTTTTAGTCAATACACATGTAGAAGCCATTGATAGTATACTGCGTATATACATTTTACCATTATGACGTCACAACTGTCAAAAACAATTTTAGTGCGTTTGCAGTCACGTGTTTTTTTTTTAATATTTTATCAATTTTAAATTGCTTATAATTAATTTAAAAAAAGTTTTTTGAAAGTTTTTCGCATCGATTATCAATATTATTTATAATAAAGTTTTAAAATACAATAAAAAAATCGATAATTATTTTTTTTCAAAAGCCTAATTGGATGACAGGACCATTCCAACTTCAAAAATGGTTAAATTTATTTTTTTACTGGACTTAGGTACGTCTTTTATACCTGACATCAAAGAATCTGTACGTATCAAACTTAAAATACAGTATAATCTCACTAATCCGGCACTTCGATAGATCGGCACGTCCAATAATCCGGCACCCTCCGAACACGCCTCCCTCGTCCCTTAATGTTAATTTAATACATTACATACATTTATTCCCTCTATGAAATGCTTTATTTTATTCATTACCTATGACTTTTTCTCTATAATCCAGTAATCCGAACATGCCAATAATCCGGCATTCTCCGGTTTTTAATAGTGCCGGATTAGTGAGATTACTCTTTATTACAATATGAATGCACATGGTCTGGAACTTCTGTCTGAACCGATTTGAATAAAACCCTGATACACTGTCTACTGATTCCTATAAATTTGATAGACTACTTTTTCCTGCTACGTTTTTGGGGTCTTCTGCAGTCAAAACTCACAATAACGCGAATGAAGCCGGTGGTAAAGTCCTAACCTATATAAAGTCAACTGAAATAAATGTTTTGAAGTGTTTATTTATACTTTCAGAGGAAAAAAATTCAACATTCCTATATTGACATTATTAATAGAAAGATTTTTTCCTGATATAAAACCCGCAATATTGTAATTTTCTCGGAATTTATCACAAAGTGTCACACATTTAAGTTCACGTAATATTATTATTATTTTCATTTACTATCAGTTATTTCATTTGTGATTTTCTGATTAGTATTTAACAATATTATTAATATTACGTAAGCGGTGGAAAAGAGGGGGAAGTGTTTACAGTACTGTGCAAAGGAACATATCTATCTATCTATAGATATTATGTTTTATGTTTTATTTCTGATTTGCACAAGTGCATAGAAAAATGTCATACAAAAAATTACAATTTACAAAAAGTCTTTGATATTATAATGTCCGGAATCCGGACAATGTCGACAATGCCCGGGCAATGTCGACATTGACCGGTCAATGTCGACAATGCCCGAGCCACATCGGGCAATGTCCGAAATCGGACAAGGTTCAAAAAATAGATTTTTTTATAAACATGAAACGCTGACATTTTATTGTATCTTTATCATGATAAGTTATCATTAACCCTTTATGGAATTTTTATCACTGATATCAACTATTGAAGAATATATTTTTCAGCTTTCTATTACAATTATGGATGATTGAAACCACGTAACAATGTTCAATCTTAAATTTTGTAAATGTGTCTTGCTTGGTTCAACTTACGCTATCGGATAGTTTTTATTAAATATTTTATATACAAAATTACGTTGTTTTGTGAATAAAACTGTTTTAGTAACATGTAGCGACATCTCATCGATTTTACTCGAAGCTATTAGCTAAGAAGCAAACAAAAAAAAAGACTGTTTTAGTACCAAGTAGCGACGTCTGACAGAATTCGGTCAAAGCTATTATAGTTCAGAAGCAAATCTTACAAAATTTACTCAAAGCTATTAGTTCAGACGCCGGGCCGCAAACGACATTTCGCAGAATTATATCTATCGCGCCTGGGTGAAATCGTTGATATATACAATTGATTCCATCGTAGCTATATAAACTGCTATTATCTATCAATACTTTACACACTACTGTATATTTGATTCGTTTTTTAGGTGTTCCGCAATGTGTATATAGGTATATATTTATGCACTTGTTTAATATTATTATCTGCACACATTATTTCGTTTAGCAATCGGATATGTCAAGAACAATATCGAGTGTACTGTGTTAGAGTAGATTGTATATTATAGACGCGCGACAACTGAGCTTGTGCTGTGTTAATACCTGTATAGTTAGTGTTGGATTTCGTTTAAAAATAACCAACATTAAAACTGACGCATTGTGGTTTCTTTTGTGACAATTATATAATTTACGTAATTTATTTTTCATTTGTTAAAATCAGTGTTTTGTTTCCCATGTTTAGTTTCGCTGAAACCGCATGGCTGTCAACATCAGTGAGTAATTTAAATTTTATAGAATCTTCAACGGACGTTTAAAAGATAGATCCAGTAAATCAGTGCGCAATTTCAAGTACCTCGTCTAAATTGATATTAATATCGTGGTTCAAAGAAGACAAAATTGTTTCGCTACAGCGGTTTCTCTATTTTCTCAAACCTGTGATGCACCCCTGTATAGTATAAAGTGTTATGCCGGCACTTCACATGGCTATTTGTATTTGTGTATTTGGCATATTTGGCAAACAATTACCAAGTGTAGAGGGTCTATTTGACAAAGTGTTGGCCTTATTTGCCTATTTGACAAATATGGCCAATACCAAATACGCGTTACCGTGCGCTTGTCGGTTTTTCGAGGCACATCAAAGGACTCAAATAGGCAAATAAACCGTCCACACAATGGCTATATTCAGAACCGCACGCGCCGTGAACCTGTACGGACGTGCAGTATTTTTGTGTCTGTGCTGTGAGCGAGAACTGGAACAATTACTATTGAAAATGAATTGGGACAATGAAACAGTGCTAAAATTCCTGGAATTTTGAACCTTGCGTTCTGCTGCCAAATGTTTGTGTGTTTGCTATTTGACTGCCATGTGTGGATGATCGTATTTGCCTCTATTTGCATGTTTGTCTTGAACGTCATATATTTTGCCAAATACAACAAACACCCAATAGCGAACACAAATAGCCATGTGAAGTGCCACTTTTATAGATTTGACTCCGCGTTGTGAATTCATGCTTTGAGAGTTTAAATACGGCCCTGGTTATTAAAGACATTAAATGAATGCATTTAATTAACAATGTCTGCCATTGAAACAAAAGCGCGCAATAATTATTATAACAAGTCTGAAGACATAACACTGTCGTAAAGCGCAAGCGTGCGGTCGTTTGTCAATTGTTTCATTTTATAGAGCAGGCAAACCGCGATCTACTTTATCAAAATAACGAACGTGCAGACGCGGCATGTTACTTATTTATTTTGACGCGGAATCTGCGCGATGTTTATGCGGTCACGGCGACAAAATGGGTTATGTTAAAGATTTGATCTTCGAAAGGACGAAGTCCTGCGGAAAACACTGCAGCGGAACAACCAGAGATATGAACCAACCAGATTTTTTTTATTAATTTTATCAAAAGTTTTATATCCAGCTAAGCAAAGTTATTTTTACACGCTTTATATTAACTTCACTTGTAAGTTTGTATGTATGTATGTTTGTTTGTAACCTCCGTTTGGACTACAGCAAGTCGTTTATTACTGTAGTATAATATGCCAGCACTGTAACTACAGTGGTTAGCCGTGTTGTCTAAGGCACGGGTCTTCGCTGACGTCAACTCTCGGAATCACGGGTCGTGGGTTCTAATCCCGTCCACGCCGGAAAAAAAATTGTTTTTTTTCGGCAAATTTTTGACATTAAATCGAACTAAAAAGTGGAAAATAAATATAGTTTAAAAAAAAAAACTAAAAAACACGCTTTATATCAAACTAAAAAGTGAAAAATAAATATAGTTAAAAAAAAAAAATAAAAAACACGCTTTATATCGAACTAAAAAGTAAAAAATATTTTTTTTTAAACAATAATGAATAAAAAATACTAGTATTATTGTGACAAAAGCGTGGGGTGCTCGATGTACGAAAATGTGAAACAAAGCGCCCCACGCTTTTTTCACAATAATACAAGTATTTTTTATTCATTAATGTTTTAAGCTTATTTAAAAAAAAATATTTTTTACTTTTTAGTTCGATATAAAGCGTGTTTTTTAGTTTTTTTTAAACTATATTTATTTTTAATTGCATAGTCAAGTTATTGCATCGAAAAATGAAAAGTCTTACATAGGTGATATTTCCTTGTGACTTGAGATTTATGTCAGCTTAAAGTGTGGCAATAAATTGAACTAGAGTCATAAAACAATTAATTAATAAACGTGTCAATGGTTTATTGTTCCATGAATACGCTTTTTTCAATGGCATCTACGTTATTTACTTTATATTGTTCGTAAATGGGATCCTGTACTCGTATTGTTAATTTAAAAAAAATATACAGTATGGTGAACTGCTCAAGGATTTAACGTGTAATGTATAATTCCTGCTCTCCTGGTTTTTTCAAGCAAAAATTCATTGAATCAAAAGTGATCACTGTTAAATTATCAACATAATAGGTCATTTAGTTATAACGAAAATAATTTTTATACAGATTAAGCATATCTGAGATATTTATATATTTGTCCAAAATGTCGTAAATCTGTTCATGTTTTCATGCGCTTTGCAATTCTACGACTTTTTAAGGCACTAAGCGATTTTTGGCCCGTTTTATATTAAGCAAACTTATAGAAAAAGTCAAACTGAATCGATTCCGACAATCCGCAACCCTGTATTAAATATCATATACAGATTGTATCAAATCAAAACGGTCCATATAACATTCTGTGTGTAAGACAGAGACGATATTATATAAAGCACTAAAGCAGTAAGTAAGAATGAGATAAATGATCGCTAATAGCTAGTTACTGTGGTTATACAATCTGATCGTCTTTGTTTTCTACAGTAAAAATCACAATTTTATCAAATGTCAGTATTCACTAGTGAAATTATTGATAAAATGGCTATTTATACTGTTCGGGAAAAAATCCAAATAATTAAATGGTTTTATGGTGGTAATTCAACCGCCAACATAATTTTATTTGTAGTTGTTTTAATTATTGATAAATTGGTAAAAAGATTTACAGTGTACGTAATTATTTATTTACGTAACTACAGTAACTATATTAGCGATCATTTATCTCATTCTTACTTACTGCTTTAGATCTTTATATATCGTCTCTGTCTTACACACAGAATGTCCTATGGACCGTTTTGATTTGATACAATCTGTATATTAATATGCTAAGGTTAAGATGTTTGCCTCACTTTTTAGAAAAAACCACACAATTTTTCCACATAAATTATATATCATTTTACAGATAATTGCTTGCTCTACTGATATCGACAACTAAAAAATTTATTATTGCTTTTGTTTTTGTAAATTAATTAATTATTAGGAACGCTGAACAACGTCTGCCATCTAACGGGAAACAGCGAGCAACGCTGAACAACGTCACAGCAATGCTGCATGATGCCATCTGACGGCTTAGCTCAACGCTTTTGCTACTTGCGCCTCTTTATGACAATTTTAGTAAAATATTTCTTCGATCTGTCATCTGAGCTTCATATTGTAATACAACAAAAAAAAGAACGTTATAAGCAGTGTGCAAAATTAGAAACGAATTGAATACCTACAATCATATTTAAAAAATAATTTTGTAAAGTGATAATTATTATACTTATTTAGTGCGAATAATTCGCACAGATCACTCTAGTAATTCTTCTATAGTTACTATTCGAACATGCTACCAGGTTTTAAGAAAATACAAAATTTTCTCCAAACTTCTGTATTTATTGTCTCTTCAATTATAATAAGAATCTAGAACTGCATTAACATTGTATAATAATTTTAATTTGTTGATGTCATTTCAGTCAATTGATTTGTATATGCATTAAAGTGTGTTAACCCTGAAATAACCACGTGGCTTTTTTATGACAACAGTGATTTCACACACTTAAAGCGAGAAAATCATTACTTATACAGTGTTCTTATATAATGTCGACGTCTTTATTATTACACGACTGCGATACGTCAAGGAAGGGTATTATGTTTATAAAGACGAAACGAAAAAATAGATTGCAGTGGCGTATGCGTAAGCATAGAAAGGGTTAAACATTTTTAAGTGGCGGAGAAATAACGCAATAAATGTGAATTAGATTTCACGAGAGATTGTTCTAATTTGTTAGATGAAAAACACGCCCATAACTTTTAATTTAAACTTAATGAAAATGTTGTGTGCGAAATTTCGATAATTTATAACTTTGCACTGAGTTTGTTTGTTGAATGACACGGACGTTCAATTGTTATTTTTAGGACAAGTGAACGCGCGAACAAAATATTGTTTTTGTTTGTAAATAAAAACATTATTTCAATTGTACTTTCACTGTGAAAAATTTAATTTGTTGATAATTTTTATTTCATTTTACCTGCACATTAAAATTTTTTACAGCGTTCTGCAGTAATTAGTCAATGGAACTTTAATTGTTCTGCAGAATTTTCGACTGTTTCGACTTATAAAATCTTTGAATGCTCATAGCTCCTAAATGATTTGTCACTCTATCACTATTCCACTTTTTTAGTATTCTATATACTATTATCTATTTTGCACATTTTATATCGTCACGACGGTTGGTTCTATTTTTTTTATATCCGTTTAAACGTTTAAAAATAAAATAACAATTTAGTTGGCGGCAGAAAAATAATTTGCTATTGTTATTCGCATTGCGGCCTTCCAGTTTAAGATTCCGCCATTTTATTACTGATTTATATAGAGGAACAGCTGAATGTCGAGTAAACAAACGACCCGCTATCTTTTTTTATATTTTAAAGATGTTTTCGGTATACCTAAAGATTTAAGAGAAATCCAATTTTTATGTCTTTCTCAGAGGCGGCGATGAAATAAGAGTTCCCGGTACAGAAAACAAGCCAAAAAGAACTTTTCTTTGCACTACCTCCTAGCTGCTTTACGTGTACGTAGGTATACAGGCATGCAAAGTAATTTATTACGCACTAGTGCGATAAAGTAAACCAAAATTGCGCTATACCGTATTCTATAGTGAACCACTATTTGTCAGTTGTTTTTTTTTTTTTTTTTTTTTTTATAACCTACTATCTATATTGATTTGTTCAAATGAGAGATGTCAAAAATTTAGAAAATTAAGTGAAAAATAGCTCTTTTATAGCAGATACGATGGAGATTTCACCAATGTTTAAACTAGCGGTTCGGTTCGGCTTCGCCCAAATTTGTAGATTTTCGTCGACTTACGCTATTATTTTTATATTGTTTAAACATTTCTTGCACGTTTTTTGGATTTTGACGTGATAACGTCTTATAAATTGATGAATCACGTCAATATAAAAAGATGAAACACCGGCTGCATGCACGAAAAAGTGTAAAGTTCCTAACGTTCCTAACGACCCTGTGCGTGATTATTAAATATGATATTCGAACGGAATACGTTATCACGTAAAACTATCGTCCGTAAACCGACTTTACAGACAACCAATTTTTTTGTCTATTTGAGAATGGCTAAATTGAGTTTTGCTAAATATTTTTTTTTTTTTTTTTGGAAAAAGTATTTAATTTTCTGTTCCCATTTAGTCTCAAAATACTTTTTTCATTGTAAATTTATAAGCGATGATTTTTTTGAAAATCCATTCTCAAAAAAACTCATTTAATTCCGAAATAAAAGAATAATTTAATTTTAGTTTTTGTTTGCTTGCCTTATTAAAATGTCAAATAAAAAAGAAAAATCTTCTACCGCCGCCACTGATATTTGCGCCCGTTACTATAATACAAAGTAAAATGTCCGGCGAATATTTATATGGGAAGATAACGGAAATTTTCTTCAAAATTGGATGCGACGAATATTTTATTGTTGTAAGACGAGTCGACTAATTTATTCAACCGAAATATCTGTATATAAACCTCGATTCATTCGGAAAAAAACACTTGACAGTCGCGGAACGTCATTTATGGCGCATGCGTTAATAGAATGTCGCAACATTTTAAGGGCAGAATGCGTATATAAAGTTGAGTCGACATTCACGCGAGTTAAGTCGCGGGTAAATTATATAATAAATAATTATCATATCGGTTTTATTATTTCGCTTCATGTAATATCTGCAAATGCTGACGACCCCTTATTTTTAGACGCAAGTGAATGTTTCTATTATTGTATTATAAAACCGAAAACAATAAGATTTATGTACGGGTAAAAGCGCGCTTTAACAAGTCTATTTATAAATCTACGGTCAAACGATAAAATGGCTTATGGCAAAAATGAAATCAATGACGGTTTGATTTAGTTTTGTATCATATATGTCCAACAGTGGGTCTTTTATTTGCAGAACTGTATGATTTATAGACAGGCACGTCATAAACACCCACATTGATTCTAGTTGGTCAATTAGAAATACTAGTGTGACCTGTGCGAATTATTCGCACTAAATAAGTATAATAATTAACACTTTACAAAATTATTTTTTAAATATGATTGCAGGTATTCAATTCGTTTCTAATTTTGCACACTGCTTATAACGTTCTTCTTTTTGTTGTATTACAATATGAAGCTCAGATGACAGATCGAAGAAATATTTTACTAAAATTGTCATATAGAGGCACAAGTAGCAAAAGCGTTGAGCTCAGCCAGTTGGCATCATGCAGCATTGCTGTGACGTTGTTCAGCGTTGCTCGCTGTTTCAAAATTAAAACCGTCAGATGGCAGTATGCAGTATTGTGTCTGTTGTATTACAATATGAAGGTCAGATGACAGATCGAAGTGTTGACGTTGTTTCAAAATTAAAGCCGTCAGATGGCAGACGTTGTTTAGCGTTGCTGTATTTTAATTAATTTACAAAAACAAAAGCAATAATAAATTTTTTAGTTGTCGATGTCAGTAGAGCAAGCAATTATCTGTAAAATGATATATAATTTATGTGGAGAAATTGTGAAGTTTTTTCTAAAAAGGGAGGCAAACTTCTTTAACCTTAGCGTATTAATATATAATATTGTGATCTTCGGCGATAATAAAGTCAATTATACGACCTAACAACTCATTTGCTCAAAATGAATTTTTCTAGATACTAAAACTAGAGGTTTGCGAATCCTAGATTTTTCTTATACAAGTCGAACTGAGTTTTATCAAATTTTGATGTCTTTGACTACATAACCTCCTTCATCGTTTAAACCTTGAATTAAAATCAATGAGATATTTATTCCTGCGAGTGTACTTTTTTGAACTTTCGGAAAATGAAAGTAAACATCCGCAAATTATTTGTTTTCTAAAACACGTTCAAAAGTGTATTCTGGGACCACTTTGATGAAAGGTTTATCCAATTATTTTTGTTGCGTTTGTCAGTTGTTTGTGTTCAACTGTTTATGTGCAAGTACTGTCGGAGATATTCATCTAATAGATAAAGTTTTCAACTGTCTATTTTTTTAAGGCCATCAACTGGGAGGATTATCTGACATCGGTACCAGTTCATATTTTCAGGTTGTTATTGTTGCGCGCTCCCTGTTGGGACGACTATGCTTTCTTTGGAACGTTCTCGCAACAACAACAATGGAAAGCAGGTAGTCAAAACCCGATCTTCATAAAGTTGCCTGAAGGCGAAACATGTAAAGGAGGGATCTCGGGGAGCGCGCAACATTATTATTAAAAGCTGTTGATACTTTCCTTACCAGCTGAAACCTGAAGGTTAAAAAGAAGATTTTAATAATCTTATTTTTTATTAACAAGTTTTTTACTATCGGTCCTTTAGTAGCAGATTTATAGATCTTAAATAATCACTACATAATATTATAAAACAAAGTTCCCCCCGCCGCGTCTTATTGTCTGAACGCAATAAACCCAAAAACTACCGAACGGATTTTCATACGGTTTTCACTAATAGAAAGAGCGATAAACGAGGAAGGTTTATGTGTATAATTCATTAATGTTTTGTGTAAATTGGTCGAAATATGAGGATGATTGGAAAAAATCAAGCCGACTGGGAGCTTTCATCGAAAAGTGCTGCCTAATCCCTTTGAGATATAACAAAACAATGTTTGGTGGAATTGTTCCTCTTTTATAGGTCTACAGAAAAGTCCGCGATGGCATATGTCTATCTTTTAAGGATAACTTACTATACCCATTTTAATGTTTAGAGCTTTTCGTGGCTATCAAAAAAAATTTTGAAGTCGGTTAATTTCCGCTAATCGAGTATACTAAATAATAATACTGTCATAAATAAGTTTGTGATGAATTTGTTACAAAAATGCATCACTCTATAGTCTATACGTTAAACACATTCTAAAAACTGCATCTATCTCAGCGTTGCCAGTTTTTTTTTTGCCAAGTCGAGATTTTGGAACTCTTTGAGTGAAAACAGCGGGATTCTTTCGTCGAAAGCGGGACATAGTAAAACAACGTATATAATCAGAAGTTTTCAAATACCTATTTATCTTTTTATTTGATTTAAAATTACGTTTACGTGACAATAGATAGCAAAAATAGCCATAGAAAATGTATTTTAATAAGAATATAATATTTTAAATCAGATTTACCCTATCGTTAAATAGTTGAGTCTTATTCGTCTTCAGAATAAAAAAAAAAAAAAACAGAAATCAAAATCAAAAAAGTTTTATTCATTAGAAAAATATGGCGTTTCAAACAATAGTCTGTGGAGTGAGTGTTACAAATTGCAACTTACAATAAGAGAATAATCATTTATAAGAATTACTTATTCATGGTATTTCTGTGAAGATTTAACTTCTTTTAAAGTTATCCCCGAAAAGCGGGACTGAGCCTATCCCGCGCGGGACATTTAATTTTGATTTAAAAATCGGGACGTCTGGCAACGCTGATCTATTTATATATTAAATATATTATTTACAATTTTCATAGGTATACATTGTATTATTGAAACTAGTAAACATGGTTAAAATTATGGTATTGTCTATATATATGCAGAGATTATTATGTATAGGTGTTTACATAAATATTGGCGTGATCTTTGACCGTTTGACTACCACTCGTCTGGCGTTTCAACGACGCCCGGCCACTCGCCAAAATGAAATGGGACAAACGTTCGCTACTTTGACGCCTCACAAATACAAACGAAATTATACTTGTTTGCTATGTCTATATTTTATTAAGATTTCACAAGAACTGAACAAACTTCTTCTATTTTCACACAAAACAAATTTAACTGACAAGTGACGATCGAAGCCATCTGACCACGTTCTTTTTTTTTAAATAAACCTGATGAAAAGACGTTTTTCTCTTTTCGATAGTCTTGTCTGCTGAGATCTTAAAATTTGAAAATGCAAGTCATCCACATTGCAACAGTTTAAGCAAGAAGATCTTAAACCAATCCACCGTTAAGGAAAGGCATCCGGTCGGTCTATATGGAACGATTTTCTGTAATGAATATTGGTTATTGGCGTAACTAGTAGTCTAAGTCATTCATCGCGCTGACAGGTCATGACTTAGCCTACAAGTTGCGCCCATAATTTTATTCGACAATTGCGCGTTATTCATGTTTTAATTATAATGAGATGTTGTAAATATCTATTTATTTCTTTATAAAAAAAACTGTCAATACTAACAGCACCAAACAGCACGATTCAATGTTTTGGTTTGAGGTTAGCCGGTTATGAATAAACTCCATGTCGAAAACATTCGGCCTCTCAATTTTAGCCTCAATGGGTAACAACGGAGTTGTTGTTACCTACTATTTCGTTACGACTCAGAAAATAGTTACGTTTATTTTCATTACTCCACAATGGCCGAGCTAGTAGGAATCTTCATTGAGTTATGACTAGTAATTGTCACCAGTCGGTAAATGGCTATTTAGGGTTCGGTTTTTAGGCATGATAAAACATGAATAACGCGCATGAGTTGAATAAAATGATTTACGTAGCTACCGTTTCAACAAAACTCACGTATTATCCAAGTGTGTAGACTTTCACGGCCAGTGTTGATCCAAATCTTCTTGTTTTCCGGGCTTGTATGCCGTGGTCCATTGGTATTACTACCTGACGTTTCGTCTACAACTGCAGTAGACATTATCAAAGGCGACGCGATAGCGGGCGAAGTTTTCTTCTAGGTTGTTCAAAACTTCAAAGACGAGCATACTACGACCGAGTAGAGAACACGAGCACGTTGACTATAAAAGACGGAAGTACCACACTTGTCGACACACTTACCTGTGAGCAGTCCATAAGGACACTTCGCCCGTCTTTGATAATGTCTACCGCAGCTGTAGACGAAACGTCAGGTCGTAATACCAATGTACCACGGCATACAAGCCCGGAAACCAAGAAGATTTGGATCAACACCGGCCATGAAAGCCTACACACTTGGATATGTAACCGGACAGCTTTTACTGTTTATGGATGTTGAGACTTGAGCTCCCCTACTGACCCGGTAGCGTCGTAGTTTCTCCAAACCAACAGGACCCAGTCATAGAAACGTACGCACGTAAACATTTGGGGTATTTATAAACGCGTGACGTTTCGTCGACTTGAGATAGTATCCGATAAAAGAGTAGTGAGTTTCATAAGAGACGGCGCTTCATAATGATTTGACCTTGAATTTTAAATGGGTGTAACAAAGCGCGCGAAGTTTAAACATATCAGAATTGGAAAATCACAGGAAAGTGGACAGGTTAAAGATAAGATAACACCTTTCTTTATAAAGTATAACGTTTCGCTGTTATATTACAGCATCTTCAGATATTGATACTACAAAAACATATCAACATAAGGATGCAGTTGATTGACTTTCAAATAATGACACTCACCGATAAAATAACATCACTTAAAAATGAGGTTATAAAAGTAATGCATTCATTTTTTGTGCTAACTTTTAGGCTTCACTCGCGTAAATGTCGGCATCGACAGAAACTTTATCTGAGTACAGCCGTAGCGGGATAAAAAAATACCTACCCTGTGCAAGTTTGGGTTTCGAGTTTTTATCAAAATCGATCCAGCCGTTCTCGAACGATGCTGGTGCAAAAACGGGAAACAATAATTATTGTTGAGCTTTACGTTTTCCTTCCTAGGCGTCATAATATAAATAAAAAGTGGTGGAAAGCGGTGTCCAATGAAAATGTACGTCAGATTACGTATCTGTCCGAAGGTGACCGAAAATTCACGACCGGCGCTCTTCAGCTATTTTGGATGCATTTTTAGGAAATCCTTGGTTCGAGTGTCTTATTTATAGAAGTAGAGGTGTCTGGTCTTTGCTGTCGAGGCACATAGCTTTACACAGATCAGTCGGCGGCTCACTGCGATTATAATTGGGCCCGGTCTCGTGGCCCCGGCCTCCGACAGACATTTTATAAGCGTCCGTTAAGCGACGACCGCGCTTATTCTCTATACATGTTTGCCACTGAGCTCCACACAGGTCTCCAACTTCTTATACGCTCTGCTACTGCAGTAGTATCAGCACAGCTACCGTATTACATGCATATGTCTAGAATAGATATATAAATACTGTGCGGAGTAAAAATTGACGGTAATTCTAAACGTTGTTCAATTGCATAGCGGTTCGCAGTTTTGGCGATCGACTCGGCAGTTGATTAAAAGCACTGCCGACGCCGGATGATGTTAGATAAAATCCAAAACATCTTTGACTGCACATACGCGCAACAAACAACTGACAAACATAACACAGGATTTAACAGTAACCATCATAATATCATAGGTACATCTGGTTCTATTTTTTTTATATCTTTGGTTTTGATGATTATTTTTCTCTAGGCTCGCGGAAAAAATTAATGACTAACTTCTTTCCTCAAAAATAGTTTAAGATACCATTTTACGTGTTGCTTTGCGCTGGTATTTCTCGAATTCCGCGAAAAATTGTTATGATTTTGGCGCTGAAAAGTTCGCGAAAAAATTTAGAATTGATCTTTCTAGTCGTTTAGTGATTATATAAAAAGTAAGAAACGTGTTTTTGGAATAAAAATAGGTTTTATTTTTATCCTTGATTTTAACGTAATTAAACTATTTTTTCCTTATGTAAACAGTTATTGTTAAAATTGTAGTGTAGTTTTGCGAGCAATTAACTAAAGTGCTAAAACGTAACGCTACTATATTGAATAAATATTTAACGAATCTTTATAACTAATAAATTAATCAGTTTTGAAACGTAAAAGTGCGTAACTACATTTTTTTATCAAGTTGGAAGTGATTAAATGGTGATTACATATTTGTGGTTTAATTTTTTTAATATATATAGTGTAAAATTCATTTAAATTAGTGCATGATTCACTGCTGAAATATTTTGTATAATGAAAGGGTATTATATAGTATTCGATCAAAAATTCTTTAAAGCTATTTTGAGAAAAAAGCTCATATATTTTTTGTTGCAATTTTTGTGTTTTTGCCATAAAAACTGTTCACTACATAGATATTCTATTTATTTTTTGTATATTATTGAAAATTGAATAATGATATACATACAGTGAATTTATTTATGATGCAATACATGATTTTGTTGATGTAATAGCTATACGGAAATGTAACATAGATCGGGCGTCTGAGGGAGGTTCGTATGCATTTTATGTGGAACGATTTTCTGCAATGCATGAATGATTTCCCTGGCTATCACATCTTAAATGAAATTAATTGTACCTATTTGATAATATGACATAACATTATGCAGTCCATAAATCAGAAATTGAGTAATTTTGGTAGTTTATCTGGGGCGTAAAAAATATATAAATTGAAAATATGAAATGTTAGTAGGCTCAGTTATATATGTCACCGGGATATTGTCAAACCCGTGATATTATAATTTCACTTAGTGAAATTATAATATCACGAATCTTTGTCAATCGTGATATTGTAATTTCACTAGTGAAATTACAAAATAATTACAAAATAATTTGTAATTTCACTAGTGAAATTACAAAATCACGGATTTGACAATATCCCGGCGACATATATACTAAATTAAATTGAAAATTATTACCTAATAAGAATCGCAGGATTGTGGACAAAAAGTTCTTTATTCAGTGTACGACGTTTCGTCTATAAATTTAGACTTTTTTTGAAAAAGTCTAAATTTATAGACGAAACAATTATTAATAAGAATCGCAGGATTGTGGACAAAAAGTTCTTTATTCAATGTACGACGTTTCGTCTATAAATTTAGACTTTTTTTGAAAAAGTCTAAATTTATAGACGAAACGTCGTACACTGAATAAAGAACTTTTTTCGCCAGATCTCGACGTTTTGAGGTCCTAGGAAGCTATTGAAACTATTTTGGCGATGATGTCCGTAGGGCTGTATGTGGGTGTGTGTGTGTGTGTGTGTGTGTGTGTATGTATGTAAACCTTTTATATCTTTTGAACGCAGTGTCCGACTGAAACGCGGTTTGCGGCATCTGACGTGATCTTGGTGAACTTAGACATCCTGAAAATTTGAAACGATTCGGCCCAAAAAATTTTGAGAAATCTTAAAAAAACAAGTTTCAAAAATTTTTAAAAATTTGTTTTTGTAAAAAATTTTCTAAACTACTAAACCGATTAATTCCAAAATCTAATCAGCTCTTCTCCTTAACAAACTGCGTCGATTTCCGCAAACCGCATCAAAATCGGTTCATTTGTTCACGAGATACCGTGAACGAAAAAATCGTAAAAAAGTGTTTTTTTAAAATGACTTAAAATTGTTATCAGATCGATTTTTTTGTAATAAATTACTTTCTTTGGCTAAAAAAACTGCGTCGATCGCCGCAAACCATATCAAAATTGGTTCATTTGTTCATGAGATAACGTGAACGAAAAGTTAGGAAAAAGTTATTTTTTAAAATTACTCGTAAAATTCTTATCAAATCGATTTTTTTGTAATAATTTACTTTCTTAGGTTAAAAAAACTGCGTCGATTGCAGCAAACCGCATCAAAATCGGCTCATTTGTTCATGAGATATCGTGAACGAAAAATTTGTAAAAATGTGTTTTTTTTAAATTGCTCGTAAAATTCCTATGAGATCGATTTTTCTGTATTAAATTACTTTTTTAGGTAAAAAAATTGCGTCGACTGCCGCAAATCGCATCAAAATCGGTTCATTTGTTCATGAGATATCGTGAACGAAAATTTCGTGACAAAGTGTTTTTTTTGACCTCGAAGAGCTTAAAAAAAAAAAATGTCTTGCTATATTTTATATATTTTTGAGCGTTTTGAACTCGAAAATAGCGGGAAGTTACAGGGATGGCCTGCAGGGTCAAACTTCTTTTCAAACTTTTTAAGTAGATTTAAACATCAAAAGTTCAATGAATGAAATCGAAAATCAATTCTAATAATTTTGCCTTTAATAAATAATAGGAGAATTATTCGAATTTTTTGTCAGTTAATAATGAAAGCATTTTAGTTGCATTGGAACAGGCATTGTGCCAACAAAGAAAAAATAAAAATGTAAAACATCAGTTATGTGAGTCGACTATATTCTAATTATACTTATGTACTTTGTTATGCGTTTGACCTTACTGTTATATGTATTTCTTTTAATGTTTTCTTGTGCAATAATTTATATAACAGTCTAATTAAACGAATAAGACGTTTCATGATTCCTATAAATTTTAATTTAACGTGGGCACTAATGGGTTCAGACAGCGTAAGGCTCTACTCGACATGTTTTTTACCACGTTTTATTGAACTCGCTTTTTGTGTGTCTGTCCGGGTGGACAGATACATATAATTCATTCTTACTTGTTTACCGTTGGAAGGCGCATAGCAGTTACTAATAAAGCGAAGGTCCCGGGTTCGACCCCCCTTGGTACATAATGTAATATTTTAATTTTTTTACGATGTATTTTTGTTTTTTTTTACCAAAAAGTATAAAAATAATAAAAAATTGGTTGTCTGTAAAGTCGGTTTATGGACGATAGTTTTACGTGCTAACGTATTCCGCTCGAATATCATATTTAAGTCAGGCGTAACGTGACACATTTCGGAACGTGACACTTTTTCGTGCATGCAGCCGGTGT